>JARQOD010000002.1:243500667-243563986 GCA_033576555.1 Oophaga sylvatica | reverse complement strand
CAAAGTCCTAGGCACAACCGCACCGATGACCGTGCTCATGCAGTTATTCCTGCAAAATTCACCCCACTGGCTTATCTTTCTGGATTGCCAATCAATCACTGGGTTATGTTTAGCCAACCAAGGAAGTCCCAACACAATAGGAGTAGGTAGACCCTCCAACACATAACAAGACAATTGCTCTTTATGTATTGCCCCTACTCGAAGATCTATGTTATGAACAGCTTGTACCAAGCTACCTTGACCGAGAGGTCTAGAATCAATAGAGACTATAGGGACCGGTTTGGCCAATACACTCAGTTGCATACCATGCACCTGGGCAAACCAAGCGTCCACCAGATTAGCCCCAGACCCACTATCAAGAAAAACAGAAATCCTCTCAACTCTCGTACCAATCACCACCTCCACAGGCACGAGAAACTGAGAGGGATTTGGGGACGAAATACACACTCCCAGGTTAAGTCCTTTGCTCAAAGAGGCCCGGGATGGACACCCCCCAACAAAATGTCCCTCTCTCCCGCAAAAGAAACACCTTCTAGTCTTGCGGCGCACCGCCGATTCTCTCCTACAAAAAGATGTCCCTCCCAACTGCATGGGTTCCTCAGAACAGACCAGGGGAACCTCAGTATAAGGGACTTTAGTAGTAGGCGGAGTCATCACGGGAGGCGGAGTTACCTCGCGTCTTCCCCGAATTCTCTATCAATGCGAATAGCGAGGGCCATAGCAGCCTCCAGTGATGGAGGAGAATCATACTGAGCCAACACATCTTTTAATTTGTCAGACAACCCTTGACAAAACTGGCTCCTAAGAGCTGGGTCATTCCACTGAGTATCTGTTGCCCATCTACGGAACTCAGAAGAATATTCCTCCGCTGGACGATTTCCTTGCCGCATTTTACGTAACTTTGTTTCAGCAAGGGAAACTCGATCCGGATCATCATATACCAGACCCAGGGCAGTAAAAAATCGATCCACTGACTGGAGATCTGGGGAGCCTGGAGGAATAGAGAACGCCCAAGATTGAGGGTCCCCTTGTAAGAGCGAGATAACAATTCCCACCCTCTGCTCTTCACTCCCAGATGACCGAGGCCGCAGCCGAAAGTATAATTTACATGCCTCCCGGAAAGTAAAAAATTTGTCCCGCCCACCAGTGAACCTGTCCGGGAGAGCAACCTTAGGTTCAGATCTGGTTTGCTCCGGGGGGACAAAACCTTGGACTTAATGTCTGCAAACTCCATGGATAACCCCTGCAACTGCCGGGCCAGCTTGGCTACTGGATCCATGACAGCTGGGGAGAATCTTTAGTATGGCCGGTGAAAATGTCACGCTGTGTAGCAGATATATATATATGTGATGTCAGTAATCTATATCAAAAGGGCAACATCCTATATAACATGCGCATAGATATATGATAACATGGAATTACCTGACAATGTCCAGTGGGTCAATACGGAATCCGTTATACTGTCTCCGGCTAGAGGGTGACCGGGGTCTATGCTGACCCTAAACTGGGGTCCTAACTAATCCCTCTACCTGGAGGTACTGTTAAAGGTACAGAGGTCCAGGCCACCAGCGTAAACCCTGTCTCCTATCAATCCCTGCCAACTGTAATCTAGTCCTAAGAAGGACCCTGATTACCACCAAAGGGAATGAACAGGTAACGGTTAATGAACAGAAAGACATACAAGAAAGACAAGAAATAAAGTAAATAAAGTCTTACATACAACACTCACACACAGTAGGAACACCTAAGGTCTCAGAGATAAACTATAAGCTGTAAGAGTAAAAACAACTAAGGAGCTCTTAGCTTAAGTATTCTCAGAACCGATCCAGTCTGCTAGACTACATGAATACTTTCACCGGCATCTAACACCCAGACTGGCAGCTATGTAAAGGAAGCTAATTAGAACATAATCAAAAGCAGCCGGGCGAGGCTGGACCTAGTCTTAGCAAAGAGCTAGGTAAAATTAACTCCCTCATTACCAAACACAAAGAAACAGCAACTCAGCTGTGAGAAGTCAGAGTGTGTAATCGCGACGATCCTCGTGGCGATACACCCATGACAAGTGCCCTTTCCTGAGCCGTAACAGTGCAGAACGCAGCACAGTGCAGAGGAGAGCTCCATATTTTGTATGGAGCATTATATGGGGACTAGTATTCTTTATGGAGCATTATATTTGGCCCATAATACTGTCTGGAGGACTATGTGGTGCCCATAATATTGTATGGAGGACTGTAATTATTTTTTGGTTTGGGGTCACCGCAACATGAGGAACTGTATTGCGGGGTCACGGCATTAGAAAGGTTGAGAACCACTCTATACAATCACTTCAAGGAAATATGCAACCATTTTTCTTTATCAAATCGGAAGGGAAGGTAACAAGGGTATAATAGAGGCCTTATACCAGGGGTGGTGAACCTTTTTTCTGCCAAGGGCCATTTGGAATTTTATAATAGGGTTCGGGGCCGTATAAAATTATTAATGTAACATTGTCCAACTATATTTATTCGAACATTTAAATAACTTGCAACTCCCCCAACACACAGTATAGTGCAGCTCCCCAACACACAGTATAGTGCAGCTCCCCAACACACAGTACAGTGCAACTCGCCCAGCACACAGTACAGTGTAGCTCCCCCAACACACAGCATAGTGCAGCTACCCTCACACACAGTACAGTGCAGCTCCCCAACACATAGTATAGTGCAATACAGTCATGGCCAAAAGTTTTGAGAATGACACAAAAATTATATTTTCACATGATCTGCTGCCCTCTGGTTTTTATGTGTGTGTTTGACAGATGTTTTTTATCACAGACAGAAATATAATTGCAAACATATGAGTAACAAAAGCTTATATTGACAGTTAGAATGAGTTAATGCAGCAAGTCAATATTTGCAGTGTTGACCCTTCTTCTTCAGGACCTCTGCAATTCTCCCTGGCATGCTCTCAATCAACTTCTGGACCAAATCCTGACTGATAGCAGTCCATTCTTGCATAATCAATGCTTTCATTTTGTCAGAAATTTTAGGTTTTTGTTTGTCCACCCGTTTCTTGATGATTGACCACAAGTTCTCAATGGGATTAAGATCTGGGGAATTTCCAGGCCATGGACCCAAAATCCCTATGTTTTTTTCCCTGAGCCATTTAGTTATTACCTTTGCTTTATGGCAAGGTGCTCCATCATGCTGGAAAAGGCATTGTTGATCGCCAAACTGCTCTTGGAGGGTTGGGAGAAGTTGCTCTTGGAGGACATTCTGGTACCATTCTTTATTCATGGCTGTGTTTCTAGGCAAGACTGTGAGAGAGCCGATTCCCTTGGCTGAGAGGCAACCCCACACATGAATGGTTTCAGGGTGCTTAACAGTTGGCATGAGACAAGACTGGTGGTAGCGCTCACCTTGTCTTCTCCGAATGAGGCGTTTTCCTGATGTCCCAAACAATCGAAAAGGGATTCATCAGAGAAAATAACTTTACCCCAGTTCTCAGCAGTCCACTGCCTGTACCTTTTGCAGAATATCAGTCTGTCCATGATGTTTTTTCTGGAAAGAAGTGGCTTCTTTGCTGTCCTCCTTGAGACCAGGCCTTGCTCCAAGAGTCTCCGCCTCACAGTGCGTGCAGATGCACTCACACCTGCCTGCTGCCATTCCTGAGCAAGCTCTGCACTGCTGGTAGCCCGATCCCGCAGCTGAAACACTTTTAAGAGACGGTCCTGGCGCTTGCTGGTCTTTCTTGGGCGCCCTGGAGCCTTTTTTGGCAACAATGGAACCTCTTTCCTTGAAGTTCTTGATGATGCGATAGATTGTTGACTGAGGTGCAATCTTTCTAGTTGTGATACTCTTCCCTGTTAGGCCATTTTTGTGCATTGCAATGATGACTGCACGTGTTTCTTTAGAGATAACCATGGTTAACAGAAGAGAAACAATGATGCCAAGCACCAGCCTCCTTTTAAAGTGTCCAGTGGTGTCATTCTTACTTAATCATGACAGATTGATCTCCAGCCATGTCCTCATCAACACCCACACCTGTGTTAATGGAGCAATCACTGAAAAGAGGTTAGCTGGTCCTTTTAAGGCTTTGCTGCAATGATGTTGAAATGTGTTTTGGGGGATAAAGTTCATCTTCTAGCCAAATATTGACTTTGCAAGTAATTGCTGTTAAGCTGATCACTCTTTATAACATTCTGTAGTATATGCAAATTGCCATTAGAAAAAGTGAAGCAGTAGACTTTGTAAAAATTAATATTTGTGTCATTCTCAAAACTTTTGGCCATGACTGTACACAGTATAGTGCAGCTCCCACACACACACAGTATAGTGCAGCTCCCCAACACACAATATAGTGCAGCTCCCCCAACAAATAGTACAATGCAGCTCCCACCAACACACAGTACAGTACAGACACACACACACAGTATAGTGCCGCCCCTGCACACCACACACACACACACACACACATAATAATGCATACACACATACTCACACAATACTCACCCCTCCTCCTTGTTTCATGCGCTGCTCCAGGCTCTGCTCCAGTCTCATCGGCTACACTGCTGGTATAGCGTGGCGCACGATGAAGTGACATCATCGTGTGCCCGCTGAGTCACAAGCAGAGGGGGAGGATGGAAGAGGGAGCATCTGACGCTATCTCCTCCATCAATGCTTTCAACAGTATCAGCATCTATGATGCCGATAAGTTGAATGAGCGATGGGGTCGACGCTGGGCCACATAGTGGCTATCCGTGCGCACCTCTGAAGAATTAAAGGATATGCGGCCAAAAAACAGGCAAAGTGGCTGCAGGCTGCACCAGATGTTCCCCACCCCTGTCTTATAACTATATGACAGTACAATAGAAGTCCTATAAAATCTCTACAGCAGTTCGTCATCACAAAGTTGTCATGGAAATATATATGTATTCCACGTATTCAATATATATATATATATATATATATATATATATATATATATATATGCATTTACAGTTAGATAGATCTCACTTGCTAAAAATCCTGTGCTCAGCATATCTATGCAAAAGGTGATGCTAGCTATAATCAGTTGCTTTAGACGACCCTGGCTATAGCTCATAGGGACTTTTTACCAAGGACACAGAAACAAGGACAGAAGATATCTATTATTTTCTCTACTAGCCACATAGGAAAACTGGGTCAAAGAACAATAAATCTGCAACTTCAGCCCTTTTATCATAATTATCATACTTATACTAAAACAGCCAATAACCTAGCAGCTTTTAATTGTATGCTAATTGACTAACCAGCCCCTTTTTGTAAACGTATAAAACCTTGAATGAATAATAAACTGTTGGTCTTGACGAACTGTTATACTGACACTTCCGTGTGGACAGTCCTCATTTCGTTTGAGCAGCTCAAAAAGACATTTAATCTAAAATTGGGAACCGCAGCAGCAAACACTGCAGGATAGATTTATCCTAATTAAATTTCCATAACAAAGTGACAATACAACCATGAGCACTTAGAAAAATATTTTTTTCAGACTTTTTCAAATGAATCTATTTTTTTTATTATTTTACTCAGTTATACAGTTCCATTAATTCCACAGCGCTTTTACAGACATTATAATCCCAGTCTCCGAATGGGGCTCACAATCTAGAAACCCTATCTGTATGTCTTTGGAGTATGGGAGGAAACTGGAGAACCCAGGGGAAACCCACACAAACACTGGGAGAGCATACAAACTCCTTGCAGATATTGTCCTTGGTGGGATTTGAACCCAAGACCTCAGCGCTGCAATGCTAACCACTGAGCCACCGTTCTGCCTGTGTTTAGATTAAAAGTGTACACTTTAAGATATACTGTAATGCATTTGAAAATATAGGATACAATGCATTATATATAATATTCTAATTCATAAACTTCTGTCATTTTAATTTAAAACTACATGATGTATCTCCTTGGCATCTAGCGCTTTTTAATGTTTTGAGATGTGGATTTTAGGTTTGGATTGCTTTTTGACATTTGATAGCTAGAAACTGACATACTCTCCATATATGTGAGCACCAATAGGCCATAAATAATGTTCTATGCAGATCTACATTACATTTAAATAACTGTCATTTAAACAGATGTAGCTACATATGGACTATAGAAAATGTATAGCAGAAATAGATGTGTATGTAGAAACTACCTATTGCATTTTTCTGTGCATTTTGTGTATAAATATGTGATTCTTCAGATGTTGTATATCTATGCCTGATGAAGAGACCTGAGTAGTCTCGAAAGCTTGCAATTTGTTACCATCTTTCAGTTAGCCATTAAAAGGTATCACCACTGAGACTCTCAAGTCTAAATATTTTCTATGTAGAAACAGTCATTCTTGTGCTTGTCAAAACACAGAAGTTATTAGTACCAAGTGCATGAGAAATATTAGCTTTTCATATGTAAAACACTACAGTGGATAAACTGAAAGGCATAGAGAAAGTGAGCTGCATGTGGCCCCGGGGCCATATTTTAAATTCCTACACTATAGATCAAGCTGAATGCACTTTGGTTAATATAAGAAAGGTTGGATTAACAGTACATAAATCCATTTTGACTGAATAATTGCTATAGAGGATATAAAGCAGTGGGTCGTAAATGTAAGAGAAGATTACAGGTACTGTACAAGTGGTTGCACGAATTGTTTGTAATTCATCTGGAACAGAGATGTGTTATTTAATCTGGATTCTAATATATCTATAGAATGGGCATCTCCATACACCATGCTGGGGTGTATTACTTTAGGCTGAATGCCCTGTAACTACATGAATGCTCTTGCTTCCAAATATTAGCATCAGGGCTATAATCTAAGCCTGATGGGTGCTGAGCTGTTTGTTTTAACTGGTGCCTAAATAAAAATCTATAATTGGACTGTAAGTGTGCAACCAAAGCCTAGGATGGCAAATACAACAAAGAGGAGCATAACAGAAGAGTAAATTACCCTGGAATAATCTTCAATTAATACACCACAAGGAAGAAAAAAAAATGCAAGAAATTGTCTGAAAACACAGCGTCATGCAGTTTGATTTTTACTGACTTTAAACAAGATTTATTCCTTTCATATGTCTAGAGAACATTGAGATGAGCTCTAAAGTGAAGAAGATACAGTGCCGTCATTTACGTATTTGTCTATAATCAGGTTAGAAGGTTATGAGACAGTTTATTCTACATTCATCTATTACAGTTCTTTTTTAATAATACGTAATGGCGTCAAAAGCATGAAGTGGGAAAAGAAGTAGTCACACAGAAGCATAAAAGCCAGAGTTCAGGCAAACAATTCAGAGCGTTCTATACAGCCAACAGATAAACTGAGATTCAATACTATACCGCCATATGCAATGTAGTAACTAGGTCTCCAATGAAAAAAATCTCCAACTCGGTCCCCATCTATCACGGATCTTTAAAGGGAGTCTGTCATTAGGATTTCACACCCAAACTATTTATATGTGCATAAAGCTTTTTCAAAGACAAGCACAAATTATTATTAATATTATTTATTATTATAGCGCCATTTATTCCATGGTGCTTTACATGTGAGGAGGGGTATACGTAATAAATACAAGTACAGTAATCTTAAACAATACAAGTCACGACTGGTACAGGATGAGAGAGGACCCTGCCCGCGAGGGCTCACATTCTACATGAGGGTTTAAATTTGAAAACTCTTTCACTCCAGCTCTATTTTCCATTGCCTTCCCCTGCTTGACTAAAGGCTAGCTTGCCTGAAGTCATACACCATAGAGGCTGTGTGTGGAGCAGGTGTTGGTCGGAAAGTAAAGCTGAAGTGAGAGAGGCTTCAGATCTACAGACTTCTTTACATATCAATGCAAAGGATGATTTCTCATAAACAAAGGAATAGACTGGGCAGGTAAAGGTATGGCTCATCTTGTCTTTGTAAAAGCTGTAAATAGTTTGGGGTGAAATCTTGGTGACAGATTCCCTTTAATAAAATCAGTCTTCTCATATGGTTCAAAGAGATATTGTGGATCTTCCTAGGTTCCAGACTATAGCTGCTTTGCCTTCACCCAGTATACAGTAGTTATGTTCCAGCCCATATGCCTCTGACTTCATATGGAGGGTTTCTTCTGTCTGTGTACAAATGCAACAACATATGACATCCATGTTGAGTGTACAGAACTTTTTTCCTGGGGCTTTTCTGGGGTCTTAGATCCTGCTTTGTACCTCAGTCAGCAGAGATTTGTATCCCTTTGAACAATAGGCAGTAATACATTTTTAGTAGAACATATAAATGTAGAGCTTTAAGACATATGTCAAAGAAAAGAGTTATTAATAATAATGAACTATGATCTACTTCTGAAGATAATGGAGATGTTAGTGACTTGTAGGATTTTAGGTTAAGTTTTTCTTTGCATATTTGTTAACCTGCTGTTTCTTCCCCTAGACTTAATTGCTGGTTTACCAGCTTCCTTCTGTGGACCACTTTTGGTAATCAACACATACTGGGAAGAGCTCACAAAATTTTTTGTTTTGGAGAAGCTCTGACCCAGTCTTCTAGCCATCACAATTTGTCCCTTGTTGAACTGTTGTGTTCTTTATGTTTGCCATATTTCCCACTCTAAAAGCATCAACTTCAAGAACTGACTGTTCATTTGATTCCTAATGTCTCATACCTTAAATGTTTCTCTTTTACAGAAACATTTGCAGACAGTTTTTATTAAAACACTTTTTAACTTTTATATCCTCACATAAAAGTGCCACTTTCTTACAGGAGGCATAAAAGCATTGTGGTTGCACTTCATTCTCGTTTGCATTATATACTTGAACAATTTATAACATAATGTTCATATGCAACAATCAAACGCTTCAAAGCTTACTGTTTGCCCAGCAGAAACAATAAAAACATGTACTTGTGCAATTCATGCAAAAGTTTTGCTAATTTACGAAAAATATCCATCGTGTTCATATTGAGATTATGCACAGACAGGAAGTACGTGTAGTGGCATGGCATAGATGATCAGCACTAGTGATGAACGAATATACTCGTTGCTTGGGTTTTTCCGAGCACGCTCGAGTAGTCTCCGAGTATTTTGGCTTGCATGGAGATTTAGTTTCTGTCGATGTAGCTGCATAATTTGCGACTGCTTGACAGCCTGAATAAATGTGGGAATTCCCTAACAAACAGGCATTCCTCACATGTATTCAGGCTGTCCAGCAGCCATAAATCATGCAGCTTCGTCAACAGAAACTAAATCTCCGATCTCGCCACAATACTCGAAGATCACCCGAGCATGCTCGGGAAACCAGAGCAACTATCATACTCGCTCATCACTAGTCAGCACCTGAGGCAAGGCAAGTATTTTGTGCCCCCCTAACCCGTGGACTATAAGCACTCCCTGAGTACCTTTCACCAGTTCAGTACTGATTGCTTTATCCCCCAAGCACATGTTCTGTATTTTTTAGAAAATACTGATGTAATTATAGTGTGCCCTTTGAACCTCTAGTTTTTTTTTACTTTTTGCTGAAATCTAACGTAAAATTGTAAAAATAGTTATTAGTACATCTCCTGCTTTCAGATAAGATATTTTTGTGTTTCTTTTTGTGCTTGCTTTTTGCATTGTTTTTTGCACTTTTGTGGAGGTCAGCCAGGTCCCCTCATGGGGCCTGAGTTCCTCACAGTTTATCTGCAGCCACTGTTATTTGCTCTTTTGCTTTTTTGCTGGTGTTTCAGCGGCTGCAGCTTGAGATCTGATTTAGCGGGTGGCGAGATCGTGTGATCTCAGTATTTTTGTAATCAGAATTGTTGGATTTTTGTAGGGTTTTCTGGGTTGCAGAAAGTAATCTCTCCTTTCCTATCCTATTTAGTCAGCTTGTGGTCCCAGCGTTTGCTCAATCTATTTTCTGCCTATGTTTATGTTTTCATCTTGTCTAACCGCCATTATATGTTTGGGGGCTTCCTATTTTCTTTGGGGATCTGATCCGGGGCAGATAGCTTTCATCTTTCTGCCTTTAGGTGTAGTTATCTTTCAGGCTGTGACGAGGCGTCTAGGATCAACGTAGGAACGCTCCACGGCTACCTCTAGTTGTGTCGTTAGTTTAGGAATCTGCAACCAATCAGTTACCAACATATCAGGTGTTCTGCTGCCCTGTTTGTTGTTCCTGTCCTCCTCAGATACCGAAACACAACATTATCACCGGCCATAACTAAAAATTATATGGTACTCATAGAAGGGAAAAATAGTGTGGAAAGAAAAAAGTTGTCAGAGTTGTCAGAGATTTTTTTTTTTTTTCTGTCTGTTGCATTTTTTCCCTCTTTTTCTCTGGGTGCTGAGGAGGATTTTTTTTTCTTTCAATGGAGTTTGCACAGTTGTCTGGCCATGTGGATCAGCTTGCCACTGAGGTTCGGAGTATTACTACCTATCTTGCTAGGTTGCCGGTTGTGGAACCTAGGATTCCCATGCCAGATTTGTTTTTGGGGGATAGGGCTAAATTTCTGAATTTCAAAAATAACTGTAAGTTGTTTTTTGCCTTAAAGCCTAAGTCCTCAGGTAACGCAGCACAGCAGGTTCAAATTGTCATCTCTCTCCTGCACGGCGATCCTCAGGATTGGGCTTTTTCCCTGACACATGGGGATCCTGTTTTGAATGATATTGATGCATTTTTTCTGGCTCTGGGGTTATTGTACGATGAAAATAATGTCACTGATCAAGCTGAAAAAACCTTGTTGGCATTAAATCAGGGTCTTGAAGACCCTGAGTTGTACTGTCAGAAATTCCAAAAGTGGGCAGTCCTGACCAAATGGAATGATGATGCTTTGGCAGCCCTTTTTTGGAAGGGACTGTCAGAGAATGTAAAGGATGTTATGGTGGGATTCCCTGCTCCCTCTGGTCTCAATGATTCTATGTCATTGGCTATTCAAATTGACAGACGTTTGCGTGAGCACAGAGGTATGCGTGAGATGGTGTTGCCTTGTGTGCCAGTTTCTGAGCCCATGCAGTGTGATAGAGTGACTTCTGGGGCACAGCGTCATGAGTTTCGAAAGCGCAATGGGCTATGTTTCTATTGTGGTGATGCCTCTCATGCTATTTCAGTCTGCCCTAAGCGGGGAAGATGTTTTGCACGCTCAGTTGTCTTGGGTAGTGTTCAGACTAAATTTCTGTTGACTGTTACCCTGATTTGCTCCCTGTCCACATTTTCTGCTCAGGCTTTTGTTGATTCAGGAGCAGCTATTAACCTGATGGATTTTGACTTTGCCAAACGTTGTGGGTTTCCCATGATACCCCTGCGGAAGTCTATTCCCCTACTGGGCATTGATTCTACCCCTTTGGCGGAGAATAAACCCCAATTTTCTACTCAGGTGATAATGAGGGTTGAACCAGATCATCAGGAGAGTTGCAAATTTCTGGTGCTATATAATCTGCATGACATTATTGTACTAGGTTTCCCTTGGTTACAGTCTCATAATCCTGTTTTGGATTGGAAATCTGTGTCTGTGACCAGTTGGGGCTGCCAATGTGTTAATGTCAACACTCCTGTTTTTTCTGCCTCTTCCAAGTCTCAGGATGTTCCTGACTTTTTGACTGATTTTTCGGATGTATTTAGTGAAAGTAAATCTGCATCTTTGCCCCCTCACAGGAGCTACGATTGCGCTATTGAATTAGTGCCTGGTGGTAAATTTCCTAAAGGTCGCCTTTTTAACTTGTCTGTACCTGAACACGATGCTATGCGATCTTATATCAAGGAGTCATTGGAGAAGGGTCATATCAGACCATCCTCTTCACCCTTGGGTGCCGGTTTTTTCTTTGTGGCCAAAAAGGATGGTTCATTGAGGCCGTGTATTGATTATCGTCTCTTGAATAAGATCACTGTGAAGTATCAATATCCGTTACCCTTGATTTCTGACCTGTTTTCCAGGGTGAAAAGTGCTAGTTGGTTTACCAAGCTTGACCTCAGGGGGGCGTATAACCTTATTCGCATTAAGCACGGGGATGAATGGAAGACGGCGTTTAATACCCCAGAGGGGCATTTTGAGTACCTAGTGATGCCCTTTGGGCTCACTAATGCTCCTTCCGTCTTCCAATCCTTCATGAATGATATTTTCAGGGATTTTGTGGATAAATTTCTGATTGTTTATTTGGATGATATCTTGATTTTTTCCAATGACTGGGACTCTGATGTGAAACATGTTCGGACTGTGCTCCAGATTTTGAGAGAGAATGCTCTGTATGTGAAGGGATCAAAGTGTCTTTTTGGCGTACAGAAGGTCTCATTTCTGGGATTCATTTTGTCTCCGTCTGTTATTGAAATGGACCCGGTCAAGGTTCAGGCCATCTGTGATTGGGTCCAACCTACTTCATTAAAGGCTCTTCAGAGATTTTTGGTTTTGCCAATTTTTATCGTAAATTTATTGGTAATTTCTCCGGTATTGTTAAACCATTGACTGATTTGACCAAAAAGGGTTCTGATGTGGTGAATTGGCCTCCTGAGGCAGTCTCTGCGTTTCAGGAACTTAAGCAGAGATTCACTTCTGCTCCTGTTCTACGGCAGCCTGATGTTTCTCTACCATTTCAGGTGGAGGTTGATGCCTCTGAAATTGGGGCAGGTGCCATTTTGTCCCAAGAGATCCAGAGACCTCTAAGAGAAACCCTTGTGCCTTTTTCTCTCGAAAATTTTCTCCAACTGAACGTAATTATGACATGGGTAATCGGGAGTTATTGGCCATGAAGTGGGCCTTTGAAAAGTGGAGACATTGGCTGGAAGGAGCCAAACATCAGGTGGTGTTCCTCACGGACCATAAGAATCTGGTTTATCTTGAATCAGCCAAGCGACTTAATCCTAGACAGGCCATGTGGGCTTTGTTTTTCACACGTTTTAATTTTGTGGTTTCTTTTCTTCCTGGCACTAAGAATGTTAAGGCGGATGCCCTCTCGAGGAGTTTCTTTGCGGACTCTCCTGAGTTATCTGATCCTACTGTTATTTTGAAAGAGGGTGTAGTACTTTCCACCATCTCTCCCAATTTGAGACTGGCTCTGGAGGGGTGTCAGGAGGATAAACCTGAGCGCTGCCCTGTGGGGAAATTGTTTGTCCCAGACCAGTGGAAGAAGTGTGATGTCTGAGATTCATTGTTCCGCGTTGGCTGGTCATCCCAGGATTTTTGGTACCAGAGACTTGGTGAGTCGGTCCTTTTGGTGGCCTACTTTGTCTCGTGACGTCAGGGACTTTGTGCAGTCCTGTGGGACTTGCTCTCGTTCCAAGCCTTGCTCTCGCTCTAGTGGTTTGTTGATGCCATTACCTGTGCCCAAGAGGCCATGGACCCATATCTCTATGGATTTTATTTCTGACCTCCCTGTTTCTCAGAAAATGACCGTTATCTGTGTAATCTGTGATAGGTTTTCCAAGATGATACATCTTGTGCCACTACCTAAGTTACCTTCCTCCTCCAAATTGGTGCCTTTGTTCCTTCAGCATGTGGTTCGGTTACATGGCCTTCTGGAGAACATTGTGTCTGACAGAGGAGTCCAGTTTGTTTCCAGATTTTGGAGGACATTTTGTTCTAAACTTGGTGTTCAATTATCTTTCTCCTCTGAATTTCATCCTCGGACCAATGGACAAACCGAGAGAACAAACCAGACCTTGGAGACTTATTTGAGATGTTTTGTGTCTGCTGATCAAGATGACTGGGTCTCTTTTTTGCCTTTGGCTGAGTTTGCTCTTAATAATAGGGCTAGCTCTGCCACCTTGATGTCTCCATTTTTCTGCAATTCTGGGTTTCACCCTCGATTTTCTTTGGGACAGGCGGAGGCTTCTGTTTGTCCTGGGTGTTGACTCTGTTGTGGAGCGTATGCAGCAGATTTGGGACCAGGTAGTGGAGAGGTTGTCTCTCTCTCAGGAGAAGGCCCAACGGTTTGCCAACCGGCATAGGACTGATGGTCCTCAGTTTAAAGTTGGGGACTTGGTTTGGTTGTCCTCAAGAAATATCCCTATGAGGGTTGCATCTCCAAAGTTTAAGCCTAGGTTCATTGGACCTTATAAGATCATGGAGATTCTTAATCCTGTTTCCTTCCATTTGCTTCTTCCAGGGACATTTAAGATCCATAACGTGTTCCACAAGTCCTTATTGAAGAGGTTTGTCGAGCCAGTGGTTCCTATGGCTGCGCCTCCTGAACCTGTTTTGGTTGAGGGCAATCTGGAGTATGTGGTTGAGAAAATATTGGATTCTCGTTTTTCTAGACGGAAACTCCAGTATTTGGTTAAGTGGAGAGGGTATGGTCAGGAGGACAATTCTTGGGTGTTTGCTTCGGACATCCATGCTAGGAGACTGATGCCTATCACCGAGCTCATCCTGATCGGTCTGGTTGCATAAGTGAGGGTTCGGTGACCCCTCCTCAAGGGGGGGTACTGTTATGAATGTGCTGGAGATGGTTTCTGAGCAGAGGCTCCCTCTGGTTGTTGCAGACAGTACTGAACCTCACAGCAAGGAATGGCAATCTGTTATCACGGACTGTACTGATATAAGGGAGGTTCCCTCCCTTGATGGTCGCCGGTGATCAATTGTTCTTGTCTCAATTGTGGTTCCTGGTTCATTTGGAAGTTTGCTGAATCTTGCCTGCATCTTCTGCTTTCAGATAAGATATTTTCTGCTTTTATTTTTGTGCTTGCTTTTTGCATAGTTCCCTGCACTTCTGTGGAGTTCAGCTGGGTCCCCTCCTGGGGGCCTGCGCTCCTCTCAGTTTATCTGAAGCCACTGTTATTTGTTCATTTGTTTTTCCTGTTTTTTCAGTGGCTGCGGCTTAGTTTTGTTACACCAGAGATCTGATTTAGGTGGTAGAGATCGTGTGATCTCAGGTGTTTTTGCAATCAGAAGAGTTGGTATTTTTTAGGGTTTTTTTTGGATTGCAGTAAGAATCCTTTCCTGTACTTTTCTGTCTGGACAGATTGGGCCCCAGCGTTTGCTCATTCTATTTTCTGTCTGTGTCCATGCTTCTTCTTGTCTAACTGCCATTACATGTTTGGGGGCTTCCTATTTTCTTTGGGGATCTGCTCCGGGGCAGATAGCTTTCCTTTTTCTGCCTTTAGGTGTAGTTATCTCTCAGGCTGTGACGAGGCGTCTAGGATCAACGTAGGAACGCTCCACGGCTACCTCTAGTTGTGTGGTTAGTTCAGGTTACTGCAATCCAATAGGTTCCAGCCTCTCTGGTGTATTACTGTTTTTGCTTTTTCTCCTCAACTACCTAAACATAACAGGGGACTGTGACGGGCATCAGCTTTCAGAAAGTGTCTGAATACACCAGGCGGAAAAGCAGCATTAACATGGCCAACAGATTTGAGATGATGAAGTTCAAACTCTTAGCTTTGCCATGTGTAGGAGGAAACAGTCTTTTACATCATCAAAACTGCAGGACCGTGGGCTGGCTGCTGTGCTGAGAGAGGAACATGAGTGAACATGACAAACTGCTGGACTATGAATGAGTTGCAGGCGGAGATGTTATGGTGGATTGCGAAAGATGTGATGTGCTTGGTATCTGAGATCAGTCAAAAACAGCAGACATGTCAAGTTCTGTAACAGCTCACAATTTCTCACTCAACTCGACTGTACAGGGTAAACAAGTGGAGGTTCTGCAGCTGGAGACCTGTGTGAGAACACTTGATGGGGTGGCTGGTGGTTGGCGAGGCCCACTAGACCGCATTTTTGCACAGTTAGATTCCCAGACTAACCACAGTAATCTTGATCACGCATGTGTCGGTTCATGTATTTAGTAGTCAAATTATTGAAAATTTTGCCTCTACTGAGTCTTTTTTACAAATTTGGCAGATAACGTGAATTGGATCATCAGTTTTGGTCTCAAAAAAGGCACAGGCTAGGAAACTCTTGCCACCCATGCGAACTGGAGACCTGCAATTGCTGCTGGCTACAGCCAGAGTTGTAGCTGAGGATGCTGTGCTTGTAATGGTTGCATCGCTCCGTGTCTGTGCGGCAAGCCACAATGTAACCTCTTAATCTTACTCCTCCTCCTCCAACTCCTCTGCTGAACTACTCAGCTGCTTGCCTCTGGTTTCACAAGTGGGATCTACAACCTCATGGTTATCCTCTCTGTTCTCCCACTCCTTTGCACTGAGAGTCAAGCTCCTCCTCTTCCTACTCTAACAGCCCAATTGTCATGTGTGCATCGCCACGAAGATCGTCGCGGTTTTCACATTCTGACTTCTCACAGCTGAGTTGCTGTTTCTTTGTGTTTGGCAGTTAGGGAGTTAATTCTGTCTGTGCTCAGTTCTGGGACTGGGTGCAGTTTTCTCCCGGCTGCAATTAATTATTTGTTGATTGGTTTCCTTTAAATCTCTGGTTGTCTGTGTTGGGAGTTGCCAGTGAAATTCTTCATGCAGACCACAGATAGGATTGTATCTGTATAGACTTAAGTTAAAGAGCTCCTTAGTTGTTTTAAGCTCACCTTGCTTAGAGTTTAATATCCCAGATCATTTATGTTCCTTCTGTGTTTGAGTGTGTATGCAAGTCTGTGTTTTCTCCAGTCTGTCTTATATGTCTAATCTGTGTATTTAGCAGAGATCAGCCCATATCCCTTTGGTGGTAATCAGAATCATTCTTAGGACTGATTACAGGGTTCAGGGACTGATAGGAGACAGGGTTAGGCTGGAGACTTGGACCTCTGAACCATTATCAGTACCTCCAAGGTGAGGGATTAGTTAGGACCCCAGTTTAGGGTCAGGTTAGACCCCCGGTCCTCCTCTTTCCTGTGACAGTGTATCAAGTCCTCAAGATTAACCCTGAGTTCAACGGATATCATGTCAGGTAAATCTATTCTATATTTACATGCTGATGTTGCTAATCTATATGTTGTATAGAGTGTTGTTCTTTTAAGAATAGTTTACTGACATCGTACACATATCATAAGACCGCGTGACATTTTCACTGGCCAATAAAATTATTCCCAGTTGCCATGGATCCAGTAGCCCAGCTGGCTCTGCAGTTGCAGGGATTATCCATGGAGCTGACGGACATTAAGTCCAAAGTTTTGTCTCCCTCGGAGCAAACCAGATTTGAACCTAAGGTTGCTCCCCCGGACAGGTTCACTGGTGGGCGAGACAAATTTTTTACCTTCAGGGAAGCATGTAAATTGTATTTTCGGCTTCGGCCTCGATCATCAGGGAGTGAAGAGCAGAGAGTGGGAATTGTTATCTCGCTCCTACAAGGGGACCCTCAATCCTGGGCCTTCTCCCTTCCTCCGGGATCCCCGGCTCTACAGTCAGTAGATCGATTTTTTACTGCCCTGGGTTTGGTATATGATGACCCAGATCGGGTCTCTCTTGCTGAGACAAAATTACGTAAGATACAGCAGGGAGATCGTCCGGCGGAGGAATTTGCTTCTGAGTTCCGTAGATGGGCCACAGATACTCAGTGGAATGACCCAGCTCTTAGGAGCCAGTTTTGTCATGGGCTTTCTGACAAATTAAAGGACGTTTTGGCTCAGTATGATTCTCCTCCATCACTGGAGGCTGCTATGGCCCTAGCTATCCGTACTGATAGACGGCTCCGGGAGAGGTGCGAGGTAACTCCGCCCCCTGTTGTTACTCCACCTACTACTAAAGTCCCTTATGTTGAGGTTCCCCTTGTCTGTTCGGAGGAGCCTATGCAGTTGGGAGGGACATCATTTCGTAGGAGGGGATTGGCGGTACGCCGCAGGACTAGAAGGTGTTTCTTCTGCGGGAAAGAGGGACATTTTGTTGGGGGATGTCCATCCCGTGCCTTGTTGAGCAAAAAGTCGCCGGAAAACTGTTAATCCCAGGTTGTGTGGTGGACGACAACCTGGGAGTATGTATTTCGTCCGCTAGTTCTTCTCAGTTCCTTGTACCAGTGGAGGTGGTGGTTGGTACGAGAGTGGAGAGATTTTCTGTTCTTCTTGATAGTGGGTCCGGGGCTAATCTGGTTGATGCTCAGTTTGCTCAGGCTCAAGGTATGCATCTGAGTGTATTGGTCAAACCGATCCCTATATTCTCCATTGACGCCAGGCCTCTCGGCCAAGGTAGCTTTGTTCATGAGGTTCATAACATTGACCTTCGGGTAGGGGCAATACATAGGGAACTATTATCTTGTTATGTGTTGGAGGGTCTACCTACTCCTATTGTGTTGGGACTTCCTTGGTTGGTTAAACATAACCCTGTGATTAATTGGCAGTCCAGAGATATAAGCCAATGGGGGGAGTTTTGCAAAAGTAACTGCATGAACACAGTCATCAGTGCGGTCGTGCCTAGTACTTTGCCTCCTTTTTTGGAGGACTTTGGGGATGTGTTCTCTGAGGAGGGGTGTCAGGAGTTGCCTCCTCATCGCGTGTATGACTGCTCTATTAATTTACTTCCTGATGCTAAGTTACCTAAAGCTAGGTTATATAACCTTTCTGGTCCTGAGAGGCAGGCTATGAAAGATTATATTTCGGAAAGTCTGGCCAAAGGGCATATTAGACCTTCATCTTCCCCAGTGGCCGCGGGGTTCTTCTTTGTGAAGAAAAAAGATGGAGGCCTACGCCCTTGCTTGGATTTCCGCGAACTTAATCGGATTACTGTTCGAGATCCGTATCCACTCCCTCTGATTCCTGATCTCTTCAATCAAATTGTTGGCGCCAAATGGTTCTCTAAATTGGATCTCAGGGGGGCGTATAATCTGATTAGGATAAAAAGGGGGATGAGTGGAAAATGGCGTTTAACACGCCGGAGGGACATTATGAGAACCTTGTCATGCCTTTTGGTCTGACTACTGCACCAGCAGTATTCCAACATTTTGTTAATGACATTTTTCGTCATCTGGTGGGGCTGTTTGTGGTCGTATATTTGGATGACATTTTAATTTACTCACCAGATCTTGTGTCTCACCAGGAGCATGTGAGACAGGTGTTGCAGATCTTGCGAGACAATAAACTATACGCCAAACTGGAAAAGTGTGTATTCGCCGTACAGGAACTTCAGTTTTTGGGTTTCTTGGTGTCAGCCTCCGGTTTCCGTATGGACCCTGAAAAGGTGAGAGCAGTGCTTGAATGGGATCAGCCAGAGGATCTTAAGGCTCTGCAGCGTTTTCTGGGGTTTGCTAACTACTACCGGAAATTTATTTGTAATTTCTCATCTGTTGTCAAACCTCTCACTGACATGACAAGAAAAGGGACGGATTTTTCTAAATGGTCGGACAAAGCTTGCCAAGCTTTTTCCTCTTTGAAAAAATGTTTTGCTTCGGCACCCGTTCTCATCCAACCAGATGCATCACAGCCGTTCGTTGTGGAGGTGGACGCGTCTGACGTAGGGGTGGGTGCAATATTGTCCCAGGGTCCGTCCCCTGGTAAATGGCATCCGTGCGCTTTCTTTTCTAAAAAATTGTCGTCCGCCGAAAGGAATTATGATATCGGCAATAGGGAACTTTTGGCCATTAAGTTGGCTTTTGAAGAATGGCGTCACTTTTTGGAGGGGGCAGTCCACCCGGTCACCGTCATTACTGATCACAAGAACCTGCTGTATTTGGAATCTGCTAAGCGTCTGAATTCCAGACAAGCTTGATGGTCGTTGTTTTTTACCAGGTTTAATTTTGTTGTCACTTATCGCCCTGGATCTAAGAATGTTAAGGCGGATGCCTTGTCTCGCAGTTTCCCAGGGGCCGGGAAGATGGATGACCCGATTCCTATCCTTCAGGAGGGGGTGGTAGTGTCGGCTGTATGTTCTGAGCTTGAGGAGGAGGTGTTAGAGGCTCAGGGGGACGCCCCTGCAGGACCTCCAGGGAGACTGTTTGTCCCAAATCTGTTGAGACAAAAGGTTATTGAGGCACATCATAATTCTGCTTTAGCAGGACATCCAGGGAGTAAGGCTACTTTAGATCTCCTTTCTCGCCGGTTTTGGTGGCCTAACGTTAATAAAGATGTTTTAACTTTTGTCGCGTCCTGTGGGGTTTGTGCTCGCTCTAAGACCCCTCATACCCGTCCGTCTGGGACCCTCTTACCCTTGAAACTTCCGGAGCGTCCATGGACTCATTTGTCTATGGACTTCATCACGGACCTTCCTGAGTCGTCAGGGAAGACTGTCATACTGGTGGTTGTTGACAGGTTCAGTAAGATGGCACATTTCATTGCTCTTCCTGCCCTCCCTAATGCTAAAACTCTGGCGCAGGTGTTCATTGGGGAGATTGTGAGACTTCATGGGTTGCCTTCTGATGTGGTGTCAGATAGGGGGTCTCAGTTTGTGTCCAAGTTTTGGAGGGCATTTTGTTTACGTCGGGGGATGCAATTGTCATTTTCCTCGGCTTTTCATCCGCAGACCAATGGTCAGACAGAGCGTCTGAATCAAAGCCTAGAGACTTATCTTCGGTGTTTTGTCTCAGAGAACCAGGAGGACTGGTCTTCTTTCTTGCCTCTGGCAGAGTTCGCTCTTAACAACAGGCGGAGCGAGTCCACTGGTAAGTCCCCGTTTTTTGGGGCATATGGTTTTCATCCCCAGTTTTGTACATTCAATGGGGGGGGCCCTTCTGGGGTTCCTGAGGAGGAGCGTTTCTCGTCGTCACTTGCTTCAGTGTGGAGAGGTGTATTGAATAATCTGAGTGCTATGGGAACCGTTATAAACGTATGGCTGATAGGAGGAGAGTTTCTGGTCCAGATCTTAATGTGAACGATCTGGTATGGTTGTCTACCAGGAATATAAAACTTAAAGTTCCCTCCTGGAAGCTGGGCCCCAGATTCATCGGGCCGTACAGGATCAGTTCCATAATTAATCCTGTGGCATTTTGTCTGGACCTCCCTCCTACGTTTAAAATTCATAATGTGTTCCACAAGTCATTACTTAAGAGGTACGTGGCACCAGTCATACCATCACCTCTACCTCCTCCTCCAGTGGTGGTCAATGGTAACTTGGAGTTTCAAGTGTCAAAGATCATTGACTCACGTCTGAATCGCCGGTCCCTTCAGTACTTGGTGCATTGGAAGGGGTATGGTCCAGAGGAGAGGACGTGGGTTCCTGCGTCTGACATTAACGCAGATCGTTTGGTGCGGACCTTCCACAGAACTCACCCGGGCAAACCTGGCCCTGAGGGTCCGGAGGCCCCTCGTAGAAGGGGGGGTACTGTCATGTGTGCATCGCCACGAAGATCGTCGCGGTTGCACATTCTGACTTCTCACAGCTGAGTTGCTGTTTTCTTTGTGTTTGGCAGTTAGGGAGTTAATTCTGTCTGTGCTCAGTTCTGGGACTGGGTGCAGTTTTCTCCCGGCTGCAATTAATTATTTGTTGATTGGTTTCCTTTAAATCTCTGGTTGTCTGTGTTGGGAGTTGCCAGTGAAATTCTTCATGCAGACCACAGATAGGATTGTATCTGTATAGACTTAAGTTAAAGAGCTCCTTAGTTGTTTTAAGCTCACCTTGCTTAGAGTTTAATATCCCAGATCATTTATGTTCCTTCTGTGTTTGAGTGTGTATGCAAGTCTGTGTTTTCTCCAGTCTGTCTTATATGTCTAATCTGTGTATTTAGCAGAGATCAGCCCATATCCCTTTGGTGGTAATCAGAATCCTTCTTAGGACTGATTACAGGGTTCAGGGACTGATAGGAGACAGGGTTAGGCTGGAGACTTGGACCTCTGAACCATTATCAGTACCTCCAAGGTGAGGGATTAGTTAGGACCCCAGTTTAGGGTCAGGTTAGACCCCCGGTCCTCCTCTTTCCTGTGACAGTGTATCAAGTCCTCAAGATTAACCCTGAGTTCAACGGATATCGTGTCAGGTAAATCTATTCTATATTTACATGCTGATGTTGCTAATCTATATGTTGTATAGAGTGTTGTTCTTTTAAGAATAGTTTACTGACATCGTACACATATCATAAGACCGCGTGACACCAATACAGTCCATCCACGTGCGCATCAGGTAACTGACTCTCATCAGCATCACCTCAACACTTGGGGATTACCATCTGGTAAGGAGGGTCTAAATTCTGCTCAAACCCTACTTCGTCAGGCCCTGGATCCAACCGAAAAAAAGTTGGGCATCAGTGTAGATGCTTTTATCCCCTTGAGTCTGTGAATCTTTGGAGCAGACCTCTGATGCCCATGGAATAGATTGTGTAAACAGCTCTTCAGACTCACCCATTTGTGATTCCCCACACTCAGTTGGCTGTTTTGAGAGTTGTGGCACTGGATTAAACAAGGGTAATTGGGGTGCCACCTCTGAGGATTGTACTGTGTGTGTTGTTAAAGTGAAGAAAGAGGAGGAGAGGCCACTTGATGCAGTGCTTGCTATTCACTGGAGCACATGCTCTTTCTGGCCCTTATCTACAAGGCATTGATGAGGGCGTCCTGCAAGCTCGCTTCCTCGGGGTAACCCTGGACTCTGATCTCGCCTTCAAAATATATATCCATGCCATTTTCACTTTCTGTCAACGACATTTCAAAGATATTTCCCAGAGAGAAATGTGCCAGCGTAGGAGAGCGAAAACTGTGTGGGAAAAAAAGGATGTGTCATCCACACAAAGCAGAGAAGGAGAACGACATCTCAAGAAGAGAGGAGGCGCTGGATCAAGACCAGAGACACCCATTGGACCACTCTGCCGCTTTAGTGAGTATAATAAAAGGTGTTTTTATGCCTTACAGGGCGAATTGGAGTCATATATACAACATTATAAAATTCTGTCACACGGGCTGAAAGGTGGTGGCTATATGTTACATGGGAAACACCTGGTGACAGGCTTCCTTTAAGGCTTGCCTGGGTGTATACATGTTATTGCGCGGTCATCTGGCAGCTGTGAAATCGCCCTTGCCAAGTTGCTACCAACTGTATTGAACTTTCAAGAATGTTTGCCCTTGAGAACCAATATGAGTAGTGTATATCTTGAATGATAAGCCAATACACAGTAATTTACCTTTTGCCTGCTGAAGCCGACATGATTCATCTATCCACAGAGTATAATTACCAACATCCTGGGAAAAGTCTATGAATTACTCAAGGTACCAGGGTGAAATTTAGGGCATGTACACCGCTTAGTATTTGCAGTGTAATTTTCTGCACTAAAACGCGTTTGTTGGCAGCAAAAACTATAAGTACAATAAGTGCATTTGTTATACATTTTTTTATCTTTTTTTTACTGGAGTTTTCACTGAGGTTTTATTTTAATTTCTTTTGAATTAATTTGAATTGGTGAAATATGATGCTGCAGATTTAAAAAAAAAACATTGATTATTAAAATACGTGAAAAGAAAAAACATCATGTGTATGAGATTTTGCTGGTACTCTAAAATGTAGCATTTTTTCCATATGAAAAAACGCACTTAAAAAAAGCAAATTCTCAACGTTTACACAAGTTCTAACGCTGCGATTATGTTTCTAGACAAGCTTTAAACTAACCTGTTAATAGTTTTGAGACAATCTGTATTAATCGTTAGGGATACACAGTGGCTTCCAGGCAGTGTGCTGGCCAGGCAAACGGGCTCATGTTAATTTTTCATTAAAGTTTTCATTAAAACTAAGTAATTTGGAATAGGCCAGAGGCATGTAAATGCTATACTTTCTCTGTCATTTACTGCCATAGACGTTTGTAAATCGTAAATAATTATTTAAGTGGAGATCCTCTTTCACATTTATTGAATGCTGTGTCCAGTTCTTGTATAGCTTTGTATTTGCAGACAAACGTGTGTATGTAATTTGTATTGTTTTTGTCTCTGAGGCAATCTATACAAAGTATAATATTTTGGCATAAGTTAGACAGGTCAAGTGATTTTCTCTTGAATTCAGATTGAATTCAGTTTGCCTCTAGGCCGGGTCACCTTCCCACCAATGCATCATGAAGGCTCTGTTGCTCCTGTGATGTATGAGCCGCATGCATCATCAGAGAAACACTGCGTTCCTGATGCATTGCTCACCAGCATGGTGTCAGCAAGAACATTTCCAGAACTTTCATAAATTATGAGGAAATTACAGACCCTTGGAAAAGTTGTGACAAGTTCCCTTTTTAATCTCATAAAGGGCAACTTGTGAATGTAAGCAAATTACTTCAAGACGGCAAACGTTTTTAACTACAGTATGTGATAGTAACAAATCTGTAGAGCATTATACTGTTTAAAAACAGATATCTTGAAAATTCTACAAACACTGAATAAAAAAATCCAAAACAATATTGTTCTTGAAATGCTAACAGCATGTTATGCAATAGTATGTTTTATTACTTGTCAGTGATGTGTTGAATTCTTACACCACTATTCTCTTGGAAAGTCTACTGGTGTAATGGATTTCTAAGGACAAGGTGATATCTCCTTAAACATGCCAAGTCTATAATAATGGAAAAATTAAAGGTTTGTCCTAATGCATCTCTGGTCTATAGGGTAAAAAAGAAAGCATCTTACAACATGATGTATTCATGACTAGAGATGGACGAACCCGAACAGTAAAGTTCGACATCCGTACCGAACACCTACTGTTCTGGCACAGACCCCAAACACGGACTTTACCAGGAAGTCCGTATTACTGTTCGGGTTCGGCACCCCAAACACCGGGTGTTTTTCGAGCTGTCATGTACATAACAGTGCGGCAAACACTGCCTCTGATCAACATTAAAATCATTACTGCCGGTCAGACGGCTGTGGTTCCCACTCTGTCAAATGACATTGTGAGCTCACTGCTGTGATCGAAGGTAAAAACTTTTCCGCCTACACCTGCTGCTGCTAGTAACAGTGAGAGCATGCGGAGGCTGATGGGATAAATTCATCAGCTGGCGCATGCGTTCTAAATAAATAATTAAAAAAAACAGAAAGGCTTGGTTTCCCCTGTATTTTTCATAACCAACCAGGCAAAACTGACAGCTGCAGGCTGCAGCCCTCAGCTGTCAGCCTTAGCACGGTGGGTTATCAAGAATAAAGAGGTCCCCATGCCATTTTTTTAAATTATTTAAATAAACAATTTTTAAAAACGGCGTGGGGTCCCCTACTTTTGACAATCAGCTAAGCTAAAGCACACAGCTGGGGGCTGGTATTCTCAGGCTGGTAAGGGGCCATGGATATTGGCCCCCTGCCTAAAATTAGCAGCCCACAGCTGCCCAAAACAGGCGCATCTACAGTCATGGCCAAAAGTTTTGAGAATGACACAAATATTAATTTTTACAAAGTCTACTGCTTCACTTTTTCTAATGGCAATTTGCATATACTCCAGAATGTTATAAAGAGTGATCAGCTTAACAGCAATTACTTGCAAAGTCAATATTTGCCTAGAAAATGAACTTTATCCCCCAAAACACATTTC
The DNA here is from genome assembly GCA_033576555.1 of Oophaga sylvatica. NCBI lineage: Eukaryota > Metazoa > Chordata > Amphibia > Anura > Dendrobatidae > Oophaga > Oophaga sylvatica. The sequence continues at coordinate 243,538,763 of JARQOD010000002.1, read as the reverse complement.
AACATCATTGCAGCCCTGCCTTAAAAGGACCAGCTAACCTCTTTTCAGTGATTGCTCCATTAACACAGGTGTGGGTGTTGATGAGGACATGGCTGGAGATCAATCTGTCATGATTAAGTAAGAATGACACCACTGGACACTTTAAAAGGAGGCTGGTGCTTGGCATCATTGTTTCTCTTCTGTTAACCATGGTTATCTCTAAAGAAACATGTGCAGTCATCATTGCAATGCACAAAAATGGCCTAACAGGGAAGAGTATCGCAGCTAGAAAGATTGCACCTCAGTCAACAATCTATCGCATCATCAAGAACTTCAAGGAGAGAGGTTCCATTGTTGCCAAAAAGGCTTCAGGGCGCCCAAGAAAGACCAGCAAGCGCCAGGACCGTCTCTTAAAAGTGTTTCAGCTGTGGGACCGGGCTACCAGCAGTGCAGAGCTTGCTCAGGAATGGCAGCAGGCAGGTGTGAGTGCATCTGCACGCACTGTGAGGCGGAGACTCTTGGAGCAAGGTCTGGTCTCAAGGAGGGCAGCAAAGAAGCCACTTCTCTCCAGAAAAAACATCATGGACAGACTGATATTCTGCAAAAGGTACAGGCAGTGGACTGCTGAGGACTGGGGTAAAGTTATTTTCTCTGATGAATCCCCTTTTCGATTGTTTGGGACATCAGGAAAACGCCTCATTCGGAGAAGACAAGGTGAGCGCTACCACCAGTCTTGTCTCATGCCAACTGTTAAGCATCCTGAAACCATTCATGTGTGGGGTTGCTTCTCATCCAAGGGAATCGGCTCTCTCACAGTCTTGCCTAAAAACACAGCCATGAATAAAGAATGGTACCAGAATGTCCTCCAAGAGCAACTTCTCCCAACCCTCCAAGAGCAGTTTGGCGATCAACAATGCCTTTTCCAGCATGATGGAGCACCTTGCCATAAAGCAAAGGTAAAAACTAAATGGCTCAGGGAACAAAACATAGAGATTTTGGGTCCATGGCCTGGAAACTCCCCAGATCTTAATCCCATTGAGAACTTGTGGTCAATCATCAAGAGACGGGTGGACAAACAAAAACCTAAAAATTCTGACAAAATGAAAGCATTGATTGTGCAAGAATGGACTGCTATCAGTCAGGATTTGGTCCAGAAGTTGATTGAGAGCATGCCAGGGAGAATTGCAGAGGTCCTGAAGAAGAAGGGTCAACACAGCAAATATTGACTTGCTGCATTAACTCATTCTAACTGTCAATATAAGCTTTTGTTTGCAATTATTATATTTCTGTCTGTGATAAAAACATCTGTCAAACACACATAAAAACCAGAGGGCAGCAGATCATGTGAAAATATAATATTTGTGTCATTCTCAAAACTTTTGGCCATGACTGTATTAGTCTCTTGTAATAAAACAAAAATAAAAACCAACCATAGCCCTCATCTGTCCGTTGTTCTGTCACACGCCATAATCCATGTCTGGGGATAAACAGTTTTCATCCTGGACAGTGGTACAGTCCAGGCTGAGAACCACTGAGGAATGAGCTGCTGAGATGGCAGCATCAGTGACTAGCGGTGACATCATCGAGGTTACCGCCGGGCACTGAGGCTTTGTTCCCAGCTGGGCCCCTGAGCTGCAGTGATCTCTGGTGAGATCATCGCTAACACAGTGAGAAAAAGTTTTATGGTGCAGAAGTGAGTTCACTGAGGAAATTTCTCATTTCTCCTGGGGAACACTCTGAGCTCAGCGCTGCACTATGAGACTTTTTCTCACTGTGCTAGCGGTGATCTCACCAAGGTCACTGCAGTTCAGGGGCCTGGCTGGGAATGCAGTCTTAGCGACTGGCGGTAACCTCGATTATGTCAAATCTAGTCACTGACGCTGTGCTTGCAGCAGCTCATTCCTCAGTGATTCTCAGCTTGGACCGTCTCATCTTTGCACCATCCAGGTTGAAAACTTTTTATCCCCAGAAATGGATTATGGCATGGCACAGAACGCTGGACAGGTGAGGGATTTATTTTTGTTTTTTATTTTTGTTTTATTACAGGAGACGAGGGCTTCAATGGAATGAGCGTAGGTGAGTATAACTATGTTTGTTATTTTTAAATAAAAAAGGAAAATTGTATTTTTATTTAAAATAAAAAACTTTATTCTGATTGTACGTTTATTTACAATAAAACAATAGGATATCACCGTGGGCTTGATGTCACCGTGACATTAACCCCACAAATATGAACCCTACTTTCCAGAGGTAGTATCTGCCATGCTGTCATCCACATGACAAAGTGGCAAGCACTGGATGTTCTGGCCTCCCATTTAAGTGAATTGGGTCCGGGTTCGGGTCCAGGTACTGTTTTGCATATGCCTGCATATGGACTGTTTAATTTGTTCCCTTATGCTGTACAAAGGCTATTTGTTTTCTGTTTTGCTGGAAGTTTATTCATTTCAATAAACTTCCCTGTTTGACTCAGAAACTATGTGCCTGTGTGAATGCAACGGGTGCACCTCTGGTGCTACCAAAAGGACAAACCTCCCCGATCTCAGATGTTCCACCTGTTATACCTGATGCAAAAATTGCTGCAGCCTGAGACCTGCTCTCCAGCATAGATAGTGGAAAGGGTTTTAATGGACCAATTTATCCATTCACAACCGAAATCTGTGCAATGCTGGTTTGGCCATGGAGATCCCCATGGAGATGACCTAGTGAGCCTGGTGGAAAGATCCTTTGCTGCAGAGAACTTCCTGAACAGTCAAAGGAGCTTTTCAGGAAAACTCAAAAGAAGGGGTCCATGGACACGTCTGGGGTGTGCACAAAGACCCAGGAGGGGTCAGAGCTGGCTTTCAACACTGCCTGAATCCTTCTGTGCATGCTCTCGACAAGATTCAAGCATGTCTCGATCAAAATCTGATTCCAGGTCTCTGCCACGTTTCCAAAGTTGGTGCATACTGGTCGATTCACTTTGATATGTATACAGCTTTTTCTTCATCTTTACCCACAGGTGTCCAATTGGGTTGAAGTCTGTGGACTGTGAGGGCCAATTAACACCTCTATTTAATTGTCATTGAAACATTTATTCGCCAATCTTAATGTATGCTTAGGTTGTTGTCCTGCTGGATCACTATAATGTCTGGACCTGTCTGGACCCGTAGAAGCGCCAGACGGGTGCTGAATGGCCGTAGTCCACAATCTCTCTTGCACCCTGCATTCTCCTGCGTACCCTATGGATGTCCCGATGTATTGAACAATAAAGGACTTTCCATTTTAAAAGGAATGGTGAGGTCTGCTCTTTCTGTTACTTCAAATGATTTCAAATGATGCCAAGATGATTGCAGTCTAACTTTCAAAGCAGTAGTGGATAGTAAGATATGGAGCTTAAAAAGTCAAAAGTTCAAACCATTGCTACCCTTTTGCTCGTCACTGTATATACAGTGGGGAAAATAAGCATTTAATACACTGCTGATTTTGCACGTTTTCCCACCTTAAATGGCAGTGTGTTACTAACGGTAAAGTTTATGACTGTGATCCCAGCTCTCTTCAGGTCATTGACCAGGTCCTCCCATGTAGTTCTGAGCTGATTCCTGACCTTTCTCAGAATCATACTTACCCACAAGGTGAGATTTTGCATGGAGCCCCAGACTGAGGAAGATTGACAGTCATCTTGTGTTTCTTCCATTTTCTAATAATTGTGCCAACAGTTGTTACCTACTAATCAAGCTACTTGTCTATTGTCCAGTATCCCATCCCTGTCTTGTGCAGGTCTGCAATTTTGTCCCTGGTGTCCTTAGATAGCTCTTTGGTCTTGGCCATGGTGGAGAAGTTGGAGTGTGATTGATTGAGTGTGCAGACTGCTGTCTTTTATACAGGCAACAAGTTCAAACAGGTGCGATAAATACAGGTAATAAGTGCAGTGTAGGTGGGCTTCTTATAGAAAAGCTAACACCTCTGTGAGAGTCCGAATTCTTACTGATTAGGTGATGAAATACTTTCACACAATAAAATGCAATTTAATTATTTAAAAATCATACAATGTGATTTTCTGTTTTTTTATTTTCAGATTCTGTCTCCGACAGTTGAAGCACCCACAATAAAATTTACAGACCTCTCCATTCTTTGTAGGTGGGAAAACTTGCAAAATCGGCAGTGTATCAAGTACTTATTTTCCCCACACTATATATATATTTATTCTGCTGGAGTATGTAAACTTTTGAGCACAACTGTATATATATATATATATATATATATATATACACAGCTCTGGCAAAAATTAAGAGACCACCACATCAAAACCCTGTCATGGGCAGCCCATTCTCCAGACCTGAACCCCATTGAAAACCTCTGGAATGTGATCAAGAGGATGATGGATAGTCAAAAGCCATCAAACAAAGAAGAAATGCTTAAATTTTTGTGCCAGAAGCAGTGTGAAAGGCTGGTGGCAATCATGCCAAGACGCATGAAAGCTGTTTTTAAAAACCATGGTTATTCCACAAAATATTGATTTCAGAACTCTTCCTGAGTTAAAACATTAGTATTGTTGTTTCTAAATGATGATAAACTTGTTTTCTTTGCATTATTTGAGGTCTGAAAGCACTATGGTTTTTTTTCAAAATTTTGACCATTTTTCTTTGTCAGAAAAAAAATACAAAATTTATTGCTTGGAAAGCAGAAGTTTATAGACTAAAAGAACAATTTACATTTTTACTCAAAAATATACCTATAAAGAGAAAAATCAGACAAACTGAACATCTGAAAGTGGTCACTTAATTTTTGCCAGAGCTGTATATATATACAGTTGTGCTCAAAAGTTTACATACCCCGGCAGAATTTTTGCCTTCTTGGTCTTTTTACAACAAATATGAATGATATCACCAAAACTTTTTCTCCACTCATGGTTAGTGGTTGGGTAAAGCCATTTATTGTCAAACTACTGTGTTTTCTCTTTTTAAATCATAATGGCAACCCAAAACATCCAAATGACCCTGATCAAAAGTTCACAAACCCCATTCGTTAATACAGTGTATTGTCCCCTCTAACATCAGTGACTGCTTGACGTCTTTTGTGGAAGTTGTGGATGAAGATCTTTATCTTCTGAGATGGTAAAGCTGCCCACTCTTCTTGGCAAAAAGACTCCAGTTCCTGTAAATTCCTGGGCTGTCTAGCATGAACTGCTTGCTTGAGAGCTCCCCAGAGTGGCTCATTGATATTGAGGTCAGGAGACTGAGATGGCAACTCCAGAACCTTCACTTTGTTCTGCTGTAGCCAATGACAGGTCGACTTGGCCTTGTGTTTTGGATCGTTGTCATGTTGGAACGTCCAAGTACATCCCATGCACAGCTTTCGGGCTGATGATTGCAAATTTGCCTCCAGTATTTGCTGATAACGTAATGCATTCATCTTTCCTTCAACTTTGACCAAGTTTCCTGTGCCTTTGTAGCTCATACATCCCCAAAACATCAGTGATCCACCTCCATTCTTTACAGTAGGAATGGTGTTCCTTACATCATAGGCCTTGTTGACCTCTCTCCAAATGTAACGTTTATATGGTTATGGCCAAAAAGTTCAGTTTTGGTCTCATCACTCCAAATTTCCTTATTCCAGAAGTTTTGAGGCTTGTCTCTGTGCTGTTTTGCGTATTGTAGGCAAGACACTTTGTGACATGTGCGCAGTAATGGCTTTCTTCTGGCGACTCGAACATGCCCATTTTTCTTCAAGTGTCTCCTTATTGTGCATCTTAAAACAGCCACACCACTATTTTTCAGAAAATCCAGTATTTCATCTGATGCTATTTGTGAGCTTTTCTTTGCATCCCAAACAATTTTCCTGGCAGTTGTGGACGAAACTTTTGCTGGTCTACCTGAGCGTGATTTTGTTTTTACAGAGACCCTGATTTTCCATTTGTTAATCACAGTTTGAACACTGCTGACTGGCATTATCAATTCCTTGGATATCCTTTTGTATCCCTTTCCTGTAGATCCATTGACAATTCTTTTGTTTCGCCATGACAAACAATCCAGTAAAGTCAGTGGCTGGATGAAAGATGCAGTAGTCTGTCTAGATCCCAGAAACTCACTCAGCTTTTATGCACACACACTAATTACAAGCAAACAGGTCACAGGTGAGGATGTTACCTTTAGTAGCCATTCAAACCCATTTGTGTCAACTTCTGCGCATGTTATCAGGCCAAAATTACCAGGGTATGTGAACTTTTGATCAGTGTCATTTTGATTCAAAGATTTTTCTGTATTTTCATGACTATCTCTGGGAATCTCTGGGAACTCCTTCAAGACTGTTGGAAGTCCATTTCCGTTGACTACCTCTTGAAGCTCATCAAGAGAATGCCAAGAGTGTGCAAAGCAGTAATCAAAGCAAAAGGCGGCTACTTTGAAGAACCTAGAATATAAGACATATTTTCAGTTGTTTCACACTTTTTTGTTAAGTATATAATTCCACATGTGTTAATTCATAGCTTTGATGCCTTCAGTGTGAATGTACAATTTTCATAGTCATGAAAATACAGAAAAATCTTTGAATGAGGTGTGTCCAAACTTTTGGTCTGTACTGTATACAAAATATATATATATATGTATGTATACTGTATATACTGTATGTATATATATACATATATATGTATATATACAGCTCTGGCAAAAATTAACCCCTTAACGACAAGCCATTTTGTAGGTAGGATTTTGTAGGATCTCAAGGTATCATTTTATTGAGCTTCCTATGACCTATGTGCCCATAGACGGCTTATGAGGGTTAATCCTACTGACAGATTTCCTTTAAAAATAACATTAACCCCTTCACCCCCAAGGGTGGTTTGCACGTTAATGACCAGGCCAATTTTTACAATTCTGACCACTGTCTCTTTATGAGGTTATAACTCTGGAACGCTTCAACGTATCTTGGCGATTCTGAGAATGTTTTCTCGTGACATATAGTACTTCATGTTAGTGGTAAAATTTCATCAATATAACTTGCGTTTATTTATGAAAAAAATGGAAATATGGCAAAAATGTTGAAAATTTTCCAATTTTCAAACTTTTAATTTTTATGCCATTAAATCAGAGAGATATGTCACAAAAATTAGTTAATAAATAACATTTCCCACATGTCTACTTTACATCAGCACAATTTTGGAACCAAAATTTTTTTTTGTTAGGAAGTTATAAGTGTTAAAAGTTAACCAGCAATTTCTCATTTTTCCAACAAAATTTACAAAACCATTTTTTTTTAGGGGCCACCTCACATTTGAAGTGAATTTGAGGGGTCAATATGACAGAAAATACCCAAAAGTGACACCATTCTAAAAACTGCACCCCTCAACGTGTTCAAAGCCACATTCAAGAAGTTTATTAACCCTTTAGGTACTTCACAAGAATTGAAGCAATGTGGAAGGAAAAAATGAACATTTAACTTTTTTTCCCAAAATTTTTCTTTCGACACAATTTTTTACAATTTTGTCAAGGGTATCAGTAGAAAATGAACCACAATATTTGTTGTACAATTTCTCCTGAGTACACCGATACCCCATGTGTGGGGGGTAAACCACTATTTGGGCACATGGCAGAGCTCGGAAGGGAAGCAGCGCCATTTGACTTTTTTGGCTGGAATTGAGATTGGACGCCATGTCGCATTTGGAGAGTCCCTGTGTGCCTAAACAGTGGAAACCCCCCACAATTGACCCCATTTTGGAAACTAGACCCCCCAAGGAACTTATCTAAATGTGTTGTGAGAGCTTTTAACCCCCAAGGGCTTCACAGAAGGTTATAACGTAGAGCCGTAAAATTAAAAAATCATATTTTTTCCACAAACATCATCTTTTCATCCCAATTTTTATTTTCCAAAGGATAAAAGGACCCCAAAAGTTATTGTGCAATTAGTCCTTAGTATGCTGATACCCCATATGTGAGGGTAAACCACTATTTGGGCGCATGGCAGAGCTCGGAAGGGAAGCAGCGCCATTTGACTTTTTTGGCTGGAATTGAGATTGGACGCCATGTCGTATTTGGAGAGCCCCTGTGTGCCTAAACAGTGGAAACCCCCCACAAGTGACCTTATTTTGGAAACTAGACCCCCCAAGGAACTTATCTAGATGTGTCGTGAGAGCTTTGAACCCCCAAGGGCTTCACAGAAGGTTATAACGTAGAGCTGTAAAATTAAAAAATCATATCTTTTCCACAAAAATGATCTTTCCACCCCCAATTTTTATTTTCCAAAGGGTAACAGGACACCAAAATTTATTGCGCAATTTGTCCTGAGTACGCTGATACCCCATATGTGGGGGTAAACCACTATTTGGGCGCATGGCAGAGCTTGGAAGGGAAACAGCGCCATTTTCAAATGCAGACTTTGATGGAATGGTCTGCGGGTGTCATGTCACTTTGGAGAGCCCCTGATGTGCCTAAACAGTAGAAACCCCCCACAAGTGACTCCATTTTGGAAACTAGACCCCCCAAGGAACTTATCTAGATGTGTGGTGAGCACTTTGAACCCCCAAGTGCTTCACAGAAGTTTATAACGTAGAGCCGTGAAAATAAAAAAATCATATTTTTTTCCACAAAAATAATCTTTTTGCCCCCAAATTTTTATTTTTATAAGGGTAACAGGAGAAATAGGACCTCAAAAGCTATTGTGCAATTTGTCCTGAGTACGCTGATATCCCATATGTGGGGGGAACCACTATTTTGACGCATGGCAGAGCTCGGAAGGGAAGGAGCACCGTTTTTAAATGCAGACTTTGATGGAATGGTCTGCGGGTGTCATGTCGCGCTTGGAGAGCCCCTGATGTGCCTAAACAGTAGAAACCTCCCACAAATGACCCCATTTTGCAAATAGACCCCCCAAGGAACTTATATAGATGTGTGGTCAGCACTTTGAACCCCCAAGGGCTTCACAGTAGTTTATAACGTAGAGCCGTAAAAATAAGAAAATCATATTTTTTTCCACAAAAATGACCTTTTTGCCCCCAAATTTTTATTTTTATAAGGGTAACAGGAGAAATAGGGCCCCAAAAGTTGATGTGCAATTTGTCCTGAGTACGCTGATATCCCATATGTGGGGGGAACCACTATTTTGACGCATGGCAGAGCTCGGAAGGGAAGGAGCACCGTTTTTAAATGCAGACTTTGATGGAATGGTCTGCGGGTGTCATGTCGCGCTTGGAGAGCCCCTGATGTGCCTAAACAGTAGAAACCCCCCACAAATGACCCCATTTTGCAAACTAGACCCCCCAAGGAACTTATCTAGATGTGTGGTCAGCACTTTGAACCCCAAGGGCTTCACAGAAGTTTATAACGTAGAGCCGTGAAAATAAAAAAATCATATTTTTTTCCACAAAAATGACCTTTTTGCCCCCAAATTTTTATTTTTATAAGGGTAACAGGAGAAATAGGGCCCCAAAAGTTGATGTGCATTTTGTCCTGAGTATGCTGATATCCCATATGTGGGGGGGACCACTGTGATCGCCTTACTGCAATCTTTGGGAGGCACAATGAACAAATCCACAAAAGGTGAAGAATTGTTTTTTTTTTTTTGCGCCGTTCCTCGTGCTTTTTTTTGGAAGAATTTTTTGTAAGAAATTTTTGCATCGCCGTATTTTGAGAGCTATAATTTTTCCATATTTCGGCCGACAGAGTTATCTGTGGGCTTATTTTTTGCGGGACGAGTTGACGTTTTTATTGGTACCATATTCGGGCACATAACGTTTTTTGATCGCTTCCTATTCCGGTTTTTGTGGAAGCAGAATGAACAAAAACCAGCAATTCAGGAATTGTTTTTTTTTTTCCTTCCTTCCGTGTGTGGTAAAATTGATAAAGCAGCTTTATTCTTCGAGTGACTACGATTACAGCGATACCTCATTTATATATTTTTTTATGTTTTGGCGTTTTTTACACAATAAAAAATTTTATAGAAAAAATAATTATTTTTGCATCAGTTTATTCCGCGAGCTATAACTTTTTTATTTTTTTCGCTGATGATGCTGTATGGCAGCTTGTTTTTTGCGGGACAAGATGACTTTTTCAGCGGTACCATAATTATTTATATCTGACTTTTTGATCGCGTGTTATTGCACTTTTTCCAAGCGGTATGATGATACCGCTTGGAAAAAGTATAATTTACTACTTTTTTGTGGGTTTTTTTTTACGGCTTTCACTGAAGGGGTTAACTAGGGTTACGCTTTTATAGATGGGATTTTTACGGACGTGGCGATACCAAACATGTGTATTTTTTTTGTTTTTTATTTTTTTTATGACATAAAAATGTGTATTTTTTAGGGGATTTTTTAAAATTATTTTTTAATATTTTTTTTACAATTTTTTTTAAAAAAATGATTTTTTTTTAACATGTCCCTTTATGGGAGTTTCACTTTTTTTACTTTTTATTGCAGTTACAATGCATTGCAATGCTCCAGCATTGCAAGGCATTGTACCTATGATGAAAGCTGCTGTGAGCATGATCACAGCAGCTTTCCGTAGCTAGATGACCCGGAGGTTGTCATGACAACCCCCGGGTCATCAAGGCAGAGATCGGGCCCTGCAAATACATTGCAGGGCGCCGATCTGAGGCAGAGGGAGCTCCCGACCCTCTGCCTCCCCCCCTGAGCGCTGCGATCGCGCTCGATTGCAGCAGTCAGGGGGTTAACAGCCAGGGGCGGTGGGGGCGCCGCTCCTGGCTGTCAGTGCAGGAAGCCTGGCCACTGCAGCGCCGGCTCCTGCAATGATCGTGCTGGAGAAGCTGAAATTTCAGCTTCTCCTGCGCGATCGCTGCAGTGTTTGGTCAGTCAGATTGACTGACCAAGCACAGCGCTGTAGGTGCGGGGACCGACGGCAAAGGTCCCCGCACCACTCGCCGTGCCTGTCAGCTGTCTGTGACAGCTGTCGGCACTGATCTACCACTGCGTGTTTACACGCAGTGGTAGATCAAAGGGAGGACGTGCACAGTCCGTCCTGGTGCCAGAACTGACACCTTGCCATGACGGACTGTGCACGTCATTGGACATTAAGGGGTTAAGAGACCACTGCGCAGTTTTATAAAAATCAGCCTCTCTACATGTCTGACAACCATTCCATTCAAGTGTCAGTTGAATTCCAACCAGAGTACACCTCATTCTACTTAATGTGCTTCTGATTAGGTGATCACCTGAACCAATTCTTATTTAATGAAGGAAATTATAAAAAACACTGCTGTGGTGTTCACAATCCTCTGGCAATAGGACATTATAGGTAGACCATAACTATGAGAGTCAAAATGAGGAAATCACCTTGTCTGATTTGGCAAAATTTATTTAGAAAATTATGGTGGAAAATAAGTATTTGGTCATTAACAAAAGTTCATCTCAATATTTTGTTATATATCCTTTGCTGGCAATGGCATAGGTCAAACGTTTTCTGTAAGTCTTCACAAGGATGGCACACGCTGTTGGTGGTATGTTGTCCCATTCCTCCATGCAAACCTCCTCTAGAGTAGTGATGTTTTGGGCCTGTCACTGGGCAACATGGATTTTCAAATCCCTCCAAAGGTTTTCTATGGGGTTGAGATCTGGAGACTGACTAGGCCACTCCAGTACCTTCATATGCTTCTTATGAAGCCACTGCTTCATTGCTGTCACGGGTGTGTCGCGGCGGAGATCGTCACGATTGCACACCCTGACTTCGCACAGCTGAGTTTCTGGTGCTGGGTGTTTTTCGGCACTGAGGGAGTTAATTCTTTCTCTCTCGGTGCTGGGCTGACCAGCCTCGCCCAGCTGCGATTGATGTTTTGTTAATTAGCTTCCTTCATATACCTGCTGGTCTGCTGGGGAAGTTGCCGGTGAAAGCATTCATTCAGACCAGCAGAGCGGATCGTTTCTGAGAAGACTTAAGCTAAGAGTGCCTGTTGTGGTTTTTCCTCTCCTCGCTTATTGTTTATCTCCTTAACCTTTTGTGTTCCTCTGTAGTGGAAGTGTTGTATGCAAGGCTGTGTTTCCTTTACCCCTTGTCTGTCTCGTTTGTCTTAGACTGTGTGTAAGCTGTGACCTGCCCATTCCCTGTGGTGGTAATCAGGGTCCTTCTCAGGACTAGATTACAGTGGTCAGGGATCTACAGGAGACAGGGTTACGCTGGCGGCCTGGACCTCTGTACCATTAACAGTACCTCCAGGTAGAGGGACTAGTCAGGACCCCAGTTCAGGGTCAGCATAGACCCCGGTCCACCTCTATCCAGAGACAGCGTGACACGTACACAGTATTGACCCACAATACATAGGATATTATGTCAGGTAAGACATTGCTGGCAGATACTATGTATACATGTTGATTTTCTCTATTATATGAAATTTAGAATGATGTCACATTAGATATAGGTTGCTATCTTTGAATATATCTGTTATACGTCGTGACATTTTCACGGCCACTCTAAAGATTCTCCCCCAGCCACCATGGATCCAGTAGCCCATTTAGCTCAGCAGTTGCAGAGTTTGTCCATGGAGCTGACGGACGTTAAATCCAAGGTTTTGTACCCCCGGGAGCAAACCAGATTTGAACCTAAAGTAGCTCTCCCGGACAGGTTCACTGGTGGGCGGGACAAGTTTTTCACTTTCCGGGAAGCATGTAAATTGTATTTTCGGCTGCGGCCGCAGTCGTCGGGGAGTGAGGATCAGAGGGTGGGAATTGTCATCTCGCTCTTACAAGGGGACCCTCAATCCTGGGCGTTCTCTCTCCCCCCGGGCTCCCGGCTCTCCAGTCAGTGGACCGATTTTTTACTGCCCTGGGTCTGGTATATGATGACCCGGATCGGGTCTCCCTTGCTGAGATGTAGTTACGTAGGATACAGCAGGGAGATCGTCCGGCGGAGGAATTTTCTTCAGAGTTCCGTAGGTGGGCCACGGATACTCAGTGGAATGACCCGGCTCTTAAGAGCCAGTTTTGTCAAGGTTTATCTGACAAATTAAAAGATGTGTTGGCTCAGTATGATTCTCCCCCGTCACTGGAGGCCGCTATGGCTCTTGCTATTCGCATTGATAGACGGCTTCGGGAGAGGTGTGGGGTAACTCCGCCCCCTGTGATGACTCCACCTCCTTCTAAAGTCCCTAATATTGAGGTTCCCCTGGTTTGTTCCGAGGAACCTATGCAGTTGGGAGGGACATCATTCCGAGGGAGGGGATCGGCGGTGCGCCGCAAAACAAGAAGGTGTTTCTTCTGCGGGAGAGAGGGACATTTTATTGAGGGGTGTCCATCCCGTACTGTACTGAGCAAGAAGTCGCCGGAAAACTATTAATCCCAGGTTGTGTGGTGGACGACAATCTGGGAGTATGTATTTCGTCCCCAAGTCCGTCTCAGTTTCTCGTACCAGCGGAGGTGGTGGTAGGTACGAGAACTGAGAGGATTTCTGTTCTTCTGGATAGTGGGGCCGCGGCTAATCTGGTGGACGCTCGGTTTGCCCAGGTGCAAGGTATGCAACTGAGTGTATTGGCCAAACCTATCCCTATATTCTCTATTGACGCCAGGCCTCTCGGTCAAGGTAGCTTTGTGCAAGCCGTGCATAACATAGACCTTCGAGTGGGGGCAATACATAAAGAACTATTGTCTTGTTATGTGTTGGAGGGCCTTCCCACTCCTACTGTGTTGGGACTTCCTTGGTTAACTAAACATAACCCAGTTATTAATTGGCAATCCAGAGAGATAAGCCAGTGGGGTGAATTTTGCAATAGTAACTTCATGAACACGGTCATCGGTACGGTCGTGCCTAGAACCTTACCTCCTTTTCTGGAGGACTTTGAGGATGTGTTTTCAGAGGAAGGGTGTCAAGAATTACCTCCTCATCGTGCATATGACTGTGCTATAAAATTGCTTCCTGATGCTAAGTTACCAAAATCTAGGTTATATAACCTTTCTGGTCCTGAGAGGCAAGCTATGTAGGATTACATTTCGGAAAGTCTGGCCAAGGGGCATATTAGACCTTCATCTTCCCCAGTGGCCGCGGGGTTCTTCTTTGTGAAGAAAAAAGATGGAGGCCTACGCCCTTGCCTGGATTTCCGTGAGCTTAATCGGATTACGGTCCGAGATCCGTATCCGCTCCCACTTATTCCTGATCTCTTCAATCAGATTGTGGGCTCCAAATGGTTCTCTAAGTTGGATCTCAGGGGGGCGTATAATCTGATTAGGATAAAGGAGGGGGATGAGTGGAAGACGGCGTTTAACACTCCGGAGGGACATTATGAGAACCTTGTCATGCCTTTCGGTCTGACTACTGCCCCGGCGGTGTTTCAACATTTTGTTAATGACATCTTTCGCCACCTAGTGGGACAGTTTGTTGTCATTTATCTAGATGACATCTTAATTTACTCGCCGGATCTTGTGTCTCATCAGGAGCATGTGAGACAAGTGTTGCAGATCTTGCGAGATAATAAACTGTACGCCAAATGGGAGAAGTGTGTATTCGCTGTACAAGAACTTCAGTTTTTAGGATTCTTGGTGTCAGCCTCCGGTTTCCGTATGGACCCTGGGAAAGTGAAGGCTGTGCTTGAATGGGATCGGCCAGAGGATCTTAAAGCACTGCAGCGTTTCCTGGGGTTTGCTAACTACTACCGGAAATTTATTCGTAATTTCTCATCTGTTGTCAAACCTCTCACTGACATGACAAAAAAAGGGACGGATTTTTCTAGGTGGTCTGACAAAGCTTGTCAAGCATTTTCCTCCTTGAAAAAATGTTTTGCTTCAGCACCCATACTCATCCAACCTGATGCATCACAACCGTTCATTGTGGAGGTAGATGCATCTGACGTAGGAGTGGGTGCGGTATTATCTCAAGGTCCGTCCCCTGGTAAATGGCATCCGTGCGCTTTCTTCTCTAAAAAATTGTCGTCCGCCGAGAGGAATTATGATGTCGGCAATAGGGAACTCTTGGCCATTAAGTTGGCTTTTGAAGAGTGGCGTCACTTTTTGGAGGGGGCAGTCCACCCGGTCACCGTCATTACTGATCACAAGAACCTGCTGTATTTAGAGTCTGCAAAACGTCTGAATTCCAGACAAGCTAGATGGTCGTTGTTTTTTACCAGGTTTAATTTTGTCGTCACATATCGTCCTGGGTCAAAAAATGTAAAGGCTGATGCCTTATCTCGTAGTTTCCCGGGGGCCGGGAAGACGGATGACCCGGTTCCTATTCTTCAGGAGGGAGTTGTGGTGTCGGCTGTATGCTCTGAGCTTGAGGAGGAGGTATTGGAGGCTCAGGGGGACGCCCCTGTAGGACCTCCAGGGAAACTGTTTGTTCCAGATCAGTTAAGACAAAAGGTTATCGAGGCACATCATAATTCTGCTTTGGCAGGACACCCAGGGAGTAAAGCAACTGTAGATCTCGTTTCTCGCCGGTTTTGGTGGCCTAACTTAAATAAAGAGTGGTAACTTTTGTCGCGTCCTGTGGGGTATGTGCGTGCTCTAAGACCCCACATACCCGTCCGTCTGGGGCCCTTTTACCGTTGAAAATCCCGGAGCATCCATGGACCCATCTGTCTATGGACTTCATTACGGACCTTCCTCCGTCTTCAGGTAAAACTGTCATACTAGTTGTAGTTGACAGGTTCAGCAAAATGGCACATTTTATTGCTCTTCCTGCTCTTCCTAATGCTAAAACTCTGGCGCAGGTGTTCATTGGGGAGATTGTGAGACTTCACGGGTTGCCTTCCGATGTGGTGTCGGATCGGGGGTCTCAGTTTGTGTCCAAATTCTGGAAGGCATTTTGTTCTCGTCGGGGGATGCAGTTGTCATTTTCTTCGGCTTTTCATCCGCAGACCAATGGTCAGACAGAGCGTCTGAATCAGAGCTTAGAGACATATCTCCGGTGTTTTGTCTCAGAGAACCAAGAGGACTGGTCTTCTTTCTTGCCTCTGGCAGAGTTCGCTCTTAACAATAGGCGGAGCGAGTCCACTGGTAAGTCCCCGTTTTTTGGGGCATATGGTTTTCACCCCCAGTTTTGTACTTTCAATGGGGGGGGCTCTTCTGGGGTTCCTGAGGAGGAACGATTTTCGTCGTCACTTGCTTCAGTGTGGTGAGGAGTGCTTAATAATCTGAGCACTATGGGGAACCGATACAAACGTATGGCTGATAGGAGGAGAGTGTCTGGTCCGGACCTAAGTGTGAACGATCTGGCATGGTTGTCTACCAAGAATATAAAACTTAAGGTTCCCTCCTGGAAACTCGGTCCCAGATTCATCGGGCCATACAGGATCAGTTCAATAGTTAATCCGGTGGCTTTCCGTCTTGACCTCCCTCCTACATTTAAAATCCACAAAGTGTTCCACAAATCGTTGCTTAAGAGGTACGTGGCACCAGTTATACCGTCACCTCTACCTCCTCCTCCAGTGGTGGTCAATGGTAATTTGGAGTTTCAGGTATCGAAGATCATTGACTCACGTCTGAATCGCCGGTCCCTTCAGTACCTTGTTCATTGGAGGGGGTATGGTCCTGAGGAGAGGATGTGGGTTTCTGCGTCGGATATTAACGCAGACCGTTTGGTTCGGGCCTTCCACACTACTCACCCAGATAGACCAGGCCCTGAGGGTCCAGAGGCCCCTCGTAGAAGGGGGGGTACTGTCACGGGTGTGTCGCGGCGGAGATCGTCGCGATTGCACACCCTGACTTCGCACAGCTGAGTTTCTGGTGCTGGGTGTTTTTCGGCACTGAGGGAGTTAATTCTTTCTCTCTTGGTGCTGGGCTGACCAGCCTCGCCCAGCTGCGATTGATGTTTTGTTAATTAGCTTCCTTCATATACCTGCTGGTCTGCTGGGGAAGTTGCCGGTGAAAGCATTCATTCAGACCAGCAGAGCGGATCGTTTCTGAGAAGACAAGCTAAGAGTGCCTGTTGTGGTTTTTCCTCTCCTCGCTTATTGTTTATCTCCTTAACCTTTTGTGTTCCTCTGTAGTGGAAGTGTTGTATGCAAGGCTGTGTTTCCTTTACCCCTTGTCTGTCTCGTTTGTCTTAGACTGTGTGTAAGCTGTGACCTGCCCATTCCCTGTGGTGGTAATCAGGGTCCTTCTCAGGACTAGATTACAGTGGTCAGGGATCTACAGGAGACAGGGTTACGCTGGCGGCCTGGACTTCTGTACCATTAACAGTACCTCCAGGTAGAGGGACTAGTCAGGACCCCAGTTCAGGGTCAGCATAGACCCCGGTCCACCTCTATCCAGAGACAGCGTGACACGTACACAGTATTGACCCACAATACATAGGATATTATGTCAGGTAAGACATTGCTGGCACATACTATGTATACATGTTGATTTTCTCTATTATATGAAATTTAGAATGATGTCACATTAGATATAGGTTGCTATCTTTGAATATATCTGTTATACGTCGTGACAATTGCTCTGGCAGTGTGCTTGGGATCATTATCATGCTGAAAGACCCATCCACGCTTCATCTTCAATGCCCTTGCTGATGGAAGGAGGTTTGCACTCAAAATCTCATGATACATGGCCCCATTCATTCTTTCATGTTCACGGATCAGTCGTCCTGGTCCCTTTGCAGAGAAACAGACCCAAAGAATGATGTTGCCACCTCCATGCTTCACAGTAGGTATGGTGTTCTTTGGATGCAACTTAGCATTCTGTCTTCTCCAAGCACGACGAGTTTTGTTTCTACTAAACAGTTCAACTTTGGCTTCATCAGACCACATGACATTTTCCCCATACTCTTCTGGATAATCCAAATGCTCTCTAGCATTCAGATGGGCCCGGACATGTATTGGCTTAAGCAGGGAGGCACATCTGGCACTGCAGGATCTAAGTCCCTGGCAGCATAGTATGCTACTGATGGTAGTCTTTGTTACGGTGGTCCCAGTTCTACGCAGGTCATTCACTAGGTCCCCCCGTGTGGTTTTGTGATTTTTGCTCACCATTCTGGTGATCATTTTGACCCTACAAATAAGATCTTGCTTGGAGCCCAAGATCAAGGGAGATTATCACTATGTAACAAATTTTTATTTATTTTTTGTTCCTGGGTCCAAAGTGTGTTTTCCTAACCCGTTATGCCTAAAACAAATAGAAAATAGTTGTTGTTCCACAAAAACTTTGCTTTTGTGATCAGGACAATGAAATTTTAAAATATGTCTGTTTTCGGGAAAATTCTCGATTCTTATTCAATACGAAGTAGTCTTCTAGATTATTGTTTAACTGCTAGAATTGTGCAGAAGTTTCTACAATTTTCCAGAATTATCTGGAAGTGTCTAGAAACTTTTAGAACTTTCTAGAACGTTCTCGGACTGTTCAATAGTAGTCATGCAAGTATGAAAGCACAGGTGACTCGATCCAACATTTCGGTTTATGTTATTGCTGAGTAAGAGAATAACGAATCATAGTTAAAGAGCAATTATTTGTTTAAGATGGCATCAAGATGTTGTTTGCGCCCAGAAGACACATTTTGCAACGTGTGTGGACAATTTCTAAAGACGAGTGAGAAAGTATTCAGTGAAAGCATGTCGTATGATGTGCGAGGCCTACAAGGCATATTTCGGCATGCCTGTCAGGGATCAAAACAAGTCCTGGGCACCTCATTTCACATGCGAATATTGCAAGAAAACTCTTGAAGGTAAGGTGAATAATTGCTGCTCGTTTACATGGCAGTGCTTTATTTTGTAGAATTTCAATGATTTAGAATCGAGTACAGTTTAACCCCTTACTGCCCTCGGACGGAATAGTACGTCCGTAGCCAGTATCCCCCGATTTGATGAGGGCTCCGGCAGTGAGCCCGCATCAAAGCCGGGACATGTCAGCTGTTTTGAACAGCTGACATATGCCCGCAATAGGCACGAGTGGAATCGCGATCCACTCGCGCCTATTAAGTAGGTAAATGCCGCTGTTAAACACTGACAGCGGCATTTAACAAGTTCTTCCGGCCGAAAATACGCACACCGCTGACCCCCGTCATGTGATCGGGGGTCATCGGTGCATCGGCATAACAATCAGAGGTCTCCCTCTATGGCTGTTATGCCGGATTGCTATGAGCACAACCCTGTTGTCTGCGCTCATAGCAATGCAGTAATTCTGCTACATAAAGGTGATCTGAGCATCACCTCTATGTAGCAGAGGCGATCGAGCTATGGCATCTTCTAGACTCCCATGGGGACTATTGAAGCATACTAAAAGTAAAAACAAATGTTTTTAAAAAAAAAAAGTTCAAATCACCCCATTTTCGCCCCATTCAAAATAAAACAATAAAAAAAATCAAACATACACATATTTGATATCACCGCGTTCAGAATCGGCTGATCTATCAATAAAAAAAAGGATTAACCTAATTGCTAAACGGCGTTGCGACAAAAAAAGTCAAAATGCCAGAATTACCTTTTTTTGGTCGCTGCGACATTGCATTAAAATGCAATAATGGGCAATCAAAAGAACGTATCTGCACAAAAGTCGTGTCATTAAAAATGTCAGCTGGGCACGGAAAAAATAAGCTCTCACCTAACCGGAGATCACGCAATTTTTTTTAGCAAACTTAGATAAAGGAGAACCTAGACATGTTTGGTGTCTATGAACTTATAATGACCTGGAGAATCATAATGGCAGGTCAATTTTAGCATTTAGTGAACTTAGCAAAAAAGCCAAACAAAAAAACAAGTGTAGGATTGCACTTTTTTTGAAATTTCACTGCACTTGAAATTTTTTTCCTGTTTTCGAGTACAAGACATGCTAAAACTAATTGAGTCTTTCAAAATTACAACTTGTCCCGCAAAAAGTAAGCCCTCACATGGCCATATTGATGGAAAAACCTCTGAAGGTGCTGATGCCACCACTGCATATCAAGTTAGGCCTCATCAAGCAATTTGTCACGGCTCCTGACAAGGAGTCAGCTGCTTTCAAGTACCTCCAAGATCTCTTTCCAAAGCTGTTCGAGGCAAAGGTCAAGGCTGGTATCTTCGTCGGACCACAGATCAAGAAGATCATAGAATGTGACGAGTTCGCCAGGCTGCTGAACAGGACCGAGAAAACAGCTTGGAATAGTTTCGTTGCAGTGGTTCATGGCTTCCTAGGTAATCACTAGGCTGAAAACTATGCGCAGTTGGTTCAGACTCTCATAAAGAATTACGCCATAATGGGATGCAGAATGTCTCTCAAAGTCCATATCCTTGACGCTCATCTTGACAAGTTCAAGGAGAACATGGGCTCTTACTCAGAGGAGCAAGGCGAGCGCTTTCATCAAGATATATTGGACTTTGAACGTCATTACCAAGGACAGTATAACGAAAACATGATGGGGGACTACATTTGGGGCTTCTTCGATTAAGCGATTTGCTGTACACTCACAAATCTAGAAAAACTACTCATTTCTGAACCTTTTTGAGTGAGTTTTGATTGTCTTTATCTATTTACCATGCAAGTGTTGTTTTTTATTAGACCGCATGAACGAAAATATAATAATTTCCTTTTTTTGACACAATAAATACAAAATTTTCTGGCCTGTGGTCATAAAATCAAAGTTTGTGCTGAATGTAGTAGTTTTTCCATAGTCTTTAAACATAAGCAGTTGAAATATTACACTTGGAAGCCAGGAACAAAAATTGTGTTACATATTATCAGTGATCTTGTATGTCTTCCATTTTCTTATTATTGCTCCCACAGTTGATTTTATCACACCAAGCTGCTTGCTTATTGCGGATTCAGTCTTCCCAGCCTGATGCAGGGCTACAATTTTGTTTCTGGTGTCCTTCGACAGCTCTTTGGTCTGCACAATAGTGGAGTTTGGAGTGTGACTGCTTGAGGTTGTGGACAGGTGTCTTTTATACTGATAACAAGTTCAAACAGGAGCCATTACTACAGGTAATGAGTGGAGGACAGAGGAGCCTCTGAAAGAAGAAGTTACAGGTCTGTGAGAGCCAGAAATCTTGCATGTTTTTAGGTGACCAAATACTTGTTTTCCATCATAATTTCCAAAATAAATCTTGCCAAAACAGACAAGGTGCTTTTCTGGATTTGTTTTCTCATTTTGACTCTCATAGTTGTGGTCTACTTATGATCTCACATACAGGCCTCTCTCATCTTTTTAAATGAGAGAACTTGCACAATTGGTGGCTGACAAAATACTTTTTTCCCCACTGTATATTGTAACTATACAGTACAACTATCACTCTCTCTATATATATATATCTTTATATATACAGTAATTAAGTCAGCTTATATCTGAACTTGCAATAAAGAACACTTTCATCTTTTTCTTTTGATATGATATGCATGCCCTGATCCTTTCTTATATTCAACGGCATAATCAAAAAAGATTATGAATAAGGTTTCTGAATGAAGAGCAAAAGTCTTCAGCTCACATACTTTTTTGCTTAAAACATAACAATTTGCAAATATACAGTTTTATTAATGTGGTACCCTTTAGAAGCATAACTAGATCCATGAGAACAGCATTGAGTTTTGTACATGGACCAGTATAAATATTAAGTTTAACCCCTTCACCCCAGGCGATTTTTTAATATTAATCCTTATTTTCTCCCCTTCTTCCAGGAGGTATAAGCCATATGAGAGCTTGCTTTTTTGCCAACAAGTTGTACTTTTGAATTACATAATTCATTTTATCGTGTGATGCATTAGAAAGTGGGAAAAAAATCCAAATGTACTGAATTTGAAAAAAGTGCAAATTCACAACTTTTTATTTTAGGTTAGTTTTGATTACACAGATATCAAACATATATAGTTTTCTTTTTTCTTAAGTGGTGAAAAAAAATTCGGAAATTAGTAAAAATCAAAAAAACTTTGCTTGTATTGCCATTTTCCAAGACCTGTAATATTTTCAATTTTTAGGATATAGTGCTGTGTTATGGCTTATATTTTACATCCTGTGGTGATATTTTTAATGACACTATTTGGTTGGAGTAGATACAATATTTTGATTGTCTTTTCTTTTATTTTGTTTCAAAGTTGAATGTGATGTCTCAGGATTCGATCTGGCAGTTTTGTGGTTGTCTGTTGGCATCTCCATCTGTTGAGACACTGCAGAGCGTGACACTGTCCAGATGCTGATTTCCATTTGCCTTTTGTCTACTCCTTTCTTACAGCAGGTGTTTTCCATTTGCTATTTGGCCTATCCTATCACTCTCCAAAAATTGAAAAAGTTACATCTCTCAGAATATGGCGATGAAATAACAAATTTTCTTTTATAAAGAAAAGCATTTTTACTGTGTTATAGTAGAAAACATAGAAAAAATGAATCTGGTATCGCTGTAATCGCACCAACCCGAAGAATAAAGCTGTCTTAGCACTTATACCGCACTGTAAACAGCACAAAAATAAAAATAAGAACAATTCTTGTACTGTTGTATATTCATTCATTCTGCCTCCCAAAAATCAGAATAAGGCTTCGGTCATTTATCCTGTGCTCTCTGCTGAGTGCTTAGGTCTGGTTTCCCATGTAAATCCCCAAAACTGAAATTTAGACAAAACCCCTGAGGGTCATGGAACCACTGATTTATGAGGCAGATGGTGTAACTTTGGACTCCATCTGGTCTCTGTTCCAGTGATGTCACATTATTTTAGGTATAATTGACTGCAGTTCTGTGTACGCCTAATAAGATGATTACAGATACCAAATGGACTACAACGTCTCCTCAATATGCCTCATTACAGTAGGTGGTTCCATCAGGGGTTGGAATTGCATTTTTGTGGGATTTACAAGGAAGCTCTGATGTAAGTACTCAGCATAGAACACAAGAATATGATCCCAGCTTTATACTGGAAGCGATCAAAAAATTTTATGTACCTCAAAATGTTACCAATAAAAACCCTAACTTTTCCTCACAAAACTAGCCCCCACTGGTGCCTAAATCAAAGATGTGTCTGATAGGGTATCAAGACTCTTCAGTGCTACAGACGACTTCCTTAGTCTACTAATACAAGTAGGAACAAATGACACAGCAAAAAGGACCTGGAAACTATATGCAAAGATGTTGAAGAGATAGGCCAGAAAAAGCGAAAGAACTGGGAGCGCAGTTCGTCTTATCCAAACAAGGAGATTGAACAGGCTTCTTGGCTATGTCGATGGTTCCGTCAGCAACGTTTTGGGTTTCATGATCATGGAGTGAATTTCCTGTATGATGGTCTCCTTGCTAGAGATGGGTTGTATTTTACGAAAACAAGAAAGCACATATTTTGTAGACGCCTTGCTATACTCATCAGGAGAGCTTTAACCTAGAGCAATATTGGATGGGAAATATACAGTCAGGAAAAAGTACACAGCTAATGAATTCTTTTGAAAACTCTGCTATTAGAAGTGGAAATAAAGAATAAAGACAACAAATTTAGAATGAAAATGCAGGAGCAAGAGAAACCAACTACAAACTAAAATGTGTCTATACAAATGCACAGAGCAAAGAAAACAAACAAGGAGAATTGGAGCTTCTAACACAGGTAGAGAGATATGATGTCATAGGCATCACTAAAACTTGATGGGATGATACACATGATTGGAATACAAACCTTGAAGGCTACAACTTATTTATAAGAAACAGACATAACAAGAGTGGGGAACGTGTTGCATTGTGTGCTAGGAAAGCATATATCTCCACAGAGATCCAAGCTTCAGAGAATGGTAGCTCTGTATAAGCTGTTTGGGTAAGAAAACAAGAAGAGAAGGACAGAAAGGACACTATTGTAGGTGTCTACTATAGGCCACTTGGACAGACGATAGTCTGCGTGTAGTTCTACCATAACTTCCCAGCAACATGCCCACTTTCTTGGGGTCACTCTTGATTCAGATCATTCCTTCACCGTCTATATCCGGTCAATCGCCTTAAAAACATTTATCGAATTTGACATTTTCTTACCTTTGACTCAGCAAAAACTCTTACTGTAGATGTTGTCCACTCTCATCTGGACTATTGCAACTGTTTGCTGATCCGTCTCCCTCTCACTAAACTCTCCCCTCTCCAATGCACCAGGAATACAGCAGATTCATATTCCTTTCCAACCACTACACTGATGCCTTCACCCTGTGCCAGAGCAGAGTACTGCAGTGCGCAGGCGCCAGGGAAGGTCAGAGAGGTCCGGCACCTGCGCACTGCAGTACTCTTCTCTGTCCTCACCAGGGCAGAGCAGTGCGCCTGCGCCGGAGCCACGACGGGAAGCTAAGAAGAGGAGGGCTTCGTTCGAAGATGGGAGGCGCCGGACCGGACCGCGATGCTCATCGGACAGGACCGGACTGTGGACCGCCCCTGGGTGAGTATAATATAACTCGTTTTTCTTCTCTTTTAGGTGACATCGGGGGCTTATCTACAGCATTACAGAATGCTGTAGATAAGCCCCTGGCTTCAGCTGACGGTCGAAAAATGGGGTGACAGATTCCCTTTAAGGTTAGAGTTCACAATAATAAATTTATCATATCTCTCCTGACATACAGTATTTATTCACATAGGTGTACACCACCAAAAAGACTGTAGAATAATGGAAAGGGAAAGAAGTAAAGTGTGAATAAGTAAAATATAACCTCTATTAAAAAGTAAAATTGTAGGTACCATATCTAAAAAGTTTTCATACATCTGTCAGATGTATAAAAGGTCACAGCTGTAAATAGCAACCATGTCCCACTAGATACTGAAGATTTGTTGGGTATGAGAAATTTCTATATACAGTATTTCTTTATTGGAAGACCTGACCAATATCCCTTATAATAAAGGTCAGGTTATTATTCTTCCATTAATTATAAAGTACAATTATGAGTGTCCCATGAAGGAAAAATTAAACCTATCTTTGATTGATATAAAATAAGTGACATATGATGTCAGTGTAACCACTATGATTCCACTCCATTAATAGGTATAAATAGATGTATAATTAACAGATCGCAATAAATCATTGCATGTAAATGTTCAAGGCTCGTATGTGGGTTAGTATGTAGTTATTTTGTGTATCAGTATTGTTGTAACTCACATATCAAAGCTTATATGTATCTTATGGCTTTGATGTGAGCCTCAATAATTATTTGAGGTATAAGCACATATATTTAGAATCACTGATACAGTGTTGGTTGATATAATACGCAAAGGGCATGAAATTTTGTGCGGCTGACAGTAGCTGATATAACATGCGAACCGCATCTGAATATGTGTGTCTGGCATGGGCAGAGATCAGCTGATTAATGATCTGTGTCGGCATATCACAGCTGTGTGTCCGCCGTGTGTGCCATCTCACTACGGCTGCGAAAGTGGGTGCGGAGGTATGCTATTGCCGCGGTCTTCAGTACCATCTCTGACACCCAATTATACACATCATCCCCTGACATCACCCCTGAATTACTACAAAATACCAGTGATTGTCTTTCTGATGTCTCTAACAATATGTCCTCACTCTATCTAAAACTGAATTTGTTCAAAACTGAACTCCTTGTGTTTCTTCCCTCCCTATGCCCGATATTGCCATTTCTGCGTGTAGTTCTACCATAACTGCCCAGCAACATGCCCACTTTCTTAGAGTCACTTTTGATTCAGATCATCCGTCACCGTCTATATCCGGTCAATTGCCTTAAAAATATTTATCGAATTTGAAATTTTCTTACCTTTGACTCAGCAAAAACTCTTACTGTAGCTGTTGTCCACTCTCATCTGGACTATTGCAACTCTTTAGGGATCCGTCTCCCTCTCACTAAACTCTCCCCTCTCCAATGCACCCGGAATACAGTAGATTCATATTCCTTTCCAACCACTACACTGATGCCTTCACCCTGTGCCAGTCACTACACTGGCTGCCCATCTGCTACAGAGTTCAATATAAACTTATCACTCTCACGCACAATGCACTCCATGGTTCAGTACCACCCTACATTTCCTCTCTCGTCACAGTCTACTACAACACCCATTCTATTGTGAATGTGTTGGAGATGACTTTGAGCTGAGGCTCCCTCCGGTGGTTGCTGAGGGTATTGAACCAATTAAGGAATGGGTGTCAGGTGGGGCTGACTGGCCTGATATAAGTGAGCTGAACTCCCATGATCCTCTCCGGTAATCAATTGTTGCTTCCAGGTCTTTGTTGGAATTTCAGCTTGCTTTCCTGCTATCATTCAGATAAGTGACTTTCTGTTTTTTTTCTGTGGTTGAATTTTCCTTGCTTTTTGCAGTCTTGCCTTGGACTTCAGCCGGGTCCCCTTTGG
The DNA here is from genome assembly GCA_033576555.1 of Oophaga sylvatica. NCBI lineage: Eukaryota > Metazoa > Chordata > Amphibia > Anura > Dendrobatidae > Oophaga > Oophaga sylvatica. Next base: position 243,512,670 of record JARQOD010000002.1, on the reverse strand, counting down.
GGGCTTGCGCTGCCCTCTGTTCTCATTTTGTATTTGCACTTGTTCTCTGTTCCATTGATATTTTTTTTGCAGGGTAGCTGTGTGCCACACCAGAGATCTGATATAGGTGGTCGAGTAACAGCATGTGCGCAAAAAGACTTGGGTATAGTAATAGATCAGACTGCACATGAGTCAGTGTGATGCAGCAGTAATAATGGCAAACCCAGTTCTGTGATGTATTAAGAAAAGCATAGAGTCTAGATCACATGAAGAAATTTTTCCACTCTTCTCCTCCTTGGTCATCTGTAATACTATGTCCTGTTCTGGGCACTACATTTTAAAAAATGAAATTGAAAAATTGGAGCAAGTTCAGAGAAGAGCTACCAAGATTGTGAGCGGACTGCAAACTATGTCCTACAAGGAACAGTTAAAGGATCTTGGAATGTTTAGCTTGCAAAAATAAGGCTAAGATGAGACTAAATAGCTGTCTACAAATATCTGAAGGGATGTCACAAAGTAGAGAGATCATCCTTATTCTCATTTGCACATGGAAACACGAGAACCAATTAAATGAAACTGAAAGGGAGAAGATACAGATTAGATATTAGAGAAAACATTTTGACAGTGAGGGTGATCAAAGGGTGGAACAGGCTGCCATGTGATATGGTGAGTTCTCCTTCAATGCAGGTCTTCAAACAGAGGCTGGACAGACATCTGTCAGAGATGGTTTAGTGAATCCTGCATTGAGCAAGGGTTGGACATAATGACCCTGGAGGTCCCTTCCAAACCGTTGTTTCTGAGCCCCACCACACTTAAACTGCAGTAAGCGTGCACATGTTTTGTATTCATGTAGTGAAGAGAGCCCAATTAAAATTTACAGGGTTTATGTCGCCATAAGCACGAGCTGGGCACAATGTATGGGAAGATACAATATTTGGGGGCACTACACCGTATGGGGGCACAATGTATGGGCATTAAATTGGAATATTTCCAGTTCTTCAGAATAAAGCACAGTGTAGATATTACAAAATAATCTCTGCAGCCATAGATTAATTAATTGAGAGCTGCAATTTCTATAATGGGGTCACGTTTGTTTTTTCCTCCTATTCTGGCACCTTAGGGGCTCTGCAAATGTCGCCTGCAAAATATTCTAGTAAAATCTATGTTCCAAAAGCCAAATAGCACTCCTTCCCATGCGATCACTGCTGTGTGCAGCCACATATGGGTTACTGCCACATTTGTTGAAAATTGCATACCTAATTATTGGGTCCATTTTCTCCTATTACCACTAGTGAAAATTATAAACTTGGTGTCATGATCCATTTTTGGATATGTTGCAGATCTGGCATCTCAGATTAAAGTTTGTTCCTTTCAGGCCATCAGGGGTTAATGTCAATTTTTTCCCTGCTGGTGTAATTGCATTGCTGCTAGGTCAGCTGATGTGGATGGTGACCACTCCCACCATCCTTCAAAGGTCACCTGATGCATCAGCTGACTGTTGGTTATACAGGTCCTTTCAGCTGGAGACCAGCCTAGCTGGAGACAGGAACTCCTGGGTACAGTGGTGCTTCAGCTATTACATTGATCTGGTGACTTTGTCCTGCTGTGCAGTGCTTTGCAGCAGAAAGCTAAGTGTTGCATTTTTGTTTCCCAGCTTCCTGTGGTGTCTGTCTTTCCTTTCCTTTGTGTTGTATTAGTGAAGTGGTGGGACTAGTCTTTGTTGGAATTTCAGCTTGCTTTCCTGCTATCATTAAGATAAGTGACTTTCTGTTTTTTTTCTGTGGTTGGATTTTCCTTTCTTTTTGCAGTCTTGCCTTGGACTTCAGCTGGGTCCCCTTTGGGGGCTTGCGCTGCCCTCTGTTCTCATTTTGTATTTGCACTTGTTCTCTGTTCCATTGATATTTTTTATTGCAGGGTAGCTGTATGTCACACCAGAGATCTGATATAGGTGGTCGAGATCGTGTGGTCTAAGATTTTTGTAATCAGAAGTGCTGGTATTTTTATTAGGGTTTTTCTGGTTGCAGACAGAATTTCTCTCCTGTACTTTACTTTCTAGACAGATTTGGGCCCCAACATTTGCTCATTCTATTTTCTGTCTGTGTTCGTGTTTTCCTCTTGTCTAACCGCCATTACATGTTTGGGGGCTTCCTAGTTCTTTGGGGGCTTCACTCTGGGGCAGTTAGCTTTCCTCTTTCTATCTTCAGGTGTAGCTAACTCTCTACTCTAGTTGTGCGGTTAGTTTAGGGATCTGCAACCCATTAGGTTCCAGCCTCTCTGGTGTCTTGCTGCTTTGGCGGTATTTTGTTCCTGTCCTCATCAGCTACCAAATCATAACACCATTCACTATGTTCCGCTTATGACCTTAGCCTAACTTTCTCAATAATTCGAAACTCCCTCTCCATGACTTCTTGAGTGCTGCGCCAGTACTTTGGAATACACTACCCAGGACAATTAAATTAATTCCCAAAATCCAAACTTTTAAGCATGCCCTAAAAACGCATTGTTTTAGACTGGCCTGTCACCTCACCACTCTTATGTAACTGTCCCTGTTTTTCCCACACAAAATTTTCTTCCAAATCAGGACCCTCTTGCCATCTGTTCACACACCCTCCGCTCAATTATTAGCCCTTGGTGTCTGTACTTGTACTGATACTGGCTGGTGACTGGTTCATGCAGTATTGTGACTATTATTGATGGCTGGACAAGCAATTTTAGCCATTCTTCCTTCGCGTCTTCCCTATTTCCTCAGACTATAAACTTGCGAGCAGGACTCTCACTTCTTTTGGTATCTTAAAAAATATATAGATAACAATACACAGTGTCAATAAAGTATGGACACCCGTGTCCACATGAGGGGATTAAATCAGAAGGTTCAGTGCATTGAAGCATGTGAAACATATAAAGAAAGAATTCACATAGAAGAACCAATTGGTAGATTAAGAAATGTACTTTATTAGATTATTTGTGTTGTGAATGGGTTTGAGATGAGTTCTGAGCAGAGGCTTCCTCTGGTGGTTACAAGCGGTACTAGTGAGGATTGGGAATCAGGTGTTACTGATTGGTCTTATTTAAGGGAATCATTTTCCCATCAGGGTTGCCGGTGATCAATTGTTCTGGTCTGAATCCTTCTTTCCAGTTTCCCTTGTAGCCTGCTGTGTCGTGTCTGCATCTCCTGCTATCAGATAAGACAATTTCTTATTTTGTGTTTTTGCTATATTTTTGCATTTTGTCCTGCACTTCTGTGGGGGCCTTCTGGGTCCCCTCCGGGGGCTTTTGCCCTCTCAGTTTAGTCCAGCCACTGTGTTTTGTACTTTTGCTTTTTGCAGTTTTTTCAGTGGCTGCTGTTTTTGTTACACCAGAGAACTAATTTAGGTGGTAGAGGTCGTGTGATCTCAGGTGATTTTGAAATTAGTAGAGTTGGTGTTTTTCAGGGTTTTCTGGGATTGCAGTAAGTACCCTTCCTATCCTTTTCTATTTAGATAGTTTGGGCCCCAGCGTTTGCTCATACTATTTTCTTTCTGTGTCAGTATTTCCTCTTGTCTAACCGCCATTACATGTTTGGAGGCTTTCTATTATCTTTGGGGTTCTGCTCCGGGGCAGATAGCTTTCCTATTTCTATCTTTAGGTGTAGTTAGTTTCTCAGGCTGTGACGAGGCGTCTAGGACCAACGTAGGAACGCTCCACGGCTGCCTCTAGTTGCGGTGGTTAGTCAGGGTACTGCAATCTCATAGATTCCAACTGCTCTGGTGTATTTCCTTTTTTGCCTGCACTCCTCAGCTACCGTAACATAACAGTATCACCGGCCATAAAAATTGTATGGTACTCACAGAAGGGAAAAAATATTTTGAAGGAAGAAAAGTTGTCAGAGATATTTTTCTGTTTGTTGCATTTTTTTTTTTTTTTTTTTTTTTTTTTTTTTCCCTCTGTATCTCTGGGTGCTGGGGAGGATCTTTTCTCCCAATGGAGTTTGCACAGTTGTCTGGCCGTGTGGATCAGCTTGCCACTGAGGTTCGGAGTATTGCTGCATATCTTGCTAGGTTGCCTGTTGTGGAACCTAGGATTCCCATGCCAGATTTGTTTTCAGGGGATCGAGCTAAGTTTCAGAATTTCAAAAATAATTGTAAATTGTTTCTTGCCTTAAAATCTAAGTCCTCAGGAAACGCAGCGCAGCAGGTTCAAATTGTCATCTCTCTCCTGCGCGGCGATCCTCAGGATTGGGCTTTTTCCCTCACACCTGGGGATCCTGTTTTGAGTGATGTTGATGCATTTTTTCAGGCTTTGGGGTTATTGTACGATGAGCCTAATGTCACTGATCAAGCTGAAAAAGCCTTGTTGGCATTAAATCAGGGGCTTGATGACGCTGAGTTATACTGTCAGAGATTCCGTAGGTGGGCAGTCCTGACCAAATGGAATGACGACGCTTTGGCGGCCCTTTTCCGGAAGGGTCTGTCGGATAATGTAAAGGATGTTATGGTGGGATTCCCTGTCCCCTCTGGTCTCAATGATTCTATGTCATTAGCGATTCAAATTGACAGACGTTTGCGTGAGCGGAGAAGTATGCGTGGAGTGGTGTTGCCTTGTGAGCCAGCTGCTGAGCCCATGCAGTGTGATGGAGTGGTGTCTGGGGCACAGCGTCATGAGTTTCGAAAGCGCAATGGGTTATGTTTCTACTGTGGTGATGCCTCTCATGCTATTTCAGTCTGCCCTAAGCGGGGAAGACGTTTTGCACGCTCAGTTGTCTTGGGTGGTGTTCAGACTAAGTTTTTATTAACTGTCACTCTGATATGCTCTCTGTCCTCATTTTCTGCTCAGGCTTTCGTTGATTCTGGAGCAGCTATTAACCTGATGGATTATGATTTTGCTAAACGTTGTGAATTTCCCTTGATACCCCTACAGAAGTCTATTCCCCTACTGGGGATCGATTCTACCCCTTTGGCTGAGAATAAACCCCAGTTTTCTACTCAGGTGATAATGAGGGTTGAACCTGATCACCAGGAGTGCTGCAAATTTTTGGTTCTATATAATCTGCATGACATTATCGTGCTGGGTTTCCCTTGGTTACAGTCTCATAATCCTGTTTTGGATTGGAAATCTGTGTCTGTAACCAGTTGGGGCTGCCAATGTGTTAATACCAACACTCCTGTTTTTTCTGCCTCTCCCCAGGCTGAGGATGTTCCTGACTTTTTGTTTGATTTTTCTGATGTGTTTAGCGAAAGTAAATCTGCATCCTTACCTCCCCATAGGAGCTATGACTGCGCTATTGAATTAGTGCCAGGTAGTAAATTCCCTAAGGGTCGCCTTTTTAACTTGTCTGTACCTGAACATGACGCTATGCGGTCTTATATCAAGGAATCATTGAAGAAGGGTCATATCAGACCATCCTCTTCACCCTTAGGTGCCGGTTTTTTCTTTGTGGCCAAAAAAGATGGTTCATTAAGGCCGTGTATTGATTATCGTCTCTTGAACAATATTACTGTGAAATATCAATACCCGTTACCCTTGATTTCTGACCTGTTTTCCAGGGTGAAAAACGCTACTTGGTTTACCAAGCTTGACCTCAGGGGGGCGTATAACCTTATTCGCATTAAGCACGGGGATGAATGGAAGACGGCATTTAACACCCCTGAAGGGCATTTTGAGTACCTTGTGATGCCCTTTGGGCTCACTAATGCTCCTTCCGTCTTCCAGTCCTTCATGAATGACATTTTCAGGGATTTTGTGGACAAGTTTCTGATTGTTTATTTGGATGATATCTTGATTTTTTCTAATGACTGGGACTCTCATGTGAAACATGTTCGAACTGTATTCCAGATTTTGAGAGAGAATGCTCTGTATGTGAAGGGATCAAAGTGTCTTTTTGGCGTACAGAAGATCTCATTTCTGGGATTCATTTTGTCCCCATCTGTTATTGAAATGGACCCGGTCAAGGTTCAGGCCATCTGTGATTGGGTCCAACCTACTTCATTAAAGGCTCTTCAGAGATTTTTGGGTTTTGCCAATTTTTATCGTAAATTTATTGGTAATTTCTCTGTTATTGTTAAACCATTAACTGATTTGACCAGAAAGGGTTCTGATGTGGTGAATTGGCCTCCTGAGGCAGTCTCTGCGTTTCAGGAACTTAAGCAGAGATTCACTTCTGCTCCTGTTCTACGGCAGCCTGATGTTTCTCTGCCATTTCAGGTGGAGGTTGATGCCTCTGAAATTGGGGCAGGTGCCGTTTTGTCCCAAAAAGATCCAGAGACCTCTAAAAGTAACCCTTGTGCCTTTTTCTCTCGAAAATTTTCTCCTACTGAACGTAATTATGACGTGGGTAATAGGGAGTTATTGGCCATGAAGTGGGCTTTTGAAGAGTGGAGACATTGGCTGGAGGGAGCCAAACATCAGGTGGTGGTCCTTACGGACCATAAGAATCTGGTCTATCTGGAATCTGCCAAGCGACTCAATCCTAGACAGGCCAGGTGGGCCTTGTTTTTCACACGTTTTAATTTTGTGGTTTCCTTTCTTCCTGGCACTAAGAATGTTAAGGCGGATGCCCTCTCGAGGAGTTTCCTTGCGGACTCTCCTGAGCTATCTGATCCCTCTGTTATTTTGAAGGAGGGTGTAGTTCTTTCCGCCATCTCGCCTAATTTGAGACTTGCTCTGGAGGGGTGTCAGGAGGATAGGCCCGAGCGCTGCCCTGTTGGAAAGTTGTTTGTCCCGGACCGATGGAAAAAGAGTGTGATGTCTGAGATTCATTGTTCCGCATTGGCTGGGCATCCCGGAATTTTTGGTACCAGAGACTTGGTTAGTCGGTCCTTTTGGTGGCCTACCTTGTCTCGCGATGTCAGGGAATTTGTGCAGTCCTGCGGGACTTGCTCTCGCTCCAAGCCTTGCTCTCGCTCTAGTGGTTTGTTGATGCCATTGCCTGTGCCCAAGAGACCATGGACCCATATCTCTATGGATTTCATTTCCGATCTTCCTGTTTCTCAGAGAATGACCACCAGCTGGGTAATTTGTGATAGGTTTTCCAAAATGATACATCTTGTGCCATTACCTAAGTTGCCTTCCTCCTCTGAATTGGTGCCGTTGTTCCTTCAGCACGTGGTTCGTTTACACGGCATTCCTGAGAACATTGTGTCTGACAGAGGAGTCCAGTTTGTTTCCAGATTTTGGAGGACTTTTTGTTCTAAACTGGGTGTTCAATTGTCTTTCTCCTCGGCATTTCATCCTCAGACCAATGGTCAAACTGAGAGAACAAACCAGACATTGGAGACTTATCTAAGATGCTTTGTGTCTGCTGATCAGGATGACTGGGTCTCTTTTTTGCCTTTGGCTGAGTTTGCTCTTAATAATAGGGCTAGCTCTGCCACTTTGATGTCTCCGTTTTTCTGTAATTCTGGGTTTCACCCTCGATTTTCTTCAGGACAGACGGAGGCTTCTGTCTGTCCAGGTGTTGACTCTGTTGTTGAGCGTATGCAGCAGATTTGGGACCAGGTAGTGGAGAGGTTGTCCCTCTCTCAGGAGAAGGCCCAGCGGTTTGCTAACCGGCATAGGACTGATGGTCCTCGGTTTAAAGTGGGGGACTTGGTCTGGTTGTCCTCAAAGAATATTCCTATGAGAGTAGCATCTCCTAAATTTAAGCCTATGTTCATTGGACCTTATAAGATCATGGAGATTATTAATCCTGTTTCTTTTCGTTTGCTTCTTCCAGGGACATTTAAGATCCATAACGTGTTCCACAAGTCCTTGTTGAAGAGGTTTGTTGAGCCAGTGGTTCCTGCTGCTGTGCCTCCTGACCCTGTTTTGGTTGAGGGCAATCTGGAGTATGTGGTTGAGAAAATATTGGATTCTCGTTTTTCTAGACGAAGACTCCAGTATTTGGTTAAATGGAGAGGTTATGGTCAGGAAGATAATTCTTGGGTGTTTGCTTCGGACATCCATGCTAGGAGACTTATCCGTGCGTATCATAGAACTCATCCTGACCGACCTGGTTGCTCAAATGAGGGTTCGGTGACCCCTCCTCAAGGGGGGGGTACTGTTGTGAATGGGTTTGAGATGAGTTCTGAGCAGAGGCTTCCTCTGGTGGTTACAAGCGGTACTAGTGAGGATTGGGAATCAGGTGTTACTGATTGGTCTTATTTAAGGGAATCATTTTCCCATCAGGGTTGCCGGTGATCAATTGTTCTGGTCTGAATCCTTCTTTCCAGTTTCCCTTGTAGCCTGCTGTGTCGTGTCTGCATCTCCTGCTATCAGATAAGACAATTTCTTATTTTGTGTTTTTGCTATATTTTTGCATTTTGTCCTGCACTTCTGTGGGGGCCTTCTGGGTCCCCTCCGGGGGCTTTTGCCCTCTCAGTTTAGTCCAGCCACTGTGTTTTGTACTTTTGCTTTTTGCAGTTTTTTCAGTGGCTGCTGTTTTTGTTACACCAGAGAACTAATTTAGGTGGTAGAGGTCGTGTGATCTCAGGTGATTTTGAAATTAGTAGAGTTGGTGTTTTTCAGGGTTTTCTGGGATTGCAGTAAGTACCCTTCCTATCCTTTTCTATTTAGATAGTTTGGGCCCCAGCGTTTGCTCATACTATTTTCTTTCTGTGTCAGTATTTCCTCTTGTCTAACCGCCATTACATGTTTGGAGGCTTTCTATTATCTTTGGGGTTCTGCTCCGGGGCAGATAGCTTTCCTATTTCTATCTTTAGGTGTAGTTAGTTTCTCAGGCTGTGACGAGGCGTCTAGGACCAACGTAGGAACGCTCCACGGCTGCCTCTAGTTGCGGTGGTTAGTCAGGGTACTGCAATCTCATAGATTCCAACTGCTCTGGTGTATTTCCTTTTTTGCCTGCACTCCTCAGCTACCGTAACATAACAATTTGCTTAAAAAGTGGGGGGGGGGAAGTTGTACAAGGCAAGAAGGGTAATCAAACAATGATGACAACCAAAGATGTGGTAACGCAGGTGAGAGATACAAAGGTAAGTTCAAAATGCCTATGTGACAAGTAAAACTTTACATACATGTGAGGTACATACCTGATCAACAAGTGAAGGGAATAAAACCACTATTCGGACTCCCTGCAAGAAGGCACTGCACGCGTAGGGGTCGTGGCACCTCATGTCTCAGGTAATGACATACCATCTATATGTTTCTTCTGCCCTCTGATTTTTCTCTTACTTGCAATCATATTCACTAATGGTTTTATTCCCTTCACTTTTACTTGAAACATAGGCATTTTGAACTTACCTTTGTATCTCTGACATGTGGTGGTTCATAACTTTGGTTGTCATCATTGTTTGATTACCCTCCTTGCCTTGTACAACTTCCTCCCACTTTTTAAACAAAGAATCTAATAATGTACATTTTTTAATCTACCTCATGGTTCTTCTATGTGCGTTCTGTGCGTTCTTTCTTTTGGTATTTGTTGATTTCATGTATTTTTCTGTAATGTCTTTATTGTCTGTACAAGTCCCCTCTAAAATGTAAAGTGCTGCGGAATATGTTGGCACTATTGAAATAAAAATGATTATTATTATAATTAAATTTGTATACAAATTTGTATACAATGCATAGCTAGGAGGGATAGCTAATACTAGAGATGACAAAGAAAGGATTCAGAAGGATCAAGATAAGCTTGAACAATGAGCGGCAACAAATATAAATATTTAACAGGGAAAATGCAAGATTCTACATCTGGGCAAGAAAAAACTAAAATTACATCTACAGACTGGGAGGAATGCATCAGCTGACTGTTGGTTATACAGGTCCTTCCATCTGGAGACCAGCCTAGCTGGAAACAGGAGCTTCCTGGGTACAGTGGTGCTTCAGCTATTACATTGATCTGGTGACTTTGTCCTGCTGTGCGGTGCTTTGCAGCAGAAAGCAAAGTGTTGTCTTTTTGTTTCCCAGCTTCCTGTGGTGTCTGTCTTTCCTTTCCTTTGTGTTGTATTAGTGCAGAGGTGGGACTAGTGCTCTCACCTGCCAGCTCTCTAGTTAGAGATAAAACCAGGGCAAGTGAGGATTTAGGTATCCTGCTCGGCGACGGGGTGAAACAGCCCGTATAGGGACGATAGGGAGATCAGGGCACATCCTTAGGTGAGTGCAGAAGGTGTCCATTCCCCCATTCCCTATCGACAAAGAGGGCCTACCATTGTTATTGTGTCCCTGGTGTTCCCTTGTTTATTGTGCCGTTTGGTGACCGACCAACAGTTGGGTCGTGTCACACTAGGTCAGTCACTCTGTGACATTATAACCAACCGCTTTTTTTTTTTTTTTTTGGTGAGCCATGGCTCAGATGCATGCCTTTGCCCAACTGCTCCAGACCCTCACCGATGAGCTCAAGGTGCTGTGTGGTGAGGTGGTGCAGCAGCTGCAGAGTTGATGGGGATCTGGGCCTCGGCTCAGTTGCAGGCTCTACCGGGACCCAAAATACAGTCAGGGCCAGAAATATTTGGACAGTGACACAATTTTTGCGAGTTGGGCTCTGCATGCCACCACATTGGATTTGAAATGAAACCTCTACAACAGAATTCAAGTGCAGATTGTAACGTTTAATTTGAAGGGTTGAACAAAAATATGTGTTAGAAAATGTAGGAATTGTACACATTTCTTTACAAACACTCCACATTTTAGGAGGTCAAAAGTAATTGGACAAATAAACATAACCCAAACAAAATATTTTTATTTTCAATATTTTGTGGCGAATCCTTTGGAGGCAATCACTGCCTTAAGTCTGGAACCCATTGACATCACCAAACGCTGGGTTTCCTCCTTCTTAATGCTTTGCCAGGCCTTTACAGCCGCAGCCTTCAGGTCTTGCTTGTTTGTGGGTCTTTCCCTCTTAAGTCTGGATTTCAGCAAGTGAAATGCATGCTCAATTGGGTTAAGATCTGGTGATTGACTTGGCCATTGAAGAATGTTCCACTTTTTTGCACTCATGAACTCCTGTGTAGCTTTGGCTGTATGCTTGGGGTCATTATCCATCTGTACTATGAAGCGCCGTCCAATCAAGTTTGCAGCATTTGGCTGAATCTGGGCTGAAAGTATATCCCGGTACACTTCAGAATTCATCCGGCTACTCTTGTCTGCTGTTATGTCATCAATAAACACAAGTGACCCAGTGCCATTGAAAGCCATGCATGCCCATGCCATCACGTTGCCTCCACCATGTTTTACAGAGGATGTGGTGTGCCTTGGCTCATGTGCCGTTCCCTTTCTTCTCCAAACTTTTGGCTTCCCATCATTCTGGTACAGGTTGATCTTTGTCTCATCTGTCCATAGAATACTTTTCCAGAACTGAGCTGGCTTCTGGAGGTGTTTTTCAGCAAATTTAACTCTGGCCTGTCTATTTTTGGAATTGATGAATGGTTTGCATCTAGATGTGAACCCTTTGTATTTACTTTCATGGAGTCTTCTCTTTACTGTTGACTTAGAGACAGATACACCTACTTCACTGAGAGTGTTCTGGACTTCAGTTGATGTTGTGAACGGGTTCTTCTTCACCAAAGAAAGTATGCGGCGATCATCCACCACTGTTGTCTTCCGTGGGCTCCCAGGTCTTTTTGGATTGATGAGTTCACCAGTGCTTTCTTTCTTTCTCAGGATGTACCAAATTGTAGATTTTGCCACTTCTAATGTTGTAGCAATTTCTTGGATGGTTTTTTTTCTGTTCTTGCAGCTTAAGGATGGCTTGTTTCACCTGCATGGAGAGCTCCTGTGACCGCATGTTTCCTTCACAGCAAAACCTTCCAAATGCAAACACCACACCTCAAATCAACTCCGGCCCTTTCATCTGCTTAATTGAGAATGACATAACAAAGGGATTGCCCACACCTGTCCATGAAATAGCCTTGGAGTTATTTGTCCAATTACTTTTGGTCCCTTTAAAAACAGGGTGGCACATGTTAAGGAGCTGAAACTCCTAAACCCTTCATCCAATTTTAATGTGGATACCCTCAAATGAAAACTGAAAGTCTGGACTTCAACTGCATCTGAATTGTTTTGTTTCAAATTTATTGTGGTAATGTCTAGAACCAAAATTAGATAAATGTTGTCTCT
>JARQOD010000002.1:243479836-243500567 GCA_033576555.1 Oophaga sylvatica | reverse complement strand
CCCATGCATAAGCTGACCCCCCTAATTTGCCACAAAAAACAGGGAAAACTTATTGATTCGCGTGTAAGCCTAGGGTGGAAAATGAGCAGCTACTGGTAAATTACAAAAATAAAAATAGATACCAATAAAAGTAAAATTAATTGAGACATCAGTAGGGTAAAGGTTTTTGAATATGATATTGAATAAGGAGCCCCATAAAATGCTCCATACAAAATACTCCCAATATGCTGCTCCATAAAGGTTATGCCCCCAGAAGATGATCCATAGAATGGGCCCCATATGGTGCTCCACAGATTATGCCCATATACTGCACAGATTATGCCCCCATATGCTGCACTGATTATGCCCCCATATGCTGCACAGATTATGCCCCCATATGCTCCACGGATTATGCCCCATATGCTCCACAGAGTATGCCCCATATGCTCCACAGATTATGCCCCATATGCTCCACAGATTATGCCCCATATGTTCCACAGATTATGCCCCATATGCTCCACAGATTATGCCCCCATATGTTCCACAGATTATGCCCATATGCTCCACAGATTATGCCCCATATGCTCCACAGATTATGCCCCCATATGCTCCACGGATTATGCCCCATATGTTCCACAGATTATGCCCCCATATGCTCCACAGATTATGCCCTCATATGTTCCACAGATTATGCCCCCATGTTCCACAGATTATGCCTCCATTTGCTCCACAGATTATGCCCCCATGTGTTCCACAGATTATGCCCCCATATGTTCCACAGATTATGCCCCCATGTTCCACAGATTATGCCCCCATATGTTCCACAGATTATGCCCTATGCTCCACAGATTATGCCCCCATATGCTCCACAGATTATACCCATGTGCTCCACAGATTATGCCCCCATATGCTCCACAGATTATGCCCCATATGCTCCACGGATTATGCCCCATATGCTCCACAGATTATGCCCCATATGTTCCACAGATTATGCCCCCATATACTCCACAGATTATGCCCCCATATGTTCCACAGATTATGCCCATATGCTCCACAGATTATGCCCCCATATGCTCCACAGATTATGCCCCATATGCTCCACAGATTATGCCCCCATATGTTCCACAGATTATGCCCCTATATGTTCCACAGATTATGCCCATATGCTCCTCAGATTATGCCCATATGCTCCACAGATTATGCCCCCATATGCTCCACAGATTATGCCCCATATGCTCCACAGATTATGCCACCATATGCTCCACGGATTATGCCCCATATGTTCCACAGATTATGCCCCCATATGCTCCACAGATTATGCCCCATATATTCCACAGATTATGCCCCATATGTTCCACAGATTATGCCCCCATATGCTCCACAGATTATGCCCCATATGTTCCACAGATTATGCCCCCATATGCTCCACAGATTATGCCCCCATATGTTCCACAGATTATGCCCATATGCTCCACAGATTATGCTCCCATATGCTCCACAGATTATGCCCCATATGCTCCACAGATTATGCCCCCATATACTCCACGCTGGGGCCAGGTGCCGGTGTCCTGAGCAGGCGGTGACACCGGCGCTATGGTGGCCAGGTGCTAGTGTCACCGCTTGCTCAGGACCCCGGCACCTGCAATATTTACCGATCCCAGGTCCACCGCTGCGCGCTGCTCCCTCCTTCCGGGTCCTCGGCAGTGAATGATCAGGCAGAGGGCGCAGCGCGCACTAACGACGTCATCGCGCCCTCTGACTGATCATAACAGCAAGAGGACGCGAGGACACAGAGGGGAGCAGCAGTGGCACGGGGACAGGTAAATATCGGTATACTCACCCCTCCGCCGGCGCGGTCCCTGCAGCCTCTCCTCTTCTCCTGCTATCTCCGGCAGCTCTTCCTTCCTACAGCGGTCACGTGGTACCGCTCATTAAAGTCATGAATATGTGCATATTCATGACTTTAATGAGCGGTACCACGTGACCGCTGCAGTAAGGAGCCGGAGATCGTCAAAGAAGCAGGGGGGCTACAGAGACGCGCCGGCGGAGGGGTAAGTATGATCTGACACCCCCCCTGTATATGACTCACGTATAAGCCGAGAGGGGGACTTTCAGCCCTAAAAAATGGACTGAAAATCTCGGCTTATACACGAGTATATATGGTACATATCCAAGCCCTTGCCTCCTCCTGCCCACTACAACTCTAAAACATTTCCCGGATCCATACATTCCAAGAAACTGCAAAAACGTTTGTGCATGCTCTCATCATCTCCTCGACTATTGCAACCTTCTACTCTCTGGCCTCCCCTCTAGCACTCTTGCACCACTCCAATCTATCCAAATCTCTGTTTCCCAAGTAATCCAACTGTCCTTCCGTTATTCCCCAGCCTATCCTCTCTACCAGGCCCTTCACTGCCTTCCTCTTGCCCAGAGGCTACAGTTCAAAACCCTAACTATGACATACAAAGCCTCCCACAACCTGTGTCCTCCATACATCTGTCACATGGTCTCCCAATGTCCGATTGGGTCATGTCTTCCTCTGCGCTAACCCAGTGTGCCATCAGCGAGATGTACCATCCCTGCCCACAAGCACTTGTCCACGTGTCCGTAGTTAGGTGCAATTTCCCAGTAACAACATTGTTGAGGGTCCTGTGTACTGTTGTGGGACACGTGCTTGCTTGTGTAATGCCGTGCCGGCAGACCGGGAGAAATTGTGATGGCTGGGGACTGAGTACCTTGTGACGGTAACTGCCATCAAGTTGCGGAAATCTTCCATCTCGCAGAAGCCAAAAATGCAACATTTCCAGCGCAAGCAGATTAGAAATGTGTGAATTTAGTACAGTGGCCTGTGTGGCATTGGCTGCGTATTTACGCTTGCGTTCCAAGGACAGGGGTTTGGACTACTGAACGCTGCGCTGGGACAAGGATGTGGATGTGCTTGTTGATGGTTCTAGTTGAGTTTGTGTGCAACTACAGATAAACGCAGGAGGCATCTTTCCATGCACCGTGGACAGGAGATTGGCTTGCACGCACAACAGCGGAAGAAGTAGTGGTATAACCCGAAGACACTGTTCATGGAGCCTGGTGTTTGGCCAACAAAGTCGGGTGCTTTCCTGCCATGTGCCTGATCTTGCTGGTGGTGGTTAGGCTGGTAGTTTTGCTACCCCTGCTGATGCGAACATTGCCGGTGGTGCAAATGGCCTTTTTGGGTTATCAGCAGAGTCTTTAAAAAAAAACAAGACTGTTACGGGGACATTCCATATCTTAATCTCCCACACCAACTCCTCACTTCGACCCTTGTCTTTCGGTGTTCCCCAAGGCTAAGTTCTAGAACCCCTAATCTTCTCCATCTACACCTTCGGCCTGGGACAGCTCATGCAATGGCATGGTTTGCAATATCATCAGTACGTCAATGACACAAAAATCTACCAATCTGTACCTTACATCACCTCCTTACTGACCAAAATCCCACGTCTTCCCACTATTTCATCCTTCTTTTATGTTCGCTTTCTAAAAGTGGACATGGACAAAACAGAATACATCATCTCACAAACATATTGCACTTTGGCGTTTACATGGACACGTGCATCTTTGGCAACATTATGAAGGATGATGACTACTGGTTGGCCAGCATCCTCGATCCAGGCTATAAAGGCAAATTACAGAACATCATGCCACAGGAGAACCTAGAGCTAATATTGTCGAACAAACAAGCAACTCTGGTAAACCGTTTGTTACAGGCATTCCCAGCACACAGCAGCGGTGCAGGTTCTACCACGAGTCGTACTGGGCCAAATGGAAGAGGTTTTCATGGTGCACACAGCTGAAGTGGCGTTGGAGACAGGGGTTTCATGACCATGTTGTGGACTGATTTCTCGAGTACCGCTCTCACGACTGGTAATACTGAATCGATTGCAACAGACAGGAGACAGCAGTTGTCAACTATGGTTCAAAATTACCTCTCCTCCCCTATCGATGTTCTTCCTCACAGTTCATTCCTCTTTGACTACTGGGCCTGTAAACTGGACACCTGGCCTAAATTGGTACAATATGCCTTGCAGGAGCTCGCTTGCCCTGCTGGTAGTGTGCTATCAGAAAGAGTCTTCAGTGCTGCTGGATCAATCCTGACAGAAAAAATGACCCAGCTGTCGGCCAAAATTTTGGTAATCTCACCTTCATTAAAATGAACCATGCCTGGGTTTCAAAGGATTATGTACCACCTTCCCCTGATGACACATAGGTTGCCAGCAAAATGGCTCACTTCGTCCTCCTCTTACTCTGACTTCTCCAATTCCTCCATTTGCAGCTGTTGACCGTCCAGCCTACACCTCAACATATGCCTGTTTCTCCACCTCCCTAACTGGGCTGTACCCCCCCAGGGCTGGCGTCAGCACCTGGCACACCCGGGCAAGTGCCAGTGCCCTGAGGAGGTTTGGGGGCCCCTCATAGTACGCCGGTGTCTCTGATGGTGGGGGGCCAGAGTAGAGCAGTGCCCAGTGAGGAGAGGTATTTCATTTTTTTTAATGTTTGGAGCAATATATGGGGAGCATTATACACTGGAGAATTATATATGGGGCCCATCATACACTTGAGCATCATATACGGGGCCCATTATACACTGGAGCATCATATGGGGCCCATTATATATGGAGCATTATATAGGCCCATCATACACTGGAGCATCATCCATGGGGCCCATCATACACTGGAGCATTATAAATGGGGCCCATCATAAACTGGAGCATCATATACGGGGTCCATTATACACTGGAGCATCATATGGGGCCATTATATATGGAGCATTATATAGGCCCATCATACACTGGAGCATCATCCATGGGGCCCATCATACACTGGAGCATTATAAATGGGGCCCATCATACACTGGAGCCTCATATACGGGGCCCATTATACACGGGAGCATCATATGGGGCCATTATATATGGAGCATTATATAGGCCCGTCATACACTGGAGCATCATCCATGGGGCCCATCATACACTGGAGCATTATAAATGGGGCCCATCATACACTGGAGCATCATATACGGGGCCCATTATACACTGGAGCATCATATGGGGCCATTATATATGGAGCATTATATAGGCCCATCATACACTGGAGCATCATCCATTGGGCCCATCATACACTGGAGCATTATAAATGGGGCCCATCATACACTGGAGCATCATATACGGGGCCCATTATACACTGGAACATTATAAATGGGGCCCATTATATATGGAGCATTATATAGGCCCATCATACACTGGAGCATCATCCATGGGGCCCATCATATACTGAAGCATCATATGGGGTTCATTATTTATGGAGCATCATATAGGGTATGGAGCATCATATGGAGCACATATGGGGCCTATTCTGTATGGAGCATTATAGGGAGCACTTTCTGTATGGAGCAATATATGGGGCCCATCATATACTGTATGGAGCTTTATATGCGACTCATTATACTCTATGGAGCAATATGTGGGGCTCATTATACTCTATGGGGACCGTCCTATTCTGTATGGCACATTATATGGGGTCCATCATATACTCTAGCATTATGTGGAGCTCATCATATACTGTATGGAACATTATATGGGACCAATTATTCTGTATGGAGCAATATATGTGGATCATTATTCTGTATGGCGCACTATGTGGTGGCCATAATACTGTATGGAGGAATATACTGAATATACTGAGCTATTGTGGAATTTAAAATAGATATCAGTCATGTAATGTAAGAAGTGAAGTATTTGGCATTGTATTATACCTATATTTCTCTGCCGTATCGGAGCATCATGAATTGTGGTATGTGTTAAAGGGGCCCACTAAGACTCTTTCGCCCGGGACCCACGAAAACGTGGAGCCAGCCCTGCCCCCCACAACTTTAGCCAAATATCCCCCAGTTTTCAATGTGTAACTATTATTATAAAGTAAATTAAGGTTGCCAAGCTTAAGTAATAAGAATTGATGTCGTTGGCATTGAAATGGGCACTGTAGGTGTATTTACTGTCCTCCACTCCCTGCCTACTTTTCTTCCACATTGACTTGTATTGGGTTTTGTGTTTCCGTCAGACCTTCGACTTTTGCCGATAGTGGGCCGATTTCGTTCGACTCGACTTTTGTGAAAGTCGGGTGGTCCGAAACCCGACTCGACCCTCCCGGAGGCAAAGTCGCTCATCTCTATCGACCACTATATGGTCACTATCTGTTAGGGTCAGCGGAACGCACCAAATATATGAGGTAGAGAGGTGCGTTCGCAGCCCGGGGTCCACCGTGCAGGCGGAACCTGCTGCTAGTAAAATGGCGAAAGTAGCGAACTCTGTTATCCCGCACAGTCGCTAAAATAAACGCCGTAGCGCGTTGCGGCAGTAAGTGCGAACTCTGTTAATACCCAGAGCCGCTAACGGAAATGCCACAGCGCTATATGGCGATAGGTGCGAACTCACTTAGCTTCAGTGAGCCGCAAAGTAAAACGCTAGGGCGCTGTCTAGCGTCGAAAGCAAACCCTGTTACGTCACAGGGCCGCTGAGGAAAAGTGCTGTGTCCTGTCAGGCTCTCAGGTACACAGTTAAGTGCTAAGCGTACATAACGCGTGATCATGTGCTAATGTCCTCACGGGAGTCACCCGCAATCTATGGCGTCTGAACGCCAGACCCTGAATACGGCAATCAAAACTCCTCACCGGTTACGCCGGTAATCTAGGGCATCTAGGACACCGACCCTGGCCAGCTACCATACCAAACTCCTCACCGATTAAGTCGGTATTCTAGTGGCTTATTTCAGCCGGGTCCCTAACCACACATATGCATGATCACACTGGCGCATAGCATACAATGGTTGATATTAGCGCATGGCGGCCCAGCCATGCTACCCTTTTATAGCAACAGCTACAGGACCTTCCAGGAACAAGGACCAATGAGAAGCTGTTACAAACACACGTAGCTACATGACCTTCCTGGCGGACCAATAGGAGCCGCTGCAGCACCTGAACATGTGACCCCTGATCTCCAATGAGAGATCTCACTCTGGGCATGCTCAGATGGGAAAACGCAGGACTTTGTCTCAAAGACGGCTGCTCCAGCACTGGCTATAATAGCAGATCCAGGAAAGGCAGCAGCAAGTCACTGCACAGTAGAGGAGTGGGCAAGACGCCTGGACCGACGTCTCTGCTGAGCAGGCTCCACTGTGGCCGGAGATGAATGGGAGACCGCAGCGGGACGGGTTCGAGACTCCCCTTGAGCAGCAGCGGGAACTCAAACCCTAACACTATCATTCTTAGTACAGTAGTTTTTGTTCATTATTAGCATACACGTATTATGAGTTAATATTGTTAATATTGGCCTTGGTATGCTAACTATTACTAATATAATAGCACTATTATACATTTTCTGTTGAATAGATTATCAAGCAATAGTCAACTCACTTGTTATTGGTTTGGTCGCATGATATATCCTGAACAGGAAATTACGTGAAGGAAAAAGAAAAGCTAGTGTCTGATGGTAAAGTAAAATCATTCCGACTTTTAGCTCTTCGCATTAAAACATTATATTGATCATCTCCACAGACGGTTACAGATAGCTTCTTTGCTTCTCTGGCGCTATTAGCTGTGATATTATCTATAACTGTGTCTGTGGATATGATTCAAGTAATATTTTAATGTGAAGAAATAAAAGTCAGAATGACTTTACTTTAAACCCTTTACCCCCAAGGGTCGTTTGCATGTTAATGACCAGGAAAATTTTTACAATTCTGACCACTGTCCCTTTATGAGGTAATAACTCTGGAACGCTTCCATGGATCCTGGTGATTCTGACACTGTTTTCTCGTGACATATTATACTTCATGATAGTGGTAAAATTTATTTGCTATGACTTGTGTTTATTTGTGAACAAAACGGAAATTTGGTGAAAATTTTGAAAATTTCACAATTTTCCAACTTTGAGTTTTCATGCCCTTAAATCACACAGATACAGTATGTCATATAAAATAGTTAATAAGTAACATTTCCCACATGTCTACTTTACATCAGCACAATTTTGGAAACAAATTTTTTTTAGGAAGTTATAAGGGTTAAAAATTGAACAGTGATTTCACATTTTTACAACACCATTTTTTTTTAGGGACCACATCACATTTGAAGTCACTTTGAGGTGTCTATAAGATAGAAAATACTAAAAAATGACACCATTCTAAAAACTGCACAAGGATAACAGGAGAAATTGGACCCCAAAAGTTGTTCTACAATTTGTCCTGAGTACACTGATACCCCATATGTGGGGTTAAACTACTGTTTGGTCGCATGGCAGAGCTCGAAAGGGAAGGAGCGCCGTTTGACTTTTCAATGCAAAATTGGCTGGAATTGAGATCGGACGCCATGTGGCGTTTTGAGAGCCCCTGATGTGCCTAAACAGTGGAAACCCCCCCACAAGTGACCCCATTTTGGAAACTAGACCCCTTTAGGAACTTATCTAGATGTGTGGTGAGCACTTTAAACCCAAGAGCTTCACAGAAGTTTATGATGTAGAGCCGAAAAAATTAAAAATCATATTTTTTTCACAAAAGTGATTTTTTTTTTACTCCAATTTTGTATTTTCCCAAGAGAAACAGGAGAAATTGTACCCCAAATGTTGTTGTGCAATTTGTCCTGAGTATGCTGATACCCCATATGTGGGGGTAAACTACTGTTTGGGCGCATGACAGAGCTCGGATGGGAAGGAGCACCGTTTGCTGTTATGAATGTGCTAGAGATGGTTTCTGAGCAGAGGCTCCCTCTGGTGGTTACAGACAGTACTGAAACTTTCAGCGAAGAATGGCAATCTGGGTTCACTGACTGGTCTGATATAAGGGAGGTTCCCTTCCATGATGGTTGCCGGTGATCAATTGTTCCTGTCTTAATTGTGGTTCCTGGTTCATTTGGAAGTTTGCTGGAGTCTTGCCTGCATCTCCTGCTTTCAGATAAGATATTTTTTGCTTTACTTTTTGTGCTTGCTTTTTGCATTGTTTTCTGCACTTTTGTGGAGGTCAGCCAGGTCCCCTCCTGGGGCCTGAGCTCCTCACAGTTTATCTGCAGCCACTGTTATTTGCTCATTTGCTTTTTCCTGTTTTTTCAGCGGCTGCAGCTTGGTTTTGTTCACACTGAGATCTGATTTAGCGGGTGGCGAGATTGTGTGATCTCAGTATTTTTGTAATCAGAATTGTTGGATTTTTGTAGGGTTTTGTGGGTTGCAGAAAGTAATCTCTCCTTTCCTATCCTATTTAGTCAGCTTGTGGCCCCAGCGTTTGCTCAATCTATTTTCTGCCTATGTTTGTGTTTTCATCTTGTCTAACCGCCATTATATGTTTGGGGGCTTCCTATTTTCTTTGGGGATCTGCTCCGGGGCAAATAGCTTTCATCTTTCTGCCTTTTAGGTGTAGTTATCTCTCAGGCTGTGACGAGGCGTCTAGGATCAACGTAGGAATGCTTCACGGCTACCTCTAGTTGTGTCGTTAGTTTAGGAATCTGCAACCCATCAGTTACCAACATCTCAGGTGTTCTGCTGCCCTGCTGTTGTTCCTGTCCTCCTCAGCTACCGTAACACAACAGTATCACCGGCCATAACTGAAAATTATATGGTACTCACAGAAGGGAAAAATAGTGTGGAAAGAAAAAAGTTGTCAGAGTTGTCAGAGATTTTTTTTTTTTTCTGTCTGTTGCATTTTTTCCCTCTTTTTCTCTGGGTGCTGAGGAGGATTTTTTTTTCTTTCAATGGCGTTTGCACAGTTGACTTGCCGTGTGGATCAGCTTGCCACTGAGGTTCGGAGTATTGCTCCCTATCTTGTTAGGTTGCTGGTTGTGGAACCTAGGATTCCCATGCCAGATTTGTTTTTGGGGGATAGGGCTAAATTTCTGAATTTCAAAAATAACTGTAAGTTGTTTTTTGTCTTAAAGCCTAAGTCCTCAGGTAACGCAGCACAGCAGGTTCAAATTGTCATCTCTCTCCTGCGCGGCGATCCTCAGGATTGGGCTTTTTCCCTGACACATGGGGATCCTGTTTTGAATGATATTGATGCATTTTTTCTGGCTCTGGGGTTATTGTACGATGAACCTAATGTCACTGATCAAGCTGAAAAAACCTTGCTGGCATTAAATTAGGGTCTTGAAGGCGCTGAGTTGTACTGTCAGAAATTCCGAAAGTGGGCAGTCCTGACCAAATGGAATGATGATGCTTTGGCAGCCCTTTTTCAGAAGGGGCTGTCAGAGAATGTAAAGGATGTTATGGTGGAATTCCCTGCTCCCTCTGGTCTCAATGATTCTATGTCATTGGCTATTCAAATTGACACACATTTGCGTGAGCGCAGAGGTATGCGTGAGATAGTGTTGCCTTGTGAGCCAGCATCTGAGCCCATGCAGTGATAAAGTGACTTCTGGGGCACAGCGTGATGAGTTTCGAAAGCGCTATTGAATTAGTGCCTGGTGGTAAATTCCCTGAAGGTCGCCTTTTTAACTTGTCTGTACCTGAACACGATGCTATGTGATCTTATATCAAGGAGTCATTGAAGAAGGGTCATATCAGACCATCCTCTTCACCCTTGGGTGCCGGTTTTTTCTTTGTGGCCAAAAAGGATGGTTCATTGAGGCCGTGTATTGATTATCATCTCTTGAATAAGATCACTGTGAAGTATCAATATCCGTTACCCTTGATTTCTGACCTGTTTTCCAGGGTGAAAAGTGCTATTTGGTTTACCAAGCTTGACCTCAGGGGGGGCGTATAACCTTATTCGCATTAAGCACGGGGATGAATGGAAGACGGCGTTTAATACCCCAGAGGGGCATTTTGAGTACCTAGTGATGCCCTTTGGGCTCACTAATGCTCCTTCCGTCTTCCAATCCTTCATGAATGATATTTTCAGGGATTTTGTGGATAAATTTCTGATTTTTTATTTGGATGATATCTTGATTTTTCCAATGACTGGGACTCTCATGTGAAACATGTTCGAACTGTATTCCAGATTTTGAGAGATAATGCTCTGTATGTGAAGGGATCAAAGTGTCTTTTTGGCGTACAGAGGATCTCATTTCTGGGATTCATTTTGTCCCCATCTGTTATTGAAATGGACCCGGTCAAGGTTCAGGCCATCTGTGATTGGGTCCAACCTACTTCATTAAAGGCTCTTCAGAGATTTTTGGGTTTTGCCAATTTTTATTGTAAATTTATTGGTAATTTCTCCGGTATTGTTAAACCATTGACTGATTTGACCAAAAAGGTTCTGATGTGGTGAATTGGCCTCCTGAGGCAGTCTCTGCATTTCAGGAACTTAAGCAGAGATTCACTTCTGCTCCTGTTCTACGGCAGCCTGATGTTTCTCTACCGTTTCAGGTGGAGGTTGATTGCCTCTGAAATTGGGGCAGGTGCCGTTTTGTCCCAAAGAGATCCAGAGACTTCTAAGAGTAACCCTTGTGCCTTTTTCTCTCGAAATTTTTCTCCAACTGAACGTAATTATGACGTGGGTAATCGGGAGTTATTGGCCATGAAGTGGGCCTTTGAAGAGTGGAGAACATTGGCTGGAAGGAGCCAAACATCAGGTGGTGGTCCTCACGGACCATTAGAATCTGGTTTATCTCGAATCAGCCAAGCGACTTAATCCTAGACAGGCCAGGTGGGCCTTGTTTTTCACACGTTTTAATTTTGTGGTTTCTTTTCTTCCTGGCACTAAGAATGTTAAGGCAGATGCCCTCTCGAGGAGTTTCTTTGCGGACTCTCCTGAGTTATCTGATCCTACTGTTATTTTGAAAGAGGGTGTAGTTCTTTCCGCAATCTCGCCCAATTTGAGACTGGCCTTGGAAGGGTATCAGGAGGATAAACCTGAGCGCTGCCCTATTGGGAAATTGTTTGTCCCAGACCAGTGGAAGAAGAGTGTGATGTCTGAGATTCATTGTTCCACGTTGGCTGGTCATCCCGAGATTTTTGGTACCAGAGACTTGGTGAGTCGGTCCTTTTGGTGGCCTACTTTGTCTCGTGACGTCAGGGAATTTGTGCAGTCCTGTGGGACTTGCTCTCGCTCCAAGCTTTGCTCTCGCTCTAGTGGTTTGTTAATGCCATTACCTGTGCCCAAGAGGCCATGGACCCATATCTCTATGGATTTTATTTCCGACCTCCCAGTTTCTCAGAGAATGACCGTTATCTGGGTAATCTGTGATAGGTTTTCCAAGATGATACATCTTGTGCCATTACCTAAGTTACCTTCCTCCTCCGAATTGGTGCCTTTGTTCCTTCAGCATGTGGTTCGGTTACATGGCATTCCGGAGAACATTGTGTCTGACAGAGGAGTCCAGTTTGTTTCCAGATTTTGGAGGACATTTTGTTCTAAACTTGGTGTTCAATTATCTTTCTCCTCTGCTTTTCATCCTCAGACCAATGGACAAACCGAGAGAACAAAGCAGACCTTGGAGACTTATTTGAGATGTTTTGTGTCTGCTGATCAAGATGACTGGGTCTCTTTTTTGCCTTTGGCTGAGTTTGCTCTTAATAATAGGGCTAGCTCTGCCACCTTGATGTCTCCATTTTTCTGCAATTTTGGGTTTCACTCTCGATTTTCTTCGGGACAGTCGGAGGCTTCTGTCTGTCCGAGTGTTGACTCTGTTGTAGAGCGAGTGCAGCAGATTTGGGACCAGGTAGTGGAGAGGTTGTCTCTCTCTCAGGAGAAGGCCCAACGGTTTGCCAACCGGCATAGGACTGATGGTCCTCGGTTTAAAGTGGGGGACTTGGTTTGGTTGTCCTCAAGAAATATCCCTATGAGGGTTGCATCTCCAAAGTTTAAGTCCAGGTTCATTGGACCTTATAAGATCATGGAGATTCTTAATCCTGTTTCCTTCCGTTTGCTTCTTCCAGGGACATTTAAGATCCATAACGTGTTCCACAAGTCCTTTTTGAAGAGGTTTGTCGAGCCAGTGGTTCCTATGGCTGCACCTCCTGACCCTGTTTTGGTTGAGGGCAATCTGGAGTATGTGGTTGAGAAAATATTGGATTCTCGTTTTTCTAGACAGAAACTCCAGTATTTGGTTAAGTGGAGAGGTTATGGTCAGGAGGACAATTCTTGGGTGTTTGCTTCGGATATCCATGCTAGGAGACTGATCCGTGCCTATCACCAAGCTCATCCTGATCGGCCTGGTTGCACAAGTGAGGGTTATGAATGTGCTAGAGATGGTTTCTGAGCAGAGGCTCCCTCTGGTGGTTACAGACAGTACTGAACCTTTCAGCGAAGAATGGCAATCTGGGTTCACTGACTGGTCTGATATAAGGGAGGTTCCCTCCCATGATGGTTGCCAGTGATCAATTGTTCCTGTCTCAATTGTGGTTCCTGGTTCATTTGGAAGTTTGCTGGAGTCTTGCCTGCATCTCCTGCTTTCAGATAAGATATTTTTTGCTTTTCTTTTTGTGCTTCCTTTTTGCATTGTTTTCTGCACTTTTGTGGAGGTCAGCCAGGTCCCCTCCTGGGGCCTGAGCTCCTCACAGTTTATCTGCAGCCACTGTTATTTGCTCATTTGCTTTTTCCTGTTTTTTCAGCGGCTGCAGCTTGGTTTTGTTCACACTGAGATCTGATTTAGCGGATGGCGAGATTGTGTGATCTCAGTTTTTTGTAATCAGAATTGTTGGATTTTTGTAGGGTTTTCTGGGTTGCAGAAAGTAATCTATCCTTTCATATCCTATTTAGTCAGCTTGTGGCCCCAGCGTTAGCTCAATCTATTTTCTGCCTATGTTTGTGTTTTCATCTTGTCTAACCGCCATTATATGTTTGGGGGCTTCCTATTTTCTTTGGGGATCTGCTCCGGGGCAGATAGCTTTCATCTTTCTGCCTTTTAGGTGTATTTATCTCTCAGGCTGTGACGAGGCATCTAGGATCAACGTAGGAACGCTCCATGGCTACCTCTAGTTGTGTCGTTAGTTTAGGAATCTGCAACCCATCAGTTACCAACATCTCAGGTGTTCTGCTGCCCTGCTGTTGTTCCTGTCCTCCTCAGCTACCGTAACACAACAGTTTGCCTTTTTCAATGCAGAATTGGCTGGAATTGAGATCAGACGCCATGTCACGTTTGGAGAGCCCCTGATGTGCCTAAACGGCGTAAACCTCCCAATTCTAACTCCAACGGTAACCCCAACACACCCCTAACCCTAATCCCAGCCCTAACCATAACCCTAACCACAAACCTAACCCTAACACATCCCTTACCCCAATCCCTACCTTAACCCTAATCCCAACCTAACCGTAATCCAAACTCTAACCCCAACTCTAGCCCCAGCCCTAACCCTAACTTTAGCCCCAACCCTAACACATATCTATACACCTTTCCACTCACTGATTGCTTGAGTGCATGGACAATGCGGTCTTTCACATGCAGGTGGAGGGCAGGAATGGCTTTTCTAGAAAAGAAGTGCCGACTGGGTAGGTCATAGTGTGGGACAGCGTAGGCCATGAGCTCTCAGAACGCTGTGCTTTCAAACAAACAGAAGGGCATCATCTCTAATGAGATCAGTTTTGCAATGTAGGCGTTCAAAGCCAGTGTACACGGATGAGAGGATGAGTACTTTCTTGTCCTACTCAGAGTGTCTGCTAGGGTGAGCTGGACTTGAGAACTGCATATGGGGGAACTAGCAGTGGACATGGCGGACTGAGAGGGGGTTGGTGATGGTGGTGGTGGTGATGGCCTAGATTCAGTCTTTGGTTGCAAAAACATTGTGATTCCCTGACTGCTTTGGCCTTGTGACGACAACTCAACATTTCTTTCTGGTGGTGTGCTAACCGGTGGGCTTACAGTGGGGAAGTGATGTAGTGTTGCTGGCTACCTTCAGTCGGAGCAGGTGCACATGTGCTACCTGAGGTTTTGTAGTCCGTCCACGCTTGCAAGTGCATGGTGTTTAAATTTCTAAGCATGCAACTGGTATTCAAATTTCGGAGATTTTTCCCTCGGCTAAAGGTCCTTCCGCACTTCTTACAGATAACCTTTGCCTCATCAATAGGATTTTGGTCAAAAAAGTGCCACACTGCACTCTTCCTACTATGGGAAAACTTTTCAGGGCTTGCACACTGTGCTAATTTGACCGTCTGGCCAAGCTGTCCTGCAACTCCTTTTGTTTTTTTAACACGTTTTTGGACTGCTACGGGCCTGCCAGATAACCGCAGCTGCGATGTTGATGCCTGCTGCGGATCCTCCTACTATTCTGAGCTATTGCCAGCGGCACTCTTTTCCCCAATGGATGCCAATCGGGGTCAACAACTGGGTCATCCATCACCTCCTCTTCAATTTCATGTGCACCTTCCTCTGTGTCACCTTGTAAGGTGGTATAGTATGCGGGAAGGGGAACCTGAGTTTCATCAGGGTCAGATTCTGGCTCAGTAGACTGCGAGGGCAATGTAGTGCTCTGGGTGAATGTACCAGCAGAATCATATAGCAGTGGCTGTGCATCAGTGCACTCCATGTCAGATTCATCTTGGACTGGGGAATTCAGGATTTGACTTGATAACCCAGGCATGGTATGTGAAAAGAGCTCTATGGAGTAATCTGAAGTGTGGCCTGCTGCATCCTTCACTTTTGGTGGGGGTGAAGGACACAAGGAAAGGTGTTGTTCCTGACCAGGAGACTGCACTGATGACTCAGTGCTTGCATTTTTTGAAACTTCAGAAGAGGAGGCGATAGAGCTCGAGGCTGTTTCGGCAATGTAAGCCAAAACCTGTTCCTGATGCTCCGGCTTTAAAAGCGGTTTACCTACTCCCAGAAAAGGGAGCCTTACAGGCCTTTTGGAGCCAGATGATGATGCAGGCTCAACACCTCCTGCCTTAGGTGCTATTGTGCTTATGGCACTACCAGCAGATGCACCTCCACCACCATCAGTACCAGCTGGCCTCCCACGCCCACGTTCACAGCTATTTCCACTATACTTCCTCATGTTTGAGAAAATTTACCAAAAATACCAGCAGATATATGATACTGTATAAGAAGCGTACAGCTGTATACAGTGAAGGGGAAATTGTAAATCTCTGTGTATATTTCCGTAGTCACACACAGACGCTCACTCAGTGTGGATTACAACAGAATATAAAAAGCAGAAAAAGGATACTGTATCAGAAGCGTACAGCTCTATACAGTGTAGGGGTAATTGTAAATCTCCATATATATTTCCGGAGTCACACACAGACGCTCACAGGCTCAGTATGGATTAGACCAGAATATAAAAAGCAGAAAAAGAGTACTGTATCAGAAGCGTACAGCTGTATACAGTGTAGGGGTAATTGTAAATCTCCTTATATATTTCCGGAGTCACACACAGACGCTCACAGGCTCAGTATGGATTAGACCAGAATATAAAAAGCATAAAAAGGGTACTGTATCAGAAGATACCAGGTGTATATAGTATAGGTGAAAATTTAAATCTCTGTATATATTTCCGGAGTCACACACAGACGCTCACAGGCTCAGTACGGATTAGATCAGAATATAAAAAGCATAAAAAGGGTACTGTATCACAAGATACCAGGTGTATATAGTATAGGGGAAAATTGTAAATCTCCGTATATATTTCCAGAGTCACACACAGACGCTCTCATGCTCAGTATGGATTAGACCAGAATATAAAAAGCATAGAAAGGTTACTGTATCAGAAGATACCAAGTGTATATAGTATAGGGTAAATTTTAAATCTCTGTATATATTTCCTGAGTCACACACAGACGCTCACTCAGTATGGATTTGACCAGAATACAAAAAGCAGAAAAAAGGTACTGTATCAGAAGATACCAGGTGTATATAGTATAGGGTAAAATTTAATTCTCCGTATATATTTCCAGAGTCACACACAAACGCTTTCTCAATATGGATTTGACCGTAATAAAAAAGGCAGAAAAAAGGAACTGTATCAGAAGATACCAGGTGTGTATAGTATAGGGTAAAATTGTAAATCTCCATATATATTTCCGGAGTCACACACAGACGCTCACAGGCTCAGTATGGATTAGGCCAGAATATAAAAAGCAGAAATAGAGTACTGTATTAGAAGCGTACAGCTGTTTACAGTGTAGGGGTAATTGTGAACCTCCGTATATATTTCCGGAGTCACACACAAACGCTCTCTCAGTATGGATTTGACCATAATAAAAAAGGCCGAAAAAAGGTACTGTATCAGAAGATACCAGGTGTAAATAGTATAGGGTAAATTTTAAATCTCCGTATATATTTCCTGAGTCACACACAGACGCTCACTCAGTATGGATTTGACCAGAATACAAAAAGCAGAAAAAAGGTACTGTATCAGAAGATACCAGGTGTATATAGTATAGGGTTAAATTGTAAGTCTCCGTATATATTTCCGGAGTCACACACAGACGCTCACAGGCTCAGTATGGATTAGACCAGAATAAAGAAAAGCATAAAAAGGGTACTGTATCAGAAGATACCAGGTGTATATAGTATAGTGGAAAATTTCAATCTCCGTATATATTTCGGAGTCACACACAAACGCTCACAGGCTCAGTATGGATT
This sequence comes from Oophaga sylvatica, assembly GCA_033576555.1. Classification (NCBI taxonomy): domain Eukaryota; kingdom Metazoa; phylum Chordata; class Amphibia; order Anura; family Dendrobatidae; genus Oophaga; species Oophaga sylvatica. Next base: position 243,483,061 of record JARQOD010000002.1, on the reverse strand, counting down.
AGACGAGAATATAAAAAGCAGAAAAACTGTACTGTATCAAAGCGTACAGCTGTATACAGTGTAGGGTAATTGTAAATCTTCGTATATATTTCCGGTGTCACACACAGACGCTCACAGGCTCAGTATGGATTAGACCAGAATATAAAAAGCAGAAAAAGGGGACTGTATCAGAAGATACCAGGTGTATATAGCATAGGGGAAAATTGTAAATCTCCGTATATATTTCCGGAGTCACACACAGACACTCACAGGCTCAGTATGGATTAGACCATAATATAAAAAGCAGAAAAAAGGTACTGTATCAGAAGCGTACAGCTGTATACCGTGTAGGGGTAATTGTAAATCTCCGTATATATTTCCAGAGTCACACATAGATGCCTCAGGCTCAGTATGGATTAAACCAGAATATAAAAAGCAGAAAAACGGTACTGTTTCAGAAGCTTACAGCTGTATACAGTGTAGGGGTAATTGTAAATCTCCATATATATTTCTGGAGTTACACACAGACTCTCACTCAGTATGAATTTGACCAGAATACAAAAAGCAGAAAAAAGGTACTGTATCACAAGCATACAGCTGTATACAGTGTAGGGGAAAATTTCAATCTCCGTATATATTTCCGGAGTCACACACAGATAGTCAGCACGTATTTGTCCGTGATACCAGCTGGTACATGGTAGTGTGTGAGGAGCGTACAGCTCTATACGGTGTGGGAAAAAATGAACGCTCGGTAATTGTGCAGAAAAAAAGAATAAAAGTATTAGTGCTGTGTAAAAATCAGTCTGCACAGCAGTGTACGCACAGCAATACAGCTAGCAGGCAGCCTAATAACCAGCGCTGCTGCACACAAGAAAATCCTCCCCTGTCACTGCACACTAACTGTACAGCACAATTGCTATCAGCACAAGCACATAAGAACTTCTGTTTCCAGCCCTAACTCTCTCCTTACTGATAAACAGTGTCAGTAACCTCTCCCTACTGTTAAGATCGGCAGAAGTAAAATGGGGGTCGGCGGTCATGGCTTTTATAGACACTATGACACCCCCCCAAAGCAAGCCAATCACTGCAATGCCCTTCTCTAAGATGGAGGTGGATGTTGCCCATGTCATCTCGTTGCCCACAGTGTACATCCTTGCTCATTGGCTGAAAAAAGGCGCCTGCAAGCATTATGGGAAAATCGACTTTGGCTCTCGGGTCCACGACCGCATGGCCGACTTCATGCTATGGTCGGGTTTCGCTCGGCAAAACCCGACTTTGGCGAAAGTCGGCGACTTATGAATCTGACCGACCTGTTTCGCTCAACTCCAGTGGTAGATACTAGAGATGAACAGATAAGGCAAAATTTGAATTTGCGTCGCACACATTTTCCTATTAAATTCAATTAGCAGAGAAGTTATTTTATCACAAATTTAATGTCTGTTATTATGCTCTGGTGCATAATAAATGTAATATTTAAAAATATTTTTAAAACTTATACTCACCTTATAGCTCACATGTCATGTCCACTGCTTCTCTTCAATACCTGTCCGGTACTTGCTGCACCTTCTCATCACAGCCGAGACTGCTGAAATCCCCGCGAATGCGCAAAAGGTCATGGTGTCATGACTAGAAATGAGCCTGTTTGTTGGTCTCTCCGTGCGTGTGTTCTGACAGTGAAACAGCTGTGACACATGCAGCTTCGGCGCGGAACAGCTGATCAGCAGGAGCGATCCAGGTTGCCGGGTTCCCTCTGCAGCTTATTCGGTAAGCGCTATAGCTTTCAGAATAAGGAGGGAGCCGAACAAATTCGCTCATCACTAGTCATGACGTGTATAGAGTACAGGATCGTTTCTTTCTTTCTCCTACTGGCACTAACAGAAAGTGACATCATTGCACAGTCTAATCTCAGGAGAATGTTCCGGAACTTGGCAGGCCTCCATTATCTGTAGCTCTCAGCTCCATCATAGTTAGTCTCGTTCTCCTTTGTGCTCTCCTTCTCTCCCTCCTAACTTTGTTCAGAACATATACCCCACCTGCCTCCACCCCCTAAAACAGGCTGCTAAGGCTATCTTTGTATTCAACGGCCTGAAAGTGGTTGAATACAGTAATAGGAGAACTCAGAGTGTTATACACATCTTTTCAGTGCAGGTGGAGCACTTTGGAGCACTTTTGATTTATGACAAATTACATATTTAGGACCAATCAAACCTAAAATGAATTTAATGAAATTCACTCATCCCCTGAATTGATACTTTTATATTGTCCTAAACCATAACATCTGGTAATACGATGACATGTATTTAAATATTTAGCTATTTACTATATACTTTCTAACAACAAATCTACCTAAGGTCATTTTTTTTTTTTTACTGTATTTGCTTGCAAGTCTACATTGTCAGGGCTGACAAATGATGCTTTCAAACTGTACAACTGATGACCCCCTAAGAATCAAGAGTACCTATCATTATCCCGATGTCTATGAAATAGAATAGTTTGGGCTTGTAAAATAGAGTTGTAAATCTCCGGGATTCCTATGAGCCACCAACATTTTTTCATTTAAAGTGAATGTGTGCTTTTTAACGACCCCTTTTTTATGGACTATTAGAGCATATGGATATAATAGCTCAGAACGACGCGCTATCAGCCAGACAAAAGAGTCAAAAGAAAGAGTTTCTCTCCCTCTGGAAGCCTGGATTGAACATTAAGGAACTTTGACGCCTGATGTTAATAAAATAATTTGTTGCAAATTTAGAAGTAATGTTTGTAGATATCAATATAATGAACATATTTATAAAAGAAAGACATTTCACTGCCTACATGGTAAAAATATATTTTACGGACTGTAATGGCAAGTGTTATGTTTTGGTAGCTGAGGAAGAGGCAAAAAAAGGGAATACACCAGAGCAGTTGGAATCTATGAGATTGCAGTACCCTGACTAACCACCACAACAAAAGGCACCGTGGGGCGTTCCTACGTTGGTCTAGACCCTCGTCACAGCCTGAGAAACAACTACACCTAAAACAGAAACAGGAAAGCTATCTGCCCCGGGGCAGAACCCCAAAGATAATAGAAGCCCCCAAACTGTAATGGCGGTTAGACAAGAGGAAAAAACTGACACAGAAAGAAAATAGTATGAGCAAAAAGCTGGGGCCCAAACTAACTAAATAGAAAAGGATAGGAAGGGTACTTACTGCAACCAGAAAACCCTGAAAAGCACCAACCAAATAATTCAAAAACACCTGAGA
>JARQOD010000002.1:243447303-243479736 GCA_033576555.1 Oophaga sylvatica | reverse complement strand
GGGGCCTTCAGGGTCCCCTCCGGGGCTTTTGCCCTCTCAGTTTATTCAGCCACGATGTTTGTACATTTGCTTTTTTCCATTTTTTTCAGTGCTGCTGTTTTGATTTTGTTACACCAGAGAACTAATTTAGGTGGTAGAGGTCGTGTGATCTCAGTGTTTTTTGAAATTATAGGTTGGTGCTTTTCAGGGTTTTTTGGGATTGCAGTAAGTGCCCTTCCTATCCTTTTCTATTTAGGTAGTTTGGGCCCCAACGTTTGCTCATACAATTTTCTGTCTGTGTCAGTATTTCTCTTGTCTAACCGCCATTACATGTTTGGGGGCTTTCTATGTCTTTGGGGATCTGCTCCGGGCAGATAGCTTTCCTCTTTCTATCTTTAGGTGTAGTTAGTTTTCTCAGGCTGTGACGAGGCTCTAGGACCAACGTAGGAACGCTCCAACGGCTGCCTCTAGTTGTGGTGGTTAGTCAGGGTACTGCAATTTCATAGATTCCAACTGCTCTGGTGTATTGCCTTTTTTTACCTGCACTCCACTACCGAAACACAACAGGCTCCCTCTGGTGGTTACAGACAGTACTGAACCTTTTCAGCGAGGAATGGCAATCTGGATCACGGACTGGTCTGATATAAGGGAGGTTGTTATGATTTGGTAGCTGAGGAGAGCAGGCAAAAACGCAATACACCAGAGAGTTGGAATCTACTGGATTGCAGTACCCTACTAACCACCACAACTAAAACACGTGGAGCGTTCCTACGTTGGTCCTAGACCCCTCGTCACAGCCTGGAGATTAACTACACCTAAAGATAGAAAGAGGAAAGCTATCTGCCCCGGAGCAGATTCCCCAAAGAACATAGGAAGCCCCCAAACATATAATGGCGTTAGACAAGAGGAAATACAGACACAACAGAAAATAGTATGAGCAAACGTTGGGGCCCAATCTGCCTAGACAGAAAAGGATAGGAAGGATACTCACTGCAATCCAAAAAAACCCCTAAAAAATGCCAACGCTACAATTGCAAAAACACCTGAATCACAGACCTCTACCACCTAAATCAGTTTCTCTGGTGTAACAAAACTAAGCCGCAGCCACTGAAAAAACTGGAAAAGGCAAATGAACAAATAACAGTGGCTCCAGAGGAACTGAGAGGACCCAAGCCCCCCGGGGGGGGGAACCTGGCTAACCTCACAGAAATGGCAGAGAAATATGCAAATGGTAAGCACAAAAACAAAAAACAAAAATATCTTATCTGAGAGCAGGAGAAGAGGCAAGACTCAGCAAGCTTCCAAGTGAACCAGGAAACACAGTTGAGACAAGAACAATTGATCACCGGCAAACATGATGGGAGGGAACCTCCCTTATATCCAGCCATCTGTGATTCCTGATTGCCAAATCCTCATTGAATGGTTCAGTACTGTTTGTAACCACCAGAGGGAGCTTCTGCTCAGAATTCATTCTAAAACATTCACACAGTACCCCCCCCTTGAGAGGGGTCACGAACCCTCACTTGTGCAACCAGTCGGTCAGGATGACTCTGTGATATGCACGATCATACTCCTACATGGATGTCCGAAGCAAACACCCAAGAATTGTCCTCCTGACCCATAACCTCTCCACTTAACCAATACTGGATTTCCGTCTAGAAAAACGAAATTCAATATTTTCTCAACCACATACTCCAGATTGCCCTCAACCAAAACAGGGTCAGAGGCGCAGCCAAAGGAACCACTGGCTCGACAAACCTCTTCAATAAGGACTTGTGAACACGTTATGGATCTTAATGTCCCTGGAAGAAGTAAAACGAAAGGAAGCAGGATTAAAAATCTCCATGATCTTATAAGGTCCAATGAACCTAGCTTAAACTTAGGAGATGCAACTCTCATAGGGATATTTCTTGAGGACAACCAGACCAAGTCCCCCACTTCAAACCGAGGACCACATTTCAATGCCGGTTGGCAAACCGTTTGGGCCCTCTCCTGAGAGAGGAACAACTCTCCACTACCTGGTCCCAAATCTGCTGCATACGCTCCACAACAGAGTCACACCCGGACAGACAGAAGCCTCCGTCTGTCCCGAAGAAAATCGAGGGTGAAACCCAAAATAGCAGAAAAATAGAAGACACAAGTGCAGAGCTAGCCCTATATTAAGAGCAAACTCAGCCAAAGGCAAAAAAGAACCCATCCATCTTGATCACAGACACAAAGCATCTCAGATAAGTCTCCAATTCTGTTTTGTTCTCTCAGTTTGTCCATTGGTCTGAGGATGAAAAAGCCAGAGAAAGACAATTAAACACCAACTTTAGAACAAAAAGTCCTCTAAAATCGGAAACAAACTGACTCCTCTGTCAGACACAATGTTCTCAGAATGCCGTGAAACCGAACCACGTGCTGAAGGAACAAAGGCACCAATTCGGAGGAGGAAGGCAACTTAGGTAATGGCACAAGATTATCATTTTGGGGAAAAACTATCACAAATCACCCAGATAACGTCATTCTCTGAGAAACAGGAGGTCGGAAATAAAATCCATAAGATATGGGTCCAATGGTCTCTTGGGCACAGGCAATGGCATCAACAAACCACTAGAGCGAGAGCAAGGCTTGGAGCGAGAGCAATCCCGCAGGACTGCACAAATTCCCTGACGTCACGAACAAAGTAGGCCACCAAAAGGACCGACTCACCAATCCTGGTACAAAAATTCCAGATGACCGCCAACACGGAACAATGAATCTCAGACATCACACTCTTTTTCCACCGGTCTGGGACAAACAATTTCCCAATAGGGCAGCGCTCGGGTTTTTCATCCTGACACACTTACAGAGCCAGTCTCAAATTGGCGAGATGCGGAAAGAACTACCCCTCTTTCAAAATAACAGCAGATCCATAACTCAGGAGAGTCCCAAGGAAACTCCTCGAGAGGGCATCCGCCTTAATATTCTTAGTGCCATGAAGAAAGGAAACCACAAAATTAAAACGTGTGAAAACAAGCCCACCTGGCCTGTCTAGGATTAAGTCGCTTGGCTGATTCAGATAAACAGATTCTTATGGTCCGTGAGGACCACCACTGATGTTTGGCTCCCTCCAGCCAATGTCTCCACTCTTCAAAAGCCCACTTCATGGCCATAACTCCCGATTACCACGTCATAATTACGTTCAGTAGGAGAAAATTTTCGAGAGAAAAAGGCACAAGGGTTACTTTTAGAGGTCTCAGGATCTCTTTGGGACAAAACGGCACCTGCCCCAATTCAGAGGCATCAACCTCCACCTGAAATGGCAGAGAAACATCAGCTGCCGTAGAACAGGAGCAAAGTGAATCTCTGCTTAAGTTCCGAAACGCAGAGACTGCCTCAGGAGGCCAATTCACCACATCAGAACCCTTTTTGGTCAAATCAGTTAATGGTTTAACAATAACAAGAGAAATTACCAATAAATTTACAATAAAAATTGCAAAACCCAAGAATCTCTGAAGAGCCTTTAATGAAGTAGGTTGGACCCAATCACAGAGGCCTGAACCTTGACGGTCCATTTCAATAACAGATGGAGACAAAATGAATCCAGAAATGAATAAAAAAACCCTGTAACGCCAAAAAGACACTTTGATCCCTTCACATACAGAGCATTCTCTCTCAAAATCTGGAACACAGTCCGAACATGTTCACATGAGATCCCAGTCATTGGAAAAAATCAAGATATCATCCAAATAACAATCAAAATTATCCACAAAATCCCTGAAAATGTCATTCATTAAGGACTTGAAGACGGAAGAGCATTAGTGAGCCAAAGGGCATCACTAGGTACTCAAAATGCCCCTCTGGGGTATTAAACGCCGTCTTCCATTCATCCCCGTGCTTAATGCGAATAAGGTTATACGCCCCCCTGAGGTCAAGCTTGGTAAACCAAGTAGCGCTTTTCACCCTGGAAAACAGGTCAGAATCAAGGAACGATATTGATATTCACAGTGATATGTTCAAGAGACGATAATCAATACACGGCCTTAATGAACCATCCTTTTTGCCACAAAGAAAAAACCGCACCAAGGTGTGAAGAGGATGGTCTGATATACCCTTCTCCAATGACTCCTTGATATAAGACCGCATAGCGTCATGTTCATGTACAGACAAGTTAAAAAGGCGACCTTTAGGAATTTACTACCAGGCACTAATTCCAATAGCGCAGTCATAGCTCCTATGGGGGCAAGGATGCAGATTACTTTCGCTAAACACATCAAAAAATCAGTCAAAAAGTCAGGAACATCCTAGCCTGGGAAGAGGCAGAAAAAACAGGAGTGTTGGCATTAACACATTGCACCCAACTGGTTACAGACACAGATTTTCCAATCCAAAACAGGATTATGAGACTGTAACCAAGGAAACCTAGAACAATAATGTCTGCAGATTATACAGCACCAAAAATTTGCAGACTCTCCTGATGATCAGGTTCAACCTCATTATCACTTGAGTAGAACTGGGTTTTATTCTCAGCCAAAGGGGTAGAATCAATCCCCAGTAGGGGAATAGACTTCCGTAGGGTATCAAGGGAAACCCACAACGTTTAGCAAAATCAAAATCCATCAGTTAATAGCTGCTCCCGAATAAACAAAGCCTGAGCAGAAATGTGGACAGGGAGCAAATCAGGGTAACAGTCAATAAGAAATTTAGTCTGAACACTACCCAAACAACTGAGCGTGCAAAACGTCTTCCCCGCTTAGACTGAAATAGCATGAGAGGCATCACCACAGAAAACATAACCCATTACTTTTCGAAACACATGACCTGTGCCCAAAGCCACTCTATCACACTGCATGGTTCAGAACTGGCTCACAAGGGAAAACTATTCCATGCTTACCTCTACCTCACGCAAACGTCTGTCAATTTGAATCGCTAATGACATAGAATCATTGAGACCAGAGGGAGCAGGAAACCCACTATAACATCTTTACATTCTCTGACAGCCCCTCCGAAAAGGGCTGCCAAAGCATTATCATTCCATTTGGTCAGGACGCCCACTTTCAAATTTTCTGACAGTACAACTCAGCGTCCTCAAGCCCCTAATTTATGCCAGCAAGGTTTTTTTCAGCTTGATCAGTGACATTAGTTCATCGTTAAATAACCCCAGAGCCAGAAAAAATGCATCAACATCACTCAAAACAGGTCCCCAGGTGTCAGGGAAAAAGCCCAATCCTGAGGATCGCCGCGCAGGGAGAGTGAACAATTTGAACCTGCTGTGCTGCGTTCCCTAGGACTTAAGTTTTAAGGCAAAAAACAACTTACAGTTATTTTTGAAATTCAGAATTTAGCTTGACCCCAAAAACAAATCTGGCATGGAATCCTAGGTTCCACAACCGGTAACCTGTAAGATAGGTAGCAATACTCCGAACTTCAGTGGCAACTGATCCACACGGCCAGACAACTGTGCAAACTCCATTGAGAGAAAAAAAAATTCCTCCTCACACCCAAGAAAAAGAGGAAAAAAATGCAACAGAGGAAAAAAAAAAAATTCTGACAACTCCCCTTTTTTTTTTTTCCTTTTTACTATTTTTTCCCTTCTTGAGTACCATATAATTTCAGTTTGGCCGGGATCTGTTATGATTGGTACTGAGGAGAGTGCAAAAACGGCAATACCCAGAGAGGTTGGAATCTAACTGATTGCAGTACCCTGACTAACCACCACAATTAAAGCAGCTTTGGACGTTCCTACGTTGGTCCTAGACGCCCGTCACAGCCTAGAGATTAACTACACCTAAAGATAGAAAGAGGAAAGCTATCTGCCCGAGCAGATCCCCAAAGAACATATGGTAGCCCCCAAACATGTAATGGCGGTTAGACCAGAGAAATACAGACACAACAGAAAATAGTAGAGCAAACGTGGGCCCAATCTGCCTGGACAGAAAAGGATAGGAAGGATTACCACTGCAATAAAAAAAAAACCCCAAAAAATGCCAACGCTACTAATTGAAAAACATCTGAGACACATGACCTCTACCACCTAAAATCAGTTCCTGGTGTAACAAAACTAAGCCGCAGCCACTGAAAAAACTGGAAAAGGCAATGAACAAATAACAGTGGCTCCAGATGAACTGAGAGGAGCCCAACCCCCCCGGGGGGGGGGGAAACCCTGGCTAACCTCACAGAAATGCAGAGAAATATGCAAATGGTAAGCACAAAAACAAAAAACAGAAAATATCTTATCTGAGAGCAGAGAAGAGGCAACTCAGCAAGCTTCCAAGTGAACCAGGAAACACCAGTTGAACAAGAACAATTGATCACCGGCAACCATGATGGGAGGGAACCTCCCTAATCCAGCCAGTCTTTATTCCTGATTGCCAATCCTCATTGAATGGTTCAGTACTGTTTGTAACCACCAAGGGAGCTTCTGCTCAGAATTCATTTCTAAAGCATTCACAACAGAGGTTCCCCCCATGATGGTTGCCGTGATCAATTGTTCTTGTCTCAATTGTGGTTCCTGTTCTTTTGGAAGTTTGCTGAGTCTTGCCTGCGTCTTCTGCTATCAGATAAATATTTTCTGCTTTATTTTTGGCTTGCTTTTTTGCATTGTTCCTGCACTTCTGTGAGGTCAGCCAGTCTCCTCCGGGGGCTTGTGCCCTCTCAGTTTTATCAGAAGCCACTGTTATTTGTTCATTTGCTTTTTCTTGTTTTTTTAGTGGCTGCGCTTAGTTTTGATACACAGAGATCTGATTTAGGTGATAGAGATCGTATGATCTCAGGTGTTTTTGCAATCAAAAGATTGGTATTTTTAGGGTTTTTTTGGATTGCAGTGAGTAATTCTTTCCTGTACTTTTCTGTCTAGACAGATTGGGCCCCAGCTTTGCTCATCTATTTTCTGTCTGTGTCCGTGTTTCTTCTTGTCTAACCGCCATTACATTTTGGGGCTTCCATTTTCTTTGGGATCTGCTACGGGCAGATAGCTTTCATCTTTCTGCCTTTAGGTGTTGTTATCTCTCAGGCTTGACGAGGTGTCTAGGATCAACGTAGGAACGCTCCATGGCTACCTTTAGTTGTGTGGTTAGTTCAGGTTACTGCAATCCAATAGGTTTCCACCTCTCTGTGTATTGCCGTTTTTGCTTATTCTCCTCAGCTACCGTAAACACAACACATTATACTGTGTTTTGGAGGAGCAGTGAGGACATCATACAATGTGAGGGGGAGATGTGGGCCCATCAAATTATGTATAGAGGAGCGTGGGTATATTATTCTGTGTATAGGGAGCTGTTTGCCCATGAAATGTATAGAGAAGTAGTAACTTTGGGGACTCAGAGACATTAGTAGACACTTAAGAAGCATTATTGTTATGCGGGACTCAGAGTACTCTGAAAGTCAAGGTGCACATCTGTATTACTTTCTAGGGCAAATGAGACACTTTTCTAGGGCATGGTATTAATATTTCTAGGACTCAATTTTACCATCTATAGAGCAACAAAGTAAGCATTATTATTATGGAATAAGGATAAGGAATAAGATAAAGAATTTTGTGCAGTTGGAATAGGGAGAACGTGCAGAAAGAGAGAAATAAAATTTATCTTTGTTGTAATCTCTACAGATATTGGCTGAGAAGTGTCATGTTGGTCTGGGCCAGATGGAAAAGACAGGAAAAGTGAATGACTTCATTAGAAAAAACATTAGCTTTAAGTCACTATAACTGTATATATCTTGATCTTTTTTTTCGCGTCATCCACTGAGGTTTTTTATGTTACGGTAGCTGAGGAGTGCAGGTAAAAAAGGAAATACACCAGAGCAGTTGGAATCTATGAGATTGCAGTACCCGAACTAACCACAGCAACTAGAGGCAGCCGTGGAGCGTTCCTACGTTGGTCCTAGAACGCCTCGTCACAGCCTGAGAAACTAACTACACCAAAGATAGATATAGAAAGCTATCTGCCCCGAGCAGAACCCCAAAGATAATAGAAAGCCCCCAAACAAGTAATGGCGGTTAGACAAGAGGAAATACTGACACCAGAAAGAAAATGTATGAGCAAACGCTGGGGCCCAAACTATCTAAATAGAAAAGGATAGGAAGGGCACTTACTGCAATCCCAGAAAACCTGAAAAAACACCAACTCTACTAATTTCAAAATCACCTGAGATCACACGACCTCTACCACCTAAATTAGTTCTCTGGTAACAAAAACAAAACACAGCCACGAAAAAAAAACTGAAAAAGCAAAAGTACAAAACACAGTGGCTGGACTAAACGAGAGGGCAAAAGCCCCCGGAGGGACCCTGAAGGCCCCCACAGAAGTGCAGACAAAATGCAAAAATATAGCAAAAACACAAAATAAGAAATTGTCTTATCTGATAGCAGAGATGCAGACACGACCAGCAGGCTACAAGGGAAACTGAAAGAAGGATTCAGACCAGAACAATTGATCACCGGCAACCCTGATGGAAAATGACTCCCTTATATAAGACCAATCATAACACCTGATTCCCAGTCCCTCACAATCCTCACTAGTACCGCTTGTAACCACCAAGGGAGCCTCTGCCAGAACTCATCCAAACCCATTCACAACAGTACCCCCCCTTGAGGAGGGGTCACCGAACCCTCATTTGACAACCAGGTCGGTCAGGATGAGTTCTATGATAGCACGATAAGTCTCCAAGCATGGATGTCCGAAGCAAACACCCAAGAATTGTCTTCCTGACCAAACCTCTCCATTTAACCAAATACTGGATCTCGTCATAAAAACGAGAATCCAATTTTTCTCAACCACATACTCCAGATTGCCCCAACCAAAACAGGGCAGGAGCACAGCAGCAGGAACCACTGGCTCAACAAACCTCTTCAACAAGGACTTGTGAACACGTTTATGGATCTAAATGTCCCTGGAAGAACAAACGAAAAGAAACAGGATTATAATCTCCATGATCTTAAAGGTCCAATGAACCTAGGCTTAAATTTAGGAATGCTACTCTCATAGGAATATTCTTTGAGGACACCAGACCAATCCCCCACTTTAAACCGAGGACCATCAGTCCTATGCCGGTTAGCAAACCGCTGGCCTTCTCCTGAGAGAGGGACAACCTCTCCACTACCTGGTCCCAAATCTGCTGCATACGCTCAACAACAAGCAACACCTGACAGACAGAAGCCTCCGTCTGTCCTGAAGAAAATCGAGGGTGAACCCAGAATTACAGAAAAACGGAGACATCAAAGTGGCAGAGCTAGCCCTATTATTAAGAGCAAACTCAGCCAAAGGCAAAAAAGAGACCCATCATCCTGATCAGCAACACAAAGCATCTAGATAAGCTCCAATGTCTGGTTTGTTCTCTCAGTTTGACCATTGGTCTGAGGATAAATGCCGAGAAAAGACAATTGAACACCCATTTAGAACAAAAAGTCCTCCAAAATCTGGAAACAAAACTGACCCTCTGTCAGAACACAATGTTCTCAGGAATGCCTGAAACGAACCACGTCTGAAGGAACAACGGCACAATCAGAGAGAAGGCAACTTAGTAATGGCACAAGATGTATCATTTTGGAAAACCTATCACAAATTACCCAATGGTGGTCATTCTCTGAGAAACAGGAAGATCGGAAATGAAATCCATAGAGATATGGGTCCATGGTCTCTTGGGCACAGGCAATGGCATCAACAAACCACTAGAGCGAGAGCAAGGCTTGCAGATTCCAGATAGACCAGATTCTTATGGTCCGTAAGGACCACCACCTGATGTTTGGCTCCCTCCAGCCAATGTCTCCACTCTTCAAAAGCCCACTTCATGGCCAATAACTCCCGATTACCCACGTCATAATTACGTTCAGTAGGAGAAAATTTTCGAGAGAAAAAGGCACAAGGGTTACTTTTAGAGGTCTCTGGATCTTTTTGGGACAAAACGGCACCTGCCCCAATTTCAGAGGCATCAACCTCCACCTGAAATGGCAGAGAAACATCAGGCTGCCGTAGAACAGGAGCAGAAGTGAATCTCTGCTTAAGTTCCTGAAACGCAGAGACTGCCTCAGGAGGCCAATTCACCACATCAGAACCCTTTCTGGTCAAATCAGTTAATGGTTTAACAATAACCGAGAAATTACCAATAAATTTACGATAAAAATTGGCAAAACCCAAAAATCTCTGAAGAGCCTTTAATGAAGTAGGTTGGACCCAATCACAGATGGCCTGAACCTTGACCGGGTCCATTTCAATAACAGATGGGGACAAAATGAATCCCAGAAATGAGATCTTCTGTACGCCAAAAAGACACTTTGATCCCTTCACATACAGAGCATTCTCTCTCAAAATCTGGAATACAGTTCGAACATGTTTCACATGAGAGTCCCAGTCATTAGAAAAAATCAAGAGATCATCCAAATAAACAATCAGAAACTTGTCCACAAAATCCCTGAAAATGTCATTCATGAAGGACTGGAAGACGGAAGGAGCATTAGTGAGCCCAAAGGGCATCACAAGGTACTCAAAATGCCCTTCAGGGTGTTAAATGCCGTCTTCCATTCATCCCCGTGCTTAATGCGAATAAGGTTATACGCCCCCCTGAGGTCAAGCTTGGTAAACCAAGTAGCGTTTTTCACCCTGGAAAACAGGTCAGAAATCAAGGGTAACGGGTATTGATATTTCACAGTAATATAGTTCAAGAGACGATAATCAATACACGGCCTTAATGAACCATCTTTTTTGGCCACAAAGAAAAAACCGGCACCTAAGGGTGAAGAGGATGGTCTGATATGACCCTTCTCCAATGATTGCTTGATATAAGACCGCATAGCGTCATGTTCAGGTACAGACAAGTTAAAAAGGCGACCTTTAGGGAATTTACTACCTGGCACTAATTCAATAGCGCAGTCATAGCTCCTATGGGGAGGTAAGGATGCAGATTTACTTTCGCTAAACACATCAGAAAAATCAAACAAAAAGTCAGGAACATCCTGAGCCTGGGGGAGGCAGAAAAAACAGGAGTGTTGGTATTAACACATTGGCAGCCCCAACTGGTTACAGACACAGATTTTCAATCCAAAACGGGATTATGAGACTGTAACCAAGGGAAACCCAGCACTATAATGTCATGCAGATTATATAGAACCAAAAATTTGCAGCACTCCTGGTGATCAGGTTCAACCCTCATTATCACCTGAGTAGAAAACTGGGGTTTATTCTCAGCCAAAGGGGTAGAATCGATCCCCAGTAAAGGAATAGACTTCTGTAGGGGTATCAAGGGAAACCCACAACGTTTAGCAAAATCATAATCCATCAGGTTAATAGCTGCTCCAGAATCAACGAAAGCCTGAGCAGAAAATGAGGACAGAGAGCATATCAGAGTGACAGTTAATAAAAACTTAGTCTGAACACTACCCAAGACAACTGAGCGTGCAAAATGTCTTCCCCGCTTAGGGCAGACTGAAATAGCATGAGAGGCATCACCACAGTAGAAACATAACCCATTGCGCTTTCGAAACTCATGACGCTGTGCCCCAGACACCACTCCATCACACTGCATGGGCTCAGCAGCTGGCTCACAAGGCAACACCACTCCACGCATACTTCTCCGCTCACGCAAACGTCTGTCAATTTGAATCGCTAATGACATAGAATCATTGAGACCAGAGGGGACAGGGAATCCCACCATAAAATCCTTTACATTATCCAACAGACCCTTCCGGAAAAGGGCCGCCAAAGCGTCGTCATTCCACTTGGTCAGGACTGCCCACCTACGGAATCTCTGACAGTATAACTCAGCGTCATCAAGCCCCTGATTTAATGCCAACAAGGCTTTTTCAGCTTGATCAGTGACATTAGGCTCATCGTACAATAACCCCAAAGCCTGAAAAAATGCATCAACATCACTCAAAACAGGATCCCCAGGTATCAGGGAAAAAGCCCAATCCTGAGGATCGCCGCGCAGGAGAGAGATGACAATTTGAACCTGCTGCGCTGCGTTTCCTGAGGACTTAGATTTTAAGGCAAGAAACAATTTACAATTATTTTTGAAATTCTGAAACTTAGCTCGATCCCCTAAAAACAAATCTGGCATGGGGATCCTAGGTTCCACAACAGGCAACCTAGCAAGATAGATAGCAATACTCCGAACCTCAGTGGCAAGCTGATCCACACGGCCAGACAACTGTGCAAACTCCATTGGGAGAAAAGATCCTCCCCAGCACCCAGAGATACAGAGGGAAAAAAAAAAAAAAAATGCAACAAACAGAAAAATATCTCTGACAACTCTGACAACTTTTCTTCCTTCAAAATATTTTTTCCCTTCTGTGAGTACCATACAATTTTTATGGCCGGTGATACTGTTATGTTACGGTAGCTGAGGAGTGCAGGTAAAAAAGGAAATACACCAGAGCAGTTGGAATCTATGAGATTGCAGTACCCTGACTAACCACAGCAACTAGAGGCAGCCGTGGAGCGTTCCTACGTTGGTCCTAGACGCCTCGTCACAGCCTGAGAAACTAACTACACCTAAAGATAGATATAGGAAAGCTATCTGCCCCGGAGCAGAACCCCAAAGATAATAGAAAGCCCCCAAACATGTAATGGCGGTTAGACAAGAGGAAATACTGACACAGAAAGAAAATAGTATGAGCAAACGCTGGGGCCCAAACTATCTAAATAGAAAAGGATAGGAAGGGCACTTACTGCAATCCCAGAAAACCCTGAAAAAACACCAACTCTACTAATTTCAAAATCACCTGAGATCACACGACCTCTACCACCTAAATTAGTTCTCTGGTGTAACAAAAACAAAACAGCAGCCACTGAAAAAAAAACTGGAAAAAGCAAAAGTACAAAACACAGTGGCTGGACTAAACTGAGAGGGCAAAAGCCCCCGGAGGGGACCCTGAAGGCCCCCACAGAAGTGCAGGACAAAATGCAAAAATATAGCAAAAACACAAAATAAGAAATTGTCTTATCTGATAGCAGGAGATGCAGACACGACACAGCAGGCTACAAGGGAAACTGGAAAGAAGGATTCAGACCAGAACAATTGATCACCGGCAACCCTGATGGGAAAATGACTCCCTTATATAAGACCAATCAGTAACACCTGATTCCCAGTCCTCACAATCCTCACTAGTACCGCTTGTAACCACCAGAGGGAGCCTCTGCTCAGAACTCATCTCAAACCCATTCACAACAGAGGTTCCTCTATACCCACCATAGTTGTAATAAGGATTACCGGTTAGAGGCTCGCTGAGATGTTACACCCTTCCTCTTCCCTCATGCTTAACCCTTAGCTATGCCTCTGGTAAGGCACAATGGCTGTCATGTTCATTGTATAACCCTAGTATGGACAGATGAGGTGTCTGACATTTTGATGAGGAAATGATGCTGTAACTGAGGCTCTTTCGCAAATGTAACCATGGCATAAGAAGACATTTAAGCTACTACTCACACAAAACAAAGAAAGATCTAAATGCTGCTGCTTGAAAAAAATACTATACCTTCCTCCCAGTCTGTGCAATGTATAGGAAACACATTGCACACAGGCGGGTGTCTCTGTTGCAGTATGATAGGAGCACCTGAGAAATATCATTTATAAGGGCAGATAACGTAAAATATTCAACATACAAATGAATTCATAAAGTCACTAACACTGCAAGATTTTCTAGAGCTTGTATGAAGTGAACCTAATAGCATGTTATATTTGATTTTTGGTTATTAGACAGTTCAGTAAATGAGCTTTAATGGGTGGAGATCATGCATAATATTTTACTCTGTGATAGGGGGAAAGCTGATGAGATGTCACCATGTATGACAGTTCTATACTTCGGTAATATTTCATTTACATGGAGCACTTATGCAAGTTTACAGCAGATGGAATAAAATCTCTAGAAACTGTACAATCTAGGAAAAGCCTGTTTTTATCAGTCATCGTCTGAAACCTTAGTAGCTTACAACAGACGAGAAGTGCTGATGACCTCTACATTAGACTAGGGTCATGCAACCTCCTGTATATCAAGGCAAGGAAAATACCAGTTGTTCAGCAGTGCGCCAATCACAGCGCTGCACAAAGGACAAAATGTAGCTCGCTATATTCTGCAGCAACCGGGGTGCCAAATCAGATTTTCTTCCAAACTGCCAAATGCTGCTTTTAGCTCGAAGGAGGGGAAAAAAAAGCTTCTAGAAATGGAATAGTGGAACAGCTATTGATTTCTTTATTTACTGTGAGTTGAGTGGGAGAGGAAAAATCCTGTTTAGTATTTCAGCTAGTTTTACGCCTTATTTTGTGGAAAAAAAAATTGCTTGCTCAGTAGAAAAATAGCTTTGGATACAAAAGGAAATCTGTGTGCTGACAGTGTAGATGAAGATTATCTAGAAAACAGTTTTACATTCCCACTCTGCAGAAGGTGTGGATTTCTGCCTATAATCAGTTATCCATTAGAATCCATAGAAAAGGAGAAAACCTGTACAGGTACCTGTATAGATAGCTGTGATGATACAGAGATTATCATGTGAATATAAACCTGTCACTAAAGTCAGATGGATGTGAGATTAAAATATGGAAGTAGTTTACTTCTTTTAAGAGGCAGCAGTTTTCACAGTGAAAGTAGCAATATATAGTTATTTACGTGGAAGCAGTAATTTTAACAAATACTAGAAGCTGAAGATGCCTTTGACCTTTCAAAAAGGCTGATTACATTTCTGAAGCAGTGATTTTAAAATGACTTATCCTAGTTATATTCCCTAGCAATGTACATAAATAGTGATTTTAATATAAAATTAAACAAAACCATATACAGAAATTGTGTGCCGAGATACATGCATAGACACAAAGGGCCCGATAGATCAAATGAATCAAATTTACACCAGAAATTTTGCGACTTATGGCATTCTCATGCATTTTCGCCCAGCTCCCACAAAATAGGGGAGCTGGAGCAGGACAGGAGTGGGGCAACTTTTCTCGTCAAATTCATGCCGAAAAGTGGAGTTCCTTACACCACTTATCTTACTCTAATTCCTGACTAGACTAGACTTATGGAGAGGCGCACGCCTCTTGTCCATCACTCCTAATTCATTAAGAGGCCTATGTCTTTTAATGAATCAGGAGCATATGACTCCAGCACTCCCTTTTGATGAATCAGGGCTAGTGATGAGCGAACGTGCACGCCACTAATCGTTACTCGCCCGAGTATCACTGTACTCGGTGTACTCGGCGAGCACCGAGCATTTGCGGTATTATTCGGCTGGAGTTCAGGCCTCCACCCTGCAATTTTAGCGCTCTTTAGAGCGCCAATGAACATGCAGGGATTGTCAGCCACGATTTGTAATGCTGCAGCCATCTTTGTTGTGGTATTACAGTGACTGGTTGGCCGCACAGCATCATCAGATCTATAAGAGACCGGACGCCACCCTGCTTGCACATTCAGCTACGGATTCAGACAGTGTAGGGAGAGTTGAGATAGGGAGAGATTTTGGCTTCTATTAGTAAGTGTAGGTCTACCATTGTTCAATCCACAAATCCAGCTAAACAAACAGTCCTTTTAAGGGCTAATTAAGGGTATATAGATTGCAGTGCTAGGTAGGCAGGGGAGTCTATGTGCGCATATCCACATCAGTGCAAGGCATGCAGGCACTGTATGTGAGTGTATAGATCTGAGTGCATACTTCAAAAGGGTCCATTACTGTCTGGTGCTGCCTATTATATATATATACCTAGCTGCAGGTGTCCGTGGCTAGGATTGTTTTTTTTTCTGCACCTGAATCCTGCAAAGTGTGCTTCGGAGGCTTCCATTCACCTTTATTTGCTGTGTGTTACCCTAGCTGTAAACACTATTTCTGGATAAAAATTTTAAAAGTACTGGCCACATATTGAACGGTGTGGTATCGCTGTCAGACGGCTGAGCTGTTTGTGGCCTACAAATTGTGGCAATTCAGGCCTATATTCCATTGTATTTGCTGTCTGTTACCCTCGTTCTTTACAGTATTTTTCGGGAAAAAATAAAAACAATGGCCACATATTGAACAGTGTGGTATCTCTGTAAAAATACTTCTGTTTCAAGTTGTTATGGCTGCTTCAGGACTGTATCTTAAATGCACCAACTACTACCACCATCTCATCTTCTGCCTAGAGCCAGTCACTGCGCAGATAGAAAGTCTGAGGAGCAGAGGGTGAATGCTTGGGCATTTTTGTACTCTGTCTCTGGATTACGAAGACAAAAACTTCTAGATTAAATCAGGACTGGAAGAGCCAGAGCAAGAGCACGTGTAAGAGCACAGGGCCAGGAATCACAACTACTGAAGCCTTGTGTTCCTGGGCCTGATTCTGACAATCCATCACCTACTAATTCGGAACTTATTGGATGAGAACGTAAAAAAGGAGCCACTGCAGTTTCTATAACAGAAGCTAGAGATTTTGACATTTTGGCTGTATTTAAAGAGGCGTCAATTGTACAGCATGGTGTTCGTAGATGTGACTTCTACTATATGGGTGTTTCCACTAGACAATCCATCAAACATGTTATTGAATAAAAATATTTTTTTTGTCGCAAATCTGTTCAGCTGTGCACAAACTATGTCAAATTTGTAGCTAGACCCCAGTGGGTCTTGTCAAAGTGTCATGTTCACTACAGTCCACAGATGTTATGTAGATCTCTAATCTCACCTCTACTTTACCAATATGATGAATTAATAGGAAAAGCACATATTGATGGAGAGTTTGTTTTCATGCCAAAGAAAAAAAAATAAGATCAATGAGGTGGTTAGCCACAGACGCAATGTAGAAATAGTAAAGATGACAATTACTTTCACATTTCAGTTAACACACACTTCACCAACTTGATTTCACTTTTACAACATTATATTCCGAAGCCTTGAAGAAGATGAATATATTGTGAAGCAAATAGGTATGAATAGTTATCACCAAAATGATGTTACAGATGTCAGAACATACAGTTATGGCCAAAAGTTTTGAGAATGACACAAATATTAATTTTTACAAAGTCTTCTGCTTCACTTTTTCTAATGGCAATTTGCATATACTCCAGAATGTTATAAAGAGTGATCAGCTTAACAGCAATTACTTGCAAAGTCAATATTTGGCTAGAAAATGAACTTTATCCCCCAAAACACATTTCAACATAATTGCAGCCCTACCTTAAAAGGACCAGCTAACCTCTTTTCAGTGATTGCTCCATTAACACAGGTGTGGGTGTTGATGAGAACATGGCTGGAGATCAATCTGTCATGATTAAGAAAGAATGACACCACTGGACACTTTAAAAGGAGGCTGGTGCTTGGCATCATTGTTTCTCTTCAGTTAAACATGGTTATCTCTAAAGAAACACATTCAGTCATCATTGCAATGCACAAAAATGGCCTAACAGGGAAGAGTATCGCAGCTAGAAAGATTGCACCTCAGTCAACAATCTATCGCATCATCAAGAACTTCAAGGAGAGAGGTTCCATTGTTGCCAAAAAGGCTTCAGGGCGCCCAAGAAAGACCAGCAAGCGCCAGGACCGTCTCTTAAAAGTGTTTCAGCTGTGGGATCGGGCTACCAGCAGTGCAGAGCTTGCTCAGGAATGGCAGCAGGCAGGTGTGAGTGCATCTGCACGCACTGTGAGGCGGAGACTCTTGGAGCAAGGCCTGGTCTTAAGGAGGGCAGCAAAGAAGCCACTTCTCTCCAGATAAAACATCATGGACAGACTGATATTCTGCAAAAGGTACAGGCAGTGGACTGCTGAGGACTGGGGTAAAGTTATTTTCTCTGATGAATCCCCTTTTCGATTGTTTGGGACATCAGGAAAACGCCTCATTCGGAGAAGACAAGGTTAGCGCTACCACCAGTCTTGTCTCATGCAAACTGTTAAGCATCCTGAAACCATTCATGTGTGGGGTTGCTTCTCAGCCAAGGGAATCGGCTCTCTCACAGTCTTGCCTTAAAACACAGCCATGAATAAAGAATGGTACCAGAATGTCCTCCAAGAGCAACTTCTCCCAACCCTCCAAGAGCAGTTTGGCGATCAACAATGCCTTTTCCAGCATGATGGAGCACCTTGCCATAAAGCAAAGGTGATAACTAAATGGCTCAGGGAACAAAACATAGAGATTTTGGGTCCATGGCCTGGAAATTCCCCAGATCTTAATCCCATTGAGAACTTGTAGTCAATCATCAAGAGACGGGTGGACAAACAAAAACCTAAAAATTCTGACAAAATGAAAGGATTGATTGTGCAAGAATGGACTGCTATCAGTCAGGATTTGGTCCAGAAGTTGATTGAGAGCATGCCAGGGAGAATTGCATAGGTCCTGAAGAAGAAGGGTCAACACTGCAAATATTGACTTGCTGCATTAACTCATTCTAACTGTCAATATAAGCTTTTGCTACTCATATGTTTGCAATTATTATATTTCTGTCTGTGATAAAAACATCTGTTAAACACACATAAAAACAAGAGGGCAGCAGATCATGTGAAAATATAATATTTGTGTCATTCTCAAAACTTTTGGCCATGACTGTACACAGCCTATCTGTGGGGAAATGATTTACCACTGAAATTTTGAAGTATGAGACTAGTGTCACCTTGTGGATTGAAATGAGCCACAAAGTCCTTCAAAGTGAAACTGTTCTGGATCGAATGTACAATTTGCTCTTGAAAATTTGAACATGCCTTCTATGATGCATGTATTAAAGAACTAATTGGCCACATATGTACGTACTCAGGACGACGGCGATGCGGGTACCTGTGCTGCGTCAAGTCCGGAAATTTCAAGGTTCTGTCCTCTGTTTCCTGGGGGAAGGAATAGTGGAACTGACAGGCCCCATTACCCAGGAAGAGGGGGCGTATTTCGACAGGGAACCTGGCCAGAAGCTGAGTGAAAAAACACGCAAAGCATGAGTGAATCCCCAGCTGTCAGCGTGTGAGCAGCAAGAGGGACATTGCACTACTCAACCGAAGGGCTGGCGCTGCGACGAACTGCAGCAGACAGACCCCGTGACCTAGAGGCGTGGTGGCCAGCTTTAGAGAAAGCGGGCACGACAGCAGAGATTTTTGGCATGGACAAGCAGCGCATAGGAGGCAGAGCAGCGTGCTCCGTCCTGGCACCACAAAGGACTGTTCCCGTTGGCTCACACCACTGATAGCGGTACCACCAGAGAGCGAGGCGCCGTGCGCTCCATGACCGTGAGTACAGCGCACATGCGCAGCAGAGAGCGCAGTTCATGCCATGTGTTCAGCTTTGCTAAGCAAAAATTGTAAGGGACAGAGGAATGACAGAGAACGTTGGTACGGTCAGCAAGGTACTCCCTCAGCATCTTCCCAAACTTTGCACTTCTTGTGAGAGTCACCCGTGCCTCAGGGCCAGGGCGATGGGAGGGTCTGAGAAAAACTCTCCCAGAACTTTGCCAGTGTTCCATTGCCTCTGCTGGATTGGAGTTGTGTCTCTCTCACCTGTACTCCTTGCTTTGCCAATGAACTGTGTCTCTGACCTCTGCTGCCAGGGTTTTCAGATGGTAATGTTTTTAATAATTCCGCAAGAAGGGCCCTCTGGTCCTCCAACATTTTAGTACACCTGTCTGCCTCTGGAATAAGAGATACAAAGTTCTCCTTGTAGCGTGGGTCTAGAAGTGTCACCAATCAGTATTGCCTGTCACCCTAAATTTTGAGAACACAAGGGTGACTGGAAAGGCTGCGTAACATAAAGTCAGCCATGCGTGCAAGACTGGTAACAGTCAATACTTCCGTGTCCTCACCAAGAGGACGACTGACCATGCTCTCCTCCTCCTCCTTGTTCTCAGGCCTCCACAACTTTCGACTAACTTCAGTACTATCATTGTAAATACAGTTTTTATCTCCCCACCTCATTGTAGATTGTAATTTGTCAGGAGCAGGATCGTTTTTTTTTGGTTTAATTATTTTTATCGTTGTTACTTAATGTAGATAGTAAGCTGTCACGAGCAGGGTAGTTTTATTTTTGTTTAACTATTGCATATTGTTATCGTTGTTACTTAGGACTGTTGTGTTTGAAACTGTTAAACTTTAAATATGTTGGCACTATATAAATAAATATAAATATTATTTTTAGAACACAGAGAAGCAGGATGGAGAAGTTAATTATGGCGTCATTGCCGCTCACCATCTTGGTGGATTCCTCAAAGTTTTGGAGGATGGAACAAACACTACTGTTCAAAATGTTGGGGTCACCCAGACAATTTTGTGTTTTCCATGAAAACTCATACTTTTATTAATCAAATGAGTTGCCAAATGAATTTAAAATCTAGTCCAGACTTTGACAAGATTCGAAAAAATTTTTTTTATTTGAAATAATAATTTTCTCCTTCAAACTTTGCTTTCGTCAAAGAATGCTCCCTTTGCAGCAATTACAGACCTTTGGCATTCTAGCAGTTAATTTGCTGAGGTAATCTGGAGAAATTTCAACCCATGCTTCTGAGTCACCCGCCAGGGCCGCGGGGTACTCGGAACCGAGCCAGTTAACTTCTATGGGGGATGTCACGGGGCGACGACTCGGTCCGTGGCCCTGGGCAGTCACCAAAAAGGGGAATATATTTACAGGGAATTAAGTTTATGAAGTGGTTCGTGACGCCACCAGTAGTATCTGGATAGGGTGACCAGCGCTGCAGTAAAGATCCTCTGGGACAGATGGTACTTGGCCGCTGTGTTGGTAAACCTCCTACAGGCAAGGCTGTGTTATCCCTGAGCAGGAAGATGTTGTAATTGAGAATAATGCTAGTGGATGCAGCAGAGAGAAATGTGCGCCGCTGGAAGAAATCTAGGAGACAGTCCGTATGCAGTTTCAGGGTTTTTACTCACAGTCTGCCTGCAGTACAGGTGCCCACTTGGCACTATGTCCTTCGGGCGAGGGATCCAGCAACCCCCAGGTAACTCGGTCGCACCTGCCCAGGACTCCCGTTCAGTGTGTGTCCTTTCCAGCTGTCTCTCTCGCTCTCTCTGCTATTCCACTCCTCTCTTCCTAGCACCTCACCACGCAGTCTCCCAGTCCAGAATCTGCGGACCCTGTCGGGTAACAGCTTAATTCTGTGCGTCCTTGGCCCTATGTAGTTTCCTTCCTGGAGATGGTGCTGGTGGTTGGTAGCAATGACCCATAAAGTGATCACTGCCGTCGGCTTACTAGCGGGGCCTGAAGATTTCTCACTAGTCTAGGGGCCGAACCCTGCTGGCCTGGTCCTTCCGATCCCGGAAGGACCCTTTCTCTCACTTCTGCAGAAGCTCCTCAGTCTCCTTCTTCTCCTTAGAGGACAAGCTCCTGTCAGCTGGAGCTCTCCTCTCCAACTCTCTAACACCAAGTGCTGCTGCTTTCTTAACTTCTCTTCTCCTATTACTGCTGCTCTAACTCCACCCATCCATATACCCTTGCTAACCAGCCTGGTATAAGACCATCTTCCCGTAGGGAACGACCATATGACCTGCTGATATGGTGTGTGTTGGATGCGGTGTTGAAGTCCTAGGGGTGCTCCCTCCTTACCTGGGAGTGGGGTGTCACACCTCTGGATGAGGTGCAACACCTCTGTGGCGACTGAACCCTCAGGGACGCCACACTTCCAGAAGCCCCTCCCACAAGTTGGTTTGGCTTGATGGGCACTTTTTGCTTACCATACGGACAAGCTGTTCCCACAACAGCTCAATGGGGTTGAGATCTGGTGACTGCACTGGCCACTCCATTACAGAGAGAATACCAACTGCCTGCTTCTTCCCTAAATAGTTCTTGCATAATTTGGAGGTGTGCTTTGGATCATTGTCCTGTTGTAGAATGAAATTGGCTCCAATCAAGCGCTGTCCACAGGGTATGGCATGGCTTTGCAACATGGAGTGATAGGCTTCCTTATTCAAAATCCCTTTTATCTTGTACAAATCTCCCACTTTACCAGCATCAAAGCAACCCCAAACCATCACATTACCTCCACCATGCTTGACAGATGGCGTCAGGCACTCTTCCAGCATCTTTTCAGTTGTTCTTCATCACACAAATGTTCTTCTGTGTGATCCAAACACCTCAAACTTGGATTCGTCTGTCCATAACACTTTTTTCCAATCTTCCTCTGTCCAATGTCTGTGTTCTTTTGCCCATATTAATCTTTTCCTTTTATTAACCAGTCTCAGATACGGCTTTTTCTTTGCCACTCTGCCCTGAAGGCCAGCATCCCGTAGTTGCCTCTTCACTGTAGATGTTGACACTGGCATTTTGCGTGTACTATTTAATGAAGCTGCCAGTTGAGGACCTGTGAGGCATCGATTTCTCAAACTACAGACTCTAATGTACTTGTCTTGTTGCTCAGTTGTGCAGCGGGGCCTCCCACTTCTCTTTCTACTCTGGTTAGAGCCTGTTTGTGCTCTCCTCTGAAGGGTGTAGTACACACCGTTATAGAAAATCTTCAGTTTCTTGTCAATTTCTCGCATGGAACAGCCTTTATTTCTAAGAACAAGAATAGACTGTCGAGTTTCACATGAAAGTTCTTTTTTATGGTCATTTTGAGAGTTTAATGGAACCAACAAATGTAATGCTCCAGATTCTCAACTAGCTCAAAGAAAGGTCAGGTTTATAGCTTCTCTAATCAGCCAAACTGTTTTCAGCTGTGCTAACATACTTCCACAAGGGTTTTCAAGGGTATTCTAACCATCCATTAGCCTTCTTACACAGTTAGCAAACACAAAGTACCATAACAACACTGGAGTGATGGTTGTTGGAAATGGGCCTCTATACACCTATGAAGATATTGCATTACAAACTGGAAGTTTACAGCTAGAATAGTTATTTACCACATTAACAATGTTTAGAGTGTATTTCTGAATCATTTAATGTTAGCTTCATTGGAAAAAACTGTGTTTTTCTTTCAAAAATAAGGAAATTTCTAATTGACCCTAAACTTTTACACGGTAGTGTATGTCTGACATCAATGTCCACTACTGAGATCTTATGTGTGAAGTCAGAACTGAATACCGACGGCCTTGTTGATGATGGTACTCACCAACTGCCCACTCCTTCACGCAAATCCTTTCTAACATTGGCAGTTTAGAGTTCCAACAACATGGGGAATTCACACACCAGACAGTGACCAAGAGTGTTGTGTTTTTGTAGCTGAGGAGAATAAGCAAAAACGGCAATACACCAGAGAGGCTGGAACCTATTGGATTGCAGTAACCTGAACTAACCACACAACTAGAGGTAGCCGTGGAGCGTTCCTACGTTGATCCTAGACGCCTCGTCACAGGCTGAGAGATAACTACACCTAAAGGCAGAAAGATGAAAGCTATCTGCCCGGAGCAGATCCCCAAAGAAAATAGGAAGCCCCCAAACATGTAATGGCGGTTAGACAAGAAGAAGCACGGACACAGACAGAAAATAGAATGAGCAAACGCTGGGGCCCAATCTGTCTAGACAGAAAAGTACAGGAAAGGATACTCACTGCAATCCAATAAAGCCCCTAAAAAATACCAACTCTTCTGATTGCAAAAACACCTGAGATCACACGATCTCTACCACCTAAATCAGATCTCTGGTGTAACAAAACTATGCCGCAGCCACTGAAAAAACAGGAAAAAGAAAATGAACAAATAACAGTGGCTTCAGATAAACTGAGAGGAGCACAAGCCACCCGGAGGGACCTGGCTGACCTCCACAGAAGTGCAGGGAATAATGCAAAAAGCAAGCACAAAAAGACAAGCAGAAATATCTTATCTGATAGCAGAAGATGCAGGCAAGACTCAGCAAACTTCCAAATGAACCAGTAACCACAATTAAGACAAGAACAATTGATCACCGGCAACCATCATGGGAGGGAACCTCCCTTATATCAGACCAGTCAGTGATCCCAGATTGCCATTCCTCGCTGAAAGGTTCAGTACTGTCTGTAACCACCAGAGGGAGCCTCTGCTCAGAAACCATCTCTAGCACATTCATAACACAAGAACATCAAACGCTGGTGAAGCACGGCAAGGGCGTGGTACTTTCCCTAGCAGATCCAGCAGCTCCATGTCACTTTTCATAAACAGTTGAACAATGAGCTTACGCACATGGGCCAGGCATGGCATGTGTGTGAGCTCGCCTCACCTCAGAGCAGCTACCAGGTTCCGGCCATTGTTACACACGACCATGCCTGGCTGTAGGTTCAGCGATGTCAGTCACATATCTGACTGCTCTTTCAGAGCTGTCCACAAATCTTCAGCATTGTGCGGTTTGTCACCTAAGCATATTAGCTTCAGCACAGCCTGTTGCCGCTTGGATGAGGCAAAGCTGCAGTGCTTCCAGCTTGTGACTGGTGTGCTACTTTCAGAGATGGAGGCTGAAGAGGAGGTGGAGGAGGAGGTGCAGGAGCTGTTGACTGTGGGGGCAACTCAGCTTGACATAGGGCCCGCAATACTCTGGGTTTACAGGACGTGCACCATCCCAAGGTCGGACTGGGTCCCGGCTTCCACTATGTTAACCCAGTGTGCCGTCAGCGAGATGTAACGTCCCTGACCACAAGCACTTGTCCACGTGTCTGTGGTTAGGAGCACTTTCCCAGTAACAGCATTGTGTAGGGCACGGGTAATGTTGTGGGACACGTGCTAGTGTAGTGGCGGGACGACACACTGGACAAATAGTCCTGCATGTTCGGGGCCTTGGAGTGACCCTCAACTCTGCCCTCTCTTTCAAGCTACCGTATATACTCATATATAAGCCGACCCATGCATAAGCTGACCCCCCTAATTTTGCCACAAAAAACAGGGAAAACTTATTGATTCGCGTGTAAGCCTAGGGTGGAAAATGAGGCAGCTACTGGTAAATTACAAAAATAAAAATAGATACCAATAAAAGTAAAATTAATTGAGACATCAGTAGGGTAAAGGTTTTTGAATATGATATTGAATAAGGAGCCCCATAAAATGCTCCATACAAAATACTCCCAATATGCTGCTCCATAAAGGTTATGCCCCCAGAAGATGATCCATAGAATGGGCCCCATATGGTGCTCCACAGATTATGCCCATATACTGCACAGATTATGCCCCCATATGCTGCACTGATTATGCCCCCATATGCTGCACAGATTATGCCCCCATATGCTCCACGGATTATGCCCCATATGCTCCACAGATATGCCCCATATGCTCCACAGATTATGCCCCATATGCTCCACAGATTATGCCCCATATGTTCCACAGATTATGCCCCCATATGCTCCACAGATTATGCCCCCATATGTTCCACAGATTATGCCCATATGCTCCACAGATTATGCCCCATATGCTCCACAGATTATGCCCCCATATGCTCCACGGATTATGCCCCATATGTTCCACAGATTATGCCCCATATGCTCCACAGATTATGCCCTCATATGTTCCACAGATTATGCCCCCATGTTCCACAGATTATGCCTCCATTTGCTCCACAGATTATGCCCCCATGTGTTCCACAGATTATGCCCCCATATGTTCCACAGATTATGCCCCCATGTTCCACAGATTATGCCCCCATATGTTCCACAGATTATGCCCATATGCTCCACAGATTATGCCCCCATATGCTCCACAGATTATACCCATGTGCTCCACAGATTATGCCCCCATATGCTCCACAGATTATGCCCCATATGCTCCACGGATTATGCCCCATATGCTCCACAGATTATGCCCCATATGTTCCACAGATTATGCCCCCATATACTCCACAGATTATGCCCCCATATGTTCCACAGATTATGCCCATATGCTCCACAGATTATGCCCCCATATGCTCCACAGATTATGCCCCATATGCTCCACAGATTATGCCCCCATATGTTCCACAGATTATGCCCCTATATGTTCCACAGATTATGCCCATATGCTCCTCAGATTATGCCCATATGCTCCACAGATTATGCCCCCATATGCTCCACAGATTATGCCCCATATGCTCCACAGATTATGCCACCATATGCTCCACGGATTATGCCCCATATGTTCCACAGATTATGCCCCCATATGCTCCACAGATTATGCCCCATATATTTCCACAGATTATGCCCCATATGTTCCACAGATTATGCCCCCATATGCTCCACAGATTATGCCCCATATGTTCCACAGATTATGCCCCCATATGCTCCACAGATTATGCCCCCATATGTTCCACAGATTATGCCCATATGCTCCACAGATTATGCTCCCATATGCCCACAGATTATGCCCCATATGCTCCACAGATTATGCCCCCATATACTCCACACTGGGGGCCAGGTGCCGGTGTCCTGAGCAGGCGGTGACACCGGCGCGCTATGGTGGCCAGGTGCTAGTGTCACCGCTTGCTCAGGACCCCGGCACCTGCAATATTTACCGATCCCAGGTCCACCGCTGCGCGCTGCTCCCTCCTTCCGGGTCCTCGGCAGTGAATGATCAGGCAGAGGGCGCAGCGCGCACTAACGACGTCATCGCGCCCTCTGACTGATCATAACAGCAAGAGGACGCGAGGACACAGAGGGGAGCAGCAGTGGCACGGGGACAGGTAAATATCGGTATACTCACCCCTCCGCCGGCGCGGTCCCTGCAGCCTCTCCTCTTCTCCTGCTATCTCCGGCAGCTCTTCCTTCCTACAGCGGTCACGTGGTACCGCTCATTAAAGTCATGAATATGTGCATATTCATGACTTTAATGAGCGGTACCACGTGACCGCTGCAGTAAGGAGCCGGAGATCGTCAAAGAAGCAGGGGGGCTACAGAGACGCGCCGGCGGAGGGGTAAGTATGATCTGACACCCCCCCTGTATATGACTCACGTATAAGCCGAGAGGGGGACTTTCAGCCCTAAAAAATGGACTGAAAATCTCGGCTTATACACGAGTATATATGGTACATATCCAAGCCCTTGCCTCCTCCTGCCCACTACAACTCTAAAACATTTCCCGGATCCATACATTCCAAGAAACTGCAAAAACGTTTGTGCATGCTCTCATCATCTCCTCGACTATTGCAACCTTCTACTCTCTGGCCTCCCCTCTAGCACTCTTGCACCACTCCAATCTATCCAAATCTCTGTTTCCCAAGTAATCCAACTGTCCTTCCGTTATTCCCCAGCCTATCCTCTCTGCCAGGCCCTTCACTGCCTTCCTCTTGCCCAGAGGCTACAGTTCAAAACCCTAACTATGACATACAAAGCCTCCCACAACCTGTGTCCTCCATACATCTGTCACATGGTCTCCCAATGTCCGATTGGGTCATGTCTTCCTCTGCGCTAACCCAGTGTGCCATCAGCGAGATGTACCATCCCTGCCCACAAGCACTTGTCCACGTGTCCGTAGTTAGGTGCAATTTCCCAGTAACAACATTGTTGAGGGTCCTGTGTACTGTTGTGGGACACGTGCTTGCTTGTGTAATGCCGTGCCGGCAGACCGGGAGAAATTGTGATGGCTGGGGACTGAGTACCTTGTGACGGTCACTGCCATCAAGTTGCGGAAATCTTCCATCTCGCAGAAGCCAAAAATGCAACATTTCCAGCGCAAGCAGATTAGAAATGTGTGAATTTAGTACAGTGGCCTGTGTGGCATTGGCTGCGTATTTACGCTTGCGTTCCAAGGACAGGGGTTTGGACTACTGAACGCTGCGCTGGGACAAGGATGTGGATGTGCTTGTTGATGGTTCTAGTTGAGTTTGTGTGCAACTACAGATAAACGCAGGAGGCATCTTTCCATGCACCGTGGACAGGAGATTGGCTTGCACGCACAACAGCGGAAGAAGTAGTGGTATAACCCGAAGACACTGTTCATGGAGCCTGGTGTTTGGCCAACAAAGTCGGGTGCTTTCCTGCCATGTGCCTGATCTTGCTGGTGGTGGTTAGGCTGGTAGTTTTGCTACCCCTGCTGATGCGAACATTGCCGGTGGTGCAAATGGCCTTTTTGGGTTATCAGCAGAGTCTTTAAAAAAAACAAGACTGTTACGGGGACATTCCATATCTTAATCTCCCACACCAACTCCTCACTTCGACCCTTGTCTTTCGGTGTTCCCCAAGGCTAAGTTCTAGAACCCCTAATCTTCTCCATCTACACCTTCGGCCTGGGACAGCTCATGCAATGGCATGGTTTGCAATATCATCAGTACGTCAATGACACAAAAATCTACCAATCTGTACCTTACATCACCTCCTTACTGACCAAAATCCCACGTCTTCCCACTATTTCATCCTTCTTTTATGTTCGCTTTCTAAAAGTGGACATGGACAAAACAGAATACATCATCTCACAAACATATTGCACTTTGGCGTTTACATGGACACGTGCATCTTTGGCAACATTATGAAGGATGATGACTACTGGTTGGCCAGCATCCTCGATCCAGGCTATAAAGGCAAATTACAGAACATCATGCCACAGGAGAACCTAGAGCTAATATTGTCGAACAAACAAGCAACTCTGGTAAACCGTTTGTTACAGGCATTCCCAGCACACAGCAGCGGTGCAGGTTCTACCACGAGTCGTACTGGGCCAAATGGAAGAGGTTTTCATGGTGCACACAGCTGAAGTGGCGTTGGAGACAGGGGTTTCATGACCATGTTGTGGACTGATTTCTCGAGTACCGCTCTCACGACTGGTAATACTGAATCGATTGCAACAGACAGGAGACAGCAGTTGTCAACTATGGTTCAAAATTACCTCTCCTCCCCTATCGATGTTCTTCCTCACAGTTCATTCCTCTTTGACTACTGGGCCTGTAAACTGGACACCTGGCCTAAATTGGTACAATATGCCTTGCAGGAGCTCGCTTGCCCTGCTGGTAGTGTGCTATCAGAAAGAGTCTTCAGTGCTGCTGGATCAATCCTGACAGAAAAAATGACCCAGCTGTCGGCCAAAATTTTGGTAATCTCACCTTCATTAAAATGAACCATGCCTGGGTTTCAAAGGATTATGTACCACCTTCCCCTGATGACACATAGGTTGCCAGCAAAATGGCTCACTTCGTCCTCCTCTTACTCTGACTTCTCCAATTCCTCCATTTGCAGCTGTTGACCGTCCAGCCTACACCTCAACATATGCCTGTTTCTCCACCTCCCTAACTGGGCTGTACCCCCCCAGGGCTGGCGTCAGCACCTGGCACACCCGGGCAAGTGCCAGTGCCCTGAGGAGGTTTGGGGGCCCCTCATAGTACGCCGGTGTCTCTGATGGTGGGGGGCCAGAGTAGAGCAGTGCCCAGTGAGGAGAGGTATTTCATTTTTTTAATGTTTGGAGCAATATATGGGGAGCATTATACACTGGAGAATTATATATGGGGCCCATCATACACTTGAGCATCATATACGGGGCCCATTATACACTGGAGCATCATATGGGGCCCATTATATATGGAGCATTATATAGGCCCATCATACACTGGAGCATCATCCATGGGGCCCATCATACACTGGAGCATTA
Organism: Oophaga sylvatica; assembly: GCA_033576555.1. Lineage (NCBI taxonomy): Eukaryota > Metazoa > Chordata > Amphibia > Anura > Dendrobatidae > Oophaga > Oophaga sylvatica. The sequence goes on along the minus strand of JARQOD010000002.1, from coordinate 243,450,430 downwards.
TAAATGGGGCCCATCATAAACTGGAGCATCATATACGGGGTCCATTATACACTGGAGCATCATATGGGGCCATTATATATGGAGCATTATATAGGCCCATCATACACTGGAGCATCATCCATTGGGCCCATCATACACTGGAGCATTATAAATGGGGCCCATCATACACTGGAGCCTCATATACGGGGCCCATTATACACGGGAGCATCATATGGGGCCATTATATATGGAGCATTATATAGGCCCGTCATACACTGGAGCATCATCCATGGGGCCCATCATACACTGGAGCATTATAAATGGGGCCCATCATACACTGGAGCATCATATACGGGGCCCATTATACACTGGAGCATCATATGGGGCCATTATATATGGAGCATTATATAGGCCCATCATACACTGGAGCATCATCCATTGGGCCCATCATACACTGGAGCATTATAAATGGGGCCCATCATACACTGGAGCATCATATACGGGGCCCATTATACACTGGAACATTATAAATGGGGCCCATTATATATGGAGCATTATATAGGCCCATCATACACTGGAGCATCATCCATGGGGCCCATCATATACTGAAGCATCATATGGGGTTCATTATTTATGGAGCATCATATAGGGTATGGAGCATCATATGGAGCACATATGGGGCCTATTCTGTATGGAGCATTATAGGGAGCACTTTCTGTATGGAGCAATATATGGGGCCCATCATATACTGTATGGAGCTTTATATGCGACTCATTATACTCTATGGAGCAATATGTGGGGCTCATTATACTCTATGGGGACCGTCCTATTCTGTATGGCACATTATATGGGGTCCATCATATACTCTAGCATTATGTGGAGCTCATCATATACTTATGGAACATTATATGGGACCAATTATTCTGTATGGAGCAATATATGTGGATCATTATTCTGTATGGCGCACTATGTGGTGGCCATAATACTGTATGGAGGAATATACTGAATATACTGAGCTATTGTGGAATTTAAAATAGATATCAGTCATGTAATGTAAGAAGTGAAGTATTTGGAATTGTATTATACCTATATTTCTCTGCCGTATCGGAGCATCATGAATTGTGGTATGTGTTAAAGGGGCCCACTAAGACTCTTTCGCCCGGGACCCACGAAAACGTGGAGCCAGCCCTGCCCCCCCACAACTTTAGCCAAATATCCCCCAGTTTTCAATGTGTAACTATTATTATAAAGTAAATTAAGGTTGCCAAGCTTAAGTAATAAGAATTGATGTCGTTGGCATTGAAATGGGCACTGTAGGTGTATTTACTGTCCTCCACTCCCTGCCTACTTTTCTTCCACATTGACTTGTATTGGGTTTTGTGTTTCCGTCAGACCTTCGACTTTTGCCGATAGTGGGCCGATTTCGTTCGACTCGACTTTTGTGAAAGTCGGGTGGTCCGAAACCCGACTCGACCCTCCCGGAGGCAAAGTCGCTCATCTCTATCGACCACTATATGGTCACTATCTGTTAGGGTCAGCGGAACGCACCAAATATATGAGGTAGAGAGGTGCGTTCGCAGCCCGGGGTCCACCGTGCAGGCGGAACCTGCTGCTAGTAAAATGGCGAAAGTAGCGAACTCTGTTATCCCGCACAGTCGCTAAAATAAACGCCGTAGCGCGTTGCGGCAGTAAGTGCGAACTCTGTTAATACCCAGAGCCGCTAACGGAAATGCCACAGCGCTATATGGCGATAGGTGCGAACTCACTTAGCTTCAGTGAGCCGCAAAGTAAAACGCTAGGGCGCTGTCTAGCGTCGAAAGCAAACCCTGTTACGTCACAGGGCCGCTGAGGAAAAGTGCTGTGTCCTGTCAGGCTCTCAGGTACACAGTTAAGTGCTAAGCGTACATAACGCGTGATCATGTGCTAATGTCCTCACGGGAGTCACCCGCAATCTATGGCGTCTGAACGCCAGACCCTGAATACGGCAATCAAAACTCCTCACCGGTTACGCCGGTAATCTAGGGCATCTAGGACACCGACCCTGGCCAGCTACCATACCAAACTCCTCACCATTAAGTCGGTATTCTAGTGGCTTATTTCAGCCGGGTCCCTAACCACACATATGCATGATCACACTGGCGCATAGCATACAATGGTTGATATTAGCGCATGGCGGCCCAGCCATGCTACCCTTTTATAGCAACAGCTACAGGACCTTCCAGGAACAAGGACCAATGAGAAGCTGTTACAAACACACGTAGCTACATGACCTTCCTGGCGGACCAATAGGAGCCGCTGCAGCACCTGAACATGTGACCCCTGATCCCAATGAGAGATCTCACTCTGGGCATGCTCAGATGGGAAAACGCAGGCTTTGTCTCAAAGACGGCTGCTCCCACACTGGCTATAATAGCAGATCCAGGGAAAAGGGAGCACAAGTCACTGCACAGTAGAGGAGTGGGCAAGACCCTGGACCGACGTCTCTGCTGACAGGCTCCACTGTGGCCGAGATGAATGGGAGACCGCAGCGGGGCGGTTCGAACTCCCCTTGAGCACAGCGGGAACTCAACCCTAACACTATCATTCTTAGTACAGTAGTTTTTGGGTTTATTATTAGCATAAAACTTTTTAGATTAATATTGTTAATATTGGGGCCTTTTGGGAAAGCAAAATATTACTAATAATAAATTTTTCATTTGTTTAAAAAGTCACAATACCAACTCCTTTTTTGGGTGTTGGGGCATAATATCGCCGTGGAAAAAAGCTTGTCTGGAAATAAAAAATCCAAATTTGCCTTCTTCAAACAAAAGGACTTGTTCTCTTTCCGCCATTATTGGAATACGATCCTACAAGTAAATAAACCCTTAACGAGTCTTTTTAAATTTTAAGCTTGGATTTTAAAAAACCAAATCAAGAATTCCTTTTGGAAAAACCGGGTTCCGGACTGGGTTGTTTCCGCTCGTCAATTTTCCAAAGTAGGGAATTTATTTGCTATGATTTGGATTGGACAAACGGGTTGGGGGGTAATTTCCTTTAAGTTTGGTTTTATCCTAAATCAAATTTCAAGCCTTTAAAGGTTGATTTACTTTAATGTTTCTTCAAAAGGGGGGCCTTGAACAATTTTTTTTTTGAAGAGGAAAATTAAAAA
>JARQOD010000002.1:243420609-243447203 GCA_033576555.1 Oophaga sylvatica | reverse complement strand
CAGGGCCGGCCCCGGTTTTTAGGGGCCCCCGGGGAAAGAGTTCAGTGGGCCCTTTAAACAAGCCCTTCTGATGAGATAGGGAGGAAAATGGGTATGTACAATCCCCAAACATTTCCCCTTTCTTCCTTAAAATGGTGAATCTTTGTAAATTCACAATAGTAAAAAACCCCAAAACCCTACCCCCAACAGTACAGAGGGACAGACGCCCTCATACAATATTGGGCCACATGTCCCCAAAAGTATTAGGGGAAAAATATAAGCTCCAAAAAAATTTTGGCCCCAAATAATGCCCCTTTTACAGGATATAGCCCCCTTGCTCCTACAAAAAATGGAGCTCCCCTTGCACTGCGCGTGTTCTGCGTGTTACGGTCGGGAAAAGGGCGCGTGGAAAGTTCCCATCATATCATCGCTCCCCTTATCTATCATTTTTCCCCCCCTCACATCATTGCCCCCTCATATCATTCCCCCCCCCTCATCACATATTGCCCCCTATCATTGCCCCCTATCATGCCCCCCCTTCTTTCACCCCCCCCATCATCTCTTGCCCCCCCATCATCATCTTTGCCTCCCCTATATCTTGCCCCCCTCTTCATCGCTCCCTTATCGTCTCCCCATCTCATCTCTTTGGCCCCCATCATCTCCCTCCCATAATCATCATATCTTTCCCTCCCCATATCATCACCCTGCCCCCCACCCCTCAACAACCCCACGCACTTCCCCTTTTACACACAAAAAAGCCCCGCCCTAAATACCACCAATGATACAACCCCCACGAAAATACAGCAGTCCTCCACCTGTCGGGTCCCGCCCCTTCTGCCACGGGCCCGCTAAAATGATGATGTCATTCGCGGCGCTGCTGTGACAGGAAGCGCGGGCGCCCTGCAGGCGCCACCTGGAGCCCGGAGCTGCGGCAGCAGAGGCACGGGGAGAGGTAAGTATTGCGCTGGCTGCTGCCGGGGCCCTGAGCAAGCGGGGGGGGCCCAGTGGCGGCGCTGGTATCACTCTCATCCGCTAACGGGCGCCGGGGTGCCCGAGGGCGAGTGGGCCCCCCCGCCTGCTCAGGGCCCCGGCACTTGCCCAGGTATGCCGGGTGCTGACGCCGGCCCTGCCCATATTAGTCCCCAGCTGTATAATGGTCCCGGCATTAGTGCACAAGCTGTAGAATAGCCCCACATTAGTCCCCATCTGTTTAATGGCCACCACATTAGTCCATAACCTGTATAATGGCCCCCACATTAGTCCTCAAGCTGTATAATGGCCCCTGCATTAATTCCCAAGCTCTATATTGTCTCCTACATTACTCCCCAAGCTTACTAATTGCCCTTGCATTACTCCCCAAGCTGTATAATGGCCCATGCATTACACCCCAAAGCCGTATAATGGCCCTTGCATTAGTCCACAAGCTGTATAATGGCCCCCCACATAGCACCACAAGTTTTAATAAAGAAAAAAAATCACATGCTCACCTAATCCAGGATCTTGATGAGTCACCGGCAACGCCTCGGCTGTTCTGTAGGCTGTAGGCTTAAAGCGATCTACAGAACAGTGAGCAGTAGTGTAGGGAGATCATGCCAATCTTGTCTACTGTAAGGCAGTAACTCCGGGTGGGCCCCTCTGAGCAAGTGGTCCAGGACAGCGGCACCCTCTGCCCCGGTATCTACGTTACTGTGCCTTACATTACAATGACAGCCAAGAGACACATGTAAATATAGCCATGTTCTTCATAAATAATGTGACTAAACAAAAAATAGCAAACCTAAAAACCCTTAAGGATATGTTCACACTGTGTGTTTTTCCTGCATTTTTGAGCAGCGTCTAAAAATGCTGGGAAAAGCACAAATGCTCAAAATATCTTCCTAACAGTCTTCCTATTCATTTATAAAGGAAAAATTACTTGCTGTTCATATGTTCAGGCTTTCAAGTGTCTTAGGCTAAGTGCAGACGGTGCGGATTGTGCTGCGGAATTTTCCGCGCAGATTTTGGTAAATCCGCAGGTAAAATGACCTGGGTTTTACCTGCGGATTTACTGCGGATTTGCCGCGTTTTTTGTGCAGATTTCCCCTGCGTTTTCAGACCTGCGGATTTCTATTTAGAGCAGGTCTGACAACGCTGCGAAACTGCACAAAAGAAGTGACATGCTGCGGATTTAAATCCGCACCCAATTCTGCGCGGAAAAATCCGCAGCATGTGCACTGCTTTTTTTGTTTAACATTGAATCTAATGCTACTGTACATCACTTGCAGTTCTGCTGCGGATCTGCAGCGGAAAATCCGCTGCGGATCCGCAGCAGAATCCGCAACGTGTGCACATAGCCTTAGGCACTCAAAATGACGGATGGGAGAATAGAAAACGGATGTCACTTCTTTAAAACAAATTCAGCTGGAAACAAACTAGGCACCATGCATTCAAAAGCTGCAAAAATTGCTTTATGGTGAAAAAAAACTCTGCAAAAAAGCTTGAAAACACTTCAAACTTTTTAAACCTGCTTGATGAAATGAAAAACTCTTCCAAAACCTATTCAAAGAGCGTATCTTGAGGCGGTTTTCAGTAGAAAACTCAGTTTTTGACAGCTACAAAAAAAACTTAGTGTGAACATACCCTTAGGATGCTTTCACACACAGAAAAGGCAACACAGGTTCTGATAAAACCATTACATAAACAACCTATATCAGTAACCGCAAACAAGCTATATTTAAAATAATATAACTTTTATTAGTATTAGTCAATGTGAATACTTTTATGCCCAATGATGACAAGGTCTAGGCTTATATTTATGAGGCATCACACCTCCCACTTCATGAACAAATGTCCTGCTGTAATATCTCTTAAATGTTATGCCTTTTCTTATTAATTCGTTTGTAATCCTGTCTGAAGGAGTCCTCTGTACTCTGAAAACTTGCAACATATGTTATTTTTGGTTAGCCAATAAAGGTATCACTCTGAGAATACTTTTGTCATCATTGGGCATAAAAGTATTTACATTAATTTTTCTGGCTAGCATGGTACCACAATATAATTTGTTATTGTACATCATTAGTATTAGTAAAATAAAAAAATAATACTTAAAATGACAGGAAAATATCCAAAAAGGGATTACACAACAATAGTAAAATAACAAGGTTAGTAATAAACCTGATATATATGTCACAAGGCCTGAATCAAAAAAATGTATGAATACTATATCCTCATTCTCATAGTAAAGGTTGACATGCACCACACAACCCTGGAAGAAGCAGTGTTGAAAGGGCGTCGGGTACATGAGTCGCACGTACCAGGGCTTATGGGGTACTCGGCACCGAGCCCGTTCACTTCAATGGGGGAGAGGTCACGGGTAGCGCAGCTCGGTCCGTTGCCCTGGGCGCTCATTCAAAGGGGGATATTTACAGGGGATTTTAGGAATTGTTCGTGACGCCACCTGTGGTTTCTGATCAGGGTGACCAGCGCTGCAGGGTGAATCCTCTGAGGGGTTGGTACTGGGCAGCAAGGTGTTAAGTCTCCCACAGGCGAGACTGATCCCTCGAGGTATATGGCGGTACAGGGGGTGAGCAATAAGGCAGTCACACACAAGTCAGTCTCTTTCCATACCTTTACTGGTGATGGTTGCAGGCATGTCCTGGGAAGCTGCTCAGGGTGGAGGATGCACATCCAGTAATCACTGAGTAGGTTTAAGGCCTCCTTACTTCTCTGTGTGTGTGGGTTTATAACTTGCATGAAGCTAAGTTTAACTCCTTCTCCTTGCTACGCCCGGCTGATCTTGTGATGAGGTCTTCTTGTGGACAGAACAGTGTCTCTATGGCGGTACCTGCCAGACCCCCTCTTCCTAACCTCAGTTACGTATCAGCACTGCTGGGCCCCTGCGACTTGAAGTCCAGGGTCTCCGGTTTTTCCCATTAGCTGTGAAGATACTAGCAAGCTCGGACCCGGTGTCCGGTAGTGCAGAGTGGAGGTTAGCTGTCACTGCTATTTTCTCCTCAGTCACTCTCTCCCTTTTGTCCACTCGCCTGTCGTCCTACGCACACCTTAATATAAGCACAGGCAGCAGTAGATGTCAGCTTCTCACTCAAACTTCCTCAGCCCTCAGGCTAATCTGACAGGAGTTTCTCCCTCACAGCTCGTCTGAGGTAACTGCATTCTCCGATGTCTTCTCTCCTGAGGTAACACCAACAACTACTAACGTTCAGCTAGACTGTCTTCATCTCACTGCTGTCTCAAGGGCTCCCTCTGGTGGAACCAGGAAAAATGTGAAGTGTTGTGTGCTTATCAGGTATTTGTGAATTACCTTTCTGTGCATCCTCCAGGGAACATGTGGCACCAAGCGCAGCTGGGCTACACATCCCCCCTAGTTAATATCAGCACTCCCGGGCTGAAAAAGAAAACAATTTTTTTAACATAACAATAAACATAACTCATCCCTTGCGGGAGGTAAGGACACTTCAAACGTTACAATGTGTACAAATGGCAATAGAAAAATATCAAATACTTTCACGCAAATAAATACAGGATTCTTGTGGAGGACCCGCACAAAACCTCCCACGGGGGTCCTGGGTGGGCTGCAGGACTTCTTTGCTGCAAACCTCACTCAAGGCCACACCATACGGGTTTTTCTTCTGAGGTAGAATGGCTTACGTAAAACCAAGATAGGGCACTGAGTGCCAACTATTTACAACACAGTTTTTGGGCTGGCAAAGTCCTCAGCCACGCAGTCCTTTAAAAGAAACACATTTCACCTATCACATTACCCAAGTAGGGTATACTACTTCAGCATATAAACATTATCATCATATAACATTCTCAATAAAATGCAATTTTCTTCATAACTTTGTACAGTTAAGTAAACCTTGTCTGGGTCATACTGGATTAATTTGCTAGGACTACTCTTGGTACCTAACAGGTAACTTTCCTTTCGTTGTGCGTACTGACCTACGTGGTGTGGTGTCAGGTATAGTAGCATCTAGCCTATCTGTGCTGCGTGCCGGAAAACTGTAAATCCGCCTCCACCTCTCTAGGGATCTGGCAAGCATACTAGCGACTGGGCGATGCGGTTCTGTTCCGCCAGGGGATTCTTCTACCTGAGACCCAACATCTGAAGGTTCCACATCTTGAGATTCCATTCTTTGAGATACTACTTCTGGAGATGCTACAGGAGCAGGTTCTTCTTGAACTATTTCTTCTGCTGCGGCAACTGGTTCAACTGGACATTGAAGCGCTTCTTGTGGTTGGTAAAATTGAAGTACTGGAATAATCACAGCGTCTCCGATACAAGGCCAATCTGCAGGAAAATCTCCTAAGTCCGTGTGTATGACTTCACCTGGTTCTCTTTTTCCATAACAGGTTCTTCCTGTGAAGTTTTAACATGTCTGGACACAGTTTTAGGTGGTCTCTGGATACCGTGGTGGCCGTCTTTCCTCCATCTTTGCTAATGGTACAGGTTTTCCTGTTGTCAAACTTGGAATTTTGCACGACATATGGCTCTTGTTCCCACTGATCATCCAATTTGTGCATTCTTCTTTTTCTTTTTAGCACAATTTCTCCAGGCAAAAAAAAGGCTTAGCTGGCGCACTTTTGTTGTAGTTCTCCTCTTGCTTTTCCCTTACTTTATTGAGACTATCTTCCACGCAGGCTTGTACTCTCCTGTACTATTCCTGTCGGTTTGCGTCCCAATCTTCAGTAGTAACATCAGCTTCTGGTTCTACAACACCAAGTTCCAAATCCATGGGCAGCTTTCCTGGTCTTGCTCGCATAAGGTAGGCTGGAGTGCAGTTGGTGGAACTCACCGGTATGTGATTGTACAGATCTACCAGGTCAGGTAGTAGGTCTGGCCACCGATTCTCTACTCCAGTGGTACCATCTTCAGCAGATCAATGACTATGTGATTCATCTTCTCACAGAGACCATTGGTTTGGGGGTGGTACGGTGTGGTTCTTATCTTCTTACACCCGTACAAGTGACAGAACTCTTTAAACAATTCGGCTTCAAAGGCAGGACCCTGATCAGTTAACACTTGCTCTGGATATCCATGGGGCCTGCAGAAATACGCCTGAAACGTCTTTGCTGCTGTTTCAGCTGTCAGATCTTTGACAGGGGCGACCACCAGGAACCTGGAGTAGTGATCCACCATTGTCAGGGCATATGAGTATCCTGACCTGCTGGGTGACAACTTGACATGGTCCAAGGCCACGATCTCCAAGGGACGAGTCGTCTTGATGGGCTGCAGGGGTGCTTTCTGGCTACTGTAGTCTTTTCTTCGGAGGCTACAGGACGCACAGTTTTTACACCATTTCTCGATGGAACTTCGCATTCCCACCCAGTAGAAACGACACTTCAACAGGGTTTCCAGCTTCTTCCAGCCAAAGTGCCCCGCTCGATCGTGGTAGGCTTCCAACACCATCTGGATGTCTGTTCTTGGCACTACTATCTGCCATACCATCTCATGGGTTCTGGGGTTGACATACCTTCGGCACAGCTTCTCTCGGTAGATAAACAGCCGGCTTCTCTCATTCCACAGCTGCTTTGCTTGTTGAGACGCATCCTTCTCCAAGGAGGAACCTTCCTGAGTTATCAGTTCCTTGATGTGGCTGACAACCGGGTCACTGTTCTGGGTCTCCTTCCAGCTGTGGTGAGGTAAAGGGTTTAACGTCTTACCACGCTGCCTCCTGTAGGCTCGTTGCTCGTGGATCATCCCATTTCTGTGGAATGCAGGTAGCTCAATCTCTTCTAGGTCATCCAATTCCTCTTCCGTGTCGGATTCATGCGGCATTATGGACAAGGCGTCAGCGTTGGCGTTCTTACGGCCCGCCCTGTACTTGATGGTAAATTGATAGTTCGACAGCCGAGCCATCCAACGTAGCTCCATGGCTCCCAGCTTGGCTGTTTCAAGATGTGTCAAGGGGTTATTGTCTGTGTAAGCAGTGAACTTGCTGGAGGCTAGGTAATGCTTGAATCTTTCTGTAATGGCCCAGACCAGCGCCAGGAACTCCAACTTGAAGCTGCTATAGTTCTCTGGGTTTCTCTCGGTCGGCCGGAGCTTCCTGCTTGCATATGCGATGACTTTTTATTGGCCATTTTGCTTCTGACTGAGGACAGCTCCCAATCCTTCGTTGCTGGCATCAGTGTACAGCAGGAACGGCTGGCTGTAGTCAGGGTAGGCTAAGATTTCATCGCCTGTCAGGATCTCTTTCATCTCTTTGAATGCCTCAGCTTGTTCTTTACCCCAGTGGAATGGAGGATTTCTGCTCTTGAGGGGTTGTCCTACCAGGAAGTCCTGCAGAGGCGCTGCTTTCTTGGTGTAGTCCTTTACAAACCTCCGGTAGTAACCTGTCAGTCCCAGGAACTGGCGCACCTCCTTGAGATTCCTTGGTTCTGGCCATTTCTGGATGGCAGTGACCTTCTCGGGGTCCGGCGCTACTCCTTCTGAGCTGACAATATGTCCCAAGTACTGTACCTTTTGTTTGAGCAGATGGCACTTTGAAGGCTTCAGTTTCATCCCGTACTTGGACAGTGACTCAAATACCTCTGCCAGGTGCTTCAGATGATCCTCATACGTCTTGGAGTACACAATTACGTCATCCAGGTACAGCAACACGGTTTCAAAGTTGAGATGTCCCAGGCAACTCTCCATCACTCTCTGGAACGTTCCCGGGGCACTGCTGAGCCCAAACGGCATCCTGTCAAACTCACAGAGTCCCATTGGGGTGGTGAAAGCCGTCTTCTCCGATCCTCCTCAGCCACAGCTACTTGCCAGTACCCACTAGTGAGGTCGAGGGTGGAAAAGTAGTTAGCAGTTTTTAAGGCAGCTAAGGATTCCTCAATGCGTGGTAAAGGGTATGCATCTTTATGTGTTATGCGATTTACTTGTCTGTAATCTACACACATTCTCATGCTTCCATCTTTTTTCTTAACTAGCACTAGAGGTGCTGCCCAGGGACTACAACTATCCCTTATCACCCCCGCTTCCTTCATGTCACGCAACATTCCTTAGCTTTCTGGTAGTGTGCTGGAGGTATAGGCCTGTACCGCTCTTTGATGGGAGGATGGCTGCCTGTAGGGATATGATGTTGTACTCCCTTAATTGTCCCAAAGTCAAGTGGATGTTTGCTAAATACCTGTGTGTACTCCTGTACCACCCGTAGTACTCCCTGTTTCTGATGGGCTGGAGTGGTGTCTGTCCCGACATGGAGCTGCTGACACCAATCCTCCACCTGGGTTGCTGGGTCATTATCCTCCGCTGGTTGGCGGGAGGCTAAGGACTCGGTCGTGAGAATAGAGTTGTTATCTACGGTATGTAATTTAGCAACTGTGGTATAGCGTGGTAAATTCACTTCATCTTCTCCCCAGTTGAGAAGACGTACTGGTACTCTCCCATTTCGTCCTTCTACTACCCTCTAGCAGTCAAGAGTGTAGGTCTGTGCTCTGAACAATGGGGCTCTACTACTGCTTGGTAGTTCTGTCCTCTCAGACCTATTGCTGCTCTACACCATATAAGCATTTCACTCATTGGGGGTATCACAATGGGGTTCGCGTCTGTCACCCGAACATTACCAATTTCACCATCTGTCAGCTTCGCTTGCTGTTGGCACATCAGGGCCGGATCGCCCTCTGGATCACTCCCTTTTGCTTTGGCTTGGCAACTTCAGCGAGCTGTTGGAGCAAAAACACAACTTCTCCCAGACAGTTACTAATAATGTTTGTACCTAAAACCACATTTAAGCCATTTTCCTCATTTACAGTCTTTACTACTAAGAGTCCTTGGTCCTTCAGCTCCACTCTGCCCACCTTTACGTCCACGTTTTTGGCTCCGAGTATATCAACAGGGAGACCATTAGAGGCATACACAGCAAAGTCAGGGCTCGGGGGCTGGAGGCTGTCCATGGACCAAAACTTATTATACAGGACATCAGGTATGATGGTCACCTGAGATCCAGTGTCCAGCAGGGCAGGGATTGCGATCCCGTCCAGGATGATGGACAGGTAAGGTCTTCCTCCCACAAACCTGCTGTTCCAGTCTGAGGGGCCTGATGAGTCTATTCCTGGGTGTTGGCCCTCGGACCCAGGATCTGCTCGTTTAAAGGACACTGTCGGGCTAGATGACCTTCTCTGTTGCAACGGTAGCAGATGATCTCTCGGCGAGGATGGTGCTGATCAGGGGTCGCTCCTGGGGGTGGCGTTGTCCTCCTCCGGTGGGGCGACGTCCTCCTTTTCCTCCGGTTCATCCAAGGGACATCCTCTGGGCAGTCAGCTAGCAGGATCTTTCCTCCTTCTTCCTTCCGCAGTTGCAGGGCACTCATTACAGCGGCCAGGTTTTTAGTCAGCTGGCGCACTTCTGAGCGCAGACAGTCCAACTCAGTATGGGGCGCCACCTGCGTTTTGGCTTCCGCCACCAGCGGGAAAAAGGTGGATGCTGCTGGCTTTAGAGTGGCTTCACCCGGGTGATACTGGGTTGCCACCTCAGGCTTCTCCAGGGGTCGCAGTCCTTTTATAGCCATATATTTTAAGGCATCAAAGGTAGCGTCAGGATGATCCAAGGACCACCAGTGCACAGTTCTGCTTTCAGCTTGGGACCTCAGTCCCCGTACAAATTGTTCCTTCAACATTTTGCTGTCATTAATGGCACTTATAGGGTTAACCTGTTTGAGAGCTCGCAGGCCCCCCTGTAGTCGGCAGGCGTAGTCCTAATACTGTCATCTGGTCTCTGAGAGCATTGGTAAAACCTCATCCGGAGATCTGTTTCAGTGCGGTCCTCAAAAATAGTCTGTAGCTTTAAGAAAATTGAAAGCACTGATTCCTGGTCTGCAGCTGTCCAAGTCTCTACTTCCCTTTCTGCAGCACCAGTCAATTGTCCTAATACCACTGCAGCTCTTTGTTTCTCTGTCATAGGGTACATGTCCATTATGCTGCATTTTGCGCTTGAACCCTGACAGGGTATCCGGCTTACCGCTATACTGAGGGAGCCACTTTGCTCCAGGCAGGTATGGGAGCGTCAGCGGTACTATCGGGGCCACCGGACCTGGTGAGGGGCCAGCGATTCTATCCTGCGCTGCAGCGCCGGCGGGTAAGTCACCGGAGCGGTCGCCCTGGGCCGCGATGTCAGCTTGTGGCTGTGACATGTCTGTGCCCCCCCTAGTTAAGTGTGGCATACCTTCTCCTGAAGGCTGCAGCTCTGCCAGGCACAGCGATGGGGAAGGACCTGCGTCGCCGGCACTCTGAAGCTCTCCACAGGACCTGCCGCCGCGTCAGCGTTGGGGGCGTGTCCGGGACTCCGCGCGCTTTCTGCAGGTACGCCCCTTCTCTTCGCGCTGCACTTTGGCGGGCAATGGCGGACAATTGGCACCAAAAATCACAACAAAAGTAACACAGTCACTTGCACAAAAACAGTCCAATTAGGCACACGGGACTCACATATAGCGAGCTTCTTATCCTGTTCGTGACGCCAAAAGATGAGTCGCACGTACCAAGGCTTATGGGGTACTCGGCACCGAGCCCGTTCACTTCAATGGGGAGAAGTCACGGGTAGCGCAGCTCGGTCCGTTGCCCTGGGCGCTCATTCAAAGGGGGATATTTACAGGGGATTTTAGGAATTGTTCCTGACGCCACCTGTGGTTTCTGATCAGGGTGACCAGCGCTGCAGGGTGAATCCTCTGAGGGGTTGTTACTGGGCAGCAAGGTGTTAAGTCTCCCACAGGCGAGACTGATCCCTCGAGGTATATGGCGGTACAGGGGGTGAGCAATAAGGCAGTTACACACAAGTCAGTCTCTTTCCATACCTTTACTGGTGATGGTTGCAGGCATGTCCCGGGAAGCTGCTCAGGGTGGAGGATGCACATCCAGTAATCACTGAGTAGGTTTAAGGCCTCCTTACTTCTCTGTGTGTGTGGGTTTATAACTTGCATGAAGCTAAGTTTAACTCCTTCTCCTTGCTACGCCCGGCTGATCTTGTGATGAGGTCTTCTTGTGGACAGAACAGTGTCTCTATGGCGGTACCTGCCAGACCCCCGTCTTCCTAACCTCAGTTACGTATCAGCACTGCTGGGCCCTGCGACTTGAAGTCCAGGGTCTCCGGTTTTTCCCACTAGCTGTGAAGATACTAGCAAGCTCGGACCGGTGTCCGGTAGTGCAGAGTGGAGGTTAGCTGTCACCGCTATTTTCTCCTCAGTCACTCTCTCCCTTTTGTCCACTCGCCTGTCGTCCTACGCACACCTTAATATAAGCACAGGCAGCAGTAGATGTCAGCTTCTCACTCAAACTTCCTCAGCCCTCAGGCTAATCTGACAGGAGTTTCTCCCTCACAGCTCGTCTGAGGTAACTGCGTTCTCCGATGTCTTCTCTCCTGAGGTAACACCAACAACTACTAACGTTCAGCTAGACTGTCTTCATCTCACTGCTGTCTCAAGGGCTCCCTCTGGTGGAACCAGGAAAAATGTGAAGTGTTGTGTGCTTATCAGGTATTTGTGAATTACCTTTCTGTGCATCCTCCAGGGAACATGTGGCACCAATGTGGCACAGACATACACACTGCATACGCCATATGCACCACACACACACACTGTATACACCATACGCACCACATACACACTGTATATGCCATATGCACCACACACCACACTGTATATGCCATACGCACCACACACAGACTGTATACACCGTATGCACCACACACACTGTATACGCCATATGCACCACACACACACTGTATATGCCATACGCACCACACACACACACTGTATACACCGTACGCACCACACACACACTGTATACGCCATATGCTCCACCACACACACACTCTGTATACGCCGTACGCACCACACACACACATACACTCTGTATATGCCGTACACACCACACACAAACTGTATACACTGTACGCAGCCTCTTGCGCGGTACCACCAGCGGAACACCGTCGCGAACATGCCGCTGCCGGGATCAGCTGAATGAGTCACTGACCGCCGCCATCTTTACACAGGAGCGCAGTTTTAACGAGAGAGTGGATAGATGGGTGATCACATGGGGGAGAGATTCCCAACACTGCAAAACCTGCCCCCATCGTGACATTACCGCCCTCCCAATGCGATAGCATCGGGCCTCCATCTAGTTATTAATAATTGTCTAATGCCAGAATAATGAGAGAGAATGTTTTAAGGCATTTTTATTACTTACTGCAAAGGTTTACATAGACTAAGATTACTATGCCTTTAACCAATTCTGGACTGCCCATATGATGATGTCATGTGTTTGGAAGCTTCTGTTTTTTTGGCAACAACTGAGTTAATTAGAGACTCACCTGTGGATGTATTTTTATGCACAACCGAAATACCCTGCTCCTTTGTGTAGCATCATGGAAAAGTCTAAAGAAATCAACCAAAATATCAGGAAGAGAATTGTGGACTTGCACAAGTCTGGCTCATCCTTGGGTACAATTTCAAGATACCTGAAGGTGCCTAATTTATCTGTACAAACAATTATACGCAAGTACAAACAAGATAGGAATGGTCAGCCATCATACCACTCATGAACGGGACGGTTTCTGTGTCCCAGAGATGAACGTGCTTTGGTCCGACATGTGCATATCAACCCAAGGACAAAAGCAAAAGACCTTGTGAAGATGATGGCGGAAGCTGGTAAGATTGTGTCAATATCCACAGTGAAATGAGTACTGTATCAACATGGGCTGAAAGGCTACTCTGCCAGGAAGAAGCCATTACTACAAAAAGAAACATAAAACAGCCAGATTAATGTTTGCAAGTGCACACAGGAACAAATACCTTAATTTTTGGAGACATGTCCTGTGGTCTGATGAAAATAAAATTTAACTTTTTAGGCATAATGACCATCGTCATGTTTGCAGGAAAAAGAGAGAAGCTTGGAAGCCTAAGAACATCATCCTAACTGTGAAACATGGGGGTGGCAGCATCATGTTGTGGGGTTGTTTTGCTGCAGGGGGGACTGGTGCACTTCACAAAATAGATGGCATCATGAAAA
The DNA here is from genome assembly GCA_033576555.1 of Oophaga sylvatica. Classification (NCBI taxonomy): domain Eukaryota; kingdom Metazoa; phylum Chordata; class Amphibia; order Anura; family Dendrobatidae; genus Oophaga; species Oophaga sylvatica. The sequence continues at coordinate 243,434,231 of JARQOD010000002.1, read as the reverse complement.
AAGAAGATTATGTGGAAATACTGAAGCAACATCTTAAGACATCAGTCAGGGAGTTAAAGATTGGGAGGAAATGGGTCTTCCAAATGGACAGTGACCCGAAGCATACTGCCAAAATGGTAACAAAGTGGCTTCAGGATAACAAAGTCAATGTTTTGGAGTGGCTATCACAAAGTCCTGATCTCAATCCTACTGAAAATTTATGTGCAAAACTGAAAAGGCAGGTGCGAGCAAGGTGATCTACAAACCTGGATCAGTTACACCAGTTTTGTCAGGAGGAATGGGCCCAAATTCCGACCAACTATCGTAAGAAGCTTGTGGAAGGATATCCCAAACATTTGACCCAAGTCATTCAGTTTAAGGGCAATGGTACCAAATACTAATACATACTTTGCAGTAAGTAATAAAAATGCCTTAAACATTCTCTCTCATTATTCTGGTATTTGGCAAATATTAATAATTATGGTAACCTTAATTGAACTAAAACGGGAAAGGTTTATTTTGATTTCATGTCAGATATTGAGAAAAACATACTGTGCAAGCCGGTGTGTGGCCTCCCTCTCTCCTGATCTGGAAATAACATTTAAAGGCTTCCCTAGACTGGTGTCCACAGGTCGGGACTCAGTCCTTTTGTCTGCCCTTAATCACACATTGAGGTCCCCTTTGACACATGGTAAGGTTTTTAATATTAGACAGCGAAAGACCATCCCAGTCAGGGTCACCTTGTCGATGGTGGGATTGCTTTTATGCTATTTTTGATCAAAAACCATATTACTAAGAACCCTGTGTTATTTAAATGCATTTTTGCTTTTTACCGTATATACTCGAGTACAAGCCGACCGAGTATAAGCCGAGGCACCTAATTTTGCCACGGAAAACTGGGTAAGCTTGTTGACTCGAGTATAAGCCGGGTATGCATTGCTCCCTGTCCCTGTCCTGGTATGCATGACTCCCCCATCCCTGTTATTGTATCCATGACTCCCCGGTCCCTGTCCTGCTGTGCATGGCCCCCAGGTCCCTGTCCTGCTATGCATGGCTCCCCGGTCCCTTTCCTGCTGTGCATGGCTCCCCGGTCCCTGTCCTTCTGTGCATGGCTTCACGGTCCCTGTCCTGCTTTGCATGGCTCTCCGGTACCTGTCCTGCTGTTCATGGTTCCCTGGTCCCCGTCCTGCTGTGCATGGCTCCCCAATCCCTGTCCTGCTGTGCATGGCTCCCTGGTCCCTGTTCTGCTATGCATGGCTCCCGGTCCCTGTCCTACTGTGCATGGCTTCCCGGTCCCTGTCCTGCTATGCATGGCTCCCCAGTCCCTGTCCTGCTGTTTATGACTCCCAGGTCCCTGTCCTGCTGTGCATGGTTCCCCGGTCCCGTTGTATGCATGACTTGCTCCCCAGTCCTGTTGTATGCATGGCTTGCTCCCCGGTCCCGTTGTATACATGGCTTGCTACCCCGGTCCATTTGTATGCATGGCTCACCTTCCCTCTGTCCTAATCGCCCTCCTCGCACTGTTGCTGCATCTCCGTTGTCCAGCGTGGCAGCTCTTCCTGTGCTGAGCGGTCACATGGTACAGCTCCTTAACCCCTTTCTACCATATGACGTACTATCCCGTCCATGTGACCTGGGCCTTAAGTCCCAGGGATGGGATAGTACGACTTGGGCGATCAGCCGAGCTCAAGGGGGGAGGGCGGCCGATCGCGGCCGGGTGTCAGCTGATTTTACAGCTGACACCCAGCACTAAGTGGCAGGAGCGGTCACCGTCCGCTCCCGGAACTTTAACGCCCAGCACACTGACAGCCCCTCTGCTTTTTAGTCGGAGACCTCGCGGCATGCGGGTCTCCAGGCCTGAGGGACTTCCTGTCATGTGCATTGATGACCAGGAAGTCTCTCAGGTCAGTGTAATAGAAACTGCAGCGCTGACAGCTTCTATAGCATGCAAGTATGCATGCTATAGAAGCGATAAGCCTGCACAAAATAAGTGCCCCATAGTGAGACAAAGTGTAAAAATAACAATTAAATTTAAAAAAAAATGTTTAAATAATTGTAAAAATATTTTAAAAAAATAATTAAAAATAATAATAAAAAAGTCAATATTTATTCCAGCGATAAATATTTTAAGTAAAAAAATCTAAACAATAAAAGTACACATATTTGGTATCGCTGTGTCCGACCCGCCCTATAAAGCTGTCCCATTAGTTAACCCCTTTAGTGAACACCATAAAAAGAAACAAGGCAAAAAACAATGCTTTATCATCATACCGCCGAACAAATACTGGAATAACACGCAATCAAAAAAACGGATATAAATAAACGTGGTACCACTGAAAACATAATCTTGTCCTGCTAAAAATAAGCTGCCATACAGCGCCATCAGCGAAAAAATAAAAAAGTTATAGCTGTCAGAATGAAGCGATGTAAAAATAATTATTTTTTCTATAAAATAGTTTTTATTGTATAAAAGTGCCAAAACATTAAAAAATTATATAAATGAGGTATCACTGTAATCGTACTAAAAAATAATAAAACCGCTTTATCAACGCGGAACGGTGTGGTAAAAAAAAAGAAATTCATGCATTGCTGGTTTTTGTTCATTCTGCCTCCCAAAAATCGGAATAAAAAGCGATCAAAAAATGTCATGTGCCCCAAAATTGTATCAATAAAAACGTCAACTCATCCCGCAAAAAACAAGACCTCACATGACTCTGTGGGCCAAAATATAGAAAAATTATAGCTCTCAAAATATGGTGATGCAAAAACTATTTTTTGCAATAAAAAGCATCTTTTAGTGTGTGACAGGTGTAAAACATAAAAACCCGATATAAAAACCCGCTATAAATAGTAAATCAAACCCCCCTTTATCACCCCCTTAGTTAGGGAAAAATAATAAAATAAAATAAATGTATTTATTTCCATTTTCCCATTAGGGTTAGGGTTATGGTTAGGGTTGGGGCTAAAATTAGGGTTGGGGCTAAAGTTAGGATTAAGGTTGGGATTAAGGTTAGGGTGTGTTAGGGTTAGGTTTGTGGTTGAGGTTATGGTTAGGGTTGGGATTAGGGTTAGGGGTTTGTTAGGGTTAGGGTTATGGTTAGGGTTAGGAGTGTGTTGGGGTTAGGGTTGAAGTTAAAAAGTGTCACCAGCAAAGCACCCCACACCATCACACCACCTCCTCCATGGTTCACGGTGGGAACTAGGGATGTAGAGTCCATCCGTTCACCTTTTCTGCATGCAAAGCAGTAATCAAAGCAAAAGGTGGCTACTTTGAAGAACCTAGAATATAAGACATATTTTCAGTTGTTTCACACTTTTTTGTAAAGTGTAATGTATAATTCCACATGTGTTAATTCATAGTTTTGATGACTTTAGTGTGATTCTACAATTTTCATAGTCATGAAAATACGGAAAAATCTTTGAATGAGAAGGTGTGTCCAAACTTTTGGTCTGTACTGTACCTTAGTTATTTATACATGTATTGATCTATGTGTCACCACCCACAAGTTTTAATGTACAATATAAGCTTGTATATTACCCAACAAACCCATAGCATGTATTTTCGTGTTTTAGCGGCAAGGTTTCTAATTTATCGACTGAAAGTGTCATCAATGTATAAACACCTATTTAACTGCATGACTTATCATGTTTTTTTTCTGTTTTACTTTTAGCTTCCTTTCCACGGTTATGTCATATGCAGCATTGCATTTAGAATTCTTAATTGGAAAGTCAACCATCTCTGGGATTGTGAGGTCAATATGCGCAGAAATCTGGTCCCGACACCATCACCTGGTCATGCCTGAGCCGCAAATGGAAGACTAGTTGCGTATAGCTCGTGGATTTCAGGAGACCTGCCAGTTTCCACACTGTCTAGGAGCCCTGGATGGGAAGCACATCCGTGTGCGTAAGCCGCCAAACTCAGGGTCCCAATATTACAATTATAAACAATATTTTTCCGTAGTTCTTTTGGCCCTGGTTGACAGTAGCTACAGATTTATAATTGTAGATATTGGGGCCTATGGAAGAACTGGAGACTCAAGAGTCTTCAATTCTTCTATTATGGATCGGCGACTGCGCAACAATGAGTTGAACATCCCACCCCATGTAACCTACCAGGGATTAATATTGAAGCCTTGCCTTATGTCATGGTTGCAGATGAGGCTTTTCAGTTAACACACAACGTCATGAGGCCGTATCCACGGAGAACCCTGAACCACAGGCGCAGTATATTTAATTTTCGTCTTTCCCGTGCACAACGTCTTGTTGAGTGTGCGTTTGGTATTCTGTGTGCCAAATGGCGGGTTCTCCAGTCCGCTATTCAACTTGTTGAAGCCAATGTTAATGTGGTTATACAGGCGTGTGTTGTTCTGCATAATTTCACTAGATACTTATGAGTGTCCATCCAATGGTGATGATGAAGTGGAGTATGTAAGTACTGATCGTACTACTGCAACACCCGTCCATCCTCAACGTCGTCAGCCCTCTGGGCTAAAAGTGCATGATGTTTTAACTAATTATTTTGTTTCCCTGAGGGATCTACTCCCTGGCAACAGAATGTGGTGTCTATGTAGTAGTTATGGCAGTTTGTCACAGTGCAAATGTTTTTTTTCACCCTTTGAAGTGTCTAAGTCTTTGGACGTTACCCTTAAATCTTGTTCCATTAAAAAATAATGAGTAAATAATACATCAGACTCATGGTTTGTGTTTTTTTTGCAATTTTGATTTTCTTTGTATCAAAATTTTTTTCAAGATATTACCATCATATGGCAGTTAAGGCCTACCATTCAGGGCCAATAATATACAACTGTATTACAAAGGACAAATGTTAAGCAAAAAAAAATAACAAATGCAGAAATAAAATACAAGATAATAAAAAAATAAAAAAATTAGGACACCACAAAGCATCATTATAGGTTGTGGTAAGTTGGGGGTGGGGGTGAGGGCGAACGGTCACCTTGTGCAGAACTTGTTCTACTTTGTTGGCCAACCTGACTATCACCCTGGGCTAGGGAAGATGGCCAGGCAGTATTCTGGCCCAACGTTTGCTCCTGTGTTTGAGGAACATAATAGTGGTGTGTATGGTATGGAGGCATTACCTCATGGCTATGGAAATATCCCATGGATTGATACCCCCCAATATGGCAATGTCGACCAGACACATGTTGGGACCAGCCTCCAACATTGTGTCTGCTCAAGTGGCCATATTGGGCTGGTGCACTGTACTCAGACATGTGTCCATAGTGAGTTTGGACTTCGGTTTGGGTGGCCTGTGACTGGAAGGTAGGGGGGGGCCGAGGCTACTTCTCCTGACTGCTGCTCGGGAAGGTCTTGCAGTGGCAGAAGGTTGATACCAGACATCTGTCACCTTTCCAAATACAGAAAAATAGGCTTTGGATTGTTGGGTGGGATACATGCGTCCAGGAGAATCTGTATAGCACCTCGGGCCTGCAACCTGACTGAACGCGCCAGCGGGTGCAAGTATTGTGCAAGACTACAGAAGAAGGCTTCTTCCCCATCGTCATGGGCAGCCCGGGAGAAATAGTTCAGCACCCCAGTATCCACTTGCCTCCTGGTGGTAGAGGTGGAAACCACCCTTCGGCGGCACCCATGAAGTGGTATGGAAGAAGGCAGGGGTGACATTTCAAGCGGCACAGTAGGACTGCTGCTGTGGGCCCCATCATCATCCTGGGAATTAGCCTCCTGTGAGGATGCTGATGCTGGTGCAGATGCTGATGGTTGCTGCTGCTGGTGGCTGATTGCTGTCGGGGGGTGCCGAAGATGGGCCAGCCACTTCGTCACCTTCACCGACAGGGTCAATGTTGACCTCGGAGTCTGAAGCAGTCTCTCGTTCAGTAAGGTTTGACTCCGTTCTGTTTGATAGAAAACATTGAACATTACAATAAATTATTACTGGTGACCATACAACATGTGTACAAGGTGTACCTTAATGCATGCACTTATGGCCTAAGATCCATGCTTGGGGCCAGAAAATTCAACCGGTCATAGTACAGGTATTTGCGTTTTTTGGGGGCTGCATCCCCACTCCGACCTAATTGCTGCCGTTCCCGCCGGTACTGGTCCCGGCAACTCCGCCACCGTCTAGTGACATCATTCACTGAAAATTTAAAGAGAAGAAAAACCTTATTAATCACATTGTGTGTGTGTGACCATGTAAGCCTCAGTGTAATGTGGCATGTTATTTAGCGAATGTGTATACTATAAAATATGGGTCATATAGGAAACACAATAACATATGCTGCATTCAAGGTTTTACGTTCACTCTTAACAAAATTTTTACATCAATCAACTTACTAATTTCTTGCTGCACCTCTCGAGGTCGCTCTTCAAAATCGGGGACCATGTGGCCACATATTGACCTCCATGCCACCTCCTTCCATGTGCGGTCGGCATAATGGGGGTCGCGTTGGTCCCACAGCACAGGCCTTTCTTGCACCAACACAATGAGCATCTCGACTTTGATATGTCTGGCCATGATGACTCCGTGGAGGCGTGCTTCCTGGTTTGGAGTGGAGTGTGCCAGGCTAATTTGCATATCAAAACTTCCTGATAAAGAATGATTGAATTTCCTGTCACCAGGAGAAGTCTTGCGTTTTTCTCGCAAGTCACACGTCTGGTCCGTGTGCAATCCGATTTTTTCACGCACCCATTGACTTGCATTGGCGAATCTCGGCCGTAATACGCTGCAAATCGCAGCATGCTGCGATTTCACTCGCACGTATAAAACGGACGAGAAAAAATCGGATGATGGGAGCTGCCCATAGATTAACATTGGTCCGAGTGCAATGCGATTTTTTCTCACATTGCACTCGTCCGTATTTCTCACTAGTGTGACTCCGGCCTTTCAGACATTCCATGCCTTTGTCATTCAAGGTATTGGTGCCCTGCTATATTCAGGGCAGCATGTAGGCTTTCTTTTGGTGCTTGCACCTTATTATTGCCCTTACATTTGGCATATTTCTTCTTGAATGCCTTTATGCTTTCCTTGAGATGGTTGAGATTGAGGTATCAATTACGGTACTTTTATATTATGCTGAGATTGCACTATGTATGGATTGCACCTTTATAGACAAACATCTTTTTCAATCTAAGATGCAGATAACCCCTCTGTATATGTTTGTGACAGTATTATTCACTTTTTTAGCATTAGGCATTGCTTTTTGGACGTACTATTAGGGTTATTGTACTTGAATAAGAATGTCAACCTTTATTATGAGAATGAGGGTATACTAGTCATACATTTTTCTGATTCAGGCCTTGTGACTTGATTTATTACTAACCTTCTTATTTTACTCTTGTTGTGTCCTCCTTTTTGAGGTTTTTCAAGTATTGTTTTTGATTTTACTAATACTAATAAAATGTACATTCTTTTAACTATAGCTTGTATCTCTTTGGATATCAGACAACCTCTATGCTGTTACTGATATAGGTTGTTTATGTCTTGGCCAAGTGTCAAGCACCTATTTGTAAGGAAATATAGAATTTATCTGATAAACCTGTACAGTTTTTAGGGAAGTTTTTAAGTCAGTATTTTGAGCCAAAGCTAGAGATAGATGCAGCAAGAAGTATAAGTCCTTTGACCCAAAGCCATTCCTTTTTAATCCACTTAGACTTTGGCTAAAAAAAACACGATACAAAAATTGTGACACAAATTACCCTGTTTTTTTTTGCATGTGTGAAACCACCCTAAGGATATGTGCACACAAAGTCTTTTTTCAGGCAGATTCCTCCTGGAATCTGCCAAAAAAAGCAGCTCAAATCTGCTGCAAAAAATATGAATATATTGCACAGAAATGTGAACAAAATGTCATTGCTGTGCACATGTTCTGTCTTCATACTTCTTTTAACCACATTTTCCTAAAGCAGCTTCAACTATAAAACAATGTGTGAATATATCCTTTTTTTTACATTTTCTGATCCTTTCCTGAGCCCTTCCTGCTTTTGACCATAGGTGTTTTTCATGCATTTTTTTTAATTGTTTTTGTGTTGTCTTTTTTACTAGTGTTTTCTTGTCATTTTGTTTTCTCCATTGAGCAATGCAGAAATGGCTGGCAGTTTCTGAAGCGAAAACACTGGGAAAACACTAAAAAAGATATCCAGGCTTTTCCTAAGCATCATTTGAGCCTTCTCATTTTCTTGTATTGTAAAGTATAGAGCATCTTCCAAGCCTGAAGATGCCTGAAGAATGGTGAAGACATGTCTTTTAGTCGCGCTTGGCATCTTTTGAAGACTTGTGAGCATTTTCTAAGTGGAATTCACCTGAAAAAGACGTAATGTATGCTGACTCACACTGAGGACCTGATTCATCATTGCATGTCTGCCTGTTGTTTTTGTAGGAAAACCTCTCAATCACTTTTTGATTTGCAACAAATTCATCAAAATTATTGTCTTTTGTGACTTAGTTTCCTGATTTTTACATCAGTGTGGCTTTTTCAGATGTTTTAGACAGATTCATGAAATTTGACCTTTTTTAAAAAAGTTGCAAAATTTTGCACAATTCTAATCCAGTAGCCACTTGGAGTGATTTTATGTACACTAGATATTTTGGCACATTTTTTGAGACTTTTTTGGAAGACGTCTGACTTTTTTTGTCTAAAAAACGTATGACCAGTTAAACAGAAAAAAAGGCAATTTTGGACTTTATGCAAAATTCATGAATGCTGTGTGCCATTTTGATGAATTTGGTGTGAAAACATCAACTAAAATCACAAGTCAAAACAGAAAAGTCACTTTAAAAAAAAACACAAATGATAAATCAAGCCCTGAATCTTTTGCTGAGTTTTTGGAATAGAAACTCTCCAAAATCCTCCTCAAAAATGTGAAGCTTTCATTAAATTACTGCTCAGAAACTCAGCAAAACGACTTAGGCTCCGATTCAATAAGACAGGCGTTGGGCATGCCTGTCTTAACGAATGAGGTCAATGCAGTGAGATGCACCTAGTACATTAGGACGCTCATGCAACTTAATGAATTCAGTGCGTCTTACAAGTGCCCTGTCCCACCCATGCTTCACCCACCTTGGCAGAACTGGCCAACACTGGTATGAAAATGGCAAAAATTGATAAAGTTTGCAACATTTGAAGGTGTTTTGTACTGGAAAACTGGAGCAAATACATTCATGATTTGGGGCCTAAGGTACCTGTGTACCCTTAGGCTGAATTCATATTCCTGTAAAACGGACCATACTTAGATCTCAATGCAGTGTGATCTCATGACCTGTGCTCACTGCCTTAGGGCTCTTTCACGTGTCAGTGTCTCTGGTACGTGTGGTGACAGTTTTCACACACACCGGGGACAGAGACAAACGTAGACACATTGAAATCTATGTTGCTGCGCAAATGTCCATGTGTTTCCACGGACTGTGTGTCCATGTGACCCACACGTAGACATGTCCGTTTTTTACTGGTAACACGGGCCACAAAACATCCCACACAAGTTTACGGATGACACACTGGGATGTCATCTGTGTGACAAGTCCCGGCGCTTGAGAAGCAGCGCTACAGTAAGCGCTTTTCCCCTGTGCCAGGTGCTGAACACAGCTCTCATCATTCTTCCCTGCTTTGCTGGCGATCAGTGCAAGTGGGGGAAAATGTCAGCCTGGACAGTCGCATCTTGGCACAGTCCAGGTTGAAAACAATTTATTCCCCAGATAGGGATTACGGCATGGGACAGAACGATGGAGAGGTGAGGGATATTGTTGTTTGTTTATTTTTGGTTTATTACAGGAGATGAGGGATTCAATGGAATTGAATGATAGGTGAGTATAACTGTGTTTGTTATTTTAAAAATAAAAGTGGAAAACTGTGTTTTGTTATATTTCTAATAAAATACTTTATTCTGGCTGTGTCTTTATTTCCCCTATAGCTATAGGATTAGTAATGGATAGACGTCTTATAGAAACCTCTCCATTACTAAGCCAGGGCTAGATGTCACCTGACAGTACAGAGGTGACATCAACCCCACAAATATGAACCCCACTTGCCACCGCTACAGGACAAGTGGGAAGAGCCAGGTAAAGCGCCAGAATTGGTGCATCTAACAGGTGTGCCTTTTCTGGGCAGCTGCGGGATGCTATTTTTAGGCTGTGGGGGACCTATATCAATGGCCCCTTACCAGCCTGAGAATACCAGCCCCCAGCTGTCAACTTTAGCAAGGCTGGTTGTCAAAAATTAGGTGGAACCATCCGTTTTTTTAAATTATTTATATAAATAATTTAAAAAACAGCATAGGGACCCCTCTATTCTTGTTAACTAGCTAACTAGCTTTACTGAAGCTGTCAGTTGAGGGATGCAGCCCCCAGTTGTGAATTTTGCCTGGCTGGTTATAGAAAATTATTTATTTACAGCGCATGACCTGCTGAATACTCCCATCAGCCGCTCCTGCTGTCACTGTTTTTAGTGGTAGCAGGTGTAGGCTGATGGGAGTAATAGTCCCATCAGCCGCCGCCTGCTGTCATTTTGATCACTTGAATATAACTCTCATCATTCTCCCCTGCTCGTACTGATCGCCGGCAGAGCAGGGGAAAATGATGTGTGCTGCAAGTATTACACCCACGGACACTGTCATCTCTAGTACTGTTTTTTTCCGATACCGGAATTATCAGGACATGTGAAACCGGCCTTACAAGCATATGAGACGTTATCTCAGGTCAGGAGGTACCACAGTTGGACTGGTTATTGTGATCCAAGCATGGTCCATGTTTTGCGCACATGTGAATTTGGCCTTAAGGTGCATTCACACATCTGTCCAATTTTTAATCGGACAACACTCATAGATCCATTTACACATCCTTGAAAATGACGAAACAAAAAATGAGATCTGTGAAACTGAGCACTTGCTCTATTCTGAGCCGATGTTAAGGATAAGAAAAAGACCTACTCAGTGGGTCTGTGTGCTGTTCAAAAATAAAAATCGGAGAGCACACCAATATTCACACGAATGTGTGAATGCACCCTTAGGATACATCTAAGAAAAGAAATGCAGTTTTTAAGCAGTTTTATGAGCCAAAGCTAGAATTGGATCTAGCGATAAAGTGAAGGATGACTTCCTTTGGAATTCATTTCTGATTTTGACAAAAAATAAATAAAAACTGTATCACAAACTACAACAACTACAATAATGAGCTACCCCATAGTAATGCAAGCATTGGTTACTTTTTAGTAAAATGCTTTATATATTGTATTTCACAAAATGCTTCTATATATCTTGTTTTTCCTTCAAACTGTTTTCCCGCTAAAGGCAAACTACCTCTGTCTATCTGATCCCATCTTCCAAGTTTGCAAGTGTATGAATCATAGCCTAAGAACTGGAGTGGTGCTTTATGGAGTTTCTAGTGATATTCTAACCTCTCAGGGAAAATGTAATAAGAATTTTTCAGTTTCAGTTACCTTTTCATTTTCTGCACTCTCTGTAATGCCTTCATTTAGAAGACCTAAGAGTAAGGAAAACTTTTACATTTTACAGGATCTTGGCTATTTTGATCTCCTTAGGCCATATTCACACTGCCTTTTTTTGGTCAGTAGATCACATCGGTATTTATAAGCAAAAACCAGAAGTCGTACAAAAAGGTAGTAGTACAAGTGTTCATATGATACTTTATCTCTACTGATTCTGGCATGTGAACATGGCCTTGAGGTATGTGCACACATCACATTTTTACCATTTTTTTCTGCGAAAAATGCAACATTTTACTGTCCCAGTGAATGACATTTTCATATTTCACTTTAATATCTGCAGCATGTCAATTCTTTCAGCATTTTCATCCATTGTAAAGACTGGGGGAAAAAGCATTAAAAATTAATTTAAAAAAGCCCATTTTTTATGCGTTTTTTTCTACCAAGAGACACGTTTTTGTTGCAGAAATAGATTCTGCATCAAATACTTAGTGTGAGCACAAACCCCTATAAGGTAATACTTTATTTCTGTATACAGAAATCCAACTTGTATTTTCTGGGCAATGTCGCATAATCCATGCCATGACACCCAGCCATCATACACCATTTATATTACTGCAGTCCTCCTTTGAGGTAGAATAATTAATGGTTCCTTCAGAAATTAGGACACAGGTGCAGCTGCAACCATTGCAGCCCCAATTGTTTCCTCCTGTACCTATAACAACATTTTGAGTCATTAAAAGCAGTACGATATTTTGTCAACTGTAAATCTTTTAAAAAAAAAGTGAGTTGTGCCATATACTGATACCTCTGTTATGTGAGGTGTAGGAGTAATTACTACTGTTAAAAGAACATTGAATAACTCCAGCCGACATTAAACCCATGCATCTCCATCTATTTGCTGAGTAGATTCTATGTTGTTTAGGAAGCGTCTGTATTTTCTCTTCTTTCAGTAAAATAAATCCCTGTTTAATATGCAGAGCAGTCTCTTACCCCTTGCTCCAAAAGATCTCATTGAAAAGGATGTAATATGTGGAAGGCTGCTTTCCAGTGTACTCAAAAAGGAGACAGCCCCAGATCATTAAACAAAATAATTATGCAAAGTGTAGAACCTGTCTGTTGCAGTTTTGCACGGATGTGTTTTATTTTATGTAAAAAAAGCAAATAAAAAGCCATTTTTTAAAAAAATCTATGTTATTATTATTATTATTATACATTTATATAGCGCCATTTATTCCATGGCGCTTTACATATGAAAAGGGAAAAATATAGACAGATACAATAAACATGTGCTAGACAAGGGACACACAAGTACAGAAGGAGAGAGGAGCCTGCCCGCGAGGGCTCACAGTCTACAGGGATGGGTGAGAATACACTAGGAGAGGGTAGAGCTGGTCGTGCGATGGTTCAGTAGACTGAGGATCATTGCAGGTTGTAGGCTTGTCGGAACAGGTGGGTCTTCAGGTTTTTCTTGAAGGTCTCCGTTGTTGGTGAAAGTCTGATGTTTTGCGGCAGGGAGTTCCAGAGTATGGGGGAAGCCCGGGAGAAGTCTTGTATGCGGTTGTGGGAAGAAGAGATGAGGGGGGAGTCGAGAAGGAGATCTTGGGAGGATCGAAGGTTGCGTGTAGGTAGGTAGCGGGAGACCATGTCACAGATGTATGGAGGAGAAAGGTTGTGGATGGCTTTGTATGCCATGGTTAAGGTTTTGAACTGGAGCCTCTGGGCAATAGGAAGCCAGTGAAGGGCCTGGCATAGTGGGGAGGCTGGGGAATAGCGGGAAGACAGGTGGATTAGTCGTGCAGCAGAGTGTAGGATGGACTGGAGTGGTGCCAGAGTGCTAGAGGGGAGGCCAGACAGTAGGAGGTTGCAGTAGTCGAGGCGGGAGATGATAAGGGCGTGCACTAGTGTTTTTGTGGTTTCATGGTTGAGGAATGAGCGTATCCGGGAAATATTTTTGAGTTTGAGGCGGCAGGAGGTGGCGAGGGCTTGGATATGTGGTTTGAAAGAGAGGGCAGAGTCGATGATCACCCCAAGGCACCGAGCATGTGGGACTGGGGAAAGCGAGCAGCCATTGACATTGATGGATAGGCCTGGTGGAGGGGTAGAATGAGGTGGGGGAAAGATGATGAATTCTGTTTTGTCCATGTTCAGTTTGAGAAAGCGAGCAGAAAAGAAGGCTGAGATAGCAGACAGACACTGTGGGATTTTGGTCAGTAGGGAGGTGAGGTCAGG
>JARQOD010000002.1:243406793-243420509 GCA_033576555.1 Oophaga sylvatica | reverse complement strand
GGACCAGAGTGGAATACCTGGGGGACACAGGTGCTACCCAGTTAGACCCCGTACACTGGCAGCTGTCCCAGTGGGACAAACGGGTAAACAGATATTACAGATATTGTGGAGCAGACCAGCGAACACCGGGTATATGAGGTGAAGCTGGCTCTGGTGAGGATAGTCAGGTTCCGGGTAGATGGCAGGAAGCTGGCTCCAGCAACTTAGCTTTGTCCATGGGTTTAGACGGCGGGTGGTGGAAGGAGGCACTTGAGTGTATAGATGCAGATGTCATCTAGTATAGCCGACAACAGGTCACTGATATTCTGCGGAACAAACAGTATAAGCAGAGTGCCAAACGGACTACTATAACAGTGCAGACAGAGCAAGGACAGAACCGGGTTTTTAGCAAGAGTAGATACTTGTTGCCCCGGCACTCCCCCTATGGGGGAGTGGCCAGAAAATAGTAATCAGTGCCCTGCCATTGATTAATTGATATTTTAAAAAAAATACTCGCGCTACAATTGGAGCATATCAACAAAACTGATAAACCCTTACCTTAGAATGTGTGTAACTAAAAGGTGCGATGGTAAGAGAAGTGCAGAATAAATTCCAGTACGAATGCGCCTTTTCAGAATTTGCTTCAGCAGGCTAAAAAGAAGGATAAATATTTAAAAGAAATACATCCAAAAGGTAAAAGTACTCAAAGAATAAAAAGATAGAGATATTACCATAAAGTAGTAAAATAGATGAGCGAAGAAGATTATTAAATGTATAAAATGAATGTATAAAATAAAAATAGATGGCTGTACAATTGCTACAATTGCTTACGTGCGGATAGGGTTTCAACAAAGTCCTGATGTACAGAGGAGAGATAATGATAGTGACTAATCTCTCTTGTATAGGGAGCAGATATTAGTTCCTATATATGAGATGTACGAAGCTTTAGTTATTTTAAAAAGCTCTAGTTTTTAAAAAAATACCGCAATAAATAGCTTACAGGGAATAAAAGATGAGTGCATATAAAGTGCTGATGTGCAAAAGAGAGAGAAAAATAGTGAGCTAATCTCTCTTATATAGGGAGCAAATAAAAAGCCCCTATATATATGGCATATAAAGTGCAATAGTGCTCAATGAGAAATCCAACAGGCGACGTATGCGGGTGAGTAACTGAAATACCCCACACGGATGTGCATAAGAAATGCAGTTAAATCTATATCATAGCGTTAGCTTAAAAATGCAGTAATAATCTACGCTGAGAAATGGCAGCTCGTGCGAGCGTATTCCCATAGGACAGCGTTGCGGTATAATAGTATCTGTGAAGACGCGCAATGGAAAGGCAGTCGGACAGTACTTATCTGAGGAAAAATGGGGATCGCAGTTCATGGAATCCAGGGAGTCTTCACAGCAAAGCGTAGGTCCCAGAGAGCTGCCCCGGCCGGTGGCGTGCTCCTGGTATACCCAGATGTAAAGCGCTGGATGCTGCAAAAAAGGAAGTGCGGTAATGGTCGCAATGGCGTCGGTGGAGCTCGGCAGTTCGGGTCACGTGGCATGAAGTGGTCACGTGGTGCCCAGGGAGCAGGATACGATGTGCAGGAAGAGCCAAGTTTAGATCCTAGGCTCCACCGACGCCATTGCGAACATTACCGCACTTCCATTTGCAGCATTCAGCACTTTACATCTAGGTATACCAAGAGCGCGCCACCGGCCGGGGCAGCTCTCTGGGACCCACGCTTTGCTGTGAAGACTCCCTGGATTCCACGAACTGCGATCCCCATTTTCTCCTCAGATAAGTACTGTCCGACTGCCTTTCCATTGCGTGTCTTCACAGACACTATTATACCGCAACGCTGTCCTACTGGGAATACGCTCGCACGAGCTGCCATTTTCTCAGCAGTAGATTATTACTGCATTTTTAAGCTAACGCTAATGATATAGATTTAACTGCACTTTCTTATGCACATCCGTGTGGGGTATTTCAGTTACTCACCCGCATACGTCGCCTGTTGGATTTCTCATTGAGCACTATTGCACTTTATATGCCATATATATAGGGGCTTTTTATTTGCTCCCTATATAAGAGAGATTAGCTCACTATTTTTTCTCTCTCTTTTGCACATCAGCACTTTATATGCACTCATCCTTTTATCTCCCTGTAAGCTATTTATTGCGGTATTTTTTAAAAAAAACTAGAGCTTTTTATAATAACTAAAGCTTCGTACATCTCATATATAGGAACTAATATCTGCTCCCTATACAAGAGAGATTAGCTCACTATCATTATCTCTCCTCTGTACATCAGGACTTCTGTTGAAGCACCTATCCGCACGTATGCAATTGTAGCAATTGTACAGCCATCTATTTTTATTTTATACATTCATTTTATACATTTAATAATCTTATTCGCTCATCTATTTTACCACTTTATGGTAATATCTCTATCTTTTTATTCTTTGAGTACTTTTACCTTTTGGATGTATTTCTTTTAAATATTTATCCTTCTTTTTAGCCTGCTGAAGCAAATTCTGAAAAAGGCACATTTGTACCTGGAATTTATTCTGCACTTCTCTTACCATTGACACCTTTTAGTTACACACATTCTAAGGTAAGGGTTTATCAGTTTTGTTGATATGCTCCAATTGTAGCGCGAGTATACTTTGTATTTATTACCTTTTTTCCTATGCTTACTCTGTAATAGAAGGCTTATTTATACTTGCAGCTGATTGGGTATATGTGCACTAGAGCCGCTATACATACCCCCCTTGTCTGCTCATATATATATATTTTCAAAAAATGCGCACTACCCCTTTAAGAGACCAGAGGGAGGCGTACTCGCGTCCTAAGCATTCTCCCTGGAGGCCTGCTGGCAGTGTGCCAGGAAGTAGAGGAGAGAGAAGCAGCAGCAGGACACCGAGGGACAGACAGAGAGCGAGGATCCTGAAAGGAGGTACAGAGGTACAGAGGCAGCCTCGGGAGCAGGAGCGGGTGAGGGGCCAGAACTGGGGGCAGCGCCAGAACCGGGATCGGGTGTAACACATTACATGAAGGGAGATGAAGAGGGCCTTAGAAAAGCATCACCCCAGCAGGACCAATATCTGCTTCTTTGGTCAAGTGGGAACAGGAGAAGCCTAGCAAAATGCCCTCCAGTGGGCTACTGGTATACAGGTTTCTAATCATACTGTTGAAAACAGACTCCTTGAGAGTTCACAGCTCAACACAGTGAGGCTTAATTGGGATTCATCAGAAGACACCAATCTACAAATTTAAATATAAATGTCCAATAGTTGATTTGTCCTGGGTTGAGGGGGGAGTATTAAGAACATTTGGCGTTCGAAACGCATAGTTTTCACAAAGGTCTCCCCTTTTGTTTATTTTATTTTTGAAATGTGTATATCGTTTTTAATGGAATAACAATAAAACAATTATTTTAACTCCAATTGGATAGCTGGACCCTTTTTTCCTTGAACTTAAATCTTATTGATGGTAAATTTTACTTGACCTTTTTATTCTATAACATAATTGTTTTGCAAAATAAAAAAGTTTCCAAGATACGATGTGATGTTATTGGTTACCCTAAGATAATTACACTTTAAAGCAGGGGTGGGGAACCTTTTTTCTGCCGAGGGCCATTTGGAATTTTATAATAGTGTTCGGGGCCGCATAAAATTATTAATAATGATGAGCGAGTATACTCGTTGCTCGGGTTTTCCCAAGCATGCTCAGGTGTCCTCTGAGTATTTTGACGTGCTCGGAGATTTAGTTTCTGTCGACACATTTGCATGATTTGCAGCTGCTGGACAGCCTGAATACATGTGGGGATTCCTTAACAAACAAGCATTCCTCACATGTATTCAGGCTGTCCAGCAGCTGCAAATCAGGGAGCTGAGGCAACGAAAACTAAATCTCCAAGCATGCCAAAATACTCGGAGGACACCCGAGCATGCTCAGGAAAGCCCGAGCAATGAGTATACTCGCTCATCACTCATTAATAAACTTAAACATAAGCCAACTATATTTATTCAAACATTTAAATAACTCCTACCTAATGTGATGGCTGGAACGACTTCTCTTTGGTGAGGCGTTTGATATTGGGAGGTATTGATGATGTTGCTACTCGCAACTGGTTTTCTAAGTTTGCATCAGTCAATCTTGAGCGAAGGCGACACTTTGCAATGGAAAGTTTTGAAAAGAACTGCTCACAGCAATACGTTGTTCCGAACACGGATGCATATTTCTTTACACTGGCCATTTTGTTGCACCACTACCGGAACCTATTTGAAAAATAAAAAGCATAACTGAGCAAAATAATTTCAAGGGAACCTATCACCTGTAAAAACGCTATTAAACTGCAGATATAGGTTAATAGCGTTTGAATCTTGCTTGGCGCCTGAAGATTGAACCCCACTGCCCAGCTGAACTTTATTTCTCCCAGCAGCATTATGGTTTCCGTCATGGAGGTAGTTGAAAAAAGGTCCCCATTAGGCAGCACAGGTCACCATTAGGCAGAATAGGTCCCCATTAGGCAGCACAGGTCACCATTAGGCAGCATAAATCCCCATTAGGCAGCACAAATCCCCATTAGGCAGCACAGGTCACCATTAGGCAGCATAGGTCCCCATTAGACAGGCAAATGTCCCCATTTAAGCAGCATAGGTCCCCAATAGGCAGGCAAATGTCCCCATTAGGCAGGAAAATGTCCCCATTAGTCAGCACATGTCCCCATTAGCAGGGCCGGCTCCAGGTTATTATGGTCCCCGGGCGAAAGAGCCTCAGTGGGCCCCTTTAACACAGACCACGATTCATGATGCACAGATACAGCAGAGAAATATAGATACAGTACAATGCCAAATACTTCACTTCTTCCATTACATGAGTGATATCTATTGTAAATTGTACAATAGCTCAAAAACCGCCAAATCCTCGCAGCGCACAGTACAGACTGGACAGTACAGTCCTCCACAATATTATGGGCACCACATAGTCTCCCCCTCATCACCCATATAATACCCCATGCAGGATGTCACCCCCCCATCCCCGGCCTATATAATGCTCCATACAGAATACTGGACCCTAAATAATGCTCCATACAGGATACTGGTCCCCATATAATGTTCCATACGGATACTGGTCCCATATAATGCTCCATACAAAATATGGAGCTCTCCTCTGCGCTGTGCTGCGTTCTGCACTGTTACGGCTCAGGAAAAGGCTCTGTGGAAATCCCCATACATCCTGCCTCCCATCTCATTATCGACCCCTCATCAATTGCATCCCCATCCATCATTGACCCCTCATCATCATTGCCTACCCATCATCATCATTGCCTCCCTCATCATCATTGCTACCCCATCATCATCAATGCCTTCCCATCATCATCATTGCTTCCCCATCATCATCATTGCTTCCCCATCATCATCAATGCCTGCCCATCATCATCATCGTCTCTCCATCATCATCATTGCCTCCCCATCATCATCAATGCCTGCCCATCATCATCATCTCCTCCCCATCATCATCATTGCCTCCCCATCATCATCATTGCTTCCCCATCATCATCAATGCCTGCCCATCATCATCATCACCTCCCCATCATCATTATTGCCTCCCCATCATCATCAATGCCTGCCCATCATCATCATCATCGCCTCCCCATCATATCATTGTCTCCCCATCATCATCAATGCCTGCCCATCATCATCATCGCCTCCCCATCATCATAATTCATTGCCTCCCCATTAATATCATCATCATCATTGCCTTCCCATTATCATTGCCTCCCCATCATCATCATTATCATTGCCTCCCCATTAATATCATCATCATTGCCTTCCCATTATTATTGCCTCCCCATCATCATCATTATCATTGCCTCCCCATTAATATCATCATCATTGCCTTCCCATTATCATTGTCTCCCCATCATCATCATCATTGCCTCCCCATTAATATCATCATCATTACCTTCCCATTATCATTGCCTCCCCATCATCATCATCATCATCGCCTCCTCACCACCATCACTGCTGCCTCCCCCCACCACCATCACACATACAGCACGGCAGGCAGCACTCTCTCACATACACACAGGCACACACACACACAGGCAGGCACACACACACAACAGGCAGGCACACACACACACACCAATCTCACCTGTCTGCGCGCTCTCTGCCACAGCCGGCCGCTGAATGATGACGTCATTCAGCGGCGCTGCTGTGAGAGAGGAAGCACCGGCGCCCCCTGGAGCTCGGAGCTGCGGCAGCGGAGGCACGGGGAGAGGTGAGTATTGCGCCGGCTCCTGCAGGGGCCCTGAGCAAGCGGGGGGGCCAGTGGCGGCGCTAACACCGCTAACGGGCGCGACAGCGAGTGGGCCCCCCCGCCTGCTCAGGGCCCCGGCACTTGCCCGGCCCTGCTATGTGCACACACTTACCCAGTGGCTCTACCCACACACAACAGGCGGCGTGCAGGAGAGGGGCGGGAGGATCGCACAGTCCCGGCTTTCGCTGCTGTCACTGTGGGGGGAAAGCAGAGATGGATCTTCTGCTTCCGCTCACCAGGAACACGGGTGGGGGTTCCGGTGCGCCGCACTGCGAGAGGCCTGCAGGTGGCGCAGACAACAAAACTTTATTGAAAAAGTGTCGGCTACCTGCCGGGCCGGACCAGATGATGTGGCGGGCCGTATACGGCCCGCGGGCCGGACGTTCGCCACCCCTGCTTTAAAGGGTTTACTGGAATGGTATTTTATCTGATGTGCCTCTGATGACACGCCATTTTATACATCTCGCTGATGTAGCCGAGAATTAAGTGCTCAAGTATTCAAAGAACAAGATGTCATCCCTTCCTGTCCCACCAAAGACCTCTGGAGAGGTGTGCACTGGGGTCACCAGGGTAAGAGTGGGTGAATATGCATAATTATATTTTGTACCTGCCCCCCTTGATTCTGTACATTTTTTGCGCAACCCCTTTAATTAATATACATTCCACTAATAACCAATGAGCACTACAAAAATCATTGTATTACAGGTGAAAAATAATGTGCTTCCCCAGAACACAGAAATTAAATCAAAAGAATAAAACTTAACAAGAACTCCCACAGTAAACACATATTTCACAAAATAGTTTTTTAGTTGTATATAAATATAGCCAAAGTAATAAACAAGGTGTAATGCTCTGATACATATAGTCTGTGTTAACGTTCAGTTCCACAGTGCTGATATCAGAGATCTTAGCTGTATAGTGGTGGTGAGGACAATGCTGAGTATCTTAGCAATTTGTAGCACTACATGTGCTATATAAAATGATTGGATTTGGACTTCTTTAACAAACGAGTCCATCTCCACCATTATCCGCTCTCCTTTATATAGTAAACCGAGGCTTATTATTTTAATAGTTCTTAAAGACAACTGCACATTATATTCACTGAACAGAAATCTCTTTCCTGTTGTCATTCCAGACAGTCTCACCACTTTTGGATGATTAGAAATTGGAAATACATATACAACAGCCTCCTGACCTACTTGGGCACTGGAAAAAGAATGATGAGAGCAGAATATTGCTGGTCAAACTGTGTCAGTGTTGTTGATGCAGTTGTGATTGGTGCGTGCCCTCTTCAAAATACAGGTCAAGTATTAGGAGGGGATGGTGGAAATAGCTTAAATATACCAAAGACAATTGTATCATTTCAGTGATAATTTCACATTTTTTTCTTTTCTCAAAGATTGAAATGAAAGACTAAAGAGTGGAAAAATAAAAAGTGGAACTGACAATCTTATAGGGAGTTGTGATTTTCTTACACAAATATATACATACAGTCAGGCCAAAATTGTTGTCACAGTTGAAATTGTTCCAGAAAATAAAGTATTTCTCCCAGAAAATTATTGCAATTACACATGTTTTGTTATACATGTTTATTTCCTTTGTGTATATTTGACAAAAAAAAATGATAAAAAAAGGCAAATTGGACATAATTTCACACAAAAACCCTAAAATAGGTTGGGCAAAATTGTTCGCATCCTCAACTTAATATTTGGTTGCACACCCTTTGGAATAAATAACCACAATCAATCACTTCTTATAACCATCAATAAGCTTCTAACACCTCTCAACTGGAATTTTGGAATACTCTTCTATTGGAAACTGCTCTAGGTCTCTCATATTTAAAGGGTGCCTTTTCCCAACTGCAATTTTAAGATCTCGCTACAGGTGTTCAATGGGATTTAGATCCAGACTAATTGATGCCACTTCAGAACTCTCCAGCTCTTTGTTTTCCTCTATTTATGGGTGCTTCTTGAAGTATGTTTGGGGTCAGCGTCGGACTGGAACACCTTGGGCCCACCAAAAAAAATCATTCTTGGGGCCCACTATGTAGCTACATAAAAATAAATACAAGACCACCAATTGTGCAGTAAAACACACTAATATCAGGGTACAATATAAGGTAGTACATGTCTTAATTATGTAGCAGGAGTTGGGGTAGCCTCCTTCATAGATTATAAAGCAGCCCCCTCATGGGGGATAATGCTGCCCCCCTCATAGAGGATAATGCTGCCCCCCCTCATTGGGTATAATGCTATATATATATATATAATATATATATATATATATAAAATATAGAGATATAGATAGATAATAGATAGATACCATATATACTCGGCCCCCATAGTATAAGCGCCCCACCTTAATTTGCCACAAAAAACTGGCAAACTTAGCGACTCGAGTATAGCCCTAGATGTGGAAACTAGATTATGCCCCATATGCTGCCCCAAAGATGCCCCATAGATTGTGCCCCATATGCCCCATAGTATTATGCCCCCATAATGCTCCATAGATTTGCCCCCATGAATGCTCCATAGATTATGCCCCCATAGATGCTCCATAGATATGCCCCCATAGATTATGCCCCCATAGATTATGCCCCAAAGATGCTCCATAGATTATGCCCCCATAGAAGCCCCTTAGATATAATGCCCCCATAGAAGCTCCATAGATTGTGCCCCCATAGATGCTCCTTAGATTATGCCCCCATAGAAGCTCCATAGATTGTGCCCCATAGATTCCCTTAGATTATGCCCCCATAGAAGCTTCCATAGATTTGCCCCCATAGATTATGCCCCAATATAGATGCTCCATAGATTATGCCCCCATAATGCTCCTTAGATTATGCCCCCATAAAATCTAGATTATGCCCTCATAGATGCTCCATAGATTATGCCCCCATAGAAGCCCCATAGATTATGCCCCCATAGATGCTCCATAGATTATGCCCCCATAGATTATGCCCCCATAGAAATTATGCCCCCATAGATTGTGCCCCCCTAATGTCCAGATTATGCCCCATAAAGCTCCAAGATTATGCCCCCATAGATTATGCCCCCATAGATGCTCCATAGATTGTGCACCCATAGATTATGCCCCCATAGATTATGCCCCCATAGATGCTCCACAGATTATGCCCCCATAGATGCTCCACAGATTATGCCCCCTAGATTATGCCCCCATAAATGCTCCACAGATTATGCCCTCATAGATTATGCCCCCATAGATGCTCCACAGATTATGCCCCCATAGATTATGCCCCCATAGATGCTCCACAGATTATGCCCCCATAGATTATGCCCCCATAGATGCTCCACAGATTATGCCCCCATAGATTAGCCCCCATAGATGCTCCACAGACTGTGCCCCTATAGATGCTGCGTTTATAGGCCCCTTTATGCTGCCGCAGCTGCTGCAAAATAAAAAGACATACTCACCTCTCGTCGCTGGGGGCCAGGTGCCGGTGTCCTGAGCAGGCGGGACACCGGCGCGCTATGGGGACAGGTGCCGTGTCACCGCTGGCTCAGGACCCCGGCACCTGAGAGAATTACCTGTCACCCGCTCCAATACACCGCTGTCTTCAGTCCTCCGCAGTGAATGCTCAGGCAGAGGCGCGGCGCTCACTAATGACGTCATCGCGCCCTCTGCCTGAACATCGCAGCAAGAGGACCCGAGGACAGTGGCGCTCAGCGTTGGAGCAGGTGACAGGTAAGTAATGATATTCACTGCTTCCCATGCCCATGGGGCATGGGAAGCAGTAAATATTCATTTCTCTTTAGCAGCGGGGACAGGGGCTCCTTCCTCCTGTCACCCGTTGCTGCTCCACTGGCACGGGGCCCCCATGGCAGCTGCGTGGTGTGCCGCTATTAGCGACACGCCTCCGGCTGGGGGCCCCTGGAGCAGTGGGGGCCCTAGGCAACTGGCCCCTGTATGCCAGCAGGTGCCAGGGCCCCTCAGATCCCAGGGCCCACCGGAGAATCCTCCGGTTCTCCGGTGGGCCAGTCTGAGCCTGTTTGGGGTCATTGTCCTGCTGGAAGACTCATGACCTAGTACACAAATATAGCTTTCTGACTCTGGGCACTACATTGTGACCCAAAATTTTGCCATTTGGTAATCTTCATATTTCATGATGCCTTGCACAGTCAAGGCTCCCAGTGCCATAGGCAGTAAATCAACGACAAAACATCTTTGAACCTCCACCATATTTGACTGTAAATATCGTGTTCTTTTCTTTGTAGGCCTCATTCTGTTTTCGGTAAACAGTAGAATGATGTGCTTTACCAAAAAGCTACATGTTGGTATCATCTGTCCACAAGATGCTTTCCCAAAAGAATTTTGGCTAACTCATGTACATTTAGCAAACTGCAGTCTAGCATTTTTATGTCTCTGTTTCAGCATTGGAGTCCTTTTGGGTCTCTTGCCAGATTGTTTAATTTCACTCAAATGTCAATGGATAGTTCGAGCTGACAATAATGCACCCTGAACATGCAGGGCAGCCTGAATTTCTTTGGAATTTGACTGGGACTGTTTATCCACCATCTGGACTATCATGCATTGCAACCTTTAATCAATTTTTCTTTGCCGTCCACATTCAGGGAGATTAGCTACAGTGCCATGGGTTCTAAACTTCTTTATTATGTTGTTCACTGTGGACAAAGGAACATCAAGATCTCTGAAGATGGACTTGTAACCTTGAGATTGTTGATATTTTTCAACAATTTTGGTTCTCAAGTCCTCAGACAGTTTTCTTCTCCTCTTTCTGTTCAACATGCTTAGTGTGCCACACACAGAAACACTATGCAAAGATTGAGTCAGTGTCTTCCCTTTTTAGCTGGTTTAAGGTGTGATTTTTATATTGCCCACACCTTTTACTTGCCACAGGTGAGTTTGAACGAACATCACATACTTGAAACAAAGTTTTTTACCCACAATTTTGGAAAGGTGCTAACATTTTGTCAGGCCCATTTTTGTGGTTTTGTGTAAAATTATGTCCAATTTGCCTCTTTTCGCTGTTTTTTTGTTTTGCTGCAATATACACAAAGGAAATAAACATGTGTATAACAAAACATGTGTAATTGCAATAATTTTCAGGGAGAAATACTTCATTTTCCGGAACAGTTTCAATGGTGCCAAAACTTTTGGCCATGACTGATTATAGAAGCAGATCAATAGGTTATTTGTGGGCTATGTACTCACTTTTCTTATAGGTAGTACAGATACAGGTTACAATAGAACTATAAACCTAATAGGCAAGTTCCTGGGGGGCAATATTTCCTGGAGTCTCCAGTCAGGAAAGATGATACCATCTAAAGCAGAGGTCTCAAACTCAGCTGGATCAATGGGCTGCACATAGAAAAAATCTGAATATGAAAGGCCACATTTTTTGTAGTAGAAGATTACGTTTTCAGTGGTATCATTATTTTTCTTTATGAATTTTTGATCATTTAATTTTTTTTAATTCTTGGCATGTTTTTTATTCCTTTTAATGAAGTTTATTATATGGGTTATGGAACAGTTCTTCATTTTTACATAAAACAGCATTTTTAGTGGTCAAATATTTTTCCGTTATTTTTCATGTTTTATTGTGAATAATTTTAAAAAAATGTTTCCTTTTTTTGTTCCCTAATTGACCCCATACATTTATACTGTTTCACAATTAGCCCCTTATGGTAAATTCTGGTCCATATCCCTTAATAATGTCCCCTGTCCTGTTATAATGTCCCTAATTCTGTAATAATGTTCCCCGGCCTGTAATAATGTCCCCAATCCTAAAAATAATGTTCTCTGTCCTGAAATAATGTCCCCTATCATGTAATATTGTCCCATGTCCTGCAATAATGTCCCCAATCCTGAAGTCATGTCCCCCATCCTGTAATAATGTCCCTTATCATCTACTAATGTCTCCTGTTCTGTAATAAGGTCCTCAATGTGGAACAATGTCCCAATCCTGTAAAAATGTTTTTTATTCTATACAAATGACCTCAATTCTATAATAATGTCCTTCATCCTATAGTAATGGTTGTCATACTTTAATAATATCCCCTGTCCTGTTATAATGTCCTTCGTGTTGTAGTAATGGTCCTCATCCTATAATAATGCCCACTGTCCTGTAATAATGTCCCTCAATCTGTAATAATTGTCCCCGTCATGTAATATAATGTTCCCCATCCAGTAATAATGTTCTTCAACTTGTAATAATGTCCCCCACCCTGTAATAATATTCCCCATGCTGTGATAATTTTCCCTGTCCTGTAGTAATATCCCCATTCTGGTCCTATCTTATAGTAATGTCCCCATCCTGGTACCACCTTGTAGTAATGTCCCCATTCTGGTGCCATCTGGTAGCAATGCCCCATTCTAGTCCCCATCTCACAGTAATGTCTCCATCCTGTTCCCATCTTGTAGTAATGTCCCCATCCTGGTCCAATCTTGTAGTAATATTCCCATCCTGGTCCCATCTGATAGTAATGTCCCCATTTTGTACTCAAAGGACACACATTCAGTTGAAAATTAACGCTGACATCAGCAGCCCTTGGACCAGGCCACGATCATCTCAGTGACCTGATGGCCACACAATGGAGCCTCAGGGACTGCATGTGGCCTGTGGACCATGTGTTTGAGACCCCTGATCTAAAGTGAACTATTCTAGATCCCCCATACACAGTTGACTAATGTCGCCCAGATTCACCGATATTGACGGGTTCAACTATCACTCTAATAGTATGGGGGAGCTGGCTGTCTAGGGACATGTCGGTCAGGAACGTACGATTTTGGACTGATGATCGCTTTCATCACACAGAGATAAGTCACCAGCAGAGATGTCAGTCGCAGGTTTTCTTATAGAGAACATAGGAGTGCTCTGCCGAACAAGCACTCCCCTGTATGGAAGACTCGGCCGAGATGGCTGTCGGACAAAATTAATTTTTATGGAGGCATTAAAATTATGGCTGGGTATGCTCTGTAACCCACCTGAAAAAGCACTCAATAACAAAAGAATGAACATATGCATTTATATGCGAAAACAACTTGTTGTGCATAAAGAAACAAGACATAACTAGAGATGAGCGAACCTCTTAAGGTTCGATACATTTGGCGAAGTTCCCGATGTTCGCTGAATAGTTCGCTGAATGTATCCGAACCCCACTGAATTTAATGGCAAAACCAAATGCATAGACAACACCTTCAGGGGGGCCCAAAAGTTACAAAAACAGCTCAAATTAGGGGCAGACACCAGAAAAAGTGGCATCAATTGACTCAGAGTACAAATAGTATAATTGCCCATCATGGATGCATGGGACAGGGTTTGGACCTGCATTTCTAGCTTAAACATTGATTAGTAACAGGTGGATGAGTAACAGGTGTAGGCCTGGTTCTCTGAGAGCCCTGCCAAATTCAGACAATACACATGAAGGTGATCCAACT
>JARQOD010000002.1:243369073-243406693 GCA_033576555.1 Oophaga sylvatica | reverse complement strand
AGTGCAGCTCATCCAGGATGGCACATCAGTGCAAGCTGTGGCAAGAAGAGTAGCAGTGTATGTAATTGGCATTAGAGAGAATACCAAGAATGGCAGGTTCGACATTGGTGCCCTGAGCTCTTCACGCATAAGAGCAGGTTCACACTAAGCACATGTGACAGACATGACAGAGGCTGGAGACACCATGAAGAACAATCTACTGCCTACATCATCTTCCAACATCATGTCTCATTCCATCCACCAATGTCACGTTGCACCACAGACTGTACAGGAGTTGACTGATGCTTTAATCCAGGTCTGGGAGGAGATCCCTCAGGAGAACATCCGCCGCCCCATCAGGACCATTGGAGAGGCAGGCCCAGGCATTGTAGAGAGGTCATACAAGAACATGGAGGCCTCACGCACTAGTGAGCATCATTTCCTTGTCTTGAGACATTTCCACTAAAGTTGGATCAGCCTATAATTTGATTTTTGAACATCATTCCAAATTGAGAGCCTCCATGGGATATTAATTTGGATTTACATTGATCATTTTTATGTTTTATTTCTCTCAACTAGTGTTGAGCGATACGATAATGCAAATATCGGCTATCGGCCGATATTAGCTCTATCGGCCTTTCGATAATTCGTTACGATATTTTCGTCTTATCGAATACCGTAATCGGAAGTTCCCATAATTCTTTGCGAGGCAATGTGATTTTAGTCAGCCAATGAGGAATCCTAAGAAGTGTGGGCACATCCTGTACTGCTGCGGTCATGTTAACTAATGGCATGGCTGTGATTGGATGCTGAAATGATGTCAGAATGCACTATAAAAGGCGCCGCCGCCATTTTAGCGTCACTGTGCTGTGAATTCAGTAAGGGACAGAACGCTACTGTGCTGACTCTGAGGGACAGTTAGAGATTGCGATTTAGTGTACTGTGCTGTAGGCAGGCTAGCACCAACCGCTGTGTAAAGCTTCCTTTTGCCTGCAGTGTTGTTTTAACAGCTCTGCAAGGTGTGTGTGAGTGCAAGTGACGCTGCAGTTTGCTCTGCATGCAACGCTGTCTGTAGGCATCTGCACCTGTCACTCACAGACTATTTTTTTTTCCTTCAGTGTAATTCTTGCAGCTCCATGTAATTTAACTATTAGTGTGACGCGCTTCCATCCGTATCCAATATATTGGTTGCAAACACTATAGAAGTAGACAAAGGAGTAGCCTTTCACAGATTGTGAACAGTTGTGTTTCAGTGTTCACTTCAGTCTCTGCGTAATAACCACACTTAGGCCTTATAACTTTTCTGACTTTCTTTATCAATCTACCAAGATGAAGAAGTCAGTGAGTAAGGCACGTGGTCGTGGCCGTGGAGTTTCAGCAGGGAGAGGACGTGGGGATTCTGTGGCTGCTGCCGCCCTCAGTGACACAGCATCCACCATTTATCCCCGTGAGCGTTCCTTTATGCGCACTTTGGTAGGAGCTCGGCGTGCCCCCCTGCTGCGGGAAGAACAAATTGAAGCCGTTGTTGGTTGGATGGCAGCCAATGCATCGACTTCAATTCCTTCCACCTCCTCTCAGGAACACAACACTGTTGAGCAACCATCTGTCTGTTCACCGCCTGTCAAATTGCCAAGGCAGTCAGAGAGTTCTGTACAGGAGCCAGCTGAGTTTCTGCTTCTGTTCTCAGAATCTGTTGGCTCACAAACACGGGCACAGGCAAGCAGCATTCTGCAATTTGAAGAAGAGGGAGTATGCAGTGATGCGCAACAGCTGTGTCTCTCTCAATCTGAAGAGGCGGGTGAGCCAGTGCCGATGGACAGCACACCGCAGAACGCATCTTATGGAGCATGGTGCTGCCCAGACCATCCAACAGCAGCAGGTGTTGGAAGAGGGTAGTGGAGATGATGAAGTCCGAGACCCAACATGGCGTGAGC
Source organism: Oophaga sylvatica (assembly GCA_033576555.1). Lineage (NCBI taxonomy): Eukaryota > Metazoa > Chordata > Amphibia > Anura > Dendrobatidae > Oophaga > Oophaga sylvatica. The sequence goes on along the minus strand of JARQOD010000002.1, from coordinate 243,404,780 downwards.
AACAGGAAGGTGGTGGGAGCAGCTCTGAGGAAGAGATTGTCCCAACGGTACAAAGAGGAGGGAGAGGTAGGCTGCAGACTCGCTTGCCTGTAGCCTCCAGTTTGGCACCTGTTGGGAGCAGTTCTCTTAGAACTGTCAAAATTGGCGCTCCCATGACTTGCACTGCGTGGTCCTTTTTTGACAGACTTGTACATGATATTTGCTATGTTCAATGCAAGCTGTGTAAGCAAAAAGTTAAAAGAGGTAAAAATATCAGGAACCTGAATACCACAAATATGTGGACACATGTACGGACAAAGCACGTAGCTGAGTTCCAAAGACACACTGGAGATGTAGGCCAACCTACAGCAGCACCTACATCTTTAGGTCATGTTCAAGCCTCTACCTCCAGCTCTCACACACCTGTTTCGGCTTCCTCACAGGATCTCCATGGAAGAACCTCGGTCACTGTTGTCCATAGACAAACTGTTATTCCACCCACTGCAGCAAGTTCACAGTCATCGTCACACTCCCAGAACAAAAAACAGCCATCGGTAACACAGGCATGGGATAAAAGACGGCCATACTCGGCAAACCATCCACGAGCACAGGCTCTGAATGCTGGCCTTGCAAAACTCCTGTCCCTTGAAATGCTGTCATTCAGGCTGGTAGGAGACTGACAGTTTCAGGAACTTTATGGCATTGGCAGTCCCACAATATAATGTGCCAAGCCGATTTTATTTCAGCAGGCAAGCTGTCCCTGCTCTGCAAAAACATGTCGAGGGAAACATTAAACATGCGCTACTAAACGCCGTCAGTAGCAGGGTCCACCTGACCACCGATGCGTGGACCAGTACCCATGGCCAGGGACGATACCTTTCCCTCACTGCCCATTGGGTCAATGTTGTGGAGCCGGGTACAGATCTTGCCAGTGGCGCTGTACGTGTTCTGCCAACTCCAAGGATTGCAGGAATCCAGTCTGTGCACATTGATTCCTCCTCCTACTCCAGTTCCTCAGAATCATCGCTGCACGAGCCGTCACGGTATACCTCCACATGGACCCGTGAACGCTTATCTGTTGCGACCGATATGAGCACAGCCGTGGCCAAACGTCAACAGGCCGTACTGAAATTAATTCCCATGGGGAATCGAAGCCACACAGCGCAGGAGCTCTGGGATGCCATCAAGCAGGAGAGCGATGTGTGGTTTTTGTCAGCTAATCTCCAGCCAGGCTTGGTAGTGTGTGACAATGGCCGAAATCTGGTGGCAGCTCTGGGCCTTGGCAACCTCACTCACATACCATGTCTGGCACATGTGCTCAACTTGGTCGTGCAGAGTTTTTTGAGGGACTATCCGGATCTTGATGCACTGCTGCACAAGGTGCGCCTAGAGTGCGCTCACTTGCGACGTTCCAGCATGGCCAGATTGCGCATTGCAGCTCTGCAAGTCAGATTTCGCCTTCCTGAACATCGCATCATATGTGACGTACCCACCAGGTGGAATTCCACGTTACATATGTTGGAGCGGTTGTGTGAGCAGCAGCCAGCAGTAATGGAGTATCAGCTGCAACAGGCGCAATCAACTCGCAATTTGCGCCGTTCACACTTCACCACTACTGAGTGGGCCTCTATGAACGACATCTGCGACGTTTTGCATGCGTTTGATGTCTCAACGCGGATGGCGAGTGCAGATGATGCACTAGTCAGCATGACTGTACCCCTTATCTGCCTGCTTCAGAAATCACTGAAAGCACTAAAGGAAGAGGTTTTGAAAGAGGTGGAGGATGAGGAGTCACAAATTCAATTACCTTCAGGACAGTCAGCACAACGTCGTTCCTCACAAAGGGCTGGGCAGGGCTCACTTTGTGAGGAGGATGAGGAGGAGGAGGAGTCAATGGAGGAGGAAGAAATCCCTACAGAGGGAGGTACACAACGCTCTACTCAGTATGTAGAGAGAGGGTGGGGTGATGCAGAGGAGACAGAGATAACGCCTCTTCCAGAGGACAGCCTTTGTTGGCCAGTTGGGAGTATGCAGCACATGGTTGATTTCATGCTTCAGTGCCTGAGAAACGACCGCCGCATCGCCCACATTCTCAGCACGTCAGATTATTGGGTGTACACCCTCCTAGACCCTCGCTACCAGGACAACTTACAAACCCTCATCACACCGGTGAACCGGGACCGTAAAATGCAGGAGTACCAAGACACACTGGTGCAATCCATACTGTTGTACATTCCAGCCGAGAGAGCTGCTGCTGCTACTGCTGCTGCTTTACAAAGCAGCTCTGTGCGTCGAGGCAGTGTAGACACCTCTACAACAAGAGGGAGCAGAAGCAGCGCCTCTGCACAGGGCAAGAACTGTATGTTACAAATGTGGCAAAGTTTTGTGACAGCGCCAGCAAGGTCTACACCATCCGAGACGGCTCCAGTCACCAGGAAGAAACGTTTCCGTAAGATGGTGACAGACTACTTGGCTTTCCCTCTAAGTGTACTCCCAGATGCCTCTTCCCCTTTCAAATTTTGGGTCTCTAAGTTGGATACATGGCCAGAGCTTAGCCAGTATGCATTGGAGGTGCTGGCTTGCCCTGCTGCCAGTGTATTATCTGAGCATGTCTTTAGTGCTGCAGGTGGTGTAGTAACAGACCGTCGCATGCGACTATCCTCAGAGAATGTAGACCGGCTTACTTTTCTGAAAATGAACAAGGCATGGATCTCACCTGAATTTGCCTGTCCGTTTTCAGATTAAATAACTGTTTGGCAACGTTTTCCATGTCTCCTGTTATGTTCATCTTTCTACCACCTGAACTGTACTCCCTGGGCTACAACACCGCCATTTGTTGCTCGTAAGTAATTGGCAGGGGTACTGACTCCTGGCCAGCCTGGTTACAGCACGACAGCTGTTTCCTGGCAGTGTGAACGTCAATTATCCTCCAATAAGTTGTGCTGTCGTGTTGCATTCGGGTTAGCCGACTCTATGGTGCCTGCAGTTTAGGTGATTCCTATGTGTGCTGTGGGATATGTAAATAAAGGCGGTTTCCATTGTGACAATAGGATAAGCACCCACTGTAGGACTGTGTGATTCGGTAACTGCGGACGGCTTGCGTCCTGTCAACTTACATTTTCATGGGTGCGTTCTTCTACCCGTCCGGGGTCCAGTACCGTCAAGTGGTTCTCCCCAGTGCCTTTGGCCTAGGTGCCTCCATCTCCGTATCCGAGTTCCAGCAACGTCTGCTGGTCCTTGGTAGTGCTTTGGAGCACAGGTACCTCCTGCTTAGTAACCGTGTCACAGTAACGTCAGCTGGTACTCGGTTGTGACATTGCCTCTTTTCCTTCTGCTACCCGTCCGGGGTCCAGTACCGTCAAGTGGTTCTCCCCAGTGCCTTTGGCCTAGGTGCCTCCATCTCCGTATCCGAGTTCCAGCAACGTCTGCTGGTCCTTGGTAGTGCTTTGGAGCACAGGTACCTCCTGCTTAGTAACCGTGTCACAGTAACGTCAGCTGGTACTCGGTTGTGACATTGCCTCTTTTCCTTCTGCTACCCGTCCGGGGTCCAGTACCGTCAAGTGGTTCTCCCCAGTGCCTTTGGCCTAGGTGCCTCCATCTCCGTATCCGAGTTCCAGCAACGTCTGCTGGTCCTTGGTAGTGCTTTGGAGCACAGGTACCTCTTGCTTAGTAACCGTGTCACAGTAACGTCAGCTGGTACTCGGTTGTGACATTGCCTCTTTTCCTTCTGCTACCCGTCCGGGGTCCAGTACCGTCAAGTGGTTCTCCCCAGTGCCTTTGGCCTAGGTGCCTCCATCTCCGTATCCGAGTTCCAGCAATGTCTGCTGGTCCTTGGTAGTGCTTTGGAGCACAGGTACCTCCTGCTTAGTAACCGTGTCACAGTAACGTCAGCTGGTACTCGGTTGTGACATTGCCTCTTTTCCTTCTGCTACCCGTCCGGGGTCCAGCACAGTCAGCTGGTCCTCGTTACTTCCATTGTCTCTTGCTCCATCTGATACCCGTCAGGGTTCCAGTAACGTCAGCTGTTTCTCGGAAATTAGACGACATTAAAGACAACCCAGAAGAAGATGACGACAACAAGGACGACGAGCATGAAGCCAACCAGCCTGAACACCATCACAAAGAAAAAATAAAAGATTACCCAGAAGAAGATCACCAACAGGACAAAGAAGGTTAAGACAAACTACAAGATACAGAACAAGAGACAGAAGAACAATAAGCAAAAGATCAAAAAACAGAAGAACATGAAGTATAAGACCAAAATGAAGAGCAAAATATATGCTCTAAATTCTAAGCAGAAGAAGACTAAGCAGTGTATGGGGGTGAGTCCGTTCCTCCTCGTGGTGCCCCTTGAAAATGCCTGCTGCTGCAGGCTAAACTGAACACGGACAAATACTGTTGTAATTTAAATCTTTTGTGACAGCAAGAACGGAAGGATGAACAATTCATACTTTTACAGATTACAAGTACAGGAATCTCTGTCACAAATAAGAATATGATGAAGAAGATGAAGAGGAAGAAGATGAAGAATTTGAATATGAAGAAGATTAATTAGTTTAATAATAACAACAATATGAGTAATGTAAACAAAAACATGAATAGCAAGAAGTTTAAGAAGAAGATTAAGAAGGTGAAGATGAAGAATAATTTGATGAGAAAGATGATGCTGCTGCTGAAGATTATGAAGGAGAAAGTGTGGCACTGGCAAAAGTTAAAAAGGTGAAGAGCATGGAAGTTGTGAAACATACATATTTGCCAAAATAGAAAAAAGGTTAACAACATTGTCAATTTGTTAGTCAATCCAAACGTATTTCCAAAAAAAAATATATTAATGCTATTCCAATGCATTGGGTTAAACATGTATGCATTTATTGTCTCCTCAACCTCCCCCAATACATTCTACATTAGTCTTTGTTGTTTTCCTTCATGTACAATTAACCAACAAGGCAAGAATGTTTTTTTTTAATTTCGATATTTTGTTCCCATAGACTTACATGGGACTTCCGCTATCGAAATCGGATATCGACGATATTTAGTGCTATCGGCGATACAATTTCGATACGATATTTTTAGATATCGAGCAATAACGCTCAACACTACTCTCAACACATTCCACTATGTAATGAATAAAGAATTGCAACTGAAATATTTCATTCAGTGATATCTAGGATGTGGTATTTTAGTGTTCCCTTTATTTTTTTGAGCAGTATAAATTGTAACTTTAGGAAATAGTGCTCTTGTGGAAGGGATACCCCAAAACTGAAAGATATGAAAAATAGATAAGAATACTAATCTATGGACCTCTCCTTATTAGCTTATCATACTTCAGCAGAGCATGGAGAGAATGAGTGTATAAACCTCTTTAAACCTGTTTCAAATCTCAATGTGAAATGCATTAGAAAAGGTTTTCAGTCTGTTTTTAATTATCACAACATGCTACAAGTGAAGGAAAAACAAGAAATGAGAAGAGATGCATTGGAATGAAAGCAAAAATAGCTAACTCAACATGAAGATGCCAAGCAATTTCACCTCTGTTCCATGATCTGCATGTATTTGTATATTCTCTTGTTTGTGTATGGTTTTCTAACAATCAATATGTATTTTACAGTGAAAAATGCATTATCTTGTAAATTAATAGCAAAATCACATATAGTTCAAATAGAACCTAAAAGTAAAGTATGCCATGCCCATGAGAAAGCTGTCAGACAAACGTTGTTTAGTAATTGTTACCCAACTGTCCGTACTAAATTCTTCCAAGTTTCGGATGAGACCCATCCAAATCTATGGGTGCGTAACAAAATTGGATCCTACACATGGAGCATCCAAGTGGCACACGATTTTTAAGGCTACATTTCTGTTAATATTTTCTTGTGTACATATATGAAAACAGATCGCACACAGACATCCCATGGATGTCACAACTGATGTAAAAAATGGACACACAGAAGGCAAATAGATGAAAATCGAATAAAAATTTAGAAGAAAATTGTCCCAGTTTTCTGAATGAAACTCAGACAATTTTTCATATGCTCGTGTGCAAGGGATCCATAAAAGTATTCTCCAAGAAATGTAATAAAGCAACTAAATAATGCACATTTAACTATTAAACACTTTTCTAAATACCTTTTATTAGCAAAAATGGTATGCCTTATCTGGTTTACTCTGTCAGGATTCTAAAGACGACAACTGCTGGGACCTGCAGTAGGACAGACTATGTGTGTCACGTAGTGACAAGGGACTGTGGGTGCCTACCCAATCCTTCAAACTAGGGGCGCATCTCTGTCAAATGAATTACTCCTGCAGGTGGAGACGCCAGGGTCTCATGCCTTGCTATGCTTCGATATTTATCCTTATCTGTTCCCTCCACCACCCAGGGAGGTTTGAGGCTGAGTTGTATAGAATAACACTAACCAGACAAACAGATTTAAAAAAATTAGTCTGAAAATGGCATCAGCCGCGCATGTGCAGTAGCAGCTATCGGTGATCCGATAGCTACTACTGCACAGGCATCGGTGGTGCCATCTTGGTAGAGAAACAAAACCCATTGCTTTCTCCAAGATGGTGCCACCTGCATAGTAGTAGTTATCGGATCGCTGATAAATGCTACTGTGCAGGCGCAGCTAGCTCCATCTTAGTGGAGACAGTTTTTTTCTCTAGCAAGATGGCGTCGCCAGCATCAGCGCAGTAGCAGCTATCTGTGATCCGATAGACGCTACTGCGCAGGCACCGGCAGCGCTATCTTGGAGGGAGCAATTTTTTTCTCTAGCAAGATAGCCGATACTACTGCTACTGCGCAGGCGTGGCCAGCACCTTTTTGAGACTGATTTTTTTTTCAATTTATGTATACCATCAAAACAATATTAAATGCACAGGCCTCCGGCGCCTGCCTGCAGAAGGGGATTTTTAAAAAAATATATATATAATATTCATTATGTAAACTAGGGGCAGGTCACTGAGGGATCAGTGACCTGTCAGAAGCCATACTTATGAATACATAATCAGAGCATCACATGAAGAGCATATCATTAATTCAAAAGTGAAAATAAAGATTAAACTACTACAAGACGGATTTCATTAACCAAGATATTATTTTAATCAGTATAACAGAGCCAAGCTGACACTGTCTGTTGGTTACTCAGCACATTCCTGCTGACAGGTTCCCTATATCAATGTACATTCACACTGGCAGATTTTTGGACATAATCACTGATGAGAGCATAAGTTGATCAGCTCTCGGCTATTTTACATGGTCTGAAGCAAACTTTATAGGGACTGACGATTATTGCTTGGTTAAGTTAAAATACTACCATGATCAATATTTGTTATATTAAAAAAATACGTAAGAATACATAATAAAAGGGAAAATTATTTGCTGGAAATAGTTAAGAGATGTCTTTATCCTGACAAAAAGAATCCTGTGTCAAATGTCAAACCGCTAATACATGCAAACAACTTAGAGGCCAGAAGGACTATGGTGAAAAACAACAGCCAGCATGGGAGCTGAGATCCTTCACATACTTATTCCCATAGCTGGGGAGATACACACACTGAATCCACTAATGAGCTCTACACCTCCCTCAGATAAATCTCTGTTCTAGTAACAATTCTTTTCCCTTGGTTATTTCTCCCATACCATGAACTGTTTTACATGATTTCTACATCTACATCACTTCTGTTGTCTATAACTTGGTGCACTGCTAACATGACATGAGAATTAGGATTATTCACAGGTATATTGGCTCCCACATTGTATTGTTTTCCCCTTTATTTTCAAAATGACAGTCTTTTGGCATTTTATTTGTCAAAAATATGTTAACTCAAAGAGTATTGCATAAAAGCAAACAAGATTTCAGGGTGAATAAAAAGAGAGATAAAATCCTGTGACCCCAATGTATTATTAGCCCTCCATAATTCATGTGTTAGGCCATATCTAGAATATGGGATCCAGTTTTAGGCTTCACATTATAAAAAGGATGTTCAAAGGCACATTATTACATGGGATGGAAGGCTTCTAATATGTTGAGAGTTTGGAAAAGATAGAATCATAGAACGTTAGCATTGGAAGAGACCTCAAGGGACATTATTGTGTCCCATGAATGGAACAACTTGTTATGTATTCTCTATGTTATGCGCTGCATTCTGCTGTTGCTAGGGAGAAGCCCTGCCCCTTGAAGTTTGTCCTTTTTCTTTCCTGTAGTTGATGATGTTAGTCTTTGCTCCTAATTCTTTCTCATTTTCAGTTTGCTGTAGCCATTTTTGGATGCACGTGTGTACTTCTCTGTTTGGATTGCTCTTTCCACCTGCTGAAATACAAGATTTCAGAGAATATCAACTCTGTTTCTCCTGTGTCAGAATAGTGGAAAGAGACTCTTCAAGGCAGTATGAGTCTCTAAATCCTTAGCCATCAATCTCTTAGATAACTGTATGATTGTTGTACTCACATGCGATGCTGTTGTGAATACTCTGGAGGCGACTTCTGAGCTGGGGCTCCCTCCGGTGGTTGCTGAGGGTAATGAACTGATTGCTGAATGACCTTCAGCTGGCTCTGAATGGTCTGATATAAGTGACTTGAACTCCCTTCAGCCTTGCCGGTAATTAATTGTTCTTCCTGGTCTTGCTTGGAGCTCAGCTTGCATTCCTGCTCTCTTTCAGATAAGTGATTTGCTTATTTTTTTTTCCTCTGGTTGGATTTTCCTTGTTTGTTTGCTGCTTAGCAGTAAACTTCAGCCTGGTCCCTTTTGGGGTCTGGCGCTGCTATTGTGCTGTTTGTGTTTGAACTTTTGCTCTGTTCCTATGTCACTTTTTATTTGCTGACTTGCTGTGTGTTACACCAGAGATCTGATTTAGGTGGTAGAGATCGTGTGATCTCAGGTTTTTTTGTTAATCAGAAGTGTTGGTATTTTTGTCAGGGTTTTTTTGGGTTGCAGTCAGAATTCTTTCCTATACTTTTCTATCTAGACAGATTGGGCCCCAGCGTTTGCTCATTCTATTTTCTGTCTGTGTTCGTATTTTCTTCTGGTCTAACTGCCATTACATGTTTGGGGGCTTCCTATTTCTTTGGGGATTCTGCTACGGGGCAGATAGCATTCATCTTTCTGCCTTTAGGTGTAGGGTGTAGCTATCTCTCCGTCTGTGATGAGGCGTCTAGGATCAACGTAGGTACGCTCCACGGCTACTTCTAGTGTTGCGGTTAGTTCAGGGTCCTGCAATCCAATAGTTTCCAGCCTCCTCTCTGGTGTATTGCTTCTTTGGATATTTTTTTGCAATTTCTCCTCAGCTACCGAAACATAACACGATGCGTCCTCAGATAGTTCCAACTCTGCCATACTGACTTGCAATCAGAGTCCAGGAGAAACAGAGTTGATATTCTCTGAAATCTTGTATTTAAGCACAATGCAGCAGCTGGAAAGAGTAATCGAGAGAAGTACACATGTACATCCAGAAATGGCTACAACAAACTGATAATGAGAAAGAAGGGAGGAGCAAAGGCTAACATCAACTACAGGAGAGAAAAAAGGAAAAACTTCAAGGGGCAGGGCTTCTCCCTAGCAACAGCAGAATGCAACGCATAACATAGAGAATACATAACAAGTTGTTCCATTCATGGGACAAAACACTCCCCATCTGAAATCTTCAGATTTCACAATGTCTCTGTATGATGTGACGAGTAGAGATGAGCCGGATAAAGAGAAGGAAAAAGCGAGCCATTTTGCTGGCAAACTATGTGTCATCAGGGGAAGGTGGTACAAAATCCTTTGAAACCCAGGCAAGGTTCATTTTAACGAAGAATACAATAGGAATAGTGGGATTAATAATATACAATAAAAAATATAATAAAAACAATGACCAATATTGCCTAAAAGAGATAATAAAAGGATATACCAAAATTCCTAACACATGGATGGCAGACCATCCGGATAATATGAGAAAAAAGAGACAAAGGATATGGTGTGGTAAAGCAACCCAACAGAGATATCAGAATAGTTAATAACACCAACAATCAGAAAGATGTGCAACAAATGAATAGTTTATTAATTTGCATAACATAACATATGACACAGAAATATAAATATATAACTTTAACCCCTTAATGTCCATTGACGTGCACAGTCCGTCATGGCAAGGTGTCAGTTTTGGCACCTTGACGGACTGTGCACGTCATCCCTTTGAACTACCACTGCGTGTAAACACGCAGTGGTAGTTCAGTGCCGACAGCTGTCACAGACAGCTGACAGGCACAACAAGCGGTGCGGGGACCTTTGCCGTCGGTCCCTGCACTTACAGCGCTGTGATTGGTCAGTCAATCTGACTGACCAAACACAGCAGCGATCGCGCAGGAGATGCTTAAATTTCAGCATCTCCAGCGCGATCAGTGCAGGAGCTTGGCGCTGCAGTGGCCAAGCTTCCTGCACTGACAGCCAGGAGCGGCGTCCCCACCGCCCCGCCTGTTAACCCCCTGACTGCTGCGATCGAGCGCGATCGCAGCGCTGAGGGGGGGAGGCAGAGGGTCGGGAGTTCCCTCTGCCTCAGATCGGCGCCCTGCAATGTATTTGCAGGGCCCGATCTCTGCCTTGATGACCCAGGGGTTGTCATGACGACCTCCGGGTCATCTAGCTACAGAAAGCTGCTGTGATCATGGTCACAGCAGCTTTCACTATAGGTACAATGCATTGCAATACTGGAGCATTGCAATGCATTGTAACTGCAATAAAAAGTAAAAAAGTGAAAGTCCCATAAAGGGACAAGTTAAAAAAAAGCATTTTTTTAAAAAAATTGTAAAAAAAATATAAAAAAATAATTTAAAAAAATCCCCTAAAAAATACACATTTTTATGTACTAAAAAAAACAAAAAACAAAAAAATACACATGTTTGGTATCGCCGCGTCCATAAAAATCCCATCTATAAAAGCGTAACCCTAGTTAACCCCTTCAGTGAAAGCCGTAAAAAAAACCAAAAAAGTAGTAAATTATACTTTTTCCAAGCGGTATCATCATACCGCTTGGAAAAAGTGCAATAACACGCGATCAAAAAGTGGGATATAAGTAATCATGGTACCGCTGAAAACGTCATCTTGTCCCGCAAAAAACAAGCCACTATACAGCATCATCAGCGAAAAAATAAAAAAGTTATAGCTCGCGGAATAAACTGATGCAAAAATAATTATTTTTTCTATAAAATTTTTTATTGTGTAAAAAACGCCATAACATAAAAAAATATATAAATGAGGTATCGCTGTAATCGTAGTGAACTGACGAATAAAGCTGCTTTATCAATTTTACCACACGCGGAACGGAGGAAAAAAAAAAAACAATTCCTGAATTGCTGGTTTTTGTTCATTCTGCTTCCACAAAAATCGGAATAGGAAGCGATCAAAAAACGTTATGTGCCCGAATATGGTACCAATAAAAACATCAGCTCATCCCGCAAAAAATAAGCCCACAGACAACTCTGTCGGCCGAAATATGGAAAAATTATAGCTCTCAAAATACGGTGGTGCAAAAATTTCTTACAAAAAATTATTAAAAAAAAAAGCGTCTTTTAGAGTTTGACAGAAGCTAAACATGAAAAAAGGATGTAAATCTGGTATCGCCATAATCGCACTGACCCGAGGAATAAAGTTGCCTAATCACTAATACCGCACGAGGAACGGCGTAAAAAAGAAAAACAATTCTTCACCTTTTGTGGATTTGTTCATTCTGCCTCCCAAAGATCGTAGTAAGGCGATCACAGTGGTTCCCCCCACATATGGGGTATCAGCGTACTCAGGACAAAATGCACATCAACTTTTGGGGTCCTATTTCTCCTGTTACCCTTATAAAAATAAAAATTTGGGGGCAAAAAGGTCATTTTTGTGGAAAAAATATGATTTTTTTATTTTCACGGCTCTACGTTATAAACTTCTGTGAAGCCCTTGGGGGTTCAAAGTGCTGACCACACATCTAGATAAGTTCCTTGGTGGGGTCTAGTTTGCAAAATTGGGTCACTTGTGTTGGGTTTCTACTGTTTAGGCACATCAGGGGCTCTCCAAGCGCGACATGACACCCGCAGACCATTCCATCAAAGTCTGCATTTAAAAATGGTGCTCCTTCCCTTCCGAGCTCTGCCATGCGTCAAAATAGTGGCTCCCCCCACATATGGGGTATCAGCGTACTCAGGACAAATTGCACAATAGCTTTTGGGGTCCTATTTCTCCTGTTACCCTTTTAAAAATAAAAAATTGTGGGCAAAAAGATTATTTTTGTGGAAAAAAATATGATTTTTTTTATTTCCGAGCTCTGCCATGCGTCAAAATAGTGGTTTCCCCCACATATGGGGTATCAGCGTACTCAGGACAAATTGCACGATAGCTTTTGGGGTCCTATTTCTCCTGTTACCCTTATAAAAATAAAAATTTGGGGGCAAAAAGGTCATCTTTGTGGAAAAAATATGATTTTTTTTTTTCACGGCTCTACGTTATAAACTTCTGTGAAGCCCTTGGGGGTTCAAAGTGCTGACCACACATCTAGATAAGTTCCTTGGGGGGTCTAGTTTGTAAAATGGGGTCACTTGTGGGGGGTTTCTACTGTTTAGGCACATCAGGGGCTCTCCAAGCGCGACATGACACCCGCAGACCATTCCATCAAAATCTGCATTTAAAAATGGTGCTCCTTCCCTTCCGAGCTCTGCCATGCATCAAAATAGTGGTTCCCCCCCCACATATGGGGTATCAGCGTACTCAGGACAAATTGCACAATAGCTTTTGGGGTCCTATTTCTCCTGTTACCCTTATAAAAATAAAAATTTGGGGCAAAAAGATTATTTTTGTGGAAAAAATATGATTTTTTTATTTTCACGGCTCTACGTTATAACCTTCTGTGAAGCACTTGTGGGTTCAAAGTGCTCACCACACATCTAGATAAGTTCCTTTGGGGGTCTAGTTTCCAAAATGGAGTCACTTGTGGGGGGTTTCTACTGTTTAGGCACATCAGGGGCTCTCCAAACGTGACATGACACCCGCAGACCATTCCATCAAAGTCTGCATTTGAAAAAGGCGCTCCTTGCCTTCCGAGCTCTGCCATGCGTCAAAATAGTGGTTTACCCCCACATATGGGGTATCAACGTACTCAGGACAAATTGCACAAGAACTTTTGGGGTCCTGTTACCCTTTGGAAAATAAAAATTGGGGGTGGAAAGATCATTTTTGTGGAAAAGATATGATTTTTTAATTTTACAGCTCTATGTTATAACCTTCTGTGAAGCCCTTGGGGTTCAAAGCTCTCATCACACATCTAGATAAGTTCCTTGGGGGGTCTAGTTTCCAAATGGGGTCACTTGTGGGGGTTTCCACTGTTTAGGCACACAGGGACTCTCCAAATGCGACATGGCGTCCAATCTCAATTCCAGCCAAAAAAGTCAAATGGCGCTGCTTCCCTTCCGAGCTCTGCCATGCTCTCAATAGTGGTTTACCCCCACATATGGGATATCAGCGTACTCAGGACTATTTGCACAATAACTTTTGGGGTCCTTTTATTCTTTGGAAAATAAAAATTGGGATGAAAAGATCATTTTTGTGTGAAAAAATATGATTTTTTAATTTTATGGCTCTACGTTATAACCTTCTGTGAAGCCCTTGGTTGTTCAAAGCTCTCAAAACACATTTAGATAAGTTCCTTGGGGGTCTAGTTTCCAAAATGGGGTCACTTGTGGGGGGTTTCCACTGTTTAGGCACATCAGGGATTCTCCAAATGCGAAATGGCGTCCAATCTCAATTCCAGCCAAAAAAGTCAAATGGCGCTGCTTCCCTTCCGAGCTCTGCCATGCGCCCAAATAGTGGTTTAACCCCACACATGGGGTATCGGTGTACTCAGGAGAAATTGTACAACAAATATTGTGGTTCATTTTCTACTGATATCCTTGACAAAATTTTAAAAAATTGTGTCGAAAGATAAATTTTGGGAAAAAAAGTTAAATGTTCATTTTTTCCTTCCATATTGCTTCAATTCTTGTGAAGTACCTAAAGGGTTAATAAACTTCTTGAATGTGGCTTTGAACACCTTGAGGGGTGCAGGTTTTGGAATGGTGTGACTTTTGGGTATTTTCTGTCATATTGACCCCTCAAATTCACTTCAAATGTGAGGTGGTCCCTAAAAAAAATGGTTTTGTAAATTTTGTTGGAAAAATGAGACATTGCTGGACAACTTTTAACACTTATAACTTCCTAACAGAAAAAAATTTTGGTTCCAAAATTGTGCTGATGTAAAGTAGACATGTGGGAAATGTTATTTATTAACTATTTTTTGTGACATATCTCTCTGATTTAATGGCATAAAAATTAAAAGTTTGAAAATTGCAAAATTTTCAAAATTTTTGCCATATTTCCATTTTTTTAATAAATAAACGCAAGTTATATTGAAGAAATTTTATCACTATCATGAAGTACAATATGTCACGAGAAAACAGTCTCATAATCGCCAAGATCCGTTGAAGCGTTCCAGAGTTATAAGCACATAAAGTGATAGTGGTCAGAATTGTAAAAATTGGCCTGGTCTTTAACCTACAAAATGGCTTGGTCATTAAGGGGTTAATGTTGTTAAAATTAAAGTGCGAGAACCCCACAGATTATACAAGCTGGCTAATGAGTCCACTAATATAGGGCTCAAAATATGACCAGGTAAGTAATGACACACCAAATGATCAGCCTTGCCAAATAAGTGTGTAAATGTGACACCAACAAAATTGCATACAAAAAAAGAGAGAGTGCTGCAATATTCAAAAAATCAATATGTAAATGTGGTCAACAATGTGCAACAATGTGCAAATAATAAAACCAAAATACATCAAAAACGTGCATCACTAAATATAAGTGCAAGTGCCCAGTATGCAAAAACAAAGCTCAAAAATTGTGTATGGCATGTGGCATAAAAATGGAATACCTGGGAGCCAGAAAGCCAGCGGTGGGGAGTCTCCAAGAACGCGCCCCGGCGCACGTTTCGGAATTAAATCCTTCTTCAGGAACCTCCTCAGTACCTGCGCATGTCTTCTAAGCGCTTTTATACTGGCATGAGCTATGACGTCTGCTCTCCAAGTCTCATCTTACTCACAGCATCTATGCCGTTCAATCTCTTCCGTCCTTGGGGCTATATTAACCCACTGACCATCAATGACACTGCACATCACCACAGATCCTCCAGATCCTTGGAGAGCCAGGTATGCGACGTCTTTCCTTCCCCACTGTCATTTTCTGTGACGCTTGACACCGGATGTATCTTTCTATTCCTATAGTAACCCCTGGGACTCTTGGTCCCACTGCTTCAAACAGACAATCACCTTTCAGTACTATAGGTATGTCTCCCCATTTTTCTGACAGCTTTGGTATTCATGCTATCATGTGGGATTTAACTTACCGTATTTTTTGGACCATAAGACGCACTTTTTTTCCTCCAAATTTGGGAGGAAAGTGTGGGTGCGTCTTATGGTCGGAATGTAACGTGGGGAGGGGGGCAGGGGGCAGCGGTGGAGTGGGATCGCAGGAGGCAGGAAAATATCCCCTCCGCTGCAGGAATCCAGCGCTGGGGAAACCACTGGTCCCGATACTTAAGTGCAGTGAATATTCATTAGCCGCTTCCCCGCCCACCTGTCAGCTGAGCAGTGAGCGGGGAGCAGCAAATGACAGAGCTACATGGTTCCCCAGCGCCTGATTCCTGCAGCAGCTGGGGATCTGTGTGGGAAGTAGAAGGAGGCGACAGGAGCAGAGTGCAGCAGGAGGCATCGCATACCTGACAGCACAGGGGCTGTGCTCATGCGATGCTGAATGCTCCTGTGGAGGACCTGTGATGAGGTCATGAAGAGGGCGGGCTGAAGCATCACATGACCACACAAAGCCCTGCCTCTTCATGATGTCATTACAGGTCCTTCAGACACACTGTACAAGAAAAAAATAATTAAAAGTTTAGTAAATACAGCACATTAAAAAGCACTCTGCCATCCTGTGGTGGACTATAACTCCCAGCATGCCATAGGATCTGCAGGACATGCTGGGAGTTATAGTTCTCCCATGGGATCTTAAAGCAGCACTCCAGTGTTATCAGTGCTGGAGTGTGGCTTTAAATATAAGCCCCGTGCCCCCATTCATAGGCCGGGGTAACACATGCGAGAAATTTGCACGATTTTTGTGCGAATTTCTCGCATAAACACCCGGCACTGCCGCCGCCACTCGGACCGGAGCGTGCGGCTGCATGTATTTCTATGCTGCATGTATTTCTATGCAGCTGCAAGCTCCAGAGTGCCAGCGGCAGTACCGGGTGTTCACGAGAGAGATTCGCACAAAAATCGTGCAAATTTCTCGCATTTGTGTGACCACGGCCTTATACTCACCCTCCAGTGTCTTCACATAGTAGTTTACAGACACCACACTGGTCCCGCATCACCATCTCTTACCCGTAGCTTCCTACATAATAACATGCTATTGTCATGGAAATATATATGTATTCCATATATTCAAAGTATATTCACATATATGTATTCACAGTTCACAGTTAATTAGATCTCACTTGCTAAAAAACCCTGTGCTCACATATTTCTAGGCCAGCTATAATCAGTCGTTTTAAAGAAATCTGGCCTTCATAAGGCCTTCATAAGGAACGTACAAAAAGTCTTATTAGATATCTGTTGTTTACATTATAGTTATGCAAGACAACTAGGTCACAAGAATATAAAACAATAATTCTGCAACTTCAGCTCTTTTATCATGATTATCATAATTATCATATTTAAACTAGAACAGCCAATAATCTAGCAGCTTTTAATTGTATGTTAATTGACTAACCAGCCCCTTTTTGTAAACGTATAAAACCTTGAATGAATAATAAATGTATGTCTTTGACGAACTGTTATACTGACACTTGCGTTGTGGACAGTTTTCATTTCGTTCTGAGCGCTCAAAGAAGACATTAAATAGAGATTTGGACATGGCAAGCAGCAAACACTGAAGGATATTTTTATCCTAATTAAATTTCCATATCAGTTGGCGCCTGCACGCGGGGCATTGGACGAAACGCACGAGGACCCGGCCGACCGGAGAGACGGGGGTGTTGGCCCTGGCCTTGGCACACGGGACGGAGACTGCAGCTCCATCAGTAAGGTAAGAAAACTTTGTCATCTTACCTGAATGTTCCCTGTGCCTAGTCCTAGCCTACACTTCCAGCCGGTCGGACGTGGTCATCACCGCATTCCCAGGTTGTGTAAAAAGTCCATACCCTTATCCAAAAGCCCTGGGATATAAGCCGAGTTGTTTGCTGCTGTGCTGTATATGTTTCATGTTTTATGTGAACCGGGAGAAAGTTGGAACGGTGACTGTGTTTTTGCTTGCTGATTTCTGGGGGCTGTATAGCAAAAGACAAATTGCTGCATAAGTTCCCGCAGTAAACTTTCACGCACCGGGAGGCCATCCCAGTCAAATCAGACGTGGAGGGCGGGAGCTTTGTTTTGGATAAGTCCACGCAGATATTCTTCACACATTGGAGGGAAGTTATCCCAAAAAAAATCCAGTTGTGAGAAGCGAGGGCTTTGTTCGGTTAAGTTTCTGCAGTAAACTTTCACGCACTGGGAGGCCATCCCAGTCAAATCAGACGTGAAGGGCAGAAGCTTTGTTTGGATAAGTTCTCACAATAATCGTCCACGCACCGGGAGGCCATCCCAGTCAAATCAGACGTGGATAGTGAGAGTTTTGATGAAGGCTATTGCAGATTATTGTGACCGGCGCACCGGCCAGGGCGTACGGTACAGAGAGCGATAGAACCTTGAGCCTCACCGCGCTCAGTGCAATTGGTGAGTTATCAGTTACCAGAGCAGCTTGTATGTGTCACAGATCATCAAAAGAGGGATTCGTATTCTCCCGGGTGTCTGTCTCATTTGTACATGTCAACTGTCTGTATCAGGTACTGTCGCTTTAAATCACATCTCCGTGCGCTCTGTCAGTATCTCATTCAGAGCAGTGTGCTGGCTGCAGCAGCGAGAAAACCCCTTTGACCCCCCTCCTCTGCTAATCATATTGTCACATCTGTTTCTTGGCTTTGATTTTTATTTTTTTAAGCTAGTTTTTTGGCTACAGGTTTTAACGTGAAAATTATCAGGCATTCAGACTGAACTATATTCATTTTTTTTGCTATTCTGAGGAATAATAATAATTTTTTTTTGTTACGTGATTTCAGTGTCTGGAGAGACAGCAAGCAGAGATAGAAGGGAGGGGGGAAGTGCTGGCAGCAGCCAGCTGACATTCCAGAGAGCGGTAGGAAAAAAAAAAACCTACGCTACCAGACAGAAGTTTTACAGTACTTTTCTTTTTGTTTTTATCATTTTACAATCAATTTTTCCACCTCTTTTCTGTTTTTTTAATTAGCTGTTTTAGTAACAAGGGTTGTTTTTCAGAGTTTTATGAGTAATACGGTTTTTTCTTTTCTCCCCTTTTTGGTGAATTTATTTTTTTGTTTTCTTTTTCTAGAGGTTTTTTTTTTACTAAATCTAACTTTTATTTTTAAAGTTTTCTTTTAAATACATTTTTAAATAACTTTTTTCTTCTAAGCAATTTATTTTAGAGTTTTATTTCTCCAGCCATTTTCTTTTTTTTTTTTTCTACCAACCTGCTTTAGACCAAGGTCACATAGATAAGGAAAATTACAGGCTGAGGGAGAGAGCAGACACAAACTACGCAGCGGTTTGAGTAGCCCCTCCCGTCGGGCATTCGGCGTTGACAAACAGAACCAGAGTGCAGCAGTTTTCAGATTTTTAAATCACCTTTGTTGAATAGGTTTTTGGAATAGACACAGTACGTGAGAAGCAAATAGACAGGCAGCCTTTACGCTGCATAATGAAATGTTTTTTCTTGTTTTTTGTTATTTGAAAGGTAACGGGAAAATTTGTTAATAGATTACCATCTGCTATAAAAGAGCAGCGGTGCATCGTGTAAAAGATACAGCAAGTTAATTTGAACGGACCAGGAAGTGATTTTTTTTTATGTGAATAAGTTTGAAAAGGTGTTAAATCATCTGTGAGAAAAAGATCACTGACATGTCACAAGAGCAGAATTCAGAGTCACACACATGACATGTCCATCATGTGGAGACACGGGACAGGTGTAGGCTGCTCTCATTGAGTAAGGAGCCTTGTACAGGGAAAAACGCTCCCCGCCTCTCTCCACAGGGAGAAGGCATTTTTGTTTCAACCATCCCCTCTCAAGAGTCACAGGGGGGACACCCTCTCCTTTTTCTTCTCTCAGTCCCTTTCTCTTCTTCAGACTTTTCTCCTCTTTCCTCGCTGCCATCCCTCTCATTCCTTCTTTTCCCTCCATCACATCTCTGACACATCCATTTTCTTCATCTTCCTCTTCTTCTATCTCTTCCTCTCCAACTCTCAAATCTTCTTCTTCATCTTCTTCTACTTCTCCCCCTCCATCTTTCTTCTCTCTCTCTCCTCCATCTTTCTCTCTTTTCTCCCTTTCACTCTTCTCTCCCTTCCCTCCTCTTTCTCTCGCTCCTCCCTCACACCTCCCTTCTCTTCCTCTTTTTTCTACTTCGTTATCAACTGGGTCAACGCCCAATCCAAGCAATGTGGTGTCCCTGTATTCAGTGTCTCCAGCACAGGGCACCTTGTCTATCCCAAGCACAGTACAAACATTGCCAGTCAT
Source organism: Oophaga sylvatica (assembly GCA_033576555.1). Taxonomy (NCBI): domain Eukaryota; kingdom Metazoa; phylum Chordata; class Amphibia; order Anura; family Dendrobatidae; genus Oophaga; species Oophaga sylvatica. The sequence continues at coordinate 243,385,140 of JARQOD010000002.1, read as the reverse complement.
TATATCAGGAGAAGAAAGTGCAGATCTCCCTACACAAAACGCTACATGTAGCCCCCAGACACAACAGTCCACAGCTAGGGCTTCACAGGGGGTGGTATAGGTACAGGGCTGCTAGCATGGAACCATGACACTGATCCACCGCAGCCTCAGCAAGGAAGTGGGAAATCCCCATGCAGCAAGACAACTTTAAAGCCCAAATCTCACCCAGTGTATGCACCAAGTACACCATGTCACTTCTTATCTGATGAAGATGAAGATGCAACGTCACACATGCTGCCCAATACTAGGGAAGAAAACACACAAGCACCAATAGAGCAGGGACAGATAGAGGCACCATCCTATGAGCCCTTCATCCCAAGCCAGGTGATCAGTATGCTGCCAGACCCAGGGATACACCCCATGCCATTTTGCCAAAAAATGCAGCAGATCCAGCGAACGTATGCAGCAGCCTGGACTGATCTCTGGACCGTAATGGAAATAAAAGCAGGTGATGCATTCTGGCCAATTATGAGAGAACACTTCAAGCTTCCAACAGAGTTAGATGCGTATGCCTGGGAGACAGAACCAAAGCTAATTGAGCAACTCAGAGAATGGGCAAAAAGCAGACTGACAGGACAAACTCTCAGCCTACATGTCACGAGTCAAGACAAGACAGAGTCTGTGGAGAAGTTCCATGACAGAGTAATGCAAGTGTTTCAAGATTTGGGCCTCTTTACCCATGATCAGACACACAGACGGATGTTGGCACAGGCTTTTATGCATGGACTGAGAGAACCAATCAGGAAACCACTGGTAGCAGCCAGGCCTGAGTACACGTCAATAGCAATGGATACCCTGCTCACAGTAGCAAAAAGGATTGAGTCCCGCCGGGACAGAAGGGATGTCAAGTGTTACAACTGTGGCGAGTTTGGTCATTTCCAGAACCGGTGCAGACCACTGACTTCACCCAGAAAAAGAAGAAACACAGAAAGCAGTGAAGAACCCCATCCATAGGACAAGAGCACACCAAGTCCACAGGGAACCCACCAGTGGGACCAATATCCTGAGAGTGGATGGCGTAGTCAGATCTTTTCTTGTGGAACTCCGCAACCTCACCTATCTATCAGAATCTTCTGCTTCCTGCATGGGAATTGATGGTCAAGTCAGATATTTCCAGATTATGAAGCCCCTGAGCGTGTGGACTCAGCCAGAACACTCCATCATGTCCCAGTTTGTTGTGTCAAAAACCTGCACCCTCAACCTATTGGGAGTGGACCTACTGCAGAAGCTGAAAGCGACCAGAGTGTTCCAGGAAGATGGGACCATGACACTTTCTTCACCCCTGACCCAAGAAGAAACAGGAACCTCAAACAACCACACTGCAGACCTATCACAGGAGGTGCTGGACATAGTACCAGAAAAGCCACTCCATCACCCAGAGTCAAGATGTCTCTGACCAACTGAAGGTCTAAGTGAACTCGCCTAAGAAGACGGCCTGAGAACTTTGACATTGGTCAGGATATTTCAACTCAAGAAGGACCCTACTCGCTTCATGGAATGGCAACACCTCATCCAGCTCTAACGCCAGAGGTTCATCTTTTGCAAGCACCAGGAGGTGCCCCCTGCAATCAACCAGTTCACCCAGGCCCTAGACCGGAAAAAGGCCACTCAGCTCTTCAAACTTGTGCACAAATACTGACCTGAGACCGAGCTGGAGAAAAAGAAACTACTGATGGCCCATGCTGAGAGAAAAGCAGCCGTTTAAGGAGACATCTCAACAAGAAGACCCCCTGTGACCAGAGCAGGTGCTAACACAGTGACTGTCTTGGTGGAGAACAAGAAAGCCAGCTGGTCGTCATCTCTCATGATGTGGATCCTAGTAGACGGCTTGTTTTCCCGCCAGCTCTGCACCAGCAGATGGGAGTCCCCTGCCGCATACTGAAGGACAAGGCCAAACTGGGCTGCCTCGCCCATCGGAATCAATCCCAGCTTTCCACAGTGAAGAAAAAGACTGTAAACCCCACTGAGTTTAGAATGGTGCAAGGCCTGGAGGCCGCGAAAGAGGCTACGGTATTTGAAACCCCAACAGTGCTGAACCATCACACTCTGCTCTCAAGAGTCCCAGTCACCGCAACGGTATTCACGGTGATCAACCTGGCCAGTACCTTCTTCAGTGTTTCCCCTCCACCTGGAGGCCTGCTTTCACGCACCAGTGCAGTGCATATGGACCGTGTTGTCTCAAGGTGCTCAAAACAAGCCCTTCAAGTTTCACCAAGACAATGTCCTCCATCCTCGTCAACTGGATTGCAGAATATGCCAGAGTCACTCTTCTACAACACGTGGATGACTTTCTCTTTTGTGTGGTTGACATCGACACCTGCACAGCCTATTCCTTATCTCTCCTACTCTACCTGGAAGAACAGCAACGCAAGGTCTGGAAGAACAAAGTCCAGTGATGCCAGAAGCAAGTTACATCCCTGGGACACTGTATTGCCCACCAGACGAAACACATGTCAAAAGACTGTAAGACCACTGTGAAGAAGATGGCTCCCCCAACAACTCCAAGAATGCTGCAGGCCTTCCCTGGTCTAGTGTCATATTGCAGAACCTGGATCCCTGATGCCTCAGTCCTAATGCAGCCTCTGTGCGCTTGCATCAACGCAACCCCGCTCTTTCTATCAGATGCAGCCTTCAACCCATTCAGGAGATTGGAAGAACTCCACAGTCTCAGCACCAATACCAGGCCTACCTGACTATGAAAAGTCTTTCCGTCTACCTGATGGAAGAAAGAAGGTCATGCTACTGGAGTCCTGGCACGGATTCACGGGGGAAAACAGAGACTTTTAGGCTGCCTCTCAGCCCGCTTGGATCCAGTTGCAAGAAGAGCACCCTCCTGCCTGATGGCAGTATCCGCAGCACACACCCTCCTGGACAAGGTTGCTGACATCACTCTTGGACAGCCACTGGAAACTCTCACTCCGCATGACATCTTGGCAATCTTCAATCAAGTTCAACCAACAGTAATCTCCCCACCGCCAGGCATCTTTGTGGCGCCTCTATTGCCTTTGTCTCATAATGTCACCGTCTCCAGACCTACAGTCCTCAGCCCGGCCACTCTACTCCCACTCCCAAGGGGGGATACTTGGATGGCTCCAGATTTGCAGATGATGAAGAAGTTTCAACACAGGAAGTGCAGTGACCAGCAATCAAGAAATCCTGTGGCCCAGAAGTCTGTCACCTAGCCTGTCAGCCCAGGAAGCAGAATTGATAGCGCTGACGAAGGCCTGCCAGATGGCAGAAGGCAAGACTGCAAACATCTACACGGACTACAGGTACTCGCATGGCATAGCACATGACTTTAGACCCATCTGGGCTACAAGGGACTTCATCACAGCAAACGGGACAACCGTGAAGCATCATGGAGCCTTCAGGGACCTACTGGGTATACTCCAACTTCCAAAATGGTGGCAATTTGAAAAATCAAAGTGCATGGAAAACTGAGAACAGAAGAGGCATGAGGCAATAACATGGCGGACATGGCAGCCAAAGAAGCAGCCAAAGGAAGACAACATGGAGAAGTGGGAGAGGTCGTAGAGCCGGACGGCTACTACATGACGACTGAAGACAAGAAACCTGACAAAAAAAAAGACGTCCTGGAATCTGCTCAAGAAGTTACAAGACCAAGCTCCAAAAAGAGAAAAAGAGCTGAATGGGAAAAAAGCAACACGTGAAGAAGGAAGGCTATCAATAATAGACTTCAAACTCTGCCTACCACAAAGTATGCACCCTATGGTGGTCCAATGGGTACATGGACCCACATCCACATATCAAAGACACAGATGAATGATCTGATTGGTGCTTACTGGTTCGCTTCAGGGATCTCCACCCTAACAGCCAAATTCACCAGCAGCTGTCTGACCTGCGGCAAATGCAAGCCTGGACGTATGGAAGAAAGTCCCCCTCACCTCATCTGGAAAGACCACTCTACCAGCTTCAAAGGATCCAGATAGACCACATCCAGATATCGCCAAGTGAAGGATTCAAATACGCCATTGTGGTCAAAAGAAGTATTTTCAAGATGAACAGAAGCCTTCCAAGTCAGCAAAGACTACTGCAACGAAGCTACTTTCGGAAAATAGTGTGCAGATACGGGGTTCCAGAAATGATAGAAAGTGATCAGGGACCCGCATTCACAGCAAATCTGACACACAAGACCCGATTAGCAGTAGGGTCAGATTTAGGCCTACACACTCCTTACCATCCCCCAGAGCAGCAGGTAGGTAGAAAAACTGAACGAAACACTTAAGAATAGAATGCTGAAAAATTGCCCAAGAGACACGCAAACCATGGCATGACACACTCCTAATTGCACTGTTTAGCGTAAGGCACACTCCCAGAGACCCAGAAAAAGCTGTTTCGTGCCTGCATCTTCTGCTAACAGATAAGACATTTTCTTCTTTTAGTTTTTTTGGTGCTTGCAGTTTAGTTCAGCCACTGTTGTTTGTTCATTTGCCTTTTCCAGTTTTTTTCAGTGGTTGCTGTTTAGTTTTTGTTACACCAGAGAACTAATTTAGGTGGTAGAGGTCGTGTGATCTCAGGTGTTTTTGTAATTAGTAGAGTTGGTACTTTTCAGGGGTTTTTGGGATTGTAGTAAGTGCCTTTCCTATCCTTTTCTATCTAGACAGATTGGGCCCCAGCGTTTGCTCATTCTATTTTCTGTCTGTGTCTGTATTTTCCTCTTGTCTAACCGCCATTACATGTTTGGGGGCTTCCTATGTTCTTTGGGGATCTACTCCGGGGCAGATAGCTTTCCTTTTTCTATCTTTAGGTGTAGTTAGCTTCTCAGGCTGTGACGAGGCGTCTAGGACCAACGTAGGAACGCTCCACGGCTGCCTTTAGTTGTGGTGGTTAGTCAGGGTACTGCAATTCCATAGATTCCAACCTCTCTGGTGTATTGCCTTTTTTTTGCCTGCTCTCCTCAGCTACCAAATCATAACACTTATGTAATTGAATTGGTCAAAAACTAATGTCCATTCTCGAGTTTTTCTCCTCACTGCCAGATTTGATGATCCTGTCCAAGAGCCCCAGATGACACCAACCTCTGTGTAACTAGAGGGAAAGCCTGTTTGGATCCACGTATCGCATTGCAAGGAAGCTCCCGTACCAGGAGAGACACCTAAGCCATGAAGGATGTCGTGGATGCTCTGACTGACCAGACAGATGACCTACTTGATGAGTTCAAGGCCAGAGACCAAGTTAAAGCAGGATTTGAGTCACTATTGCCACTAGTAACTATAAACAAAAATGTTGATTGGATAAATTACATCTATTATAACCAGCAGAGATTCGTTAACTTCACCATAGATGCTGTAAAAGGTTTGGCAGCACAGTTAGGCCCCACTTCCATTATGGCATTCCAGAATAGAATGGCTTTGGATATGATTCTAGCTGAGAAAGGAGGTGTTTGCAAAATGATCAAAGACACCTGTTGCACCTACATCCCAGACAACACTGGCTGTAATACTATTGTAGGAACTCGAGGATTCTGATAGCGTGGGGCAATGAACAATCAGAGACGGGTTTCTTTGAATGCAAATAATGTATTTGTGAAACAGCAAAACACCCAAAAACAATATTCAAACAACCCGTAGTGACATGCAATGAGTCCATATATATATACACAAGTCCAGTTATATGAATCCGGATATATAAGTCTTTGAACCTCTATAGCGAGGGTGGTAAAGTTCTTACGACGGAGTCCTCACACAAATGTGACCACAAGGTAAGTCTGATGCACAGGTAACGTGGCTGGATTTACACACTGCTGGTGTGTGAAGAGTCAGATCCAGGTATGCAGAAAACACAGGGAGGTCCAGGAACAAGTTAATCTCAGTTGTGGCTTAATTCAGTGAAGTCCAACAACAAGTTCATATGTCAGTAAGGTTCCAGTAACAGTTCCAACAGCTCTCACCAGAGGTAATGCACAAAGGGTTAAACAGCAACAGTTCAGAAACACAGTTCTTATCAGATGGAGTGAACCAAGGGTTAAATTCCCAAGTCAACAGTTTAGTGATAACACAGTACTTTGTGCAACTTACATATGCAGAGAATGTCCAGAGCCATGGGTAGAAACTGCTGTGGCTGAGAAACACCTGAAGATAAGGTTATGCACTTTCCTGGTAAATACACAAAAGATCTGTGAGGAACAAAGCAGCTGGGTTGCAGGGAAACGGAAGCAGAATACTCCAGCAGTGAAGCCAACACCTGAGCCAGGTTTTAAACAAACGAACAGGAAGTAGGGCACACAAAACAGCAAACTCCATTTTAACAAAGGGCAAAATCATTGACAAAGTTACCTAGAAAACCCGGAATACTGACATTACTCCCCCCCTAAAGACGGCCTCCGGACGGTCCTGGACCAGGCCTGTCCGGGTATCTCCGATGAAACTGAGCAATCTTCAGAGGCGCATTGATGTTACTTACTGGTTCCCAAGAATCATTTTCAGGAGAGTAACCTTGCCATCTAACTAGATACTGAAGCCGGTTTCTATGAAGTCTCGAATTAACAATATCCTGTACCACGAATTGTTCTTCGCCATCAACCAACACTGGTGGAGGGGGAGGTACGATACGTCCCTGAAACGTGTTAGGAGAGACTGGTTTTAATAAGGAAACATGAAATACTGGGTGTACCTTTAAAGTCCGTGGTAGCTTCAACCGACAGGCAACAGAGCTCACAATCCCAGTGATCTTGAATGGACCGATGAATTTCTGTCCAAGTTTCTGCGAAGGAACACCCAATTTTAGATTCTTGGTGGACAACCAAACTGAGTCTCCTACCTTATACATAGGTGCTGGTTTCCGGAATCTATCGGCCGACTTCTTGTAACGCTCCTGTGCTGTGGTCAGGGAGTCCTTCAAAACTTCAAGATTACGTTGCAACGCCGTCACTCTGTCTTCAACCGCTGGTACCGAAATCGTAACCGGAGACCTAGGCAAAATACTTGGATGATAACCCAGGTTGGCAAAAAAAGGCGTTACCTTCGTGGAACTGCTTTGGGAGTTGTTGTACGAAAATTCCGCTAGAGGAAGTAGCTTCAGCCAATCGTCCTGCAAATGACTGACGTAACAGCGTAGATATTGCTCCAAGGTTTGATTTGTCCGTTCGGTCTGCCCGTTGGTCTGAGGATGGTATGCAGAAGACAAGCAAACATTAATTGGAGCGCAGAACAAAATCCTTTCCAAAATCTAGAGGTAAATTGTATTCCCCGGTCAGAAATGATGTCATCTGGTACCCCATGCAGCCGGAAAATGTTCTGGATAACTAGATCTACTGTCTCTGTAGCTGAGGGAAGACCAGCACACGGAATGAAATGAGCAGCTTTCGTTAAACGATCTACTACCACCAAAATAGTATTTTTACCACCAGAGGTGGGTAACTCCACAATAAAGTCCATCGAAATAGACCCCCAAGGGCGAGACGGTACAGGTAGCGGTTTAAGAAGACCAGTCGGTGAAACGCGAGGAACCTTGTACCGGGCACAAACTTCACAAGAGCGGACATAGTCATTCACATCCTTCAAGCAGGTAGGCCACCAAAAAAAACGAGTTAACAATTCCTGCGTCTTCTGTACCCCCCTATGACCAGCCAATTTAGAGTCGTGGACCAATTTGAGAACTCGAAGTCTTACAGCCTCTGGGACATAAATACATCGATCTCTAAGCCACACACCATTCCGAAGGACAAGATTCACATTGTCAGGTGGAGCTGCAAGAAATACGTCACCGTCATAGGCCAGCTTGATCTCCTGCCACAAGTCCCGGTTCCGGAGCACTCCAACGAAATTGGCCTCCGACAAGATGGTCTTCGACGGGGTCCCAGGCACGGAATCCACGGTATGGATTCGGGATAATGCGTCAGCTTTCCCATTACGTGAACCTGGGCGGTACGAAATAATAAAATTAAACTGGTTCAAGAACAAACTCCACCTAGCTTGTCGAGGAGAAAGACACCTGGCAGACTTAAGGAATTCCAAATTGCGATGATCCGTGAGTACTACTACCTGCTGAGTTGCCCCCTGCAAATGGTGTCTCCATTCCTTAAAGGCAGAAATAATTGCCAAAAGTTCCTTATCTGCCACATCATAGTTAAGTTCTGCAGAAGATAACCTACGAGAGAAGAAGGCACACGGGTGCAGCAAACCTTTGTCTCCGGTACGTTGTGAGAGGATAGCTCCCAATGCACAGTCAGATGCGTCCACCTCCACGATAAAAGGCTGTGCAGGATCCGGATGCATCAATATTGGAGCCGTGGTAAAACAACCCTTCAGGCGATCAAAGGCTTCCTGAGCTTGCGAAGACCATTCAAACTTCTTCCCCTTCTTGGTGAGGAGAGTGATGGGACGGACAATTTCTGAAAAATTTCGGATAAACCGTCTATAAAAGTTAGCAAAGCCAATGAATCGTTGTACCTCCTTAATGTTTCCTGGTACCGGCCAGTCCAAGATTGCCTGGATCTTGCTGGACTCCATATTCAATCCCTGAGGCGAGATAACATAGCCTAAAAATTGAATTTCAGAACAATGGAACTCACACTTTTCGAGTTTGATGTACAAATGATTATCTCTCAAACGTCTAAGTACGGTCTTGACATGTTCCTGATGTTCCTGTAAGGAGTCAGAAAAGATTAAGATGTCATCAAGGTAAATTACCACATATTGGTCCAATAAATCCCTGAAAATGTCGTTGGCTAAATGTTGAAAAGCAGCAGGAGCGTTACAGAGTCCGAATGGCATCACCAAATATTCAAAATGTCCATACCGGCATCTAAAAGCTGTCTTCCATTCGTCTCCGGGCCGTATACGGAGTAAATTATATGCCCCACGAAGATCTAATTTGGTAAATACCTTGGCCTGGCGAACTCTTTCCAACAATTCTGGAATTAGGGGCAACGGGTACCTGTTACGAATGGTTACCTTATTTAACTCCCGGTAGTCAATGCAGGGTCTTAGAGTACCATCCTTCTTCTTTACAAAGAATATTGGAGCTCCCGCTGGTGAAGAAGATGGTCGGATAAACCCCTTGGCTAAATTCTCATCTATATACTCTCGTAAAGATTTTAATTCCGGAGCCGCCAACGGGTAAACATGGCCGAAAGGAATCGCTGCTCCAGGAAGCAATTCTATGGGGCAGTCATACGGTCTATGTGGGGGAAGTTGATCTGCCTTCCTTTTATCACAAATGTCTGAGAATTCCTGATATATCAGAGGGAGAGTAGGTACCTGTATCACCTCTTCCAAGTTCTGGGTAACTGGAGCCGCTACAGTTGGACTGATGGTAGAACTGCACTTCGGGAGAAAGGTTATCTCCTTGGTTTCCCAATTGATGATTGGATTTTGTGACCGTAACCAGGGAATTCCTAAAATTACAGGAAAATGAGGAGAAGATATTAACATGAATGAAAGTGTTTCTTGATGGTCTGGTTCCATCTTACACTCCAGAGGCACTGTCTCCCGATCTACTGGTCCAGAAACTAATGGGGAACCATCCACCGTTTCCATAGTGATTGGTGAAGCTCTTAGTTGTGTCTTTATACCATGTTCCTTTGCAAAAGAAGAATCCATGAAATTCCCACCTGCTCCAGAGTCTATCATGGCAGAACTTGATATCCACTGTTCCTCCCACTGAATCTGTATAGGAAGAGAACAATGTGAATATTTCTCCCCTTGATCTTTAGGGGAAGTCGGCATCAGTATTGGGGGAAAAACCGCATCTAGATGTAGACTGGTTTCCGAAACTTCAGACTCAGCGTCTGTGTTATCATAATCCCCTACTACCGCCAACACCTTGTTGGGTCGCCTAGGACATTTAGGACAATTGATGAGGAAATGGTCCGATTGACCACAATAGAAACATAAGCGCTCACGGAGACGGTGTTCGCGGCGTTCATTATTCTCACGTCTCTGCAGTGAGTCCACCTGCATAGGCACCTCCTCAGCCTCTCGCGGGTTTTTGCCTGTGGTTTCCCTGGACGGAAGAGAGTAATTAGTAATGCGATTTACAGCGGCCCATTTTTCTTGTCTGCGTTCAGTTAAACGGATATCAATACGTACACAGTGCTGTATAAACAATTCAAACTCCTGTGGAGACTCTGAACGAGCTAGCTCATCCTTGATTGCATTTGACAAACCTTTTCTAAAGATTGGTAATAAAGCATTGTTTTCCCACTGGGTGTCCACCACTAACCTTTTAAATTCAGTAACATATTCTATGACTGACCGTTTCCCCTGGCGTAAGGAAAGCAAGGCAGATTCAGCGGTAGCACGGCGGTTGGGATCGTCGAACATTTGCGCCATGGCTGCCAGAAAATTGTCCAAATTATTTAGACGGGTATCATGACTTTCAACCATAGGATTTGCCCAAGCCAGTGCACGTGATGTCAACAACATAATAATACATAGAACCTTAGATCTATCAGACCGGTAGTAGGAGGCATGTACATCAAAAAATAATATACATTGATTAACAAACCCACGGAATTGACTTCGGTCACCATTAAAACGGAATGGAGGCAATTTGGGCATACTGGTGGATGAGGTAGGCTCAGTAGGTAAGGCCTCCAGGACACCTAACCTAGCACGTAGATCTTGGAGAGCCTGACCAAACCCCTGTGCATTGTGGTTAACCCGAGACTCCAAGTCTCTAATCTGATTGAGTGCAGCCGCCACCTCCTGCTGCAAGGAGTTAACTATGGTGAACAATTTGTCTGCCCGTGTCTCCGTCATTGCCCCAGCAGAATCCTCTTTTTTTGGCTGGAGTATCCTGTAATACTATTGTAGGAACTCGAGGATTCTGATAGCGTGGGGCAATGAACAATCAGAGACGGGTTTCTTTGAATGCAAATAATGTATTTGTGAAACAGCAAAACACCCAAAAACAATATTCAAACAACCCGTAGTGACATGCAATGAGTCCATATATATATACACAAGTCCAGTTATATGAATCCGGATATATAAGTCTTTGAACCTCTATAGCGAGGGTGGTAAAGTTCTTACGACGGAGTCCTCACACAAATGTGACCACAAGGTAAGTCTGATGCACAGGTAACGTGGCTGGATTTACACACTGCTGGTGTGTGAAGAGTCAGATCCAGGTATGCAGAAAACACAGGGAGGTCCAGGAACAAGTTAATCTCAGTTGTGGCTTAATTCAGTGAAGTCCAACAACAAGTTCATATGTCAGTAAGGTTCCAGTAACAGTTCCAACAGCTCTCACCAGAGGTAATGCACAAAGGGTTAAACAGCAACAGTTCAGAAACACAGTTCTTATCAGATGGAGTGAACCAAGGGTTAAATTCCCAAGTCAACAGTTTAGTGATAACACAGTACTTTGTGCAACTTACATATGCAGAGAATGTCCAGAGCCATGGGTAGAAACTGCTGTGGCTGAGAAACACCTGAAGATAAGGTTATGCACTTTCCTGGTAAATACACAAAAGATCTGTGAGGAACAAAGCAGCTGGGTTGCAGGGAAACGGAAGCAGAATACTCCAGCAGTGAAGCCAACACCTGAGCCAGGTTTTAAACAAACGAACAGGAAGTAGGGCACACAAAACAGCAAACTCCATTTTAACAAAGGGCAAAATCATTGACAAAGTTACCTAGAAAACCCGGAATACTGACACTGGCCCAAATGGTAAAGTCACAATGGCAATACAGAAATTTACTGAGTTATCAGAGGAACTGAAACAGAACTCAGGTGTCACTAACCCATGGGATCGATACTTTGGGTGGATGAGTGGGTGGCAGAAAATGTTGGCACAGGTTGGGACAGCCATTATGGGGGTTCTCATTTTTGCATTAATTACTGGTTGCTGTGTTGTTCCTTGTATCCGCAGGATAATGGAAAAAACTGTTCAGGAGACAACCAATTTGATGCCACTCACCATCTTGGACCTCGCACCAGTCCGGATAGAACTGCCTGGCTTGACCAGATCTCCGAACTACCTCCAGACTGAGAATACACATCCTTGATGAAACATCCTATCAACTATGAGGTTATGATTGCAAACACATAAACCCCCGACAGGGACAGTCCTCCTGACCGCCCATTTGCGAAAAGTCTGTATTCGGTGGGGGAGACATGCGCTAGGCATATTCTCAACCCGCCGGCAGCACAAAAGAGTTGCAGTGCTTTGGGCCAGGAGCAGGTTTTTAGGGCAAGTGGTATCTAAGGGGGGACTGTCATGGAAATATATATGTATTCCATATATTCAAAGTATATTCACATATATGTATTCACAGTTCACAGTTAATTAGATCTCACTTGCTAAAAAACCCTGTGCTCACATATTTCTAGGCCAGCTATAATCAGTCGTTTTAAAGAAATCTGCCTTAGGCCTTCATAAGGCCTTCATAAGGCGTACAAAAAGTCTTATTAGATATCTGTTGTTTACATTATAGTTATGCAAGACAACTAGGTCACAAGAATATAAAACAATAATTCTGCAACTTCAGCTCTTTTATCATGATTATCATAATTATCATATTTAAACTAGAACAGCCAATAATCTAGCAGCTTTTAATTGTATGTTAATTGACTAACCAGCCCCTTTTTGTAAACGTATAAAACCTTGAATGAATAATAAATGTATGTCTTTGACAAACTGTTATACTGACACTTGCGTTGTGGACAGTTTTCATTTCTTTCTGAGAGCTCAAAGAAGACATTAAATAGAGATTTGGACATGGCAAGCAGCAAACACTGAAGGATATTTTTATCCTAATTAAATTTCCATATCACTATTATATATAATAACACCACATATAATAGTATGTTATTTATGTTATTAAATATTTTACCACATTTTTTGATTCAAATACATTTTTCCCTATTTTCCACCTCTAAAACCTGGGTGCGTCTTATAGTCCGGTGCGTCTTATAGTCCGAAAAAATACGGTAACCTCTCTCATTCCATTGGTATTTTAACCCCTCTTCCTCTCTCTCTTTTTTGTATAGTTAATATTGTTCATCTTCCTCTCTTTTCACTACTTCTATAAAGGTCAGTTTTATGTTATACAGTGCCTATTGTTATATTATACAGTGCTTTCTTTGCCAATATTTGCCAAGTTACATTTGTTATAATTTGCTATAACTTGCTATGTCATGTGATCCTCAGTTGCCCTTTATTGTTTTGTCCGCCGCCTCTCTTTTAGACCCTGTCTGCAGTCCTTAACGCAGCATACTCTCTTAAAAATAAATTTTCAGGCATTCTTGTAATATAGATTGAATATAGATTCACAGTATAGATTTAAAGGATTCCAGGCAATTTTGCAATTTAGTGTATACGGTTCCGATTATGCATACAATATACCCCCTTGTTTTTCCTTTTTGGTTTTTTTCCCTTTCATTTTTTCATTTCTTTGTTGTATATATTTTTTTCATTTTTTCATTGTTGTTTTTCACAATTTTTTTCCTTTTTCTTTTCTAAAAATTTTTTTTTCAACTTTCACTTCATTTTGCTAAGTTTTTGTCCTCTCATATGTAAATATGTATATATTGTTTTATTTGTAAAATTTGTTAAATGTTTGCACTTCTAACTCTGTATATATTTATGTTTTGCAGTGTTGTTTGATAAAGACCTTTTTTGGTCGAAGTGTATAAAGGAGAAGCATGAGGTGCAGGAGGAGGCTGTGTATAAAGGAGAAGCATGAGGTGCAGGAGGAGGCTGTGTATAAAGGAGAAACGTGAGGTGCAGGCGGAGGCTGTGTTAAAAGAAGGAGCATGCGGTGCAGGAGGAATAAGGCCACTTAACTGCTGCCATTATTAGTTATAACTAACTACAGATAGTTACTATGCTCGGGCAATGAAGGGCTCTTCAGCTAGTATATATACAGTTAGGTCCATAAATATTTGGACAGAGACAACATTTATCTAATTTTGGTTCTAGACATTACCACAATGAATTTGAAACAAAACAAATCAGATGCAGTTGAAGTTCAGACTTTCAGCTTTCATTTGAGGGTATCCACATTAAAATTGGATGAAGGGTTTAGGAGTTTCAGCTCCTTAACATGTGCCACCCTGTTTTTAAAGGGACCAAAAGTAATTGGACAAATGACTCCAAGGCTATTTCATGAACAGGTGTGGGCAATCCCTTTGTTATGTCATTCTCAATTAAGCAGATGAAAGGGCCGGAGTTGATTTGAGGTGTGGTGTTTGCATTTGGAAGGTTTTGCTGTGAAGGAAACATGTGGTCACAGGAGCTTACCATGCAGGTGAAACAAGCCATCCTTAAGCTGCAAGAACAGAAAAAAACCCATCCAAGAAATTGCTACAACATTAGAAGTGGCAAAATCTACAATTTGGTACATCCTGAGAAAGAAAGAAAGCACTGGTGAACTCATCAATCCAAAAAGACCTGGGAGCCCACGGAAGACAACAGTGGTGGATGATCGCCGCATACTTTCTTTGGTGAAGAAGAACCCATTCACAACATCAACTGAAATCCAGAACACTCTCAGTGAAGTAGGTGTATCTGTCTCTAAGTCAACAGTAAAGAGAAGACTCCATGAAAGTAAATACAAAGGGTTCACATCTAGATGCAAACCATTCATCAATTCCAAAAATAGACAGGCCAGAGTTAAATTTGCTGAAAAACACCTCCAGAAGCCAGCTCAGTTCTGGAAAAGTATTCTATGGAAGATGAGACAAAGATCAACCTGTACCAGAATGATGGGAAGCCAAAAGTTTGGAGAAGAAAGGGAACGGCACATGATCCAAGGCACACCACATCCTCTGTAAAACATGGTGGAGGCAACGTGATGGCATGGTCATGCATGGCTTTCAATGGCACTGGGTCACTTGTGTTTATTGATGACATAACAGCAGACAAGAGTAGCCGGATGAATTCTGAAGTGTACCGGGATAACTTTCACCCCAGATTCAGCCAAATGCTGCAAACTGATTGGACGGCGCTTCATAGTACAGATGGATAATGACCCCAAACATACAGCCAAAGCTACCAGGAGTTCATGAGTGCAAAAAAGTGGAAAAATTCTTCAATGGCCAAGTCAATCACCAGATCTTAACCCAAATTTGGACATGTTTTTTCCAAACTTGCTCAAATCCAGACTTAAAGGGAAAGCCCCCACAAACAAGCAAGACCTGAAGGCTGCGGCTGTAAGGCCTGGCAAAGCATTAAGAAGGAGGAAACCCACGTTTGGTGATGTCCATGGGTTCCAGACTTAAGGCAGTGATTGCCTCCAAAGGATTCGCCACAAAAAATTTTTAAAATAAAAATATTTTCTTTGGGTATTGTTTATTTGTCCAATAACTTTTGACCTCCTAAAATGTGGAGTGTTTGTAAAGAAATATGTACAATTCCTACATTTTCTAAAAACCCTATTTTTGTTCAACCCTTCAAATTAAACGTTACAATCTGCACTTGAATTCTGTTGTAGAGGTTTCATTTCAAATCCAATGTGGTGGCATCAGAGCCCAACTCCGAAAATTGTGTCACTGTCCAAATATTTTTGGCCCTGACTGTATACTGTAAAAGAAAATATGAAAAACGTGCATATGGCAATAATTGTTTATAAAGTACACAAATAAACATGAATAAATTATAATTCGTATGAGCAATCTCGAAAATGAAAAAAATATGTGGTAAAAAGGAGGCAATACTATCTGTACTCAAGTAATTTATAGGTGGAGAGACAAAGAAATAGCACCATCCATGCCTTCATCATTTAAAAAGGGAAAAACAGTACTCGTTCATAAATACACATACTATAGGTAGGCTTTATTTGTGAGGCAACCTCCCAATTGTAAATTAATATCCTCTAATTTATAACTGAAATACAGACAGAAAATTGTACTATAGATTACTAATATGTAATATTTTCAAACTTGCATTAGTCGACATTAAAAGTGTTTGGCTTAGAACAGCCCTTAAGCCTTGTTCCTAAAAACCTGAACTTAAATCTTGAAACTTATTCAAGATTCTAAACTTATTTCTTGTCTTGAAATGTCACCACCTGTATTTTCATGTAGGTTCAAGCCTTTTCCAAAAAAAAGGGGGAAAA
>JARQOD010000002.1:243214886-243368973 GCA_033576555.1 Oophaga sylvatica | reverse complement strand
GGACTTTACAGAGGTCTTTCAGCTTTGACCACTGCACACTCGACAACTCGATGTCTGCCCTCAAACTACCTGCCGTGTATCGTCCCACAAATGAATTACAGCCAGCCTCTGTTCGCACAGCCTGTCAACCATGTGCATGGTGGAGTTCCACCTTGTTGCAACGTCTATGATTTGGCGGTGCTTGGGGAGGTGGAGCGATCGCTGCAGCCTCTGCATACGACTGGAATCTACAGGATAGCACAGTCTTCGCACCTTATGGAGCAGGGCTGGTAACTCCGGATAATTATTTATGAAGCACTGCACCACAAGGTTCAAGGTGTGAGCCAGGCAAGGTATGTGTCTGAGTTTTGCCAGGGCTATGGCCGCCACAAAATTACGTCCGTTATCACTGACTACCTTGCCTGGCTCAAGATGTAGACTGCCCAGCCATGACTCAGTTTTCTCGCTGCAAGTAGTCGGCCAGTACCTTTCTGGTTTGTCTGTTGTTGCCCAAAGACATCATCTTTAAAACAGCCTGCTGACGCTTACCACTAGCTGTTCGATAGTGGGACACCTCCCGTGCAACACTGGCAGCTGCGGATGGAGTGCTCATGCGACTGCGCTCTGTCGACAGCTTTTGCTTCTGGAGGAGGAGGAGGGTCGAACGCCTACAGCCAACTGTTGCCTATACTGTCCCCTGTCCGCTGTCCCCTGAGGACCCTGCATCCACCACATTAACCCAGTGCGCAGTGATGGACATGTAACGGCCCTGGCCATGCCTACTGGATCATGCATCTGTTGTGAGATGCACCTTTCCATTCACTGATTGTTTGAGTGCATGGTCAATGCGGTCTTTCACATGCAGGTGGAGGGCAGGGATGACTTTTCTAGAAAAGAAGTGCAGACTGGGTAGGTCATAGTGTGGTACAGCGTAGGCCATGAGCTCTCGGAACGATGCGCTTTCAACCAAACGGAAGGGCATCATCTCTAATGAGATAAGTTTGGCAATGTAGGCATTCAAAGCCAGTGAGGTTTTGTAGTCCGTCCACGCTTGCAAGTGCATGGTGTTTACATGTCTAAGCATGTAACTAGTATTAAATTTTCAGAGATTTTTCCCTCAGCTAAAGGTCCTTCTGCACTTCTTACAGATAACCTTTGCCTCATCAATAGGATTTTGGTCAAAAAAATGCCACACTGCACTCTTCCTACTATGGGATAAATTTTCAGGGCTTGCACACTGTGCTAATTTGACCATCTGGCCAAACTGTCCTACAACTCTTTGCTTTTTTAACACGTTTTTGGTCTGCTACGGGCCTGCCAGATAACCGCAGCTGCGATGTCGATGCCTGCTGTGGATCCTCCTCCTCTTCTGAACTATTGCCAGCGGCACCCTCTTCCCCCAATGGATGCCAATCTGGGTCAACAACTGGGACATCCATCACCTCCTCTTCAATTTCATCTGCACCTTCCTCTGTGTCAACGTGTAAGGTGTTACAGTATGCGGGAAGGGCACCTGAGTTTCATCAGGGTCAGATTCTGGCTCAGTAGACTGCGAGGGCAATGCAGTGCTCTGGGTGAAAGTACCAGCAGAATCAGATAGCATTGGCTGTGCATCAGTGCGCTCCATGTCATATTCATCTTGGACTAGGGAATTCAGGATTTCACTTGATAACCCAGGCATGGTATGTGAAAAGAGCTCCAGGGAATAATCTGAAGTGTGGACTGCCGCATCCTTCACTTGTGGTGGGGGTGAAGGACACAAGGAAAGGTGTTGTTCCTGACCAGGAGCCTGCACTGACGACTCAGTGCTTGCATTTTTTGAAACTTCAGAAGAGGAGGCGATAGAGCAATGTAAGCCAAAACCTGTTCCTGATGCTCCGGCTTTAAAAGCGGTTTACCTACTCCCAGAAAAGGGAGCCTTCCAGGCCTTCTGGAGCCAGACGATGACGCAGGCTCAACACCTCCTGCCTTAGGTGATTTGTGCTTTTGGCACTACCAGCAGATGCACCACCACCACCATCAGTCCCAGCTGGCTCCCCCTGCCCACGTCCACGGCCTCTTCCACCATTCTTCCTCATGTTTGGGAAAATGTACCAAAAATACAAGCAGATATATGGTACTGTATGAGGAGTGTACAGCTGTATACGGTGTAGGGAAAAATTTAAATCTCCATATATTTCGTGAGTCACACACAGACGTTTTCTCAGTATGAATTTCACCATAATACAAAAAGCAGATATACGGTACTGTCTCAGAAGTGTACAGCTGGGGCGTGGTTTGCTGCTAGATGTGAGCAGACATCTTTCTGCTGGGCTCCTGAAGCCCCCTGCTTTAGCAACGAAATAAGCTACGTTTGGAGGAGGCTGGGAGAAAAATCTTTGACACCGGAGGACCCCTGATCACATAAGGATTATAAAAATCCTAACGTGGACTGTTTTGGAGCCAGATTGAGAGGAGGAACGTTTGAGGCCTACAGAGAAGGGAGAAGCCGGGACCTGGAGTAGCCCTGTGCAGCCCAGTGCAGCCGCATCCTGTCTGAGCCTCCAGCACTGGTTTGGGACCTGTCCCCCCCTTCTAAAGTGAGCGGTTTGCCCCCTGACTTCATCGGGTGCAAGAAGACCTGGATATAAAGAAGACAAAGAAGAAATTTTCTCACCGTTGCAGTCTCCAGTGTCCTGGGCGTCCCTGAGGCTTCCTCCATTGCCTGAAGCGGTGTGGAGATCTTCAGCGCCGGCGGTCTTCTCAGGATCAAGCCGACGTCTTCTTCAATCAAGTTCCAGGAGGGATCCGAGACCTCTTCACCTGAAGCCGGGACGTCCCGTGTGTTGCAGCTGCATCGTCGGTTTCCACGAAGGTAAGCGGTGAACGCCGCCATTACCGTAAAGTGAATCCGTTGCAGTAGTGATTTTGCGCTCTGAAAGGAGTCGCTAATTTGGATAGCGTCACTAAAAGCATCGCAAGGAGATTGCGACTTGGAAAAGTCGCATAACAAGTCTGCGTTCTAGAAAGTATCGCACAGCTCAAGTGCGACTCGAACAACGACGCATAATCTTTAAAGGCTTTATTGGAGTCCCGGATTGCGACGCCAGCTACATCTTGATTCATCCTCTTCTGGAGGATCTTATTTGTTCTTCAACATCTGGTAACTTGGTTTGTTCCTGGAATTTTCCATTAAGGAGGAATCCCATTCTTGAAGAAGTCTGCATTTGCCTGACGTTTCCTATCTTTTTGGAACCAAACTCGCTAAAATCATTCAGCGAGCTCAGTCATTCCTGTCTTCTTATCCTGACAGCTTTTATTTCAGCAAGTCTTGCAGGTTGTATTTCAAAGAAAAAAGACGCGTAGATTGGTTAATCATTCACTTGTGTTACTTTGTATTGCATTTGATTCTTTCCTCTTTGTTGAAAGGTTACCCCTCTTTAAAAATGAGTACTAAAAGTAACAAAAAAACTCAGGGGGAAAAATCATCACACAAACCAGCACTGAGATCTGCTGTCAGGAAGGATATCACTGATGTTGATGAGGCAATTTGTATCAGCCCTTCCGCATCTCCGCCTGCGGAGGGCTATAAAATTGGCTTAAAAGATGATACTAGCATGCTGAAAGAAATTCAAGACATAATTGATACTCAGGCTGATATGGATACCACTGTCACTAAAAAAAGAAACATAATTAAAGCTTGGTCTGACTCTGAGGAGGAGTTTCATGACACTTCTCCCACTCAGAGTCCAGATAGAAGTAGGCCTAGGCTATCTGAGGAGGCACCCAAAATATGCCCTATTGAAGGGATTCAAGCTTCCAATGAGGGTGTATCCCAAGCTTACGTGAAAGATCTAATAGTCGCTCTAAACAATAGTCTTAGATTGACAATGGAGGAAAATACCAATCGTTTACAAGCCAAACTTGAAGTTATCAATTCTCGGATTGATAAACACGATAAAAAAATTGTTGTCTTGGAAAAGAGTTCTTCTTCTTTACAGAAGCAGCAAGCAGATACACAAAAAGAGGTGCAAAACCTAAGAATGAAGCTTGCTGACATCGAGGACCGCAGTAGGCGGAACAACATTAAATTGAGGGGAATTTCTGAAAAAGTAAGCCAGGCAAATTTACAGAACTACACTATGGGGATCCTTAAAAAAATCTTTCCGGATTCTCCGGAACTTGAGCTAATGATTGACAGGATACACAGGTTACCAAGACCTAGATCCATTTCTGAAGATATTCCGAGGGATACAATACTAAGATTTCATTTTTACCCCACTAAAGAAAGACTCCTAGCTTTTATGAGGGACAAGAAGCAGCTCCCTCCCCCGTTTGATCATATTAAAGTATTCGTTGACTTGTCCAAAGATACAATCCAGCTAAGAAAGAGCTTTGGGGAAGTCACTTCAATTTTACGCAGGATGGGTATCCAATACAGATGGGGCTTCCCAACTAAATTACTTGTAAATAGAGGAGGCAGGATTGTTTCATTACTCACACCACAAGATGGTATGTCCTTTATCTCCTCTCTGAACAAAATTGGGGATAATCCGGGGTAAGAAGTTGTGTACTTTATTCTTTGTAAATGTGTCATTTGCAGGGGGCTTCTAATGCCATCCATGAACTTTCCCATTTAAGGAGAACATCCTTCGAATTCGAGGATTCTTCACAAGACTGTTTAGTTGGTTATTAAGTTTTGTGTGTTTTGTTTTTTCTGTTTGTTAGCATTATTGCTTAGGAGAAAATGGTTAAAATATTATCATTTAACGTGAGAGGCCTAAATAGCCCGGTTAAGAGGCACTCTACATGGAGAGAGATCAAGAGAAGCAGAGCTGAGATCATTTGCTTACAGGAGGTCAAGCTTGCCAAGTCAGGTCACCCAAGATTCGAAAATAAAAATTATTCTCATATATTTGAAGCCCTAAACGATAAAAAGAGGGGAGGGGTTATTACCCTTATCAAAAACTCATTAGATTTCCGCAGCATCGAGACTCACTCAGACCCAGAGGGTAAATATTTAATACTGGTGGCCATGGTCAATAATCAATTGACTACTATCATCAATGTTTATGCGCCTCATAACGCTCAGATTAAATTTTTCAACGAGCTTGACAGTAAAATCCAGGAGGTTAAGAAGGGGGTGGTGATTGTAGTAGGAGACTTTAATATTGTCCCTGACTCCCAGCTGGATTCTACTGCAAGGTCTAGGTCTTCTTTCCCAGTTTTAAAAGGATGGCTCCACAGCCATGAATACCTGGATGTTTTTCGGTGCATAAACACTTCATCATTGGAATATACGCATTATTCAGAGGTACATAAGACCTTTTCGAGAATCGACCTATTCCTTACCGATTACTTTTCAATTTCCAGATTTAGGAGAATAAATATCCTACCAAAGTCCTTTTCAGACCACTCTCCTGTAATCTGTGAAGTGGATCTTGGTCTATCACATAAGAGAGACTTTCTCTGGAGATGTAATTCCTCACTTTTGTACAACCCAATCTTCAGAGAAAAAATCGAGAAAGCCATCACTAACTATTTTAAGGAAAACGAGTCGGAAGATGTGACCCGTTCACATTGTGGAATGCCCACAAATGCGTTATAAGAGGAGTGATGATAGGCTTACTGAATCAAAAAAAAAAACAGGACAAGGAAAAGATCCACAATTTACAAATGGATCTTAAGAATAAGGAAGATGCACAACAAAAATTAGTGGCACCATCTTCAGAACTGCATTCAGAGATTATCAACCTCAGAATTGCGCTGAGAGCAGCTTTATTAGAAGACTATGATAGGTATGCCAAGAGGATGAAAGCGAATTTCTACTCCTCATATAACAAACCTTCCAAGCTTATGGCCCAGAGATTCCAGGCCATAAGAGTTAGGAATAGGATTAATAGGATCAAATATAACGGAATGATCTCCGACCACCCTAAAGAAATAGCGGATCATTTCGCAGATTATTTCTCTTCCCTATACAATCTTAAGTACGACCCAGATACATCCCAGCCAGACAAACTCCACATCCAAAAATTCTTATCAAGTATTAACCTACCTGAACTTTCTGCTGAGCAATTGACGGCCATCGACGCCCCTTTTACTCAGCATGAAATTTCCGAATCCATCAAGAAACTAAAACTTAAGAAATCACCGGGACCTGATGGTTTCACGAATGAGTATTTTAAAGTGTTTGCCCCTCACCTGGTTCCCTGCCTCGGCTCAGTGTTCAATAAAGCATCTTCGATTGGAGAATTCCCACCGGAAATGCTAAAGGCCACTATAATCTTAATTCCCAAAACTAAAGGAGACCTGGAGTCGGTCAAAAATTATAGGCCAATTTCACTAATTAACACTGACGTAAAAATATATTCAAAAATCATTGCCAATAGAATTAAATTTATTCTTCCAAGCATTATTCACAAAGACCAGATGGGCTTTATCCTGGGACGTCAGACCAGTGACGGTACTAGAAAGGTATTCAATCTAATTCACTCTGTCAGATCTAAAAGAACTCCTTCAATTCTCCTAGCGTTGGATGCTGAGAAGGCATTTGATAGGGTGAATTGGGACTTTTTGGTAGCGGCCCTTAAAAAATTTGGATTTAGCCTCAATATAATTAAAACAATCATGGCCTTATATGCTTATCCCTCAGCAAACGTGTATGTAAATTGTCACCTATCTAAAAACATTCCAATAACGAATGGTACAAGACAGGGATGTCCCTTGTCCCCTCTGCTATTCGCTATTATCATGGAGCCACTTGCTGAGAGAATAAGAGGGAATGAGTCGATTAGGGGAATCCAGATAGGGGCAAAACAGTACAAAATTAGCCTGTTTGGGATGATGTCATCCTCAGCCTTACAAATCCTTCATGCTCTATTATGCATGTCCTCCAGGATTTTGGAGATTTTTCAAAGGCATCGTTGTTCAAAATTAACGAATCAAAGTCTAAAATTTTGGACTTTTTCTTGAGCCAGGATGATATCTGCGGTATTAAAGGGAATACTAATTTTGATTGGGAAAAGGAGTCGCTGAAATATCTTGGCATACTTATCTCTAGAGTTTTTCGCAAGACGATTGATCTTAACCTCCAAAAAATCACTAAGGAAGTGCAATCTGAACTTAATAATCTTGGGAAGCAGGAAATTTCTTGGGCCGGGAGAATTACTTTATTTAAACTTTTTACTCTCCCCAAAATTTTATACACCTTTAGAGCTTTACCTTTACTTATTCCGTTAAAGCTAATCAAAAAACTACAAAGTATAGTTAACACATTCGTATGGAACAAGAAGAGAGCAAGGATAGCATTCACCACTATCACCAAAATTAAAACAAATGGAGGCCTTGCTCTCTCAAATTTGGTTAACTATTACTACTCCTCCTTGGTGAAACAGTCTCGTATTTGGCTCAGGCCGGATAATGGCCCGGCTTGGTCAGAGATTGAAAGACACTATAATAGGAACACTCCTCTGGCAAAATTAATTTTAAGTAATGTCCTATCATCCTCCTCTGTATCGCATATCTCGCCGACTATTTCTGCTACCTTATATGCCTGGACCTATATGGCCAAAATCCAAACACAAAGCAGGAAGAGGTTCAGATATGACCAAATCAAGGACATAG
Organism: Oophaga sylvatica; assembly: GCA_033576555.1. Classification (NCBI taxonomy): domain Eukaryota; kingdom Metazoa; phylum Chordata; class Amphibia; order Anura; family Dendrobatidae; genus Oophaga; species Oophaga sylvatica. The sequence goes on along the minus strand of JARQOD010000002.1, from coordinate 243,361,389 downwards.
CACTGAGGTTTTTTGGCTTGATTATGGAAAAGGAAATTCCTAGCTCTTGGAGATTGGCTAGTTTAACGAAAGTACAGGATATTTTTGATGGCAAAGATTTCATTGAATATGAAGCGTTGTTGTCAGTACATAAACTTCCTCCTGAAGATGCCCAAATCTTTTATTTCATTAAAAAACTCATCTCCAAATTTATCAGGAAAAAGTCTCTTATCACGGAGATGGTAGGCATGTTAATTTGTAATCCGGACAATAACCTTTATTGGAAATCCAAATTTATTTATAACTTCTTAAACGAAGATCTAGTACCCAAGGAAACCCTTTTCGAGACTAACTGGCAAAGGGATATGAACTTGAATTTCTCTCACGATCAATGGCGGAAAGCACTTAAAGCTACTTATTCCTCAAACATATGTGCTTCCCTCCATGAGTCGTATTATAAATTAGTCTCCCGATGGTATTTCACACCTGCTAAAATGGCAAGAATTTTTCCGGAGTGTCCCCTAACTGTTGGAGAGACTGTGGTTACGCAGGGAATCTTCTACATGTCTTTTGGGAGTGCCCAAGATAAGGTTACTATGGTCAAATGTCTCTGACTTGGTGGATAAGATCACTTCTAGAACTGTGACGTTGACCCCTCAATTGGCCTTATTGTCTCTCGATCTTGAGGAAATCCCTCACTCAAACAGACATCTAATCATCCACTTATTCTTGGTAACCAAAAACCAAATAGCTTCTCTTTGGAAGGAAGAAGCGGTTCCTAAAATAGCCGACATTGTAGACAAAATGTCTCTGCACATGTCATACGAGAAAAGCCATGCACTGGCTAACAACAGTTTTACTTCCTTCTGTAAAAAATGGAATCCTTGGCAAGACTTGACCTCTTAATTTCGCTTATGTTGGCTTGACTCTCTCCTATATCCTCTCACGGCAAAGATTCTCTTTGATTGATTAACAATTGATATCCTCTACTGTTAGTTTAGAAATGTTATTGTTATGGTTATGTTATTATTATTTATTAATATCCTTACTGTCGAGCTACTTGATATATTCTACAATTAGATTTCTCCATGATTAACTCGATTGATGTCTAGTACTGTATGGAAAGTTATATTCTATTTGAGATGTAAGACTGTAATACCCTACTCTCATTGCTAAAAATTATAATAAAGTTATTTTGAAAAAGAAGTGTACAGCTGTATACGGTGTAGGGGAAAATTGCAATCTCCGTATATATTTCTGGAGTCACACACAGACGCTCACTCAGTATGGATTTCACCGTAATACAAAGAGCAGATATACCGTACTGTCTCAGAAGAGTACAGCTGTATACGGTGTAGGGAAAATTGCAATCTCTGTATATATTTCCGGAGTCACACACAGACGCTCACCCAGTATGGATTTCACCGTAATACAAAGAGCAGATATACGGTACTGTCTCAGAAGTGTACAGCTGTATACGGTGTAGGGAAAATTGCAATCTCTGTATATATTTCCGGAGTCACACACAGACGCTCACTCAGTTTAGATTTAACCGTAATACAAAGAGCAGATATACATTACTGTCTCAGAAGTGTACAGCTGTATACGGTGTAGGGGAAAATTGCAATCTCCGTATATATTTCCGGAGTCACACACAGACGCTCACTCATTATGGATTTGACCGTAATACAAAGAGCAGATATATGGTACTGTCTCAGAAGCGTACAGCTGTATTCGGTGTAGGGGAAAATTTCAATCTCCGTATATATTTCCGGAGTCACACACAGATAGTCAGCATGTATTTGTCCGTGATACCAGCCAGTACACGGTAGTGTGTGAGGAGCGTACAGCTCTATACGGTGTGGGAAAAAATGAATGGTCAGTAAGTGTGCAGAAAAAAAGAAAAATATTTAGACTTGAGAGTCCTCAGTGGTTGATACCTTTTAATGGCTAACTGAAAAGATGGTAACAAATTGCAAGCTTTCGAGACTACTCAGGTCTCTTCATCAGGCATAGACTAATACAACATCTGAAGAATCACATATTTATACACAAAATAGCACAGAAAAAATGCAATAGGTAGGACAAGTGACATGAAGCAGAACTGTCATTATGGCAGAGGGATTAACATAAATATGACTAGTTCATAGATAAGGAGTGAAGGTTTTATTACCCTCTGATTGGGGTCTGGTATTGTGTTGTGATGACCCTAAAAGGTCAGGGAGGCAGATTCCTTAATTGTTGTAGAACGACATAAAACTCTGGGATATATTCATCCCAGCACTAAGAGTGTCACTCTTAGTGTCACTTAGTGTCACTCTTAGTGCTGGGATGAATATATCCCAGAGTTTTATGTCGTTCTACAACAATTAAGGAATCTGCCTCCCTGACCTTTTAGGGTCATCACAACACAATACCAGACCCCAATCAGAGGGTAATAAAACCTTCACTCCTTATCTATGAACTAGTCATATTTATGTTAATCCCTCTGCCATAATGACAGTTCTGCTTCATGTCACTTGTCCTACCTATTGCATTTTTTCTGTGCTATTTTGTGTATAAATATGTGATTCTTCAGATGTTGTATTAGTCTATGCCTGATGAAGAGACCTGAGTAGTCTCGAAAGCTTGCAATTTGTTACCATCTTTTCAGTTAGCCATTAAAAGGTATCAACCACTGAGGACTCTCAAGTCTAAATATTTTTCTATCTACTGGCTAACACGGTACGAAGATACACATCTTTCCTATATACAGAAAAAAAGAATAAGAGTATTAGTGCTGTGTAAAAAGCAGTCTGCACAGCAGTGTACACACAGAAATATAGCTATCAGGCAGCCTAATAACCAGCGCTGCTGCACACAAGAAAATCCTCCCCTGTCACTGCACACTAACTGTACAGCACAATTGCTATCAGCACAAGCACAGAAGAACTTCTTTCCAGCCCTAACTCTCTCCCTACTGATAAACAGCATCAGCAACCTCTCCCTATTGTTAAGATCAGCAGAAGTAAAATGGAGGTCGGCGCTCAAGGCTTTTATAGACACTATGATGCCCCACAAAGCAAGCCAATCACTGCAATGCCCTTCTGTAAGATGGTGGTGGATGCTACTCATGTCATCTCGTTGCCCACAGTGTACGTCCTTGCTCATTGGCTGAAAAAAGGCGCCTGAAAGCATTCTGGGAAATTCGACTTTGGCACTCATTTTGCCGAAGACATGGCCGACTGCACGGTATGGTCGGGCTTCGGCCAACGAAACCCGACTTTGGCGAAAGTCATCGACTTTTGAATCTGACCGACCTGTTTCACTCAACTCTACTGATGACAGATTCCCTTTAATCTCCTCCTAGTCTATAGTTAAAGACTTTCAATACTTTGAAAAAATATGTTTGCCAATTTACAGTTAATTTATTTGGTTTTAAATATTGTAAAAGACTGATAAACATTTCTCAAACTCTAGTGTTACAGCAATGATATTTAAGATTCCGTTCATCACTTCTCTTGGTTCAAGCATATTAAATAAAAAAAATAAAAAATAAAATCAAATGAAAACATTCTGCTTATCTTATGCTAATCAAGGCATAATCTCTTGTGTTTAGAGATCAGTTCTTCCTTCTGACTCCAATGATGCAGATCCTTTTGTCAAACAGTAGGAGAAGGATTTACTTGTCAACGTTGATGCAGATGACTGACTGGATATTAGTCTGAATATCGGCAGGAGTTCTATTCAATATTCGAAAAGGCATCACAATGTAGGACCAGCAACGGCTATTTGCTTTCCAACTAATCACGTTGCATATTTGATTTTTTTTCATCAACATTAATTGACAATTTTCATCTGTCTGGACTTTACATATAGTGTTTATTTTATTGATAGCTTTGCATAAAGTACAGTGTTGGGGAACAGCATGAACCACAACATCCCACAACAGGCCTGTACACCAGCAACTCCTAAGGGTGTGTTTCCACCATCAGTATTCCGTCAGTAACTGCTGCGTGTTTGATGCTGTGCGCTGGCGCAGCATCACAGCATAGTGGAGGGGATTTCAAGAAATCCCGTCTCCACTATGCGTAAAAACACGCAGGTGGAAGACCTGCGTTAACGGACATGCGACATGTCTTTTCAGATCACAGCATGTCCTATTCCCTTGCGGCGACGATCCGTCGCCGCAAGGGAAATAACACAGGCCTATGTAGCGCTGCAGTGATTCTGGATGTGTTCAATGAGCACATCCGGATTCACCGCGCGTTCACAAGGGGGCGGGGCTTTGGGCGGAGCAGACTTTCCGCTCCGTCCAAAGGGCTGTGTTTCCTGATGGTGGAAACACAGCCTAAGACTCATTATTGAATTCTTTATGTATTGTGACATAGGCTCTGATTCATTAAGGCTAGTTTCACACTAGAGTATGGCTGCGCTGCGGACTTCCTCTGTGAAGCTCCGCCCACCACTGCACCTCCTCCGGTCAGCTCCGCCTATGTCTGCAAGCGGCCTGCATGCGGCCTGCGTACCTATATTTAACATTAGGTATGCAGGTCGTGCAGATGTATGCGGATGCCGCCGCATGTGTCGTTTTGACGGTGTGGCGGCCTGCACCGAACGCAACGTGTTGCATTTTGTTGCGGTCGCCGCACCGTCAAAGCGACCCATGCGGTGGCATCCGCATACGTCTGCACGGCCTGTGTACCTAATGTTAAATATAGGTACGCAGGCCCCATGCAGGCCGCTTGCAGACATAGGCGGAGCTGACCGGAGAAGGTGCGGCGGTGGGCGGAGCTTCACGGAGGAAGTCCGCAGCCCTCCGCAGCCCAGCCATACGCTAGTGTGAAACTAGCCTAAGACTGTTGTTATGTATACCAGTCTTAATGAGGGGCATGTAGAAATAAAATGGGGCAAATTCAGTTAGTTAATAATGAGTTATCAGTGGCGAGTGCCTACATGTGCCAACGCCAGGAACGTTACTCTAGCAAGATGAAGAAACACCGCCACTTTTGATGAATTTGACAGATGAGCATAGCCACACTCCAACCCACCCAGGCAACTCTCCAGCACGGCCCATTTCTGCCAAGCTGCTTGAAACTGGCATGAAAACAACAAGTGTCACAAATTTTGTGACTGTCCAAAGCCTTTTACTCCAGTTTTCTAGCGCATACACTATGTTGTATCCGCCTCATAGTTTTCTCTTGGATCAGAGCCAATTTAAAATGATAAAATATTGTTTGACATAGTCAAAATATTTTTTTTTTAGATTGGCATATTTAGTACTGATGAAGATGATGTTTTTAATTGTAGAAAGCTGGCTGAACAAGGTTCTAGCTAGTGCCTAGTGTAGATTTTAGATGGTGTTCATCCCCCCTGACCTTAATAAGAGTAGGAGAATTTTTCTGCTCTATATGACATACAAAGTGCTTAATACGTGATAAATTATACTTGGGGTGCACTTCTCGAAGGATTAAAAAATGAATTTCAGAACACCTATTCGATATATACGTATAATATGTTTAATACTAACCATGCCATTTATTATGCATCCAGGCACTTTATCCAGCATCACAATCATGACAGACACTCTCTCTCTGCAGGTGTTTGGCATAGATAGAGTGCTGGCGAGTCCGAGAGGTGGCGAAATCAGGAAGCGCCTACTTGACCATGAGGCATATTGGATCTATAATTACAATGTACTTAATATGCTACGAGAATTAATGTGTCATTATTATTATCTGTTATTCCTTGGGTCTTCTGTTTTTTCTGTTATGCAATGGTTCCCATGATATTTTCTGTTTTTTGTTTGCTTGCTCTAACACTTTTTCGGTGTTTTTTGTTTGATTTTACTATGTGAATGTGAATACCCTGTGCATTTTTACTGGTGATTGGCCATATAAATAAGTCTGTAGTCATTATGTGTGCACTTCTGATAAAGAACGCAGCGTGTGCGTTCGAAACGCATTGCTGTTCCTTTTTCTTGACGTGGATCTATTTTATTAACTGGAATAAAATTTGGAATTTTATGAAGCTGCCACTTTCCTTGTTCCTCCATTTTTTTTAATTTTTTTTTATAACTGAATATTTATTGATTTTTCAATAGAAATTTACAGAATGAAATCACACCAAGATATAATGCATATAAACATTCAATGCAAATCAGTTAACAAATATAATAGAAACAAATAGAATTGACAAGACAGTGAAACACGAAGGAGGGAAGGAGAGAAGGTCCCTGGGAAAGATGGTACATTTTGCTGGGTAAATACCATTATAATAATAATAATAATAATATTTATTTATATAGCGCCAACATATTCCGCAGCGCTTTACAGTTTAACAGTTTCAAAACACAAGTCATAAGTAGCAACGTTAACAAAACAATAATTAAAGCAAAATAAGATGAAATGACCCTGCTCGTGAGAGCTTACAATCCACAATGAGGTGGGGGGAGATACAAAGTACAGGTTAAATATACAAAGGTGTATTTACAATGATGGTCCAGCCATCTTGAGGGAGGGAGTAAGGGAGGGATGGATGGAGATAGTGAATGGGCTACACACACACACACTTACACCTAGAATGACTTTGATTAGTGAACGTGTTTGGCCGCTCTGAACAAATGTGTTTTGAGGGAGCGCCTGAAACTATGCAAATTGTGGATAGTCCTAATTTCTTGGGGTAGAGCATTCCAGAGGATTGGCGCAGCGCGGGAGAAGTCTTGGAGTCAGGAGTGGGAGGTACGGATTAGTGCAGAGGTTAGTCGAAAGCCATTTGCAGAGCGCAGCAGTCGGTTAGGCCGATGGATAGAAATGAGGGAGGAGATGTAGGGGGGTGCTGCACTGTGGAGAGCTTTGTGGGTGAGAACAAGTACTTTGAATTGGATCCTATAATGAATGGGCAGCCAATGTAAGGACTGGCGTAGAGCGGACGCATCCATTATTAAGCCGTCTGAGCCCAGTATACGTCCCACAGATTCCACGTTGCTTCAATACTTTCAAACGTATTATTTATTAAAGCTATGAGGTGCTCCATATTTCGTATGTCCTGTATCCGGAAATACAACTCGTTGAGTGACGGAGAATAAGCCAGCCTCCATTTCCTTGCTATTAAACATCTCGCAGCTGTGGTCAGATGTAAAAGAATCCGCTGAGTCCTACTTCCAATCTGGAATGGGGGGATATTGAGCAAGTAGAATTTAGGGTCTAATGGAACATGAAGACCCGTAACTTCGAAGATTAAAGTTTTGACCTTACTCCAGAACCTTTGAATATTGAACATGTCCAAAAAATATGGGTTAGGTCTCCATCATCAGAACTGCACCTCCAACATTGGCTAGATATATTAGGATTAAATTTATGTAATAATGAGGGAGTGTGATACCAAACATAAGCAATTTAAACTGGTTTCCTTTGGCTGTGGTTCCACGGTCCGGAACCACAGCGCTTTGGACGGAGCGGAAATTCCGCTCCGTCTAAGCCCCCCCCTTTGTGACGCGCGATCTTTCCGAGGTGTCAGGACACCTCCGGAACACCTCGGAAAGAACGCAGGCTACATAGCCCTGTGTGAAATTCTGTTGCGGCGACGCACCGTCGCCGCATACGCGAGGACATGCTGCGGTCTAAAAAGACGCGCCGCATGACCGTTTACGCAGGTCTGCCACCTGCGTATTGTTACGCATAGTGGAGACGGGATTTCTTGAAATCCCCTCCACTATGCTGTAACATCTGGACGCTGCGTGTTTGGCGCTGCGCCAGCGCACAGCGCCAAACACGCAGCGTTTCCTGACCGTGGAAACTCACCCTTATACGTGTAACAAGTGGAAGTCTTAGCTGCTCTCCTCCAGACCCCTTGACACGCCCTGGAGAAAGAGATTCCACCAAGAAACCCTCCCACCTGTCCATATAGGAGTGTCTTGGAGACTCTTCTGGGTATGGGTCCAATAAAATCCTATAGATGTCAGAAATAAGACCCTTGGTCGATACTCCCGCCCTGCAGAGTCTCAAAGCGAGTTGATATGGAAACTATTAAGGAGAAGTAAAGAGACGGCATATAATGCCTAATTTGTAAATACTGATAGAAAGAGTTTGACGGTAAATCGGAGCCCGATTGTATCTTATCAGAAGGTAACAAGGACCTAGAGTGACTATCAACTATATCAGCAAAACAAAAAAGTCGCTTATAAAACCACAACTTAGTCAAGTTCCCCTAAAGCTGTCTGGTAGTTTGGGATTAAACAAAAAGGAAGTTAGAAAGTTAGCATCTCGACATCAGTGGGAATATTTTCATACAGGTATTCCAAATCCCCTAAGTGAAAGCTATTGGTCCCAATGTGTGCAAGTCGAGTTTATTTGAGGTAGTTGCCCATAGATATGAGTTGGGATGGACCGGAGCCATCCACAATTTCTCAATCTCCATCCACCTAGAAAATGCTCTAGGTGCAGACCAGTCTGGGATATATCTCAAATGAGTTGCCCACTAATATATGGTGATATCTGGAACACCCAAACCTCCCCTATCTCTACTAGCTAACATAATTTGGTTTTTGATCCTGTGTCTTTTATGGGCCCAGATAAAGTGGATAATAGACAACTGAATAACCTTCAGGTCTACTTAGGGGACCACAACATGGAGGATCTCAAATAAATATAGTAGCTTTGGAAGAATAGCCATTTTAACCGCTGATATTCTCCCAAATAAAGATAGTGGTAAGTTATTCAATTTATTAAGTAGTTGTTTCAATTCCGAAAACAATTGGGGGTAATGATGTTTGAATAATGAGTTGTATCTAGAGGTCAGCTGCACTCCCAAATACTTCAGGGAGGTATCCTGCCATTTATAGTTATAATTACCTTTTAAGGAGCTTAATGACCTGTCCGGAATATTAAGGTGAAGAGCCTCCGTTTTTGTTTTATTAATTTTATATCCCAAGAGCTGGCCAAACTGTTTTAGAAGTGAATGTTGACTGGGGAGGGTAGTAACTGGCTGGGTCAGAGTTAAGAGCACATCATCAGCAAATAAAGACAGTTTAAATTCTTTATCTCTAACCATCACTCCTTTAATGTCCCAATCAAGGTGGATGGCCGCAGCTAGTGGCTCTACACACATAACAAAGAGTAACTGAGAGCGTGGGCAACCTTGACGGGGGCCATTAAAGATTGGAAAAGGCTGAGACAATGCATGGGACAATTTTACCGCTGCCGATGGCAGTAATAAAAAGTCCGAAAACGCCAAAATGAGCCAGTGTTTGAAACATAAATGGCCACCCAAGATTATCAAATGCCTTTTCAGTATCTATGCTAAGTAAAAGTGCTATCTTCTCTGTTTTATTGATCACTTCAATAAGGTTGATTACCTTTCTTGTATTATCCCCCCCGTCTGCATGTAACGAAACCTACTTGGTCTTTATAAATTAAATGGGGAAGCAGAGTGAACAAGCGTAGAGCCAGCAATTTGGTAAAAAAATGTAAGTCTGTACTAAATAGGGCTATAGGCTTTTAGTAGGCACGTTCCAAAGGATCCTTTTCTGTTTAGGGATAAGGGTGATATAAGAGTGAAGCATAGTTGGCGGAATTAGCAAGCCTGTCAAAAATTCGTTAGATAACTTGACCAAGTGTGGAATTAGTATGGTGCTATATGTTTTATAGTAGAAATACGTTAGTACATCTGGACCAGGGGATTTACCATCGGGAAGAAGAGAAAGGACATCCATCACCTCCTCCTGCGAGATCCCCCTGTTAAGAGAAGACAAAGCTTCTATAGTAAGTCAGGGAAGATTGCACTTTTGGAGAAAGGATTGCACAACCTCCATCCCCTCATCTGGGTCAGGAGGCAAATTGCTCGGTAAGTTATATAGCTTAGATAAATATCCCTGGAAAATATTTGCAATTTTAACAGGATCATATATTATTGCTCCCTTTTCATCTCTGAGAGCATATATGAAGACTGACTTTTGTCATCCCTGAGCTGTCTCGCCAATAGTGTGTGAGATTTATTTCCTTTTTCATAATATTTTTGTCTACTATAAAGTAACATTTTTTCAGTTTTGTAATTAATAATGGCTTTTAATTGTGAACGCGTAGAGACAATATCCCTTAAGATTCTTTTGGATGGGGTAACGGCAAGTTTAGCTTCAAGGTCTCTCAACTGGGCAGCAAGCAAGTCTGTCTGGTGAGCTCTATCCTTTTTCAATACGGGAACCTAGGGCTATACAGTCACCCTGGAGAACAGCTTTGTGCGTTTCCCACACAGTTGAAAAAACAGAGACTGCCTATTAGGCCGGCGTCACACTAAGGAGGAATACGGACGAGTGAGAGGCGTGAAAACCACGGACCCATATTTCTCTATGGGGCAGCTCTGATCATGCGTATTTTTCTCGGGCGTATCTTACGGTGCGAGACACCCGCAGCATGCTGCGATTGTACGCGTATTACACCCGTTGCACGCCAATGAAAGTCTATGGGTGCGAGAAAACAACGGATTACACATGGACCAGACGTGTGACTTGTGAGAAATACGCAAGACTTCTGCAGCTCACAGGAAATGGTGCAACACATGCTGCAGGAAGTTGACACATGCAAATTAGCTCAAAAAGAGTGCCAGACATCCCGGAAGAACGCCTCCACGGAGTCGGCCATGATGTCTACGCTCATCAATGTGGAGATGTTGGTAGTCTTGGTGCAGGAGAGGCCCGAAATTTTGGACCAAAGAGATGCACATTAAGCAGACCGTGCAAGGAAAGAGGCGGCATGGAGGTGCATCTGTGGGCATATGTTTCCCCACTTTGGCGACAGCCAACGCGAGGAGCAGCAGCGAATCAGTAAGTTACTTGATTTTTTTCCAACCTTCTTAACGGTCAGAGCGTAGTTCTAGCGCAGAATTTGCCCAAAAAATGATTTTTTTTTTCTGGCGGCAAAATGTTAGTATAGTCACATCCTACTAGGCCCCCATGACTATGTGTATGTAGAAGAATTTGGATTTGTGCAGCTAGCTAATTGATTACATTATATGTGTCATTGCAGTGGATGATGTTATGAGAAGATGGCGAAGCATCCGCGACCAGTACCTGCGGGAACGATAGCAGAAGTCCAGGAGCGGGTCTGCGGCATTGACAAAAAGAAAATATGTCTACTTTGGCCGCCTTGGCTTTCTGGCTGCTAATCTGGATCTGAAACCGTAAGTACATACATCACACCACATAACACATATGCAGTTTACCCTCACCTCTCCTACATGTTCGAATCCCCTTTCATTTCCCAACAGATCTGAGGATCCTCCTGGACGGGCGCCTACACCTCAACCCATTCCCCCACCAAAACAACCTTGGCAACAACAGGGTCAAATGGCTGGCTATAATCAGACTTCCCAATATGGCCACTTGTACAGATCCAGTGTTGGAGGCTGGTCCCAACCTGGATGTGCTCAACATGGTCATATTGGGGGGTATGATTCTCGTGGGTATCATCTTACAGAGAATATAATCTCCCTTATCTGTATGGCAATGTGCCCACACACCAACCTGACCGTGGGCAGATGTTAGCTCAGGGCCCAGAAGATCCACCCCAACAGGGTGATGGTCAAGGTGGTCATCCAAGCCTACCACACAGAGATGCTGGGAACCCGCCAACCCCACCACCCGCATACCACCAGCTGTGATTTTTTATTTAACTTATATATTATTATTTCAAAAGCAGTTTTTTGTTTTTTATATTTACTGTAGAAACATGTTGTGCAAAAGAAATGTGCACTAATCTAGATGCAAGTAAGAAACATATGCTTCCAATATGCTCTTGAGTAGGCATACTCAACGTTTGTTAGTTTCATCTTCTCTTATTAGTTATAAACAATTTGGTACTTTTTGTACATTTATTTTTACACCATGTTGTGTAACGCATATTTGCACTTATCTGAATGCCTACAAATAGCATATGGTACTTAGCTGGTGAGATATGGGCTAGGTGAACATTTTTGGTTTCTTTATATCTTATAATTTATACCTATGTCTGTTATTTTTTCCCCATCCATTTTAAAAATTGTTGGCTAATGCATCATTGCATTAGTCTAGTCTTAGAACCCAACCATATGGGGCAGATATGGTGCTCACTAGTGATAGTGAAAGTTTGTTATTATGATTATTTATTATTATTTATGGCAAAATTTGTTATTTTTTTTATATTTTTTTAAATCCATGCTGTCTATTGCATATTTGCAGTAGTCTAATCTTGTGAACCGAACATATGGGTAACATATGGTCTTCACTATACATAGTGAATGTTTGTTCTTTTATTATATTTAATTTCACTCACAGTTGTTAAATGCATCTTTGCAGTTGTCTAATGTGAGCAATCCCACATATGGGTCACATATGATCAGCACTAGCCATATTGACTATTGGTTTTTGTCTTTATATACTATTATGTATAGAAACATTTGTAATTTTGTCATGCCTTATTTTGGTACTTGTGTAAGAATGCACACTTACACTATTGTGCTGTAAATACATATACCCAAGGCCGGCCCGAACGTATAGGCGAACTAGGCGGCCGCCTAGGGGGCCGACCCTAAGGGGGCGCCAGAGAAAAAATAGAAAAAATTATAAAAAATCTTTTCAAAAGGCAAAAAGTTTTAGGGATGGAAAGAAAAGTGTACATAAAAGAAAAAACCGTTGAGCTTCAATTTATGCACGGAAAGGAGGCGCTAAACTACGGACGTGAGTCGTTTGCATCGTCTGCTGACAGGTGTTTGATCCTGCGCGTTTATTTTGCTCCTAAGTTTTCAAATGTTGGCAAAGCAAAGTAAGCAACCAAAAATGCATACACTACACTAAGGGGGCGCCCGAGAGAAAAAAATACGTATACTTAATAGTAGGGGCGCAACAAAATAGTTTCTCCTAGGGCGCCGTAATCTCTCGGGCCGGCCCTGCATATACCATATGAAGCAAATATGGTAGTCACTACCTCAAGTGGCAGTTTGCGCATATAAATATCTATTTTTATAAAAAGTTTGGAGTCTTTTTTCATAAGCTGTTTGTACTCAACCACCAACACATCTGTTATGACCTTTAACACCAGACAGAGATTTTGACAATTTTGGAAGTGGCATTGCTCCTCAAATCCCCTGGCAATCCTTTTCCAGTCTTCCATCTTTGGCTCAGGCATGACCAGTTGATGCAGTCTATCCCAGAGTTGTGAGCAGGTATCACGCACAATGCCAGAGATGGTGGACCTCCCAATCAAAAACTCCAGATGGAGTGCGGAATAGGATATGCCACTAGTTAGCAACCTACAAGTAACCAAATGTACAGAGAACAATCAATACACATGCACAAGGTTAGAACAAACGCATTATACATAACCGTTAAATCATTTCTTTTACTAACAATCCTAAGTTCTATTTACCACAAGTCAAAGGTTTCTGTCATTTTTACATACACATAATAGTTGTGGTAGTTCTAGGTGATATATGGGATAGATTATGAGGATATTTCTGCAACAGCCATAAGGGTAAATGCAAACTTGTGGGAAAACACATCATCAACAGACAGTATGTAGCTGAGGAATACATAACGTAGCGTAAGGAGAAGGCGCTCCTCTGCAGAGATAGCTTTCTGCATCCTGGTATCCTGGTAGGCGATCCCAGGGCGCACAATCTCCAACAAAACATCAAATATGGGAATGGTCATCCGACAAAACAGAAAAAACTTGTCTGGATGAGTCTGCAGAGATGCATAAAGACGGTGAAAATGGCCTTTAGTGAGGCGCTGCCTCAAATGCGGATGCACCCACATTCGCCTCCTCCTCCGCGGATCAACGTTCACTGGGTAAGGCTGCCCAAAGCGGCGGGACAAAACCCAGTTGTACAACACTCGATCAGTTGGGGTGAACTGAAGACTGTCAAAAATGTTGGCAAACAAGCAGCAGGACTCCAAACCAAGCACACCGCAAAAATGGCAAGATTGGGGGTTGCAACCTGATGCAGAGCCAATAAATAGCCTTGCTGATGATGATTTGAATGAGTTTCAGGCCTAAAACCGTCATGAGGTCGGTCCGGTCGCTCATTTCTTCCCCCAGGCAACATGGGAGACAGCCTCAACAGTTCCAGGCCCGGCTCAGTACAGGTACCCCCAGCCCAGTCTTCCTCCTTACACTATGACAACTTTAAACATAATATTACTACAGGAATGAACCATTTTACAAGAAATAATGATCGACATTAATCTGCAGGATTGTGAAAAATTCAGACAGTGCCCTAAAGCCATGCCAACAAAGTACACATGAAGTATATTACGGTCTATATTCTGTCACTAGACTACTCCAATAGGCTATTATGACCTCCTGTATGTCTGCAGATCATGACATTTGGTCCATGCAATTTAACATTATGTGAATTGTAATTATTCTCTCATACAGGATTAGGGACCGGTAATTGGCAAAGAACTTATTATGTCACATAAATAATTGCAGCATAGCTTGCAAGAATTTAACCATGCTCAAGTATTAAACTTTTATATTTAAGATTTAGGAATAATGCAGAAATATTAAATAAACATACAAAACCTGTCACATTTTAAACAGCAGTCATTTATAATATACTACACTGTACAGAGGACTCAGTGCCAGCAATAGACACTGACACATAGTTATTGGAGGGGATTATTGGTAGGGTGTTCAGAAATATTGCTTATGTCATGCTGTCACTTATTGGTTTCCTATAGACTTTCTCTGACTATGGAACGTCTTTTGTTATCTGTTTATGCTCCTATTATAACACTTCATTACGAAGCCCTCATGTGTAGGCTATTCTATGGCCGATTAGACAGATTAATTAAACCTTTCCTCCGTTAAGATTCTATTTTATATGCAAATTATGATATTTGCAATCATATAAAATATTCCCATTTGTTTGCTTATTAGCAGGAGTTATGGTATTGGCACAAGAAAAATTAGTCATTTTGGCTGTGGTTTTGTAAAGCATAAACACATGATAAATTCAGCAGTATGAAATGAGAAGCTGGTGTGATTTTTGAGTAGCCACTAACTGTTCATGAAGCTAATTTTGTAGTTGGGTAACTAGCATAAAACTACCGAGCATTCATTTGTCATGTAGGGCAGGAGAATGCTGTGCTCTGTGTCCTTATACTATTTGTACAAATCAATATTAATTGTGGCTATATGGCCATCAGCCATGAGATCACTATTGAGTGTAACTTTCATATATAGGGATGTTGGGCTAACACAGATCAAGTTTTCTGCAGCCTTAGGCCTCTTTCATACATCCGTTGTGCGCCTGACGGCGCCTGACGGCATTTTTTTGTCCAACCGCATCCGGCGAAATGTAATGCCGGATGCGTTTTTTTTTTGCATTGACTTTCATTAGCGCCGGATGGCGTCTGATGTCAGTGCGTTGCGGCATCAGGCAGCCGCAAACAATAGAATTCAATGGAACCGGATCAGACTTTTGTGCAATCTGGCAAAAGTCTGATCCGGATTCTGGAAATCGAGGTCTACTACTACTACTACTACTACTACTACTACTACTACTACTACATTTTCCAGTGTCTCCGGGCATCAGAAACCCTCTTTTTCTGGGTTCAAAAGTTCAGGTCGGATCCAGCAAAAAACTGGATCCGTTGCATCAGTTTTTTTGTTTCAGCGCCGGATCCGTCCCTTCAGGTATAGGACGGATCATGCCTGATACAAAAAGACAGATGTGTGAAAGAGGCCTTATTAAAAAGAAAAGCATTTTTACAAAGGACTTAACAGATTTTTATTCAAGAGCAAAAAAGATTCGTAGCTAAGGGCGTAACTGCAGTGAGCACATGGAAAGCAGTCGCACCTTCGCCTTGGATGGTAGAGGCACCCAAATTGTCCCTTTGACTCAACTGAAGAGTAATACTATTAAAAACGCATGATAGCTGAGTGCCCTACTGGAGATTTTGGATTAGGGTCTATAAACTTCAAGTTACAGAATTGCTGGGAGCTTTCTGAAAACTTGCATCCTTTAGAAAAAAATTAATTCAGCTCACCATTTGAATTAACCCTGTGCAGTCCGGAGCACAGATGATGGCTCTGCCATAGCCCAATAAAGTGAACAAGAAAAGATAGATCCATCCCATCCAGAATCTTCTTTAAGATTCAAGGTGCTACATGCAGCTGAAACGCATAGATGCTATTGCAATTTTTAAGATGAAAGTTTTACATATCCTCTGGTTTGTGCTTACCTAAATAAAGGAGATTACATGTCCATCAGGCTGGATCTATCCTTCCTTGTTCACTTGCGTTGTTTGCCTTTCTGGGACTTGCACCCTTTTTTTTGGTCTTTACACTTAGTTGCTTTCTTTAGGATATAAACCGGAAGTAGGAATATGGTATACGACTTATGATATCTGTCTCATAAAAACTGACTATTCTAAGGGCCTTTTATACTGTGTTTTCTCCTACATTCAGTGACCCTGTCTGTACCATTATAGTCAATGGCCTCATCAGCACATATGCCCAAATACTATTTTTCGGGGAGGTCGGACATGAGACCCAACAGGGTCATTAAACATAGGACAAGATGCAGTGTGAAAGGGCCATATACACTCATAACATGGTACAATTATTGTTCACTGCGTAGTTGAATTTTTCATGTTATTATTGTTAATTCTACAACGATTCTGTGTAAACATTATGTTCATAGTCCCTGTCCTCAGCCGGGCTCACAATGAACTTTACCTACGCACGGTAAAATCTACACCAAAACAGGTGACAGGTTCACTTGAAATAATTTAATAATAATTCACTTTTTTCTTACTATACTTTATATAAAAGACTCTCATAGCGTACAAAGAATATGAATCCAATGAACGTGTTCTCTTTCCTGCTCCTTTTGATTAAGAACTTAGAGGAAGTTCTGAGTTATGACAGGACTTCCCTGGGAAAATGTCACAAGGCTTCCCACTGACCAAGATGAAAAGGAACCTGGCAGAGAGAAAGAGGATATTTCCATGTGCCCTTTCCTATGCTTGATGAGATTATGCAGTTTGTTGCAAGGTCCTACTAATGGAATGTGAGGAGTCTAGAACGTTATTGAAATTTAAAGTGATCATGATGTAGTCAGATTCTAGAAGTACAATAATTTATATCTGATCCAGTTACCTATTTTTTGGACCATAAGACGCACTTTTTTCCCCCCAAAATTTGGGGGAAAAAGGTGGTGCGTCTTATGGTCCCAACATACCAAAAAATCCGGTGGCAGCGGCGGTCCCGGTGGCGGCGGCAGCCTTCCTGTGGTGTCTGGCCAGCAGCGGGGCTCTGTGCTGTGTGGGGGGCTCCGCCGGCATTTCCCTCTTAGCCGGACAGCCCCCCGCAGCTCCGCTGCTGCGGCCTCCTGATACATGGCCGCCAGGGGCCTCCGGTGGCGGTCCCGATGAAATCTTCCGTGCAGTGGTGCCGGGGCAGCAGCCGGCTCTGTGCTGCAGGGGGGGCTCCGCCGGCATTTTGGTCTTAGCCGGAAAGCCCCCCGCAGCTCCGTTCCCTCCTGCAACTCGGTGGCTTCCTCAAACATGGCCCCAGGGGCCTCCGGTAAGATGGCCGCCGAATCTCATTCAAGTCTCGGCAACGAGATCTCTTCTCCCGAGATCTTGTCCTGAGATCTCGGGAGACGAGATCTCGGGAAAAGAGATATCGTTGCCGAGACTTGAATGAGATTCGGCGGCCATCTTACCGGAGGCCCCTGGCGGCCATGTTTGAGGACGCCACCGAGTTGCAGGAGGGAGCGGAGCTGCGCGGGGCTGTCGGCTAAGAGGGAAATGCCAGCGAGCCTCCCTGCAGCACAGAGCCCCACTGCTGGCCAGACCCCCACAGAGCACAGGAGGCTGCATTGGGGGCACCGCTAAGGGATGTGAGTACCATATGTGCACACGCACCCCACAGAGCACAGCGACCCCACAGAACACAGCCACCCCACAGAGCACCCCTGCAACACAGAGCACTTCGACTGTAAGACGACCCCCCATTTGACACATTATTTTTTTCCCATTTTCCTTCTGAAAATTTGGGGTGCTCTATGGTCCGGTGCGTCTTATAGTCCGAAAAATACGGGTAATCATTTTAGTTCTCCTCCCAGTTATTCAAAAATTCTTTTGGAATATGTCTACAAGATTTTACCATTTTTTGGTATTATATTACCTTGCTTTCTATTTAATAACATTCCCATCAACATGAAAAAAACCTGTGACAAATATCTGCTGAAACCTCTGTTTAAAATTATAGAACAGATTTAGCATTCATTCAGGTCTTAAATACTAAAGCTAATGGTGACCATCTAATTGATCATTACAGATACTGACAAAATTTCAGCACTATGTGTGTCCTTCAACAGCACCACAAAAGCCACAGTGTCACTTTCTGTGAACTGGAGATTTCCTTTCATTGTGCCTGTACCTCTTAAATAGAAATGGGCCTTTTCATTTATGTGCTGTGTAATTCTTCATTTGTACTATGTACATGTGTCTGCTGTGTCTGTGAAGAATGCTAAGAACATCTTGGAAATATAACCTAGTTAGCAAGGAGTCAAAGTCACCTGTCAGTGGATTCATGCTGCCCAAACTATAAGCAGCAAGAAACTGTGCCTTTCGGCACATGTTGCAGCCAGAGATATTTTTCCCCGCTCAATAATTTCTCTGAAACGCCGTAATGTGAATTTCAAATTTTGATTCATCTGACAACAGAATAGTTTCCATTTTGCCATAGTCTATTTTAGATGTGCTTTGATCCAGAAAGATAGTAAATTCTGGATTGTGTTGATATATGGCTTCTTTAGATGTAGAGCTCTCTCTTGTATTTGCTGGATTTCATGGAGAACTGTGTTTACGCCAATGATTCTGAAGTATTCCTGAGCCCTTGCAGTGATTTTCACAACTGAATCATGCCTTTTTTAATGCAGTGCCACCTGAGGGCCTGTAATTAATGAGATCCAATATTGACTGTCGGGCCATTTCCTTGTGCACATAAATCTCTGAATCTTTGATGATTTATATACATTTCTGTAGATGGTGAGATATTCAAAGTCTTTGCAATTTACATTCAGAACATTTTCCTGAAATTGCCCACAATAATTGGTTAGAGGTTACAGTAACGTGAACCTCTAACCATATTTGCTTCTAAGTAGGATGAGCGACTTTGCCTCCAGGAGGGTCAAGTCGGGTTTCGGACCACCCAACTTTCCCAAAAGTCGAGTCGAACAAAATCGGACGACTATCGGAAAAAGTCGAAGGTCCGACTGAAACTCGAACCGATCCCAATGCAAGCCAATGGGGAAGAAAAGTCGGCAGGGAGTGGAGGACAGTAAACACACCTACAGTGCCCATTTCAATGCCAACGACATCAATTCTTATTACTTAAGCTTGTCAACCTTAATTTACTGTATAATAATAGTAACGCATTGAAAACTGGGGTTATTTGGCTAAAGTTTTTTGGGGGCAGGACTGGCTCCAGGTTTTCGTGGGCCCCGGGCGAAAGAGTCTCACTGGGCCCCTTTAACACATACCACAATTCATGATGCTCCGATACGGCAGGGAAATATAGGTATAGTCAGCGTCGGACTGGAACACCTTGGGCCCACCAGAGAAAATCATTCTTGGGGTCCACTATGTAGCTACATAGAAATAAATGCAAGACCACCAATTGTGCAGTAAAATACACTAATATCAGGGTGTAATATAAGGTAGTACATGTCTTAATTATGTAGCAGGAGTTGGGGTAGCCTCCCTCATAGATTATAAAGCAGTCCCCTCATAGGGGATAATGCTGCCCCCCATATAGAGGATAATGCTGCCCCCCCTCATAGGGTATAATGCTATATATATATATATATATTTATATATATATATATATATAGATAATAGATAGATACCATATATACTCGAGTATAAGCCGACCCCCCTAATTTTGCCACAAAAAACTGGGAAAACGTATCGACTCGAGTATAAGCCTGGGTGGAAAATGAGATTATGTCCCATATGCTGCCCCATGTATTATGCCCCACAAGATGCTCCATAGATTGTGCCCCATATGCTGCCCATGTATTATGCCCCCATAGATGCTCCATAGATTGTGCCCTAATAGATGCTCCATAGATTATGCCCCCATAGATGCTCCATAGATTATGCCCCCATAGATGCTCCATAGATTATGCCCCCATAGATGCTCCTTAGATTATGCCCCCATAGAAGCTCCATAGATTGTGCCCCCATAGATGCTCCTTAGATTATGCCCCCATAGAAGCTCCATAGATTGTGCCCCCATAGCTGCTCCTTAGATTATGCCGCCATAGAAGCTCCATAGATTGTGCCCCCATAGATTATGCCCCTATAGATGCTCCATAGATTATGCCCCCATAAATGCTCCTTAGATTATGCCCCCATAGATTATGCCCCCATAGATGCTCCTTAGATTATGCCCCCATAGAAGCTCCATAGATTATGCCCCCATAGATGCTCCTTAGATTATGCCCCCATAGATGCTCCGTAGATTATGCCCCCATAGATGCCCCATAGATTATGCCCATATAGATTATGCCCCCATAGATTATGCCCCCATAGATTGTGCCCCCATAGATTGTGCCCCCATAGATTGTGCCCCCATAGATGCTCCTTAGATTATGACCCCATAAATGCGCCTTAGATTATGCCCCCATAGAAGCTCCATAGATTGTGCCCCCATAAATGCTCCTTAGATTATGCCCCATAGATGCTCCATAGATTATGCCCCCATAGATGCTCCATAGATTATGCCCCCATAAGTGCTCCTTAGATTATGCCCCCATAGATGCTCCTTAGATTATTCCCCCATAAATGCTCCACAGATTATGCCCCCATAGATTATGCCCCCATAAATGCTCCACAGATTATGCCCCCATAGATTATGCCCCCATAAATGCTCCACAGATTATGCCCCCATAAATGCTCCACAGATTATGCCCCCATAGATTATGCCCCCATAAATGCTCCACAGATTATGCCCCCATAGATTATGCCCCCATAGATGCTCCACAGACTGTGCCCCCATAGATGCTGCAAAAAAAAAAAGACATACTCACCTCTCGTCGCTAGGGCCGGGTGCCGGCGTCCTCAGCAGGCGGGGACACCGGCGCGCTATGGGGGACAGGTGCCGGTGTCACCGCTGGCTCAGGGCCCCGGCACCTGCGATATTTACCTGTCACAGGGTCCACTGCTGAGCGCCCCTGTCTTCGGACCTCCGGCAGTGAATGATCAGGCAGGGGGCGCGGCGCTCACTAATGACGTCATCGCGCCCTCTGCCTGAACATCGCAGCAAGAGAGGACGCGAGGATACAGCGGCGCTCAGCGGTTGGAGCGGGTGACAGGTAAGTAATGATATTCACTGCTTCCCACGCTCATGTGGGCGTGGGAAGCAGTGAATATTAATTTCTCTTTAGCAGCGGGGACAGGGCTCCTGCCTCCTGTCACCCGCTGCTGCTCCGCTGGCACGGGGCCCCCATGGCAGCTGCGTGGTGTGCCGCTATTAGCGACACGCCTCCGGCTGGGGGCCCCTGGAGCAGCGGGGGCCCTAGGCAACTGGCCCCTGTATGCCAGCAGGTGCCAGGGCCCCCCAGATGCCAGGGCCCACCAGAGAATCCTCCGGTTCTCCGGTGGGCCAGTCTGACCCTGGGTATAGTACAATGCCAAATACTTCACTTCTTACATTACATGAGTGATATCTATTGTAAATTCTACAATAGCTCAAAAACCGGACAGTGTAGTCCTCCATACAGTATTATGGCCACCACATAGTGCGCCATACAGAACAATGAGCCCCATATAATGCTCCATACATATATCCAAAAAGAAAAAAAGGATAATCGGCAATTTTAAATGCAAAATATTTATTAAATGACAATACAAAATCACATTAGTTAAAACAGGAGAAGAGACATACAGGTATATCAGCGAACCTATGCACATTACGCATGGTTCACAGAGAAGGTGTGTATCCAAACTTAATAAAAGAAGTAACAAATACTTGGGCAATACATATGCATTAACAGGTTAACTGGGATAAAAATTCATAGTCCATCGTATATCATTAAATGGCATATATACTCCCCAGTTACCCAATGAATTCAATGTGACATAATGTCCCAAATATAATACATTCAACAGAATTTAAGTGGACAACACAGCACATATGCATGGCAGTGTGATCTACGAGGGGCCACAGACATCCACAGGAGCAGTCAATGGTTAAACGGCAAAAAATGAGTAATAATGCCTGTTACTAAATAGCTCCTAATTAGGAGTAAATGACCCACCGCAAAGCACCGTAGTCCATATTGCACACTATCCCAGAACAGTGCAGACAAAGTTGTTCAGTGTTGCACATAGGCTAACAGCCCGCATACATAAAGGGTAAAAATATCCCAAACTCCGTGAACCAAGGCATATAAATCAAAGTGCTCAGTGCATATTACCTGGCGCTGTAAGAACCCCGACGCACGTTTCGCATCAGCTTCCTCGGGGGTTTCTCCATACAGAATAATGAGTCCCATATATGATGCTCCATACAGAATAATGGGCCCAATATAATGCTTCATACAGTATAATGAGCCACATATACTGCTCCATACAAAATAATGAGCCCCATATATTGCTCCATACATAATTGGTCCCATATAATGTTCCATACAGTATATGATGAGCTCCACATAATGCTTCAGTATATGATGGTCCCCATATAATGTGCCATACAGTATAGTACGGTCCCCCTAGAGTATATGAGCCCCACATATTGCTCGATACAGTATAATGAGTCGCATATAAAGCTCCATACAGTATATGATGGGCCTCATATATTGCTCCATACAGAATGGGCTCCATATAATGCTCCATACAGAATAGGCCCCATATGTGCTCCATATGATGCTCCATATATAAAGGGCCCTATTTGATGCCCCATAAATAATGAACCCCATATGATGCTCTAGTATATGATGGGCCCCATATATGATGCTCCAGTGTATGATGAGACCATATAATGCTCCAAATATAATGGTCCTCATATATAATGCTCCATATATAATATGCTCCATGTGATGCTCCATACATAATGTGCCCCATATGATGCGCCATATATAATGGGCCCCATATGATGCTCTAGTATATGATGGGCCCCATGGATGATGCTCCAGTGTATGATGGGCCTATATAATGCTCCATATATATGGGCCCCATATGATGCTCCAGTGTATAATTGGCCCCGCATATGATGCTCCAGTGTATGATGGGCCCCATTAATAATGCTCCAGTGTATGATTTGCCCCATATATAATGCTCCAGTGTATAATGGGCCCTATCTATGATGCTCAAGTGTATGATGAGCCCCATATATAATTCTCCAGTGTATAATGCTCCCCATATATTACTCCAAACATTAAAAAAATGAAATATTTCTCCTCGCTGGGCACTGCTCTACTCTGGACTCCTCAGCGTTGCCATCTTCCAGCTCTCTGCACTGTGACTGTTCAGGAAAAGGGCGCACAGACGTGATGTCATCGTGCTCTCTGACCTGAATGTCACTGTCAGGAAACGCGGAAGACGTCACAGCGGTGGAGCAGGGAGAGGTAAGTATTGCAAGTGCTGGGGTCCTGAGCAAGCAGGGGGGCCCACTCATGGGCGCCGGCACTGGCACAGGGCTCCTCATAGTACGCCGGTGTCTCTGACGGTGAGAGGGCCCCCCACCTGCTCAGGGCCCCGGCACTTGCCCGGGTGCGCCAGGTGCTGACGCTGGCCCTGGGGGGGTACAGCCCAGTTAGGGAGGTGGAAAAACTGGCATATGTTGCCTACGCTAGACGTTCAGCAGCTGCAAATGGAGGAATTGGAGAAGTCGGAGGAAGAGGACAAAGCAAGCTATTTTGCTGGCAACCTATGTGTTATCAGGGAAAGGTGGTACAAAATCCTTTGAAACCCAGGCATGGTTCATTTAATGAAGGTATGATCACCAACATTTTGGGTCGACAGCCGGGTCCTTCTTTTTGTCAGGATTGATCCAGCAGCACTGAAGACTCTTTCTGATAGCACACTATCAGCAGGGCAAGCGAGCTCCTGTAAGGCATATTGTGCCAATTCAGGTCAGGTGTCCAGTTTACAGGTCCAGTAGTCAAAGGGGAATGAACTGTGAGGGAGAACATCGATAGGGGAGGAGAGGTAATTTTGAACCATAGTTGACAACTGTCTGTTGCAATCGATTCAGTATTAACAGTCGTGTGAGCGGTACTCGAGAAATCAGTCCACAACATGGTCATAAAACCCCTGTCTCCAACGCCACTTCGGCTGTGTGCACCACGAACACCTCTTCCATGTTGCCCAGTACGGCTCGTGGTAGAACCTGCACAGCTGCTGTGTGCTGGGAATGCCTCTAACAAACGGTTTACTAGAGTTGCTTGTTTGTTCACCAATATTAGCTCTAGGTTCTCCTGCGGCATTGATGTTGTGTAATTTGCCTTTATAGCGTGGATCGAGGATGCTGGCCAACCAGTAGTCATCATCCTTCATAATTTTGGCAATGCGGGGGTCCCTTTTTAGGATCAGCAAGACATAATCACACATGTGAGCCAATGTTCCAGGTGTCAATGATGCACTGACAGTGGTGGGTGGAGGAGCACTTTCCGACAAATCCACATCCCTCCAGTCACGCACAAACCCTGTACCTGACCTTGGCAAGCCAACATTTTCTCTTGCCCCCTGAGAAGCATCCTACTCCCCAAAATAATCATCCCCCTCATCCTCCTCCTCTTCCTCTTCTTCCCCACCTCGTCCACGACAGTTCCCTGAGCAGACAATGGCTGATTGCCATCAAGGCTTCCCTGCTCCTTTTCCTCCTCCACTGCAGACGCCTGATCCTTAATGTGCGTCAAAGTTTGCATGAGCAGACACATAAGTGGGATGCTCAAGCTTATGATGGCGTCGTCTGCGCTTACCAGCCATGTGCATTCCTCAAAGACTGAAGGACTTTACAGAGGTCTTTCAACTTTGACCACTGCACACCCGACAACTCGATGTCTGCCCTCAAACTGCCTGCCCGTGTATCCTCACACAAATGCATTACAGCCTGACTCTGTTCGCAGAGCCTCTCAACCATGTGCATGGTGGAGTTCCACCTTGTTGCAACGTCTATGATTAGGCGGTGCTTGGGGAGGTGGAACGATCGCTGCAGCCTCTGCATACGACTGGAGCTTACGGGTGAGCAACGGATGTGCGAGCACAGTCTTCGCACCTTATGGAGCAGGGCTGGTAATTCCGGATTATTTATGAAGCACTGCACCACAAGGTTCAAGGTGTGAGCCAGGCAAGTTATGTGTCTGAGTTTTGCCAGGGCTATGGCCGCCAAAAAATTACGTCCGTTATCACTGACTCCCTTGCCTGGCTCAAGATGTAGACTGCCCAGCCATGACTCAGTTTCTCGCTGCAAGTAGTCGGCCAGTACCTCCGCGGTGTGTCTGTTGTCACCCAAAGACATCATCTTTAAAACAGCCTGTTGACACTTACCACTAGCTGTTCGATAGTGGGACACCTCGTGTGAAACACTGGCAGCTGCGGATAGAGTGATCGTGCGACTGCGCTCTGTCGACGAGCTTTCGCTTCAGGAGGAGGAGGAGGAGGAGTGTCGAATGCCTACAGCTAACTGTTGCCTATACCGTGGGCTAGGCAGCACTGTCCCACCGCCGCTGTCCCCTGTGGACCCTGCATCCACCAAATTAACCCAGTGCACAGTGATGGACATGTAACACCCTGGCCATGCCTACTGGCCCATGCATCTGTTGTGAGGTGCACCTTTCCACTCACTGATTGTTTGAGTGCATGGACAATGCGGTCTTTCACATGCAGGTGGAGGGCAGAGATGGCTTTTCTAGCAAAGAAGTGCCGACTGGGTAGGTCATAGAGTGGGATAGCATAGGCCATGAGCTCTCAGAACACTACGCTTTCAACCAAACAGAAGGGCATCATCTCTAATGAGATCAGTTTCTCAATGTAGGCGTTCAAAGCCAGTGTATGAGAGGATGAGTACTTTCTTATCCTACTCAGAGTGTCTGCTAGGGTGAGCTGGACTTGAGAGCTGCTTATGGGGGAACTAGCGGTGGACATGGCGGACTGAGAGGGGGTTGGTGATGGTGATGGTGGTGGTTGTGGTGGTGATGACCTCCATTCAGTCTTTCGTTGGAAAAACATTGTGATTCCCTGACTGCTTTGGCCTTGCGGCGACAACTCAACATTTCTTGCTGGTGGTGTGCTAACCGGTGGGCTTACAGTGAGGAAGCGATGTAGCGTTGCTGGCTATCTTCTGTCAGAGCAGGTGCACATCTGCTACCTGAGGTTTTGTACTCCGTCCACTCTTGCAAGTGCATGGTGTTTAAATATCTAAGCATGCAACTGGTATTCAAATTTCAGAGATTTTTCCCTCGGCTATAGGTCCTTCCGCACTTCTTACAGATAACCTTTGCCTCATCAATAGGATTTTGGTCAAAAAAGTGCCACACTGCACTCTTCCTACTATGGGCTAAATTTTCAGGGCTTGCACGCTGTGCTAATTTGACCGTCTGGCCAAGCTGTCCTAGAACTCTTTTTGTTTTCTTAACACATTTTTGTACTGCTACGGGCCTGCCAGATAACCGCAGCTGCGATGTCGATGCCTGCTGCGGATCCTCCTCCTCTTCTGAGCTATAGCCAGTGGCACCCTCTTCCCCCAATGGTGCCAATCCGGGTCAACAACTGGGTCATCCATCACCTCCTCTTCAATTTCATCTGCACCTTCCTCTGTGTCAACGTGTAAGGTTGTAGAGTATGAGGGAAGGGGCACCTGAGTTTTATCAGGTGCAGAATCTGGCTCAGTAGACTGTGAGGGCAATGCAGTGCTCTGGGTGAATGTACCATCAGAATCATATAGCAGTGACTGTGCATCAGTGCACTCCATGTTATAATCATCTTGGACTGGGGAATTCAGGATTTCACTTGATAACCCAGGCATGGTATGTGAAAAGAGCTCCAGGGAGAAATCTGAAGTGTGGCCTGCCGCATCCTTCACTTTCGGTGGGGGTGAAGGACACAAGGGAAGGTGTTGTTCCTGACCAGGAGCCTGCACTGACGACTCAGTGCTTGCATTTTTTGAAACTTCAGAAGAGGAGGCGATAGAGCTGAAGGCTGTTTCGGCAATGTAAGCCAAAACCTGTTCCTGATGCTCCGGCTTTAAAAGCGGTTTACCTACTCCCAGAAAAGGGAGCCTTCCAGGCCTTCTGGAGCCAGACGATGACGCAGGCTTAACACCTCCTGCCTTAGGTGCTATTGTGCTTTTGGCACTACCAGCAGGTGCACCACCACCACCATCATTACCAGCTGGCCACCCCCGCCCACGTCCGTGGCCTCTTTCACCATAATTCCTCATGTTTGGGAAAATGTACCAAAAATACCAGCATATATATGGTACTGTATCAGAAGCGTAAATCTGTATATAGTGTAGGGGAAAATTTAAATCTCTGTATGTGAGTCGCCCTCCAGAGCAATGGGAACTCGGATCTGAGCCTATAGACTTCTATGGGGATGTCACGGCAACACAGCTCAGTCCGTGGCTCTGGCGCTCACCCGTTATGTGGGATATTTACAGGGGAGTTGAATATTGGTATGGGGATTCGTGACGCCACCTGTGGTACCTGGTCAGGGTGACCAACGCTGCAGTGCAGATCCACTGAAGGGTTGGTGTTGTGCAGCTATAGGTGTTAAGCCTCGCCACAGGTGAGGCTGAGTCCTTCAGGGCAGATATATGGGTAAGGATGCAGGACGGAAGGGGACCTGGCAGTTAGGGGTAAGAAGAGGGACACACACACAAGTCACTTTGGTACCTTTACTGAAGATGTTGCAGGCACCTCCCGGAGCACTGTAGGGTGAAGGGTGCACATCCAGAGTCTCCCACTGAGTAGGTGTGTGGCCTCCTGTTTCTTACCTTTTAGTAATGAAGTCCTGGCCTGCATGTAGCTGGGCCTAACTTAGTCTCCGTCCTGCACCTGGCTGACCTTGTGGTTGGACCCTTTCTTGAAGTACACAGTCCCTGTTTGCCGTGCACGGCTGGACTCCGTTCTCCTGGCCCGGTTACGTATCAGCTCTGTGTTACTCCTGGGACTTGTAGTCCTCCAGGAACTCCGGTGTTCTCCTAATGGGTCGTGGAGATCCCTATAGGCTTGGACCCCGGTGTCTGGTAAATACTTGTTGAGGTGATCCGTTAAGGCTCCTCTGCCTCTTTACTTCTCTTTCCACTTGCCTTCGGCCTACCCGGGCCCTCACACGATCACACACACTGGCGGTTGGTGGGCCGCCTCTTCGCCGCTCTCTGAGCGTCGGCACGCTCCTGGCTCCCAACTTGAGCTCTGGAGTCCCTTGCTGCAAACTCCACTCGTCTGCTCTGTCTGCAGACTACTCGCTTGTTTCAGCTCTGACTAGACTGGGATGGATTCAGTTCCACTTTGCTAGCCTCCACTTTGCTGAACTGAACTGCTCTGCAGTCTCTCTAATCTGAACTCTGAGCTGACTGAACTGAACAGAACTCAAGTCTGACTGAACTGAACTCTCTTTCCTGTCTTCACCCTCCTTTTATATGTCTATCGGAGCTCCCTCTGGTGGACTTAGGGATGGGTGAAGGTGTGTGAATGTATATTGGGACCTCTAGTGGTGAATTTCTTCTGCGCACCCTTCTGGGAGATATGAATCCAGACGCAGCTGGGCTCCACATATATATTTCCGGAGTCACACACAGACGCTCACTCTGTATGGATTTGACCAGAATACAAAAAGCAGAAAAACGGTACTGTCTCAGAAGCATGCAGCTGTATACAGCGTAGGGGAAAATTGAAAACTCTGTATATATTTCCGTAATCACACACAGACGCTCTCTCAGTATGGATTTGCCTGTAATACAAAAGGCAGAAAAACGGTACTGTCTCAGAAGTGTACAGCTGTATACAGCGTAGGAGAAAATTGAAATCTCCGTATATATTTCCGGAGTCACACACAGACGCTCTCTCAGTATGGATTTGACTGTAATACAAAAAGCAGAAAAACGGTACTGTTTCAGAAGCGTACAGCTGTATACAGTGCAGGGGAAAATTTAAATCTCCGTGTATATTTCCAGAGTCACACACAGACACTCTCTCAGTATGGATTTGACCGTAATACAAAAGGCAGAAAAACGGTACTGTATCAGAAACGTACAGCTGTATACAGCATAGGGGAAAATTGAAATCTCTGTATATATTTCCGGAGTCACACACAGATAGTCAGCATGTATTTGTCCATGATACCAGCCAGTACACGGTAGTGTGTGAGGAGTGTACAGCTCTATACGGTGTGGGAAAAAATGAACGGTTGGTAAGTGTGCAGAAAAAAATAATAAAAGTATTAGTGCTGTGCAAAAGGCAGTCTGCACAGCAGTGTACAGTACACACAGCAATACAGCTATCAGGCAGCCTAATAACCAGCGCTGCTGCACACAAGAAAATCCTCCCCTGTCACTGCACACTAACTGTACAGCACAATTGCTATCAGCACAAGCACATAAGAACTTCTCTTTCCAGCCTTAACTCTCTCCCTACTGATAAACAGCAAGCAACCTCTCCCTACTGTTAAGATCGGCAGAAGTAAAATGGAGGTCGGTGGTCAGGGCTTTTATAGACACTATGACGCCCCCCAAAGCAAGCCAATCACTGCAATGCCCTTCTCTAAGATGGTGGTGGACGCTGCCCATGTCATCTCGTTGCCCACAGAGTACGTCCTTGCTCATTGGCTGAAAAAAGGCGCCTGCAAGCATTATGGGAAAACCGACTTTGGCACTCGTTTTGCCGAACGCATGGCCGACTTGACACTATGGTCGAGTTTCTCTCGGCGAAACCTGACTTTGGCGAAAGTCGGCGACTTATGAATCTGACCAACCTGTTTCGCTCAACTCTACTTCTGAGAGACTCTCTAACATAGTCTTTTTATACAATCTTGTGACTTAACTGAAAATTACCCATCTATAAAATTCTACATTAATTTTTTTAAATAATATGTAAAAATGTCTAGCTTTCATCTTCTGATCTGTGTTCTATGTTCTATTGTGAATAAAATAAGGCTATAAGAGGTTTCTAAATCATTGCACTCAATGGTAAAAGCCTGTGATTTGAATTTTTGTCTATTAGGCTTTTTAGATTTGTTAAAGTTTTTTTCAACTACCATTTTAACATTCTTTTGCATCCTCCGCATAGGGAAATTGCACCTGCAATCGCTTGCAGTATAGTTTAAAATTAACAGTCTCCTATTGAGATTAGCCATAAGCAGGACTTCATATGGGTACTTACTATAGACAGTAGAAAGTCAGCACTCACTGTTTCTTTTGTAGTGAAAAGTCTTTTTATTTTAACTCATATGGACATCCGTTATGTGATGCAGCAGTATGTGGAGGGAGACATGCGTGAGACAGGTGGATGACGGCCATTTTGCACTTGGATAGCGATTCTACGGGTCCAATGATTGGACCTGTAGAAGCGCTATCCAAGCGCAGAAAGGCTGTCGTCCACCTTTGTGTGTGCTGCCTTTCTACTTTCTATGTGAATACTTACCACAATTGTTTGCCTCTTTATCACAAGAAATTAAGTTTCCTTAGCAGCTGTTGCTGTTTAGTAACAGAAGACAAAGCACTGGTCTCCATATTCTCTTCATATGGGTACCAACATTGCCATAGGGGCCTTCTATGGGGTCAATGTGGGTTCAGCACCACAAGAACAGTCACTCCCCTTAGTAACATTGCAGAGCACATAGGAGGGTCCTATATTTTGCCAGAAGTGGTCAGACTCATGCATGCGGTCCCATTAGGTAGAAGGAGAAGAGTTGTGCAGAAACTCTAGCGTCATAGCTAGCTAGCATGTGAGGGTGAGTACCACTCGCTACACAAGGTGCTCAAATAGGGCCATGGCAAAGTAAGTTTATAATCACTGAGAAGTGATAACTATAAAACTTAACCTTTATTAAATAATTAAATAGCCTAAATGATTACTACAAAAGTGCATTAAAGTAATTAAAATCCCAGTCAATCAAACGAGAAGTGACTGGAATTTAAAAACTAGTTTCAAACTATAAAAGTCTCATTAAACAGATTCCCTCTAAACACAAGTAGCCTCATAGAATTAACTCAGTTGTCTCAGCTTAATCATCTCAATGCATTTCGTCATCCTTCTATTTATGGACACCATAATGTTAATAAGGGTATTAGATACTGATCACATTAAAAAAGTATGTGTGATCAACACCATTGGTCAACACTACTATAGGAGTTATCCTGCACTGATGTCATTTCAATTATCAGTGAAAGTAGATGATATACCCTACTAAAATGTTAATGACGCTATAAAGCCATTGTCCCTCTATTCCAGCAGTGGGAAATTAATTTTCCCAAGGGGCCACATGAGACCATGACTGTTGTGGAGAGCCGAACTAATCGGCTAAAATTAATTCTGCTCAGTATTAATACTAACATATTAATTATAATTATTTTATTTTAATATTAATTGTATCATTTAATTTTGAGCAGAATTAAGTATGCTGTCATCCTCCTATATACCGTTTGAGCCCGCACACAGCCCATTCTCTATATGAGCACACACAGCCCCAATATAATGTAAGAGAACCCACACAGCTGTCTACATACTGTAAGAGCAACCACATAGCCTCCCCATGATCAGCATGAGAACCCACATAGCATCTCCATGATAAGCATAATACCCCACATAGCCTCTTCATGATTAGCAAGAGACCCCATATAGCCTCCCCATGATCAGCAGGAGACCCACATGGCCTCCCCATTTTCAGCAGGAGACCCACATGGCCTCCCATTGATCAGCAGGAGACCCACATAGCTTCCCCATGATCAGCCGGAGACCCAACATAGCCTCCCCATGTCCAGCATGAGACCCCAGATAGCCTCCCCATGTCCATCATGAGCTCTCCACATAGTCTCCCCATTTCCACCATGAAGGCCCCATAGCCTTCCCATGTCCAGCATGAGAGCTCCATAGTCTTCACCATGTCCAGTATGAGAGCCCCATAGCCTTCCCATATGTCCAGCATGAGAGCCCCATAGACTCCCCATGTCCAGCATGATAGCCCCAAGTTTCCTCATTTCCAGCATGAGAGCCCCATAACCTCCCCATGTCCAGCATGAGAGCCCCATAGACTCCCATGTCCAGCATGAAGGCTCCATAGCCTTCCCATGACCAGCATGAGAGACCCATTGCCTCCCCATGTCCAGCATTAGACCCCCATAGCCTGCTCCTGTCCAGCATGAGACACCCATAGCCTTCTCTCGTCAAACATGAGATCCCATAGCCTCCCCATGTCCAGCATCAGACCCCCATAGCATCCTCTCATCCATCATGACTGGTTATATGAGCCCCCCTCGATTGCTGTAATCCACCATCCCATGGCACCTGCCTGTGCGACGACAGTTCAGAACTTAGATATATTTCGAAACTGTGCAGAAGGGTGCAGAGGTCCTTCATCTGTGCCCACTCCGCAAGCGTGATTTGCACCACGTCCGTACTGCATTGTCCAAAGCTATGCAAAAGGACATACTGCACAAGGGCTCGTAGCTGCTGCCACTGTTGCTGCAACATGTGCAGAGTGGAATTCCACCACGTTGCAACATTGCAAATCAAATGGTTAACCGGTAGGCTGAAAGACCTGTGTAGCGATGCAAGTCGATGACCTGCAGGGTGCAATAGTCGGAAGTGAGCACACAGCGACCGTGCTTTCTGCAGCAGCGCATCCAGGCTGGGATAGTGGTGTAATAATTGCTGTACCACCAGGTTGAGAACATGAGCCTTGCAAGGCATGTGTGTGAGATTGCCCCAGCTTAGGGCCGCCGGCCTTCCGTGGCTCCAAGTTCAGTGTAAACAGCCATTGCTCTAACTCGGCTTGGATAGCTGTCCACAACTCTTGAGCTGTGTGACTGCAATCTCCAAGGCATATTAATTTAAACACTGCCTCATTGTGGTGAGCCCTGGCTGGGCAGTGCGGAGGTTGGTGATCTCTCTGCACTATTGGAACACGTGTCTCATTAAAGTAGCGGTTGAGGGTGCAGGTGGAGACCCTCGAGGAATGAAGGAAATGTTAGATACAGAGGTTTGCCCTGCAAGCCTTGGGGATTCCAAGACTTGTGGAGCAGCCCCCACAGCAACCTGAGTCACACAGTGCCCAGTCAGCAAGATGTAACGCCACTGCCCATGTTTGCTCGTGCAGTTGTCAGTTGTGAAATGCACCCTGGCCGGCATAGATTTTTTCAGGGAACAGGTGAGGTTGTCTGTGAGATGCTGGTGTAGTGCAGGCACAACTTTCTTAGAGAAGTAATGGCGACTGGACAACTAGCACTAGGGGACTGCAACATCCATCAACTTTAAGGAACCATCTTTATCCACTAGGCAGAAAGGCAGCATTTCCGTGGCCAACAAATTGGAGATGGAGGAGTTCAAGCTCTTATCTTTCGCATGTGTAGGAGGAAACATTCTCTTACGTGACCACAACTGCGGAATCGAGAGCTGGCTGCTGTGCTGAGAGAGGGTGGAGTTGGGTGAACAGGACACTGCTGGACCGTGAGTGAGGTTCATATGGAGATGTTATGGTGGATTGAGAAAGATTTGTTGTGCTTGCTGAAGCAAAAACAGCAGACATGTCCACTTCCGTAACAGCTGATGGGTTCTCACTCGCCCTGACTGTAGGGGGTAAACAAGTGGAGTTTCTGTGGCCAGAGACGTGTGAGAACAGTTGACATGGTGATAGAGGAGCAAGAAGCAGAAGATGTGGTTGATGGGACGGCCAGTGGTTGGCAAGGCCCGCTAGTCTGCATTTTAAAATAATATAAAAATATATTGCAAAAAATGCATAAAGGTAGTAATAATAATAAGGGTAATTAGTAAACATAATTTTGATCAAAAGAATGTACAAGCCATCCCGCCACATCAAGGCAACCCTTGTGGGACAGTCCTAACTCTTATATTAAAAACTTTTCAATTGTCAAGTGACATAAATGTGAACAAGGGCAGAGAGACTGAACCCACCAGGAAAAGCATAGGCCAGACAGGATGGATCTGAGCTGAAAAAGTAAATAAATGTGTATGCAAAATGTAAATGCATATTAACACATGACCATTACACAGAGAAAACCAAAAAACAAAACACAAATATCATACTACCTTCATGCATTTTTTGCAATATATTTTTTTTATTTTATTTTATGATATTTGTGTTTTATTTTTCTCTGTGTAATGGTCATGTGTTAATATGCATTTACATTTTGCATACACATTTATTTACTTTTTCAGCTCAGATCTAGTTTTCTTATTTAGTTCAAAGTGCATCTTGTGCATATAAGGGTGCGACCGCCCTGTTTCTGGCTGGGAAATCCATCCTGTCTGGCCTATGCTTTTTAGTGGTGGGTTCAGTCTCTCTGCCCTTGTTCACATTTATGTCACTTGACAAGTGAAAAGTTTTTAATATTAGGGTTAGGACTGTCCCACAAGGGTTGCCTTGACATGGCGGGAAGGCTTGTACATTCTTTTGATCAAAATTATGTTTACTAAATACCCTTATTATTACTACCTTCATGCATTTTTTGCAATATATTTTTTATTTTCTTTTATGATATTTGTGTTTTGTTTTTTGGTTTTCTCTGTGCAATGGTCATGTGTTAATATGCATTTACATTTTGCATACACATTTATTTACTTTTCAGCTCAGATCTAGTTTTCTTATTTAGTTCAAAATGCATCTTGTGCATATAAGGGTGCGACCGCCCTGTTTCTGAGCTGGGAAATCCATCCTGTCTGGCCTATGCTTTTTACTGGTGGGTTCAGTCTCTCTGCCCTTGTTCACATTTATGTCACTTGACAAGTGAAAAGTTTTTAACCCCTTTACCCCAAGGGTGGTTTGCACGTTAAAGGGAATCTGTCACCCTAAATTGGCGGGATATTTAAATGATGGCAGTCAGGTCAGATGGGTGGTGTTTTGGGTACTTGCCTTAACATGTTGTTCGCCGCTGTCTCCATTATTTCTGGGAATTGTAGTCGTTGCCCTCCATATAACGCGCCTGCGCACTGCAATCTTGAATTGCGCATGCGCAGTATGCTTTGCCCGCAGATTGCAATGCGCAGGCGCGTTATATGGAGGGCAACGACTACAATTCCCAGAAATAATGGAGACAGCGGTGAACAACATGTTAAGGCAAGTACCCAAAACACCGCCCATCTGACCTGACTGCCATCATTTAAATATCCCGCCAATTTAGGGTGACAGATTCCCTTTAATGACCGTGCCAATATTTACAATTCTGACCACTGTCTCTTAATGAGGCTATAACTCTGGAACTCTTCAATGGATTTTCACGATTCTGAGATTGTTTTCTCGTGACATATTGTACTTCAACGAAAAAAATTGGTTTGGTACCGTGTTAGCCAGTAGAAAAAAACATACAGAGTGCTCTCAGTGGGAGAAGCAAAATAGGAATCTTGTGGGTATGATACCTTTTAATGGCTAACAAAATATAGTGAATAATATTACAGAGCAAGCAATCGAGACTGCTTATGTCTCTTCATCCGCTGTTTTGATACCAGCCTGATGAAGAGACGTAAGCAGTCTCGAAAGCTTGCTCTGTAATATCATTCACTATATTTTGTTAGCCATTAAAAGGTATCATACCCACAAGATTCCTATTTTGCTTCTCCCACTGAGAGCACTCTGTATGTTTTTATATTGTACTTCATGATAGTGGTAAAATTTCTTAGATATAATTTGCGGTTATTTATGAAAAAAATGGAAATATGGTGAAAATTTTGAAAATTTTGCAATTTTCAAACTTTGAATTTTTATTCCCTTAAAACAGAGAAATATGTCACACAAAATAGTTACTAAATAACATTTCCCACATGTCTACTTTACATCAGCACAATTTTGAAACCAAATTTTTTTTTTGTTAAGAAGTTATAAGGGTTAAAAGTTGGCCAGCGATTTCTCATTTTTACAACAAATTGTACAAAACCTTTTTTTTAGGGACCACCTCACATTTGAAGTCACTTTGAGGGGTCTATATGGCAGAAAATACCCAAAAGTGACACCATTCTAAAAACTGCACCCCTCAAGGTACTCAAAGCCACATTCAAGAAGTTTATTAACCCTTCAGGTGCTTCACAGGAGCTGAAGCAACTTGGAAGGAAAAAATAAACATTTAACTTTTTAGTCACAAAAATGATCTTTTACAAACAATTTTTATTTTAACAAGAGTAAAAGGAGAAAATGGACAGAAAAAGTTGTTGTGCTATTTCTCCTGAGTACGCCGATAACACATATGTGGGGGAAAACTACTGTCTGGGCGCACGGCAGGGATTGGAAGGGAAGGAGCGCCGCTTGACTTTTTCAAATCAAAATTGGCGGAAATTGAGATTGGACGCCATGTCGCTTTTGGAGAGCCCCTGATGTGCCTAAACAGTGGAAACCCCTCACAAGTGACACCATTTTGGAAACTAGACCCCCTATGGAACTTATCTAGATCTGTTGTGAGCATTTTGAACCCCCAAGTGTTTCACTAAAGTTTATAATGCCTGGGTGTGAAAAAATTTTTTTCCACAAAAATGATTTTTTAGTTCCCAATTTTTGATTTTTCCCAAGGAAATTGGACCCCAAAAGTTGTTGTCCAGTTTGTCCTGAGTACGCTGATACCCCATATGTGGGGGAGAAATACTGTTTGGGTGCACCACAGGGCTCGGAAAGGAAGTAATGACGTTTTGGAATGCAGACTTTGATGGGTGTCATGTTCAGTTTGCAGAGTCCCTGATGTGCCTAAACAGTGGAAACCCCCAAGTGACCTCATTTTGGAAACTAGACCCCCTAAGGAACTCATCTAGATCTGTGGTGAGCACTTTGAACCCCCAAGTGCTTCACACAAATTTATAATGCCCGGCATGAAAATAAAAAATCCTATTTTTTTTCCCAAGGGTAAGGGGAGAAATTGGACCCTAAAATTTGTTGTCAAATTTGTCCTGAGTATGCTGATACCACATATGTGGGAGAAAACTACTGTGTGGGTGCACATCGGGGCTCGGAATAGAAGTAGTGACGTTTAATAATGCAGACTTTGATGGAATGGTCTGCGGGTGTCATGTCGCGTTTGGAGAGCCCCTGATGTGCTTAAATAGTGGAAACCCCCCACAAGTGACCCCATTTTGTAAACTAGACCCCAAAGGAACTTATCTAGATGTGTGGTGAGCGCTTTGAACCCCCAAGTGCTTCACAGAAGATTATAACGACTCGGGCATGAAAATAAAAAAATCATATTTTTTCCACAAACATGATCTTTTAGTCCCCAGTTTTTTTATGTTCCCAAGGGTAACAGGAGAAATTGGACCCAAAAGGTTGTTTTCTAATTTGTCC
Source organism: Oophaga sylvatica (assembly GCA_033576555.1). Lineage (NCBI taxonomy): Eukaryota > Metazoa > Chordata > Amphibia > Anura > Dendrobatidae > Oophaga > Oophaga sylvatica. The sequence continues at coordinate 243,323,942 of JARQOD010000002.1, read as the reverse complement.
TGAGTACGCTGATACCCTATATGTGGTAGAAAACTACTGTATGGGCACACGTCGGGGCTCAGAAGGGAAGTAGTGATGTTTTGCACTGCAGACTTTGATGGAATGGTCTGCGGGTGTCATGTCGCGTTTGGAGAGCCCCTGATGTGCCTAAACAGTGGAAACCCCCCACAAGTGACCCCATTTTGGAAACTAGACCCCCAAAGGAACTTATTTAGATGTGTGGTGAGTACTTTGAACCCCCAAGTGCTTCACAGAAGTTTATAACGTAGGGCCATACAAATAATAAATCATATTTTTTTCCACAAAAGCGATATTTTCGCCCCCAATTTTTTATTTTCCCAAGGGTAACAGAAGAAATTGGACCCCAAGAGTTATTGTGCAATTTGTCCTGAGTATGCTGATACGCCATATGTGAGGGTAAACTACTGTTTGGGCGCATGGCAGAGCTCAGAAGGGAAGGAGTGCCGTTTGACTTTTTAAACGCCGAATTGGCTGGAATTGAGATCAGACGCCATGTCACATTTGGAGAGCCCCTGATGTGCCTAAACAGTGAAAACCCCCCCAATTCTAACTCCAACCCTAACCCCAACACACCCCTAACACTAATCCCAACCCTAATCATAACCCTAACCACAAACCTAACCCTAACACACCCGTAACCCTAGTCCCAACCCTAACCCTAACTTTAGCCCCAACTCTAACCCTAACTTTAGCCCCAGCCCTAACCCTAACTTTAGCCCCAACCCTAACACTAATGGGAAAATGGAAATGAATACATTTTTTTAATTTTATTATTTTTCCCTAACTAAGGGGGTGATAAAGGGGGGTTTGATTTACTATTTATAGCACGTTTTTATGATTGGCAGCTGTCACACGCTAAAAGACGCTTTTTATTGCAAAAATTAGTTTTTGCATCATCACATTTTGAGAGCTATAATTTTTCTATATTTTGGCCCACAGAGTCATGTGAGGTCTTGTTTTTTGTGGGATGAGGTGATGTTTTTATTGGTACCATTTTTGGGCACATGACATTTTTTGATCGCTTTTTATTACGATTTTTGGGAGGGAGAATGAACAAAATCCAGCAATTCATGAGTTTCTTTTGGGGAAGGGGCGTTTATAGCGTGTGGTAAAATTGATAATGCAGTTTTATTCTTCGGGTCAGTACAATTACAGTGATACCTCATTTATATCATTTTTTAATGTTTTGCCGCTTTTATACAATAAAAACGATTATATATAAAAAATAATTATTTTTGCATTGCTTTTTTCTGCCAGCTATAACTTTTTTATTGTTTCGCTGATGATGCTGTATGGTGCCTTTTTTTTTGCAGGAACAAGATGATGTTTTCAGCGGTACCATGTTTGTTTGTATCCGTCTTTTTGATCGCGTGTTATTCCACTTTTTGTTCGGCGGTATGATGATCAATCATTGTTTTTTAGCCTTGTTTTTTTTTAAGTTGTTCACTAAAGGGGTTAACTAACGGGACAGTTTTATAGTACGGGTCATTAAGGACGTGGCGATTCAAATATGTGTACTTTTATTGTTGTTTTTTTTTTTACATTAAAGAAATGAATTTATTGGGGAATATTTTTTTTTTTTCATTATTTTAGGAATTTTTTTTACAAATGTTTATTTTTAGTTTTTTACATTTTTACTTTGTCCCAGGGTGGGACATCACTGTATAGGGTGCACTGCACTCTGTCACATCAGCGATCACACAGGCACTGCTGCAGGCTTCCTCAGCGCCTGCTCTCAGCAGGCACTGAGGAAGCCGCCTCCCTGCAGGACCCGGCGGCCATCTTGGATCTGGGGTCCTGCAGTGAGGATAGTACCTCGGAACAGCGCGACACATCACGCTGTTCTGAGGGTCTCAGGGGAGCACACAGGGAGCCCCTTCCCTGCGCGATGCTCCCCTGTGCCCCCGGTACACCGCGATCATGTTTGATCGCGGTGTGCCAGGGGTTAATGTGCCGGGAGCGGTCCGTGACTGCTCCTGGCACATAGTGCCGGGTGTCAGCTGTGATAATCAGCTGACACCCGGCCGTGATCAGCTGCGCTCTCCCCGGGAAGTAAGTACCAGGTCACATGGACGGAATAGTACGTCCCATGGGATTAAGGGGTTAATATAAGAGTTAGGACTGTCCCACAAGGGTTGCCTTGACGTGGCGGGATGGCTTGTACATTCTTTTGATCAAAATTATGTTTACTAAATACCCTTATTATTATTACTACCTTCATGCATTTTTTGCAATATATTTTTTTATTTTATTTTATGATATTTCTGTTTGGTTTTTGGTTTTCTCTGTGTAATGGTCATGTGTTAATATGCATTTACATTTTGCATACACATTTACTTTTTCAGCTCAGATCGAGTTTTCTTATTTAGTTCAAAGTGCATCTTGTGCATATAAGGATGCGACCGCCCTGTTTCTGAGCTGGGAAATCCATCCTGTCTGGCCTGTGCTTTTTACTGGTGGGTTCAGTCTCTCTGCCCTTGTTCACATTTATGTCACTTGACAAGTGAAAAGTTTTTAATATAAGAGTTACTACCTTCATGCATCTTTTGCAATATATTTTTTTATTTTATTTTATGATATTTGTGTTTTGTTTTTCTCTGTGTAATGGTCATGTGTTAATATCCATTTACATTTTGCATACACATTTATTTACTTTTTCAGCTCAGATCTAGTTTTCCCTCTTTTAACCTGCTGTTTCACAACCTTAGGACCACAACTGTGAGTTACCTGTCACTAAATGAGCAATCACTATTTATTTTCTTAGATAGAGTGCCTGAACAACACTCTTAGATCTAACGACTTGGATTAGCAAATACGGCCTCCTAGCTGAACCCTTATATTAGGCCTAACAATTTTTAAGAGTAAATGTGGCCTCCTAATTCCTCACTGCAGCACAGTTTTAGCCTAAACCGTTTGGATTAGCAAATAAGACCTCCTGGCTGAGCCCCATATATTAGGACTAATGATTCTGATGAGTAAATGGGGCCTTCTTATTTTTTACTGTAACACCGTTTTAACCTAAACCGTTTTGGATTAGCAAATAAGGCCTCCTGGATGAACCCAAATATTAGGACTAATGATTTTGATGAGTAAATGAGGCCTCCTTATTCCTCACTGCAACACAGTTTTATCCCAAACAATTTGGATTAGCAAATAGGGCCTCCTAGCTGAACCCCAATATTAGGACTAACAGTTTTGATGAGCAAATGAGGCCTCCTTATTCCGCACTATAACACAGCTTTATCCCAAATGATTTGTATTAGCTAATAGGACCTCCTGGTTGAACTCCTATATTAGACCTAATGATTTATAAGAGCACATTAGTGTCACAGGTGTGTCAGATGCTACAGAAAGTCACTTTGCATCTGGCTGCAGAAGGTGTTTGTATTTGGCATTGCAGACACCTTCTTAATCCTTATGACTTTTGGACCCAGTGGCAACCTCTCTCCAGCTTTAATTGACACACCTGGACCTGGATGTTTATAGACTCCTAGTCTGCTTCAGGGATATTCACATTTTCCCCTGTGAAGGCTTGGAGCTATAGCAGTCAGCTTACTTCCTCTCTGGTGCTGTTGGAGGACGTTTGATGTTACCACTCTGAGTCTGTTCAAGATAAGTTGCTTCCCCCTTGTTTGTCTCCCTTCTTCTCTTTAGTGTACAAGACTGACCAATGCTCATCCCCTTCCCTATTCAAGGCCTAGCTCTAGGGATATTAACAGAAGCATACAGTCTAGATCATGTGAAGCCATTATTGCCCTCTACTCCTCTTTGGTCAGACCTTATCTGGAATACTGTGTCCAGTTCTGGGCAACAAATTTTAACAAAGACATCAACAAACTGGAGCAAGTTCAGAGAAGAGCGACCAAATGGTGATCGGTCTACAAACCATGTCCTATGAGGAACAGTTACAGGATTTGGAAATGTTTAGCTTGGAAAAAAGAAGACTGAGAGGAGACTGAGCTGTCTCCAAATATGTCAAAGGTTGTCACATTATAGAAGGCTCATCTTTATTCTCATTTGCACAAGGAAAACTAGATGCAATGGGATGAAACTGAATGGAAGGAGACACAGATTAGATCTTAGAAAAAAACTTTTTGACAGGGTGATCAATGAGTGGAAAAGGCTGCGACGAGAGGTGGTGAGTTCTCATTCAATGGAAGTCTTCAAACAGATGCTGAACAGACATCTGTCTGGGATGATTTAGTGAATCCTGCTCTGAGCAGGGGTTTGACCAGATGACCCTGAAGGTCCCTTCCAACTCTACCATTCTATGATTCTATGATTTTGAAGAGCAAATGGGGCCTCCTCATTTCTCACTGCAACATAAATTTAACTCAAATGATTTGGATTAGCAAATAGGGACTCCTGGCTGAACCCCTGTATTAGGCTTATCGATTTATAAGAGCAAATGGGGCCTCCTGATTGTTCACTGCAACACAGTTTTAGCCCAAACAATTTGGATTAGCAAATAGGACCTCTTGACTGAATTCCAACATTAGGACTTCCCCGGAAGAAGGCACAGCGCCGAAACGCGCGTTGGGGAGGGTGGCACCACTGAGTCCCAGGTATGTGTTTCATTATGTTACACTTTGTATGCACATGAGTATATGGGTTCTGAATTAGCACACAGCGGTTCCTGATTACCTATAGATTGCCCTTCCTCTATGTGAGTGACTTAATGTTGTCCCCTGGTATGGAATAGAGGCATATTTTCATTAAGCATTGTCTTATTCATGTGTATTGCTTATAGTGGTATTATATTTACAATTGCACCTGGGTACTTTTGTGGTTCCACCCCTTGGGTTACCACTGTCACTCTTTCTCATACGTTCTGTATATGTTTTTATCTTTGTTCACCCTCAGAACCTCCAAACACACAGTAAAACAGCCCTGGCTCACATTGCAAACTCGACTTCTTCAGCGATGCTCTAGGAGTGCTGAACGCCTCTGGAGAAAAACCTGCACACCAGAAGACTTCATCCACTTTAAATTCATGTTAAGAACTTATAATGCTGCCCTTCACCTCGCCAAACAGACCTACTTCACCACACTGATCTCCTCACTAGCCAACAACCCCAAGAAACTCTTTGACTCTTTTCACTCCCTCCTCAGGCCAAAAGCACAAGCCCCTATCACAGACATTTGTGCTGACGACCTGGCCTCCCACTTTATAGAAAAAATAAATACTATCCGTCAGGAAATATGCTCTCAACCACCAATTGCTGTGACCCCCATCCCACCCTGCATTTCCCCTGGCTCACTTTCCACATTTGATACCATCACAGAAGAAGAAGTCTCCAGACTCCTCTCTTCCTCTCGTCCGACTACATGCACTACCGACCCCATCCCCTCACATCTCCTCCAGTCTCTCTCTCCAGTTGTCACAACTCACCTAACTACAATCTTTAATCTCTCCCTCTCCTCTGGCATTTTCCCATCCTCCTTCAAACACTCCATCGTTACTCCACTACTAAAGAAACCCACTCTTGACCCTTCCTGCACAAACAACTACAGACCGGTCTCCAATCTCCCCTTCATCTCTAAACTTTTGGAGCGCCTAGTATACTCCCGCCTCACCCGTTACCTCTCCACTCACTCCCTCCTAGACCCTTCACAGTCCGGCTTCCGACCCCTACATTCGACTGAAACTGCACTCATCAAAGTGACCAATGACCTTCTTACAGCAAAACGTAACGGTGACCACTCTCTGCTCATTCTACTCGACCTTTCTGCAGCTTTTGACACGGTTGACCACCGTCTCCTACTGTCTAGGCTCCAGTCACTAGGTATTAAGGACACTGTTCTCTCCTGGTTCTCCTCCTATCTTTCTGACCGCTCCTTCAGTGTCTCGTTCTCTGGCTCCACGTCATCTCCTCTTCCTCTCACTGTCGGTGTACCCCAGGGCTCAGTCCTTGGCCCCCTTCTCTTCTCTCTCTACACTGCCCCAATTGGACAGACCATCAGCAGATTTGGCTTTCAGTACCATCTTTATGCCGATGACACACAACTATACACGTCATCCCCCGACCTTACCCCCGCTGTTCTACAGAACACCACCGACTGTCTGTCCGCAGTCTCCAACATCATGTCCTCTCTCTATCTGAAACTTAACCTTTCCAAGACTGAACTGCTTCTGCTCCCGCCATCTAATAACCTCCCTAAATCTGACATTTCCCTCTCTGTGGGCGGCACCATAATAACACCCCGGCAGCAGGCTCGCTGTCTGGGTGTTATGTTTGACACCAATCTCTCCTTCACCTCCCATATACAATCTCTTGCCCGCTCTTGCCGTCTACACCTAAAGAACATCTCTAGAATCCGCCCTTTCCTCACAATGGAAACAACAAAAACCCTCACTGTAGCATTGATCCACTCCCGCCTGGACTACTGCAACGCACTATTACTTGGCCTCCCCATCACTCGACTATCCCCTCTCCAGTCCATCCTTAATGCAGCAGCCAGGGTCATCCATCTGGCTAATCGGTACTCGGACGCGTCCGCTCTTCGCCAGTCCTTACACTGGCTGCCCATTCATTATAGGATCCAATTCAAAGTACTGGTTCTCACCCACAAATCTCTCCATAGTGCAGCACCCCCCTACATCTCCTCCCTCATTTCTATCTATCGGCCCAACCGACTGCTGCGCTCTGCAAACGACGTTCGACTAACCTCTGCACTAATCCGTACCTCCCACTCCCGACTCCAAGACTTCTCCCGTGCTGCGCCAATCCTCTGGAATGCTCTACCCCAAGAAATTAGGACTATCCACAATTTGCATGGTTTCAGGCGCTCCCTCAAAACACATTTGTTCAGAGCGGCCTATCACATTCACTAACCAAAGTCATTCTATGTGTAAGTGTGTGTGTGTAGCCCATTCACTATCTCCATCCATCCCTCACTCCCTCAAGATGGCTGGACCATCATTGTAAATGCACCATTGTATATATACACCTGTACTTTGTATCTCCCCCACCTCATTGTAGATTGTAAGCTCTCACGAGCAGGGTCGGCTTATTTTGCTTTAATTATTGTATGGTTAACGTTGTTACCTATGACTTGTGTTTTGAAATTGTTAAACTGTAAAGCGCTGCGGAATATGTTGGTGCTATATAAATAAAGATTATTATTATTATTATTATTGTTCAATAAAGTTGTTATATATTTTTATATTGAATTCCTTGTGTGCATGTTTTCTTCTTTGGAGTATGTATCATAAATATGTAAAGGGACATACCACCAACAATCAACCCCATTATACATATCTAATGTTCTAAATCACCTCAGGGGAATATAACACATAAGCTAGTTTTAATAATTGCAATCAGAAAGCAAAACATTTTTTTCTAATAAACTCTTATTTTCTGCTGCCTTCTAGGCATGTTCTGTGATTTATGCAGCTAAGGGGGAGCTGTAAACATCACCATGCTATTATCTTGTGTTATGTACTGCATATAAAGGTGTCATCTGTCATTGTTATCCAGATAATGGCATAACTATTGAAAAGTGTTCCTACAGAACAGGCAGCATGAATGCAATGTTATGTTTACTGGCTAATGTGAAAATGGCAAGATTTTTTATTCTTTAATACATTTAGTGAAATAGAACATGTAAAAAACATGTAATCCACTTACCCCTAAGGTTGTTTTCAACTTCCTGACCAGGACATTTTTTTCATTTCTGACCAGTGTCACTTTATGTGATAACAATACTGGAACACTTCAACAAATCCTTGTGATTCTGAGATTATTTTTTTCATGACACATTGTACTTTATGTTAGTGGTAAATTTAGGTCAAAGTTTTTTTGCATTTATATGTTATAATATCAGAATTTTAGAGAAAATTTTGAAAATGTAACAATCCTTAAACCAGTTAATCAAAACAATTTATAAATAACATTTCCCTTATGTCTACTATCCATTTGCATAATTTTTAAAAAATATTTTTTGTTAGGAAGTTAGAAGGGTTAAACATTTCTCAGCAATTTTTCATTTTTCCAACAAAAGTTACAAAACCGATTTTTTTTTAGAGACATCATGCTTGAAGTGACTTTGTGGGGTCTATATGACAGAAAATACTCAAAATCAACAGAATTTTAAAAACTGCACCCCTCATAGTGCTCAAAACCACGTTCAAGAAGTTGATTAACCCATTAGGTGCTTCACAGGACTTAAAGCAATGTGGAAGGATTTAAAAATAGACATTTTAATTTTTCCCACAAAAAATGTTCATTTAGCTCCAAATTTAACATTTTCACAAGGGTAACCGGAGATAATAGACCATACAACTTGTTCTGCAATTTCTCCTGAGTACTTAGATACCCTATATGTGGTGGAAAACTACTGTTTGGCTGCATGGCAGAACTCGGAGCAGAAGGACCGACATTTGACTTTTGGAACGCAAAATTGTCTGAAATAGATAACGTGCACGATGTCGCATTTGCATAAGTGAGTCCATTTTGAAAATGTTGATACCCCATATGTGGAGGAAAACTACTGTTTTGGGCACACGGCAGGTCTCAGAAGGGAACAAGTGCCAATTAAATTCTGGAGCGCAATTTAAGCTGGAACAGATTGTAGATGTCGTTGACATGCCAAAACAGCAGACACTCTTACAAGTGACCCCATTTTGGAAACTACACCTCTTGAGGAATTCACCTAGAGATGTACAGGAAAGATGTATTTTTTTTTACCGTGTTAGCCAGTAGATAGAGCATTTGCAAACCTCAAGCAATTCACAGAGTTGTATAAAATTTGGAAAAGTACCATTTTTTACACTAAAATGTTATTTTAATCTCAAGTTTTCAATTTTCAAAAGGATAATAGGAGGAAAAGGATAACAAAATATGTTACACAATTTCTCCTGAGTATGCCAAAACCTTATATGTGGTCGAAAACTGCCTTTGAGGCACAGTGTAAAACTCAGAAGGAAAGGAGATCCATATTGTAGTGCACATTTTGATGGAATGGTTTGGCACATTGGCAGAGCCCCTGAGGTGCCAGAAAATCAAAACCTCCCCATAAGTGATCTCATTTTACAAACAACTCTCAATGAATTAATCTAGGAGTGCAGTGATCAATTAAATTTTTACAAACAAAAATTTAATTTTAGCAACAGATTTTGCATTTTCACATGCGAAATGGGTAAAAATGGCACCAAAATTTGTCACACAATTTCTGTTTAGTGTGGCAATAACCCATATATGGCTGTACAGTACTACTTAGCCTTGTGGCGAGACTCAAAATGGAAGGAGCGCTATGTGACTCTTGGAGAACAAATTTTGGTAGAATTGTTTGTGAACATGTATAGAGCCCCTAACTGCCAGAAAAGCAGAATCGCCCCTCAAATGACCCCATTTTGGAAATTACATCACTCTGGGAATTTATCTTGAAGTGCAGTGACGATTTTGACTCCGTGAGTGTTTTCTAGAAACCAGAAGCACTGGATGTTGCTGAGTGAAAATGCAAATCTGCCATTATAGTGACAATACATTGTAGTACCCATACGTTGTAGTGCTCATAAAGTGTAGTACCCATACATTGTGCCCAGCTCATGGTTCTGGAGACATGGACCCAGTAAATTAAGTGGGCTTTCTTTGCTACAGAAATGCCAAGCATGGTGATACCTGCAGTTTAGGCACACTGGGGTTCAGAAGAAATGTGGCATTTGGATTTAGGAGAGCAAATTTGCTTGGTTTCTTTTGGGGACAAGGAACCATTTAGCTTTTCCAGAGCCTTTGTACTATAAGTAACGTAAGAAGCTCCCTATATTTCAATTGAGAGATGACAGACCTGAGTGGGGACTTGCTTTTTTGTGGATTGAGTTGAAGCTTTTAGTGGGAACATTTTACATAACATTTGGGATCACATTTATTCTGTGCTAAACGCTGACCACTTACATAAGGGTTTTCATTTAAATCCCCGAATGAAATGATTCAGATGAAACTCCGAGGGATCCATTCACTATAATGAGGCAGCTGAGTTGCTCTGTACTCCATCTTGCCTCTGTTCAGTGATGTCCTTAGTTTCAGAGGTACACAAAACTGTGTTTGACCTCGCTTTTCTGCATGCTTAAAAAGATGGACACTGCCAGATCATAAGCCAGCCGGCATCCAGTGTCTCAATCTGCCTTATTATACAGTGGATTGTGAAAGTATTCACCCCCTTGGCTTTTTACTTATTTTGTTACATTACAACCTGTGTTTAAATATTTTTGTAATCCGATTTGTGTGTGATGCATCAGCACTAAATAATCTAAGTTGGTAAAGTGAAGTAAGAAAAATGTAGGCATAAAATAAATTTATGAGCTCAAATAACTAAACATCAGCATCTGCATATGTATTCATCTCTTTTGCGATGAAGCCCCTAAAAAATTCTGGTGCAAGCAATTACCTTTATAAGTCACCTGCTTAGTGAAAGGAAGTCCATCTGTGTGCAAATTAGTGTCACATGGTCTTGTCACTATATACACAACTTTCCTGAAAGGCCACAGAGGCTGCCTGCAACTCCATTAACCACTTTACACCCAAGGGGGGTTTGCATGTTAATGATCAGGCCAATTTTACAATTCTGACCACTGTCCCTTTAAGAGGTAATAACTCTGAAACGCTTCCATGAATCCCGGTGATTCTGACATTGTTTTGTCATGACATATTGTACTTCATGATAGTTGTAAAATTTCTCTGATATGATTTACGTTTATTTGTGAAAAAAACAGAAATTTGGCAAAAATTTTGAAAATTTTGGAATTTTCCAACTTTGAATTTTCATGCCCTTAACCCCTTAATGTCCACTGACGTGCAGAGTCCGTCATGGCAAGGTGTCAGTTCCGGCACCAGGACGGACTCTGCACGTCATGGCTTTGATCTACCACTGCGTGTAAACACGCAGTGGTAGATCAGTGCCGACAGCTGTCACAGACAGCTGACAGGCACGGCAAGCGGTGCGGGGACATTTGCCGTCGGTCCCGCACCTACAGCGCTGTGCTTGGTCAGTCAATCTGACTGACCAAACACAGCAGCAATCGTGCAGGAGAAGCTGAAATTTCAGCTTCTCCAGCGCGATCAGTGCAGGAGCCGGCGCTGCAGTGGCCAGGCTTCCTGCACTGACAGCCAGGAGCGGAGCCCCCACCGCCCCTGGCTGTTAACCCCCTGACTGCTGCGATCGAGCGCGATCGCAGAGCTCAGGGGGGAGGCAGAGGGTCGGGAGCTCCCTCTGCCTCAGATCGGCACCCTGCAATGTATTTGCAGGGCCCGATCTCTGCCTTGATGACCCGGGGGTTGTCATGACAACCTCCGGGTCATCTAGCTACGGAAAGCTGCTGTGATCATTGTCACAGCAGCTTCCACTATAGTTGCAATGCATTGCAATGCCAGAGCATTGCAATGCATTGTAACTGCAATAAAAAGTAAAAAAAGTGAAAGTCCCATAAAGGGACAAGTTAAAAAAAATCATTTTTTAAAAAAAATTGTAAAAAAAATATTAAAAAATAATTTTAAAAAAAATCCCCTAAAGAATACACATTTTTATGTAATAAAAAAAATAAAAAACAAAAAACATACACATGTTAGGTATCGCCACGTCTGTAAAAATCCCATCTATAAAAGCGTAACCCTAGTTAACCCCTTCAGTGAAAGCCGTAAAAAAAATCACAAAAAAGTAGTAAATTATACTTTTTCCAAGCGGTATCATTATACCGCTTGGAAAAAGTGCAATAACACGCGATCAAAAAGTCAGATATAAATAATCATGGTACCGCTGAAAACGTCATCTTGTCCCGCAAAAAACAAGCTGCTATACAGCATCATCAGTGAAAAAATAAAAAAGTTATAGCTTGCGGAATAAACTGATGCAAAAATAATTATTTTTTCTATAAAATTTTTTATTGTGTAAAAAACGCCAAAACATAAAAAAAAAATATATAAATGAGGAATCGCCGTAACCGTAGTGACCCGAAGAATAAAGCTGCTTTATCAATTTTACCACACGCGGAACGGAGGAAAAAAAAAAAAAAAACAATTCCTGAATTGCTGGTTTTTGTTCATTCTGATTCCACAAAAATCGGAATAGGAAACGATCAAAAAACGTTATGTGCCTGAATATGGTACCAATAAAAACGTCAGCTCGTCCCGCAAAAAATAAGCCCACAGATAACTCTGTCGGCCGAAATATGGAAAAATTATAACTCTCAAAATACGGCGATGCAAAAATTTCTTACAAAAAATTATTCCAAGAAAAAGCATCTTTTAGTGTGTGACAGAAGCTAAACATGAAAAAAGGGTATAAATCTGGTATCGCTGTAATCGCACCGATCCGAGGAATAAAGTCGCCTAATCACTAATACCGCACGAGGAACGGCGTAAAAAAGAAAACCAATTCTTCACCTTTTGTGGATTTGTTCATTGTGCCTCCCAAAGATCGCAGTAAGGCGATCACAGTGGTTCCCCCCCACATATGGGGTATCAGCGTACTCAGGACAAAATACACAATAGCTTTTGGGGTCCTATTTCTCCTGTTACCCTTAGAAAAATAAAAATTTGGGGCAAAAAGGTCATTTTTGTGGAAAAAAATATGATTTTTTTATTTTCACGGCTCTACATTATAAACTTCTGTGAAGCCCTTGGGGGTTCAAAGTGCTGACCACACATCTAGATAAGTTCCTTGGGGGTCTAGTTTCCAAAATTGGGTCACTTGTGGGGGGTTTCCACTGTTTAGGCACACAGGGACTCTCCAAATGTGACATGGCGTCCAATCTCAATTCCAGCCAAAAAAGTCAAATGGCGCTGCTTCCCTTCCAAGCTCTGCCATGCGCCCAAATAGTGGTTTACCCCCACATATGGGGTATCAGCGTACTCAGGACAAATTGCACAATAACTTTTGGGGTCCTTTTATCCTTTGGAAAATAAAAATTGGGATGAAAAGATAATTTTTGTGGAAAAAACATGATTTTTTAATTTTACGGCTCTACGTTATAACCTTCTGTGAAGCCCTTGGGGGTTAAAAGCTCTCACAACACATTTAGATAAGTTACTTGGGGGGTCTAGTTTCCAAAATGGGGTCACTTGTGGGGGGTTTCCACTGTTTAGGCACACAGGGACTCTCCAAATGCGACATGGCGTCCAATCTCAATTCCAGCCAAAGAAGTCAAATGACGCTGCTTCCCTTCCAAGCTCTGCCATGCGCCCAAATAGTGGTTTACCCCCACATATGGGGTATCAGCGTACTCAGGACAAATTGCACAATAACTTTTGGGGTCCTTTTATCCTTTGGAAAATAAAAATTGGGATGAAAAGATAATTTTTGTGGAAAAAACATGATTTTTTAATTTTACGGCTCTACGTTATAACCTTCTGTGAAGCCCTTGGGGGTTAAAAGCTCTCACAACACATTTAGATAAGTTACTTGGGGGGTCTAGTTTCCAAAATGGGGTCACTTGTGGGGGGTTTCCACTGTTTAGGCACACAGGGACTCTCCAAATGCGACATGGCGTCCAATCTCAATTCCAGCCAAAGAAGTCAAATGACGCTGCTTCCCTTCCAAGCTCTGCCATGCGCCCAAATAGTGGTTTACCCCCACATATGGGGTATCAGCGTACTCAGGACAAATTGCACAATAACTTTTGGGGTCCTTTTATCCTTTGGAAAATAAAAATTGGGATGAAAAGATCATTTTTGTGGAAAAAACATGATTTTTTAATTTTACGGCTCTACGTTATAACCTTCTGTGAAGCCCTTGGGGGTTAAAAGCTCTCACAACACATTTAGATAAGTTTCTTGGGGGTCTAGTTTCCAAAATGGGGTCACTTGTGGGGGGTTTCCACTGTTTAGGCACACAGGGACTCTCCAAATGCGACATGGCGTCCAATCTCAATTCCAGCCAAAAAAGTCAAATGTGTTGTGAATGGGTTTGAGATGAGTTCTGAGCAGAGGCTCTCTCTGGTGGTTACAAGCGGTACTAGTGAGGATTGTGAGGACTGGGAATCAGGTGTTACTGATTGGTCTTATGTAAGGGAGTCATTTTCCATCAGGGTTGCCGGTGATCAATTGTTCTGGTCTGAATCCTTCTTTCCAGTTTCCCTTGTAGCCTGCTGTGTCGTGTCTGCATCTCCTGCTATCAGATAAGACAATTTCTTATTTTGTGTTTTTGCTATATTTTTGCATTTTGTCCTGCACTTCTGTGGGGGCCTTCAGGGTCCCCTCCGGGGGCTTTTGCCCTCTCAGTTTAGTCCGGCCACTGTGTTTTGTACTTTTGCTTTTTCCAGTTTTTTCAGTGGCTGCTGTTTTGTTTTTGTTACACCAGAGAACTAATTTAGGTGGTAGAGGTCGTGTGATCTCAGGTGATTTTGAAATTAGTAGAGTTGGTGTTTTTTCAGGGTTTTCTGAGATTGCAGTAAGTACCCTTCCTATCCTTTTCTATTTAGATAGTTTGGGCCCCAGCGTTTGCTCATACTATTTTCTTTCTGTGTCAGTATTTCCTCTTGTCTAACCGCCATTACATGTTTGGGGGCTTTCTATTATCTTTGGGGTTCTGCTCCGGGGCAGATAGCTTTCCTATTTCTATCTTTAGGTGTAGTTAGTTTCTCAGGCTGTGACGAGGCGTCTAGGACCAACTTAGGAACGCTCCACGGCTGCCTCTAGTTGCGGTGGTTAGTCAGGGTACTGCAATCTCATAGATTCCAACTGCTCTGGTGTATTTCCTTTTTTACCTGCACTCCTCAGCTACCGTAACATAACAGTATCACCGGCCATAAAAATTGTATGGTACTCACAGAAGGGAAAAAATATTTTGAAGGAAGAAAAGTTGTCAGAGATATTTTTCTGTTTGTTGCATTTTTTTTTTTCCTCTGTATCTCTAGGTGCTGGGAAGGATCTTTTCTCCCAATGGAGTTTGCACAGTTGTCTGGCCGTGTGGATCAGCTTGCCACTGAGGTTCAGAGTATTGCTGCATATCTTGCTAGGTTGCCTGTTGTGGAACCTAGGATCCCCATGCCAGATTTGTTTTTAGGGGATCGAGCTAAGTTTCAGAATTTCAAAAGTAATTGTAAATTGTTTTTTGCCTTAAAATCTAAGTCCTCAGGAAACGCAGCGCAGCAGGTTCAAATTATCATCTCTCTCCTGCGCGGCGATCCTCAGGATTGGGCTTTTTCCCTGATACCTGGGGATCCTGTTTTGAGTGATGTTGATGCATTTTTTCAGGCTTTGGGGTTATTGTACGATGAGCCTAATGTCACTGATCAAGCTGAAAAAGCCTTGTTGGCATTAAATCAGGGGCTTGATGATGCTGAGTTATACTGTCAGAGATTCCGTAGGTGGGCAGTCCTGACCAAGTGGAATGACGACGCTTTGGCGGCCCTTTTCCGGAAGGGTCTGTCGGATAATGTAAAGGATGTTATGGTGGGATTCCCTGTCCCCTCTGGTCTCAATGATTCTATGTCATTAGCGATTCAAATTGACAGACGTTTGCGTGAGCGGAGAAGTATGCGTGGAGTGGTGTTGCCTTGTGAGCCAGCTGCTGAGCCCATGCAGTGTGATGGAGTGGTGTCTGGGGCACAGCGTCATGAGTTTCGAAAGCGCAATGGGTTATGTTTCTACTGTGGTGATGCCTCTCATGCTATTTCAGTCTGCCCTAAGCAGGGAAGACGTTTTGCACGCTCGGTTGTCTTGGGTAGTGTTCAGACTAAGTTTTTGTTAACTGTCACTCTGATATGCTCTCTGTCCTCATTTTCTGCTCAGGCTTTCGTTGATTCTGGAGCAGCTATTAACCTGATGGATTATGATTTTGCTAAACGTTGTGGGTTTCCCTTGATACCCCTACAGAAGTCTATTCCTTTACTGGGGATCGATTCTACCCCTTTGGCTGAGAATAAACCCCAGTTTTCTACTCAGGTGATAATGAGGGTTGAACCTGATCACCAGGAGTGCTGCAAATTTTTGGTTCTATATAATCTGCATGACATTATAGTGCTGGGTTTCCCTGGTTACAGTCTCATAATCCTGTTTTGGATTGGAAATCTGTGTCTGTAACCAGTTGGGCTGCCAATGTGTTAATACCAACACTCCTGTTTTTTCTGCCTCCCCCCAGGCTGAGGATGTTCCTGACTTTTTGTTTGATTTTTCTGATGTGTTTAGCGAAAGTAAATCTGCATCCTTACCTCCCCATAGGAGCTATGACTGCGCTATTGAATTAGTGCCAGGTAGTAAATTCCCTAAAGGTCGCCTTTTTAACTTGTCTGTACCTGAACATGACGCTATGCGGTCTTATATCAAGGAATCATTGGAGAAGGGTCATATCAGACCATCCTCTTCACCCTTAGGTGCCGGTTTTTTTCTTTGTGGCCAAAAAAGATGGTTCATTAAGGCCGTGTATTGATTATCGTCTCTTGAACAATATTACTGTGAAATATCAATACCCGTTACCCTTGATTTCTGACCTGTTTTCCAGGGTGAAAAACGCTACTTGGTTTACCAAGCTTGACCTCAGGGGGGCGTATAACCTTATTCGCATTAAGCACGGGGATGAATGGAAGACGGCATTTAACACCCCTGAAGGGCATTTTGAGTACCTTGTGATGCCCTTTGGGCTCACTAATGCTCCTTCCGTCTTCCAGTCCTTCATGAATGACATTTTCAGGGATTTTGTGGACAAGTTTCTGATTGTTTATTTGGATGATATCTTGATTTTTTCTAATGACTGGGACTCTCATGTGAAACATGTTCGAACTGTATTCCAGATTTTGAGAGAGAATGCTCTGTATGTGAAGGGATCAAAGTGTCTTTTTGGCGTACAGAAGATCTCATTTCTGGGATTCATTTTGTCCCCATCTGTTATTGAAATGGACCCGGTCAAGGTTCAGGCCATCTGTGATTGGGTCCAACCTACTTCATTAAAGGCTCTTCAGAGATTTTTGGGTTTTGCCAATTTTTATCGTAAATTTATTGGTAATTTCTCGTTATTGTTAAACCATTAACTGATTTGACCAGAAAGGGTTCTGATGTGGTGAATTGGCCTCCTGAGGCAGTCTCTGCGTTTCAGGAACTTAAGCAGAGATTCACTTCTGCTCCTGTTCTACGGCAGCCTGATGTTTCTCTGCCATTTCAGGTGGAGGTTGATGCCTCTGAAATTGGGGCAGGTGCCGTTTTGTCCCAAAAAGATCCAGAGACCTCTAAAAGTAACCCTTGTGCCTTTTTCTCTTTGAAAATTTTCTCCTACTGAACGTAATTATGACGTGGGTAATCGGAAGTTATTGGCCATGAAGTGGGCTTTTGAAGAGTGGAGACATTGGCTGGAGGGAGCCAAACATCAGGTGGTGGTCCTTACGGACCATAAGAATCTGGTCTATCTGGAATCTGCCGAAGCGACTCAATCCTAGACAGGCCAGGTGGGCCTTGTTTTTCACACGTTTTAATTTTGTGGTTTCCTTTCTTCCTGGCACTAAGAATGTTAAGGCGGATGCCCTCTCGAGGAGTTTCCTTGCGGACTCTCCTGAGCTATCTGATCCCTCTGTTATTTTGAAGGAGGGTGTAGTTCTTTCCGCCATCTCGCCCAATTTGAGACTTGCTCTGGAGGGGTGTCAGGAGGATAGGCCCGAGCGCTGCCCTGTTGGAAAATTGTTTGTCCCGGACCAATGGAAAAAGAGTGTGATGTCTGAGATTCATTGTTCCGCATTGGCTGGGCATCCCGGAATTTTTGGTACCAGAGACTTGGTTAGTCGGTCCTTTTGGTGGCCTACCTTGTCTCGCGATGTCAGGGAATTTGTGCAGTCCTGCGGGACTTGCTCTCGCTCCAAGCCTTGCTCTCGCTCTAGTGGTTTGTTGATGCCATTGCCTGTGCCCAAGAGACCATGGACCCATATCTCTATGGATTTCATTTCCGATCTTCCTGTTTCTCAGAGAATGACCACCATCTGGGTAATTTGTGATAGGTTTTCCAAGATGATACATCTTGTGCCATTACCTAAGTTGCCTTCCTCCTCTGAATTGGTGCCGTTGTTCCTTCAGCACGTGGTTCGTTTACACGGCATTCCTGAGAACATTGTGTCTGACAGAGGAGTCCAGTTTGTTTCCAGATTTTGGAGGACTTTTTGTTCTAAACTGGGTGTTCAATTGTCTTTCTCCTCGGCATTTCATCCTCAGACCAATGGTCAAACTGAGAGAACAAACCAGACATTGGAGACTTATCTAAGATGCTTTGTGTCTGCTGATCAGGATGACTGGGTCTCTTTTTTGCCTTTGGCTGAGTTTGCTCTTAATAATAGGGCTAGCTCTGCCACTTTGATGTCTCCGTTTTTCTGTAATTCTGGGTTTCACCCTCGATTTTCTTCAGGACAGACGGAGGCTTCTGTCTGTCCAGGTGTTGACTCTGTTGTTGAGCGTATGCAGCAGATTTGGGACCAGGTAGTGGAGAGGTTGTCCCTCTCTCAGGAGAAGGCCCAGCGGTTTGCTAACCGGCATAGGACTGATGGTCCTCGGTTTAAAGTGGGGGACTTGGTCTGGTTGTCCTCAAAGAATATTCCTATGAGAGTAGCATCTCCTAAATTTAAGCCTAGGTTCATTGGACCTTATAAGATCATGGAGATTATTAATCCTGTTTCTTTTCGTTTGCTTCTTCCAGGGACATTTAAGATCCATAACGTGTTCCACAAGTCCTTGTTGAAGAGGTTTGTTGAGCCAGTGGTTCCTGCTGCTGTGCCTCCTGACCCTGTTTTGGTTGAGGGCAATCTGGAGTATGTGGTTGAGAAAATATTGGATTCTCGTTTTTCTAGACCAAGACTCCAGTATTTGGTTAAATGGAGAGGTTATGGTCAGGAAGACAATTCTTGGGTGTTTGCTTCGGACATCCATGCTAGGAGACTTATCCGTGCGTATCATAGAACTCATCCTGACCGACCTGGTTGCTCAAATGAGGGTTCGGTGACCCCTCCTCAAGGGGGGGGTACTGTTGTGAATGGGTTTGAGATGAGTTCTGAGCAGAGGCTCCCTCTGGTGGTTACAAGCGGTACTAGTGAGGATTGTGAGGACTGGGAATCAGGTGTTACTGATTGGTCTTATGTAAGGGAGTCATTTTCCCATCAGGGTTGCCGGTGATCAATTGTTCTGGTCTGAATCCTTCTTTCCAGTTTCCCTTGTAGCCTGCTGTGTCGTGTCTGCATCTCCTGCTATCAGATAAGACAATTTCTTATTTTGTGTTTTTGCTATATTTTTGCATTTTGTCCTGCACTTCTGTGGGGGCCTTCAGGGTCCCCTCCGGGGCTTTTGCCCTCTCAGTTTAGTCCAGCCACTGTGTTTTGTACTTTTGCTTTTTCCAGTTTTTTCAGTGGCTGCTGTTTTGTTTTTGTTACACCAGAGAACTAATTTAGGTGGTAGAGGTCGTGTGATCTCAGGTGATTTTGAAATTAGTAGAGTTGGTGTTTTTTCAGGGTTTTCTGAGATTGCAGTAAGTACCCTTCCTATCCTTTTCTATTTAGATAGTTTGGGCCCCAGCGTTTGCTCATACTATTTTCTTTCTGTGTCAGTATTTCCTCTTGTCTAACCGCCATTACATGTTTGGGGGCTTTCTATTATCTTTGGGGTTCTGCTCCGGGGCAGATAGCTTTCCTATTTCTATCTTTAGGTGTAGTTAGTTTCTCAGGCTGTGACGAGGCGTCTAGGACCAACTTAGGAACGCTCCACGGCTGCCTCTAGTTGCGGTGGTTAGTCAGGGTACTGCAATCTCATAGATTCCAACTGCTCTGGTGTATTTCCTTTTTTACCTGCACTCCTCAGCTACCGTAACATAACACAAATGGCGCTGCTTCCCTTCCGAGCTCTGCCATGCGCCCAAATAGTGGTTTACCCCCACACATGGGGTATCGATGTACTCAGGAGAAATTGTACAACAAATATTGTGGTTCATTTCTACTGATACCCTTGACAAAATTTTAAAAAATTGTGTCGAAAGAAAAATTTTGGGAAAAAAAGTTAAATGTTAATTTTTTCCTTCCACATTGCTTCAATTCTTGTGAAGTACCTAAAGGGTTAATAAACTTCTTGAATGTGGCTTTGAACACGTTGAGGGGTGCAGTTTTAGAATGGTGTCACTTTTGGGTATTTTCTGTCATATTGACCCCTCAAATTCACTTCAAATGTGAGGTGGCCCCTAAAAAAAATGATTTTGTAAATTTTGTTGGAAAAATGAGAAATTGCTGGTCAACTTTTAACACTTATAACTTCCTAACAAAAAAAATTTTGGTTCCAAAATTGTGCTGATGTAAAGTAGACATGTGGGAAATGTTATTTATTAACTAATTTTTGTGACATATCTCTCTGATTTAATGGCATAAAAATTAAAAGTTTGAAAATTGCAAAATTTTCAAAATTTTTGCCATATTTCCATTTTTTTCATAAATAAACGCAAGTTATATTGAAGAAATTTTACCACTATCATGAAGTACAATATGTCTCGAGAAAACATTCTCAGAATCGCCAAGATCCGTTGAAGCGTTCCAGAGTTATAACCTCATAAAGAGACAGTGGTCAGAAATGTAAAATTGGCCTGGTCTTTAACCTACAAAATGGCTTGGTCGTTAAGGGTTAAACCACAGAGATATGTCACAAAAAATGTTTAATAAGTAACATTTGCCACATGTTTACTTTCCATCAGCACAATTTTAGAACCAAAATTTTTTTGTTAGGAAGTTATAAGGGTTAAAAATTAAACAGCGATTTATCATTTTTACAACACCATTTAATTCTTCAAGGGCCACATCCCATTTGAAGTCACTTTGAGGGGTCTATATCAGAGGTCTCAAACTGCATTCCTCAAGGGCCGCAAACAGGTCATGTTTTCAGGATTTCCTTGTATTGCACAGGTGATAATTTAATCACCTGCACAGATAATGATTCCAGCACCTAGTGCAATGCTAAGGAAATCGTAAAAACACGCATGGTTTGCGGCCCTCGAGGAATGCAGTTTGAGACCCCTGGTCTATATGATATAAAAAACCCAAAAGTGACAACATTCTAAAACTGCACCCCTGAAGGTGCCCAAAACCACATTCAAGAAGTTTATTAACCCTTCAGGTGCTTCACAGGAATGTTTTAAAGAAAATGTGATTCTTGATTTTGTGATTCTTCAGATTTTGTATGAGTCTTTGCCTGATGAAGAGCCCTGAGTAGCCTCGAAAGCTTGCAATTTGTTACCATCTTTTCAGTTAGCCATTAAAAGGTATCAACCACTGAGGACTCTCAATTCTAAATATTTTTCTATCTACTGGCTAACACGGTACTAAGATATACATCTTTCCTGTATTAAAAAAAATGAACATTTAACTTTTTTTCACAAAAAAATTAACTTTAGATCCAAATTGTTTTACTTTACCAAGGGTAACAGGAGAAATTGGACCTCAAATGTTGTTGTGCAATTTGTCTGAGTACGCTGATAACCCATATATGCAGGTAAACCTCTGTTTGGGCACATGGCAGAGCTTGGAAGGGATGGAGGGCAGTTAGACTTTTCAATGCAAAATTGACAGGAATTGAGATCGGATGCCATGTCGCGTTTGGAGAGCCCTTGATGTGCCTAAACAGTGGAAACCCCCCACAAGTGACACCATTTTTGAAAGTACACCCCCTAAGGAACTTATATAGATGTGTGGTGAGCACTTTGAACCCCCAAGTGCTTCACAGAAGTTTGTAACGTACAGCCATAAAAATAAAAAATCAAATTTTTTTCACAAAAATGATACTTTCGTCCCCAATTTTTTATTTTCCCAAGGTCAACAGGAGAAATTGGACCCAAAAAGTTGTTGTTCAATTTGTCCTGAGTATGCTGATACCCCATATGTGTTGGTAAACCACTGTTTGGGCGCATGGCAGAGCTCAGAAGAGAAAGAGCGCCGTTTGACTTTTTCAAGGCAGAATTGGCTGGAATTGAGATCAGACGCCATGTCGCATTTGGAGAGCCCCTGATGTGCCTAAACAGTGGAAACCCCCAATTCTAACTCCAAACCTAACCCCAACACACCCCTAACCCTAATCCCAACCCTAAACATAACCCTAACCACAAATCTAACCCTAACACACCGATAACCCTAATCCTAACCCTAATCACAACCTTAACCCTAATCCCAACCATAACTGTAATCCAAACCCTAACCCCAACTCTAGCCCCAACCTTAACCCTAACCCTAACTTTAGCCCCAACTCTAACCCTAACTTTAGTCCTAACACTAACCCTAACACTAACTTTAGCCCCAACCCTAACCCTAACTTTAGCCCCAACCCTAACCCTAGCCCTAATGGGAAAAAGGAAACGAATACCTTTTTTTATTTTATTGTTTTTCCCTAGCTTTGGGGGTGGTAAAGGGGGGTTTGATTTACTATTTATAGCGGGTTTTTATAGCAGGTTTTATAGCAGGTTTTTATGTTTGGCAGCTGTCAGACACTAAAAGATGCTTTTTATTGCAAAAAATAGTTTTTGCATCACCACATTTTGAGAGCTATAATTTTTACATATTTTGGCCATGAGTCATGTGAGGTCTTGACGTTGACATGACGAGTTGACGTTTTATTGGTTCCATTTTCAGGCACATGACTTTTGTGGTCACTTTCTATTCCGATTTTAGGGAGATAGAATGAGCAAAAATGAGCAATTCATGAATTTCTTTTGGGAGGGCGTTTACACTGTTCCGTGTATGGTAAAATTGATAAGCCAGTTTTATTCTTTGGGTCAGTACAATTACAGCGATATCTCATTTATATATTTTTTTATGTTTTGACGCTTTTATAAAATAAAAACTATTTTATAGAAAAAGTAATTGTTTTTGCATCACTTTATTCTGACAGCTATAACTTTTCTATTATTTTGCTGATGATGTTGTATGTGGCTCGTTTTTTGTGGGATAAGATGGAACCATGTTTATTTATATCCGTCTTTTTGATCGCGTGTTATTCCACTTTTTGTTCAGCAGTATGCCTTGTTTCTTTTTATGGTATTCAGTAAAGGGGTTAACTAGTGGGAGTTTTATAGATCGGGTCATTACAGACGTGGCGATACCAAATATGTGTACTTTTATTGTTTAGATTTTTTTATTCAAATATTTATTTAGTCATAAAATAAATATTGATTTTTTTTTATTATTTTTTAAATACTTTTACAATTATTTAAATTTTTTTTTAATTTAATTCTTATTTTTACACTTTGTCCCACTATGGGACAATGATTGTATGCAGGCTGATCGTTTCTATAGCATGCAGCTGAAGCAGCATCTGCATGCTACAGAAGCTGCAGGCGCTGCAGTTTCCGTGAACTGACCTGAGAGACTTCCTGACATGCCCTATGCATGACAGGAAGTTTCTCAGCTCTAGAGACCCAGGCCTCCATGGAAGCGATCAGGACCCCGCCGCGTGCCGTGGGGTCTCCGATCCAAAGGCAGAGGGGATGTCAGCCCCTGTGCCGGCTCCTGAACGCTGCGATCTTGTTTGATCGCAGTATTCCGGGGGTTAAAGTGCTCACGGCCTCGCTGCCCCCATGAGCACAGCCGATCGCCAATGACATATATTCCGTCCATATGAAAGTTCCAGGTCACATGGATGGAATAGTACGTCCAATGGCAGAGAGGGGTTAAGTAAGAGGCACCACTAGCCAAACAACATTATGAACACCAAGGAGATCGCCAAACAAGTCAGGGACAAAGTTTTTGAGAAGCACAAGTCAGGGTTGGGTTATAAAAAAAATCCCAATCTCTAAAAAAAAATCCCAATCCCAATCACCATCAAATCCATTATCATCAAATGGAAACAACATAATATCACAACAAACCTGCCAAGAGAGATGGCTGCCCAGCAAAACTCTCAGCCCAGACAAGGAGGGCATTAATCAGAGAGGCAGCACAGAGGCCGAAGGTAATCCTGAAGGAGCTGCAGACTTCCCAAAGCAGAGACTGGAGTGTCTATCCATATGACCACAATAAGCTGTACACTCCTTAGAGGTGGCATTTATGGAAGAGTGCGTCAAAAAAGACTTTTACTTACGCACAAAAATGGACTCTCCAAATGTATGGAAGAAGGTGCTGTGGTCAAATGAGACTAAAATTTTACTTTTTGGCCACTAAGGTAAATGCCATGTCTGGTGCCCAGCCAACACATTTCATCACCCCAAAAATCGAGAGGAATATGGATGGTGCTAAAAACAGGGATATTGCAATCACGTTATGCTGATCGGAGTAGAGAGGGAGCTCCCTACCTCTGCAATGCCGATTGATGTCACTGTCATTATTGACAGTGGTATCAAAGGGGCGAGTGAGCATTGCTGCAGGGTGTTAGCTGTCATATAGCACTGACTCCTGCATTTGTTTGCACTGGCTCTCGAAGTGAGCCTGCACAATCTTCACACTGTACATGTGTAAGGAGTTCAAGGGTATTAACCCTTGAAATGTTTTCATTGTTTTATGTGTGCTAATGTATGCATTTTATGTATTGTATGATGTCAATCTTTCAGTATTATGTCTGACTAGTGGTGTATATAGATATAGATAGACAGTGCATCCTTGGGGACATTCGTGGAGGGCACTTGTAGTGAAGCGTATATTTGTGGAGTAGAAATAGCTTTGCGAGAGATCGCTAATTGGGGGCATGTTAGAGATCCAGTTAGTAAGTTATAAAATAAGTCAATGCAGTACCTGGGTAGGACTTTAGGTGGGGGCATTGAGCACATCAAGTTCAGTAGGGACAAATGGTTAGGGACTTTTTCAGGGAAAGATTTCCTCGTTCGGAAGTCAGTCGGGAGTGGACCAGCTAGAGTGAAGACGTCCACGTTCCTGGGCCCTGTAGCAGAGACAAGAAGTGTGAAAGGTACCAGCAACCTCAGTGCAGCCGGTGAAGGATTCACCGTGGGAACATTGGCCAGAGTCTGTGGGCTGATGTAGCAGAAGTGCCAGTGGAAGATCCACTGTGGGAACGCTCAGCAGAAGTGTGCGATCATGAGCGTAGTAGCGAGTGGGCCACCAGCGAGTATACGGGCAGGATAACCAGAAGGGGGTGGACGACCTAGTAGATGTGTATTTCCATGACTGGCTTGAAGTGTCTCCAGTGAAAGAGATCGAAGTGCCGTTTTCACCGGGCTCCTCGTCCCGATCATACTTTGTGGTCCATTCTGGTGTAGTAGAAGAGAAGAAGCGGGTTGTGGAAAATGTATTGCTGGTACTGTATAAGATGTGCTAATGGTGTCTTGGATGTGCTGTACCTGGAAGAAAATAAAGCAGAACTGTTTGACGTTATACTGGACTCTGATTCTAATTATTCCGTATGCTCTGTAACGTGGGAAGAACACCCCAGAAAAAATGAGGTAACCGGAGTGAAGAATGCAGCTGTCTCCGGTAAGTCCACCCCTCGGCCAATCCATTACAAGTGGCGTAGTCGGCAGGATCTTGCTGCCCCATCTGGCAGTGAAACCTTGGCGATGATGAAGTTTATGGGAACCGCTAAGTTGGAAGCTGTAACCCTGTACCTACAGATTGAAGAACGTTCTGATTCTGAAAAGCACAGTAAAATGGATGTGGCTAATGTACCGGATTTGACTAAGGAAAAGATGAGGAAAGATTCTACAGACCCCAAGATGGAGGCTGACAAGATGCAGAATTCTGGCACCAAAAAGGACTGTCCCTGTCAACAAGATGTACTTCGTGGGCGTAACAGTGTCCCAAAGGTGCCAAGAGAGAACTGTCAACAATGTCAGGACCGCCCCTGCGAGGAAGAGAGTACAAAGATGGACATACGCTCTTACCCACCTAATGCTGGAAAATGGGTGGAGAGGCCGACAAGAGCACCACACTGGAACGGGAGCGGCCCCGCAGAATGCCCTGAGTGTCGTGGTCTGACGTCATTCACATCTGAAGCGACGGCCACGATGCCACTGTAGGGGAGTGGGCCGCCTGGAATGAAGGGGGAGAAAGGCGGAGGAGAGGATCCATCCCCGATATCTCTGGGATGAGTGGACGGAGGAGGAGCTGACGAAAAGACTGGGCCCCTGCATCCCCTCACCTCTGAGAAGTCCGTGCCGGAGGGCCCGGTTGCAGTTGTGCCCGCCGGAGTGGTGAATACGGCGGGATGGCTGTGGCTTCATGTCCCAACGACTTGGCAGTGGGGGTACAACGTTTTC
The DNA here is from genome assembly GCA_033576555.1 of Oophaga sylvatica. NCBI lineage: Eukaryota > Metazoa > Chordata > Amphibia > Anura > Dendrobatidae > Oophaga > Oophaga sylvatica. Next base: position 243,297,791 of record JARQOD010000002.1, on the reverse strand, counting down.
TGGCTGAAGAATGGGCCAACATGGTCAGGATACGGCCTGAGGGGATGACGCGGCCAGATGCTCCAACCATGCCGGTGAGTGAACCACGCCCTCGCCGACCTGGCACCCCTGTACCTCCGGTGATTCTACTGAGGCGACATCAGGACCTGGAGGCTTTAGGGTCCTCTTCAGCCCGCACCCACCCATGGGAGTCTTGTGAAAGGGAGGTGCGGCCTGAAGAAATTGGCGTAGCGGGGAATGCGCCGTTGAACCAATGATCATAAACCGCTGAGCCCACTGATAGACTCCCTCCGTACCTCCGCATCAGCGTTAATAGACAGTGCTCGTTGCACGAAAAATTGAGAGACTTTTCTGCGTCTCCTGCGAGTGGAAGAGCCCTTGGACACTGTGCTGGAGGTGCCGACTAGCGGAAGTTTTTCTGAAAGTTTTTTTGTTGTTTTTAAGAGCAGTGCTTCCCTCAAAAGAAGGGGTAGACAAGGATATTTTGTTTTTTACTTTATTACTCTACCTCATTAAAAATGTGTTTAATGTTTTACTAAGTATGTCAATTGTTAATAAAGTGTATAAGAGTGCCCCCTATTGCCGGGGACGGCAATAGTTGAAGGAAGGGGGAATGTAAGGAGGTCAAGGGTATTAACACTTGAAATGTTTTTATTCTTTTACGTGTGTTAATGTATGCATTTTATGTATAGTGTGATGTCAATCTTTCAGTATTATGTCTGACTAGTGGTGTATATAGATATAGATAGACAGTGCATCCTTGGGGACATTAGAGGAGGGCACTTGTAGTGTAGCGTATATACAGTACAGAACAAAAGTTTGGACACACCTTCTCATTTAAAGATTTTTCTGTAGTTTCATGACTATGAAAATGAGGAGGGCACTTGTAGTGTAGCGTATATACAGTACAGACCAAAAGTTTGGACACACCTTCTCATTTAAAGATTTTTCTGTATTTTCATGACTATGAAAATTGTACATTCACACTGAAGGCATCAAAACTATGAATTAACACATGTGGAATTATATACTTAACAAAAAAGTGTGAAACAACTGAAAATATGTCTTATATTCTAGGTTCTTCAAAGTAGCCACCTTTTGCTTTGATGACTGCTTTGCACACTCTTGGCATTCTCTTGATGAGCTTCAAGAGGTAGTGACCGGAAATGGTTTTCACTTCACAGGTGTGCCCTGTCAGGTTTATTAAGTGGGATTTCTGGCCTTATAAACGGGGATGGGACCATCAGTTGTGCTGCACAGAAGTCTAATGGATACACAGCTGATAGTCCTACTGAATAAATTGTTAGAAATTGTATTGTTAAGTATATAATTCCACATGTGTTAATTCATAGTTTTGATGCCTTCAGTGTGAATTTACAATTTTCATAGTCATGAAAACAGAAAAATATTTAAATGGTGTGGTTAGATATAAGCTTTGCGAGGGATCACTAATTGGGCTCAAGTTAGAGATCCAGTTAGGAAGTTATAAAATAAGTCAATGCAGTACCTGGGTAGGACTTTAGGTGGGGGCATTGAGCACATCAAGTTCAGTAGGGACAAATGATTAGGGATTTTTTCAGGGAAAGATTTCCTCATAGCGGAAGTCAGTCGGGGGTAGACCTTGCTAGAGTAAAGACGTCCACGTTCCTGGGCCCTGTAGCAGAGACAAGAAGTGTGAAAGGTACCAGCAATCTCAGTGCAGCCAGTAAAGGATTCAACGTGGGAACGGTGGCCAGAGTCTGTGGGCTGATGTATCAGAAGTGCCAGTGGAAGATTCACTGTGGGAACGCTCAGCAGAAGTGTGCGTGCATGAGTGTAGCAGCGAGTGGGCCACCAGTGAGTATACGGGCAGGATAACCAGAAGAGGGTCGAGATGTGTATTTCCATGACTGGCTTGAAGTGTCTCCAGGGAAAGAGATCGAAGTGCTGTTTTCACCGGGCTCCTCATCCAGATCATACTTTGTGGTCCATTCTGGTGTAGTAGAAGAGAAGAAGCGGAGTTGTGGAAAATGTATTGCTGGTACCGTATAAGACGTGCTAATGATGTCTTGGATGTGCTGTGCCCAGAAGAAAATAAAGCAGAACTGTTTGACTTTATACTGGACTCTGATTCTAATTATTCAGCATGCACTGTAACGAGGGAAGAAACACCCAGAAAATAGAGGTAACCAGAGTGAAGAATGCAGCTGTCTCCGGTATGTCCACCCCTCGGCCAACTCTTTACACATGTAGTGTGCTTTGCGGGAATACACCTCTCACAGTGCCGTACATGTATGGCTGATATTTTGAAAGGGTTAAAAATATATATTCAATATAAAACTAAATATGTAATTTTCTAATGACACATTCCATTTTGGAACCAAACAATTTTTTTTAAGTTTTTATTAATTGTCACATGTCAAAGGCAAGGATATATTGCCAGTGCATAAAAGTTTGTTTAGAATTACTCCTTTAGCGATATGTGGCATACATTTGAATCACAGGTTGTGTATGGTGGGGTGCATAGAGCATGCGCTGACATGCGCTAAACTAGAACAATGTGGGAAGGGAAGAAAAACGCCAGCAAAAGCCATACACCTGACAAATACTATTGAGAATTCTGCTATTAGAAATGAAGGGGAAGAACAAAGACAAAAAAATCTACATAATAAAAATATTGAAGAAAGAGAAACCAATCACAAACTAAAATGTTTCTATACGAATGCACAAAGCATGGGCAACAAACAAGGAGAACTGGAACTACTAACGCAGGAAAATAAATATGATGTCATTGGAATCACTGAAACTTGGTGGGACGATACACATGATTGGAATACAACGCTAGAAGGATACAACTTATTTGCAAGAAACAGACTTGATAAACGAGGAGGAGGTGTCGCATTGTACGTATATCTGCACAGAGATTGACACTTCAGAGACTGGGAGTTCTGTGGAAACTGTTTGGGTAAGAATACAAGGACAGAAAAACGTAAAGGACACCATTGTATGTATTTTCTACAGGCCACCTATACAAGCTGAAGATATGGATGAACTCTTTATGCATCAAATGGCCAAGTTCTCCAAAAATATGACAGTGGTCATGGGAGATTTCAACTATCCAGACATTTGTTGGGAATATCTCTCAGGCAAAACTAACAGGTCAAGGAAATTCTTATCCTCTGTTGCTGACAACTTTATCTTCCAAAAGCTTGGGGAGAAAACAAGGGGATCTGCTACCTTGGATCTAATTCTTATAAACAGGGAGTACCACAATATAATTTATTATTGTACACCCTATAAACAGGGAGGAAATGGTTGAGGAGGTAAGAGTGGCTGGGACACTAGGAGGTAGTGACCATGCTATTTTAGAATTTTGGGTAACAAGAGGAGGAAGACCTGTGAAGACTCAGACGTCAAGGTTAGATTTCAGAAAGGCAGATTTTAAGGGACTCAGAAAGAGAATTGGAGGGATCCAATGGCTGGATATCCTTAAGGACAAAAATGTCCAGGAAGGATGGGAAATCTTGAAAAATGAGATTCTCAAAGCACAATCGTTAACAATTCCGAAAAGAGGGAAGAATGGGAAGCATTTAAGGAAACCAGGATGGATAAACACAGAACTTAAACACATGCTAAAAAAGAAGAAAGAAATGTTTATCAAATGGAAAGAGGGAGGCATATCTAAAGAAGAATATAATGCTGTCTGCAGAACCTGCAGGGCACAAATCAGATTATCTAAAGCTGACAATGAATTAAGGCTTGCAAGAGACGTCAAAAGCAACAAAAAAGGATTTTGGGGATACGTCAAAAGTAAAAGAAAAGTCAAAGATGCTATAGGATTTTTACAGGATGAAAATGATGAAATGGTAAGACAGGATGTTGAGAGGGCTGAACTTTTAAATTCCTATTTTGCATCTGTTTTCTCTCAGAAAGGAAATGTAACATCAACTAATCTTCACTGTCCTATTAAAGGAATTGAAGAATCCAGGATATCTATAAACAGAAAGACAGTGAGGAAACACTTAGCTAACCTAAATGAATTCAAGTCTCCAGGTCCAGATGAATTACACCCCAGAGTACTGAAGGAGATAGCAGAAGAAATTCTTGAACCACTGTCCATAATCTTTGAAAATTCTTGGAGAACAGGAGAAGTCCCCGAAGACTGGAGAAGAGCAAATGTTGTTCCTATCTTCAAAAAGGGGAAGAAGGTGGACCCAGGGAACTACAGGCTGGTGAGTCTGACTTCTATACCAGGAAAGATCTTTGAACAAATTATTAAAGAGCATGTATGCAAGTACCTGGATAAGAATGAAGTGATTAACCAGATTTAGCATGGTTTTGTAACTAATAAGTCATGTCAGTCGAAGTTAATTTCCTTCTATGACAGTATCACTGACTAGTGGATCAGGGAAATGCTGTAGATATAGTATATCTTGACTTCAGCAAAGCATTTGACAAAGTATCTCACACAATCCTTATTGAAAAAATGACTAAGTATGGAATGGACAAGGCAACTGTTAGGTGGATTCATAACTGGCTTAGTGATCAGACCCAAAGAGTGGTCGTAAATGGCTGCACATCCAGTTGGAAGAATGTCTCAAGTGGGGTGCCACAAGGCTCTGTTTTGGGCCCTGTATTGTTCAACATCTTTATCAATGATTTAGATGAAGGAATTGTGTGTAAACTGATCAAATTTGCTGATGACACAAAGCTAGGAGGGGTAGCTAATACTAGAGAAGAGAGAGAGAGGATTCAAAAAGATATACGGTAAATAAACTGGAGCAGTGGGCAGCAACTAACAGAATGGTTTTTAACAGAGAAAAAATGCAAAGTACTACATCTGGGCAATAAAAATGAAAAAAGCATATACAGAATGGGAGGAATAGGGCTAAGTAACAGCACATGTGAAAAAGACTTGGGTTATACTAATTGATCACAGACTGAACATGAGTCAACAGTGTGATGCAGCAGCAAAAAAGGCAAATACAATTCTAGGATGTATCAACAGAAGCATACAGTCTAGATCACGTGAGGTCATTATTGCCCTCTACTCCTCTTTGGTCAGACCTCATCTGGAATACTGTGTCCAGTTTTGGGCACCACATTTTAAAAAAGACATCAACAAACTGGAGCAAGTTCAGAGAAGAGCCACCAGAATAGTGACAGGTCTGCAAACCATGTCCTATGAGGAACGGTTGCAGGATTTGGGAATGTTTAGCTTGCAAAAAAGAAGACTGAGAGGAGACTTAATAGCTGTCTACAAATATCTCAAGGGCTGTCACATTGTAGAAGGATTATCTTTATTCTCATTTGCACAAGGAAAGACTAGAAGCAATGGGATGAAACTGAATGGGAGGAGACACAGATTAGATATTAGAAAAAACTTTTTGACAGTTAGGGTGATCAATGAGTGGAACAGGCTGCCACGAGAGGTGGTGAGATCTCCTTCAATGGAAGTCTTCAAACAGAGGCTGAAGAGGGTAAGTTAGCGTGCACTCTGGTCTAAATATAGTCGAGGTGCTGGTATAATGGACTGGTAAGTCCAAGAATAGACTAAAAAATTGTTTACCGCACACTCAATTGGATCTTTTTGCAAAGTGAATATAGATTTTATTTTTGTGGACAATCAAAATATAGAGGCAAGACAAGAAAATATGAAGCGACATTAGTATCAACGTTTCGGTTCACCGGAACCTTATTCATGAAGTCGCTGTGAAGCAAGAGAAACAGGATAAGTGACATGAAAAAAATAATATGAAAACACATAAAGTTGTCAATATTGGTGGTTCAAGAAAACATCTCCAGAGAAAATAGAACACAATGATTGACACGAATAAAATAAAATATACATATATACAAATATACAATTATACAGATTAATCCAAAAGGTACAATGGAGCTAATGAGACAAAAGCGGAATTATTACCTTAGTCCTGGAAAATTAGTGGATAAGTACACAGAGCAAGGTAAGTGCCCGAATATAGAGGATAGCTGTAAGTAATAGTGGTAGAGTTAAATCTATATACTGAAACAATATCAATCAGAAGATAAGGCAGCCTAATACCTGTATCATATGCCTTGAGGAAATGAGGGAGAGGCCTCAGTTGAAATCTGTAATAAGGTATGGGTATGCCTATTAGCGTGATTGTGTATAGAGTAGTTTTAAAAGAGCCCAAGTGGAGTGATAAAGGTACCTGTTATTATGGTTGTCTGGGAATAGCCCAAAATCAGAAGATAATGCAATCCTGAAAAAATTAAAGGCTGAACTATAATATATTGTGGTCTTATGTGATAATAACAGTGGTATGGATTGTAGCCCAAAATCAGAAGATAATGCAATCCTGAAAAAATTAAAGGCTGAACTATAATATATTGTGGTCTTATGTGATAATAACAGTGGTATGGATTGTATGGAGCATACCTGGCAGTCAGTTCGTATAGGAAGGGCCCAAAAGGGCAGGATTTGTTTCCAACCTGAAGGTGAATAATGTGCTATTGTTAAGATCGCTAGATGATTGCGGCTTATAGTTAATAGTATCGGATCCCATATGATGGTGTAGAGCCTACCTGGCTTGCGTTAAGCTGTGGTATGAGCGGCGCTCCCGCGCCTTGCTGTGGCTGGACTGCAGTGTGGATGCATGGGCAGCGCTTATTAAAAGCGCCAAACCGGAAGTAAGACTCCCGGACCGGAAGTGACGTATCGTCATAGGGAGGTGATCACAGGAGATGTAGGACATGCGCAGTAGCACATTGGAATACTGACATTGCTCAGAATTAGGTGGAGAAAGTATGTATCGTCATAGGGAGGTGATCACAGGAGATGTAGGACATGCGCAGTAGCACATTGGAATACTGACATTGCTCAGAATTAGGTGGAGAAAGTATGTTGTCATAGGAAGGAGGGGACTCAATGCAATGGTAAAACAGTATTTAATTGTGGGCGCTATAGACGAAATCATGCGCTATATTCAGTGGGATATTGTTCAGTTATAAAATGAAGGCCTTGTTCGGAGTTAGGATGAGGCAAAATGCTTTATAAAAAATAAAGGGCTAATATGATTGGAAATAATTGAATGAAAATTAGAACGAAAAATAAAAAATAAAAAATTGAAAAATAAAAATAAAAAAATTAGAAAATTATATACAAATTCCTTTGCTAAGGACTAAGAAGTCAAAGAGGTCAGGGACATATGGCAGATACCCGGCTAAGGAGTAAACTCACCTGTAGGTGAAGAATTATCGGGTCTGTGAAAAAATTAGATAATGTTAATATAAAATATAGGATGTTTATAATAGCAAATCTATTTCTCTATTTAATCCTTTGGGGGCTAAAGTATCAAGCTTATGGATCCAGTAGGTTTCTCTTTGTTTTAACAGTTTGACATGGTCACCACCTCTCCTCGGGCGTGGAACACCTTCTATAACCTGAAATTTCATCTGAGCAACAGAGTGTCTGAATTTGGTAAAGTGGTCCGGTAGTGGAAGCCAGTTTTTTTGACAACGAATAGTGGATTTATGACTGGCTATGCGGTCTTTAACGTGCTGGGTAGTCTCCCCAACATATAGGAGGCCGCACGGGCACTTGATAAGATACACTACAAAGTTAGAATTACAGGTAAAGAAACCTTTTATCGGAAAAGACTTGCCAGTCCTGGGGTGTGTGAGATGATCTGATCTGATAATGTTTGAACAGGCTGCACAATTCAGGCACGGAAATGTACCGTGTTTTCGAGGGGCTAAGAGCCTTTGGTTGTTTGTAGAAAGAGCACTACCTATATCCGCTTTAACTAGCCTATCTCTAACATTAGGTGCCCCTTTCTTACACATCAATACCGGTGCGTCGAATGACTCAATGTTCGGATACGCCCTGGAGAGCAGGGGCCAGTGTTTTTTGATAACGGAGTAGGCTTTTGGCATAAGAGGGTGGAAAGAGTGTACAAAAGGCACCCTTTCTTTCGGAATGGTAGGTGGCAGTGGAGAAGGTGGTGTAATAGCACGGATTTTTTCCTCCTGTAATAGCCTTGTAGGGTAGTGACGGTCCCTAAATTTCTGTGCCATTGTGTCAAGTCTGGTTTCCAGTATATCTTTATCAGATACAATCCTGCAGACTCTACTCAGTTGGGATCTTGGCAAGCTATTTCTGGTTGAACGAGGATGACAGCTGGAATAATGTAAAAGGTTGTTCCTATCAGTTGGTTTGTTGTAGAGGTCAGTTGATAGGTTACCCTGTGTATCTTGCAAAACCTTAGTATCGAGGAAAGGGATTGATTCAGTATCATGGTTTAAAGAGAATTGCAGTTCCGGAAAAATAGAATTGAGGTATGCATGGAATTCTAGTAGGGTATTAGTTGAACCGGTCCACACAAAGAAAATATTGTCTATGTAACGGTGATAACCAAGTACATGACGGATAAAAAGATCGCTGGGATATACGTATGCTAGTTCAAATGAGTTCATATACGCATTTGCGTAGGCGGGCGCGACATTAGCTCCCATCGCGGTGCCGCACTTCTGTACATAGTAGATATCCTCGTACAGAAAATAATTCTCATGCAATACCAAGTGTAACAAATCCAGACACAATTGGACTGAATTGGTGGATAAATCTGATGTTTCCAAAAGGGTCTTAACTGCCTCAATCCCTTTGTCATGAGCAATTAACGTATACAAACTGTTCACATCAAGCATGACAAGGACACTGCCTGGTGGTGTTGGCCCCAATTGTTGGATAACCCTCAGAAAATGTCCTGTGTCGAGGAGGTATGATCTGGTTAGTTTAATATAAGGCGTTAGAATCTTCTCCAGAAAGATAGATAATGGTGATAGTACCGAATCTGTAGAGGCTACAATAGGTCTGCCAGGTGGATTATGAAGTGATTTATGGATTTTTGGCAGGATGTAAAAGACGGGTGTAATGGGATGACTATTTGTTAGAAAAGTGACCGTCTGTTGATCTATGATATTACGATCATAGTATATTTTTAGTAGATTTTTGATCTTGTTGGCAATGGTGAAGACAGGGTCACTAGGTATAGAGAGGTAGGTATCCTGATCAGAAAGTTGTCTATTAACCTCCTTCATGTAGTCATTGCGGTTCATTACAACAATAGCTCCGCCTTTATCTGCTGGTTTTATTATTATATCCCTATTACTACTGAGAGTGTTCAGGGCCTGTTTTTCTAGGATAGTCAGATTGGGATGTGAAGGGAAGAGGCAAGTTGTGCTTGATGAGACAATGACTTCATATCACGATCAACTAATGAAATAAAAGTTTCTGTAGCATGATAGACATGTGGAGGCGAAAACCTGCTCCGGTTTCGGAGGCCAAGATTCGAGATAGACAGCTCAGGAATAGGTACATCACGTGATGGTATTGTGTCATTGGAAGAAGGTGTAAGACCAAAATGGGTTTTCAGTCTAATTGTCCGATAGAATCTCTCCAAGTCCTTTTCAAATTGGAACGCGTCCCACTTCGGGGTTGGACAGAAAGACAATCCTTTCTGCAACAATGACAGTTCCGCAGGGGAAAGAAGATAATCAGAGATGTTGATCACTAAATCCGTTCTCTCACCTGAGATCGGGTAGTCATTCGATCTCCTTGATCACCTTGTTGGTCTATGTGTCCATTCCTGCGGCCTCTGGATAAAAAACGATTCTTTCCTGAGTGAGTTGAAGAGTCGCTCCCTGAGCTGAATGAGCCTTGATTTCGTCGATACTGAGGCCTGCGCCAAGTGCCGGACGTATCGCTCCATCTGTAGATCCTATTTGAGGAATAGTCGTCCAGATCACGCTGAAATTTTTGGCGCTTTCTTTCTTGTAACACTTTCTGATGATCAGACAGAATTTTGTCTGTCTTGATCTTTAGTGCGTTCCACTCTGCGGCCGGGATAGTAGCAGATAATTGTGCCTCTATTGCCTGTATGTTTTGTTTAGTCTCAGTTATGGATTTTTGGAGATATTCTATTGTCAAAATAATAATATCCAGAGAACATTTATTGAGAATATTTCTATATCTCTCACAGTATTCTGAGTTATCAGAGAAGAGGGTTGGTCGGAGATTACTCCTCAGTCCCCTAGGAATTTTACTCTGCTTGTGATATTCTGCCAATGTTATACAATGCAGGTCATGGGAAATTAATTTGTGCCGTTCTTTTTCATAGTCCCTGGTCTTAAGCTCATGAGATGGGGTTCTTAAAAACTCATTAGAGCCAGTGACCTTAGATAGGATGCTGGTACTAGTAGTAATATCATATGCAAATGTGTCAGTAGACATAAGTACAATCGGGAGGAGACCGGTGCTACAGCCAATATCAAAGTATAAAGAGGGTAAGTTAGCGTGCACTCTGGTCTAAATATAGTCGAGGTGCTGGTATAATGGACTGGTAAGTCCAAGAATAGACTAAAAAATTGTTTACCGCACACTCAATTGGATCTTTTTGCAAAGTGAATATAGATTTTATTTTTGTGGACAATCAAAATATAGAGGCAAGACAAGAAAATATGAAGCAACATTAGTATCAACGTTTCGGTTCACCCGGAACCTTATTCATGACGTTGCTGTGAAGCAAGAGAAACAGGATAAGTGACATGAAAAAAATAATATGAAAACACATAAAGTTGTCAATATTGGTGGTTCAAGAAAACATCTCCAGAGAAAATAGAACACAATGATTGACACGAATAAAATAAAATATACATATATACAAATATACAATTATACAGATTAATCCAAAAGGTACAATGGAGCTAATGAGACAAAAGCGGAATTATTACCTTAGTCCTGGAAAATTAGTGGATAAGTACACAGAGCAAGGTAAGTGCCCGAATATAGAGGATAGCTGTAAGTAATAGTGGTAGAGTTAAATCTATATACTGAAACAATATCAATCAGAAGATAAGGCAGCCTAATACCTGTATCATATGCCTTGAGGAAATGAGGGAGAGGCCTCAGTTGAAATCTGTAATAAGGTATGGGTATGCCTATTAGCGTGATTGTGTATAGAGAAGTTTTAAAAGAACCCAAGTGGAGTGATTAAAGGTACCTGTTATTATGGTTGTCTGGGAATAGCCCAAAATCAGAAGATAATGCAATCCTGAAAAAATTAAAGGCTGAACTATAATATATTGTGGTCTTATGTGATAATAACAGTGGTATGGATTGTATGGAGCATACCTGGCAGTCAGTTCATATAGGAAGGGCCCAAAAGGGCAGGATTTGTTTCCAACCTGAAGGTGAATAATGTGCTATTGTTAAGATCGCTAGATGATTGCGGCTTATAGTTAATAGTATCGGATCCCATATGATGGTGTAGAGCCTACCTGGCTTGCGTTAAGCTGTGGTATGAGCGGCGCTCCCGTGCCTTGCTGTGGCTGGACTGCAGTGTGGATGCATGGGCAGCGCTTATTAAAAGCGCCAAACCGGAAGTAAGACTCCCGGACCGGAAGTGACGTATCGTCATAGGGAGCTGATCACAGGAGATGTAGGACATGCGCAGTAGCACATTGGAATACTGACATTGCTCAGAATTAGGTGGAGAAAGTATGTATCGTCATAGGGAGGTGATCACAGGAGATGTAGGACATGCGCAGTAGCACATTGGAATACTGACATTGCTCAGAATTAGGTGGAGAAAGTATGTATCGTCATAGGGAGGTGATCACAGGAGATGTAGGACATGCGCAGTAGCACATTGGAATACTGACATTGCTCAGAATTAGGTGGAGAAAGTATGTGTCAATAAGAGGAGGGGCTAATGCAGGTAAAACAGTATTAAGTGGGCCCTATAAGCGAAATCGCTATATTCAGTGGGATATTGTTCAGTTATAAAATGAAGGCCTTGTTCGGAGTTAGGATGAGGCAAAATGCTTTATAAAAATAAAGGGCTAATATGATTGGAAATAATTGAATGAAAATTAGAACGAAAAATAAAAAATAAAAAATTGAAAAATAAAAATAAAAAAATTAGAAAATTATATACAAATCCTTTGCTAAGGACTAAGAAGTCAAAGAGGTCAGGGACATATGGCAGATACCGGCTAAGGAGTAAATCACCTGTAGGTGAAGAATTATCGGGTCTGTGAAAAATAGATAATGTTAATATAAAATATAGGATGTTTATAATAGCAAATCTATTTCTCTATTTAATCTTTGGGGCTAAAGTATCAAGCTTATGGATCCAGTAGGTTTCTCTTTGTTTTAACAGTTTGACATGGTCACACCTTCCTCGGGCGTGGAACACTTCTATAACCTGAAATTTCATCTGAGCAACAGAGTGTTGATTTGGTAAAGTGGTACCGGTAGTGGAAGCAGTTTTTTTGACACGAATAGTGGATTTATGACTGGCTATGCGGTCTTTAACGTGCTGGTAGTCCCCAACATATAGGAGGCCGCACGGGCATTGATAAGATACGCTATAAAGTTAGAATTACAGGTAAAGAAACCTTTTATCGGAAAAGACTTGCCAGTCCTGGGGTGTGTGAGATGATCTAATCTGATAATGTTTGAACAGGCTGCACAATTCAAGCACGGAAATGTACCGTGTTTTCGAGGGGCTAAGAGCCTTTGGTTGTTTGTAGAAAGAGCACTACCTATATCCGCTTTAACTAGCCTATCTCTAACATTAGGTGGCCTTTTCTTACACATCAATACCGGTGCGTCGAATGACTCAATGTTCGGATACGCCCTGGAGAGCAGGGGCCAGTGTTTTTTGATAACGGAGTAGGCTTTTGGCATAAGAGGGTGGAAAGAGTGTACAAAAGGCACCCTTTCTTTCGGAATGGTAGGTGGCAGCGGAGAAGGTGGTGTAATAGCACGGATTTTTTCCTCCTGTAATAGCCTTGTAGGGTAGTGACGGTCCCTAAATTTCTGTGCCATTGTGTCAAGTCTGGTTTCCAGTATATCTTATCAAGTGCCCGTGCGGCCTCCTATATGTTGGGGAGACTACCCAGCACGTTAAAGACCGCATAGCCAGTCATAAATCCACTATTCGTTGTCAAAAAAACTGGCTTCCACTACCGGACCACTTTACCAAATTCAGACACTCTGTTGCTCAGATGAAATTTCAGGTTATAGAAGGTGTTCCACGCCCGAGGAGAGGTGGTGACCATGTCAAACTGTTAAAACAAAGAGAAACCTACTGGATCCATAAGCTTGATACTTTAGCCCCCAAAGGATTAAATAGAGAAATAGATTTGCTATTATAAACATCCTATATTTTATATTAACATTATCTAATTTTTTCACAGACCCGATAATTCTTCACCTACAGGTGAGTTTACTCCTTAGCCAGGTATCTGCCATATGTCCCTGACCTCTTTGACTTCTTAGTCCTTAGCAAAGGAATTTGTATATAATTTTCTAATTTTTTTATTTTTATTTTTCAATTTTTTATTTTTTATTTTTCGTTCTAATTTTCATTCAATTATTTCCAATCATATTAGCCCTTTATTTTTTATAAAGCATTTTGCCTCATCCTAACTCCGAACAAGGCCTTCATTTTATAACTGAACAATATCCCACTGAATATAGCGATTTCGCTTATAGGACCCACTTAATACTGTTTTACCTGCATTAGCCCCTCCTCTTATTGACACATACTTTCTCCACCTAATTCTGAGCAATGTCAGTATTCCAATGTGCTACTGCGCATGTCCTACATCTCCTGTGATCACCTCCCTATGACGATACGTCACTTCCGGTCCGGGAGTCTTACTTCCGGTTTGGCGCTTTTAATAAGCGCTGCCCATGCATCCACACTGCAGTCCAGCCACAGCAAGGCGCGGGAGCGCCGCTCATACCACAGCTTAACGCAAGCCAGGTAGGCTCTACACCATCATATGGGATCCTATACTATTAACTATAAGCCCAATCATCTAGCGATCTTAACAATAGCACATTATTCACCTTCAGGTTGGAAACAAATCCTGCCCTTTTGGGCCCTTCCTATACGAACTGACTGCCAGGTATGCTCCATTCAATCCATACCACTGTTATTATCACATAAGACCACAATATATTATAGTTCAGCCTTTAATTTTTTCAGGATTGCATTATCTTCTGATTTTGGGCTATTCCCAGACAACCATAATAACAGGTACCTTTATCACTCCACTTGGGCTCTTTTAAAACTTCTCTATACACAATCACGCTAATAGGCATACCCATACCTTATTACAGATTTCAACTGAGGCCTCTCCCTCATTTCCTCAAGGCATATGATACAGGTATTAGGCTGCCTTATCTTCTGATTGATATTGTTTCAGTATATAGATTTAACTCTACCACTATTACTTAAGCTATCCTCTATATTCGGGTACTTACCTTGCTCTGTGTACTTATCCACTAATTTTCCAGGACTAAGGTAATAATTCCGCTTTTGTCTCATTAGCTCCATTGTACCTTTTGGATTAATCTGTATAATTGTATATTTGTATATATGTATATTTTATTTTATTCGTGTCAATCATTGTGTTCTATTTTCTCTGGAGATGTTTTCTTGAACCACCAATATTGACAACTTTATGTGTTTTCATATTATTTTTTTCATGTCACTTATCCTGGTTCTCTTGCTTCACAGCGACTTCATGAATAAGGTTCCGGGTGAACCGAAACGTTGATACTAATGTCGCTTCATATTTTCTTGTCTTGCCTCTATATTTTGATTGTCCACAAAAATAAAATCTATATTCACTTTGCAAAAAGATCCAATTGAGTGTGCGGTAAACAATCTTTTAGTTCAAACAGAGGCTGGACAGACATCTGTCTGGGATGATTTAGAGAATCCTGTTTTGAGCAGGGGGTTGGACCAGATGACCTAGGAGGTCCCTTCCAACTCTACCATTCTATGATTCTATGATTCTATGCCTCCTTCCCTGCCTGTCAGATGCTGCTCCGATGCTCTGCGAACTGACACTGCACAGTGATGTGAAACGATCAGGGGGAGATGTCACTCTTGCGCTGCTGATGACAAATCCAAAATGGTTTCCAACGGATAAAATTTATTCATAAAACAGGTTTCGCATTGTTTGGTCCTTCTAGTGACCAATGTCCTTGCAGCAGCTGATATATATTTCATTCCAGTTACATGTTGCTTTGTAGCAACTATATAAGGTGAGTGGATCCCTTTCCTTGCCAACTTTTTGTTACCAGTTAAGACTAGAGATGAGCCACTTTGCCTCCGGGAGGGTCGAGTCGGGTTTCGTGAAACCCGACTTTCTCAAAAGTTGAGTCGAACGAAACCGGCCAACTATCGGGAAAAGTCGAAGGTCCAACTGAAACACGAAACCCAATGCAAGTCAATGGGGAAGCAAAGTCGGCAGGGAGTGGAGGACAGTAAACACACCTACAGTGCCCATTTTAATGACAACGACATCAATTCTTATTACTTAAGCTTGTCAACCTTAATTTACTTTATAATAATAGTTACGCATTGAAAACTGGGGGTTATTTGGCTAAAGTTGTGGGGGGGGGGCAGGGCTGGCTCCAGGTTTTCATGTGCCCCGGGCGAAAGAGTGTCAGTGGGCCCCTTTAACACATACCACAATTTATGATGCTCCGATACGGCAGAAAAATATAGGTATAGTACAATGACAAATACTTCAGTTCTTACATTACATGAGTGATATCTATTTTAAATTCTACAATAGCTCAAAAACCGGACAGTATATTCCTCCATACAGTATTATGGCCACCACATAGTGCCCCATACAGAATAATGAGTCCCATATATTGCTCCATACAGAATAATTGGTCCCATATAATGTTCCATACAGTATATGATGAGCTCCACATAATGTTACGGTATATGATGGTCCCCATATAATGTGCCATACAGTATAGGACGGTCCCCATAGAGTATAATGAGCCCCACATATTGATCCATACAGTATAATGAGTCGCATATGAAGCTCCATACAGTATATGATGGGCCCCATATATTGCTCCAAACAGAATGGGCTCCATATAATGCTCCATAAAGAATAGGCCCCATATGTGCTCCATATGATGCTCCATACGTATATGATGCCTCATAAATAATGAACCCCATGTGATGCTCCAGTATATGATGGGCCCCATGGATGATGCTCCAGTGTATGATGGGCCTATATAATGCTCCATATATAATGGACCCAATATGATGCTTCAGTGAATAATGGGCCCCATATATGATGCTCCAGTGTATGATGGGTCTCATTTGTAATGCTCCAGTGTATGATGGGTCCCATGGATAATGCTCCAGTGTATGATGGGCCTATATAATGCTCCATATATAATGGGCCCCATATGATGCTCCAGTATATGATGGGCCCCATGAATGATGCTCCAGTGTATGATGGGCCTATATAATGCTCCATATATAATGGGCCCCATTTATAATTCTCCAGTGTATAATGGGTGCCGTATATGATGCTCCAGTGTATGATGGGCCCCATAGATGATGCTCCAGAGTATGATGGGCCTATATAATGCTCCATATATAATGGGCCCATATGATGCTCCAGTATATGATGGGCCCCATGGATGATGCTCCAGTGTATGATGGGCCTATATAATGCTCCATATATAATGGGTCCCATTTATAATGCTCCAGTGTATAATGGGCCCTGTATATGATGCTCCAGTGTATGATGGGCCCCATTTACAATGCTCCAGTGTATGATGGGCCCCATGGATGATGCTCCAGTGTATGATGGGCCTATATAAGTCTCCATATATAATGGGCCCCATTTATAATGCTCCAGTGTATAATGGGCCCCGTATATTATGCTCCAGTGTATGATGAGCCCCATTTATAATGCTCCAGTGTATGATGGGCCACATTCATGATGCTCCAGTGTATGATGGGCCTATATAATGCTCCATATATAATGGGCCCAATATGATGCTCCAGTGTATAATGGGCCCCGTATATGATGCTCCAGTGTTTGATGGGACCCATTTATAATTCTCCAGTGTATGATGGGTCCCATGGGTGATGCTCCAGTGTATGATGGGCCCCATGGATGATGCTCCAGTGTATGGTGGACCTATATAATGTTCCATATATAATGGGCCCCATTTGTAATGCTCCAGTGTATAATGGGCACCGTATATGATGCTCCAGTGTATGATCGGCCCCATTTATAATGTTCCAGTGTATGATGGGCCCCATGGATGATGCTCCAGTGTATGATGGGCATATATAATGTTCCATATATAATGGGCCCCATTTATAATGCTCCAGTGTATAATGGGCCCCGTATATGATGCTCCAGTGTATGATGGGCCCCATTTATAATGCTCCAGTGTATGATGGGCCTATATAATGCTCCATTATAAAATGGGCCCAATATGATGCTCCAGTGTATAATGGGCCCCGTATATGATGCTCCAGTGTTTGATGGGACCCATTTATAATGCTCCAGTGTATTGTCATGGAAATATATATGTATTCCATATATTCAAAGTATATTCACATATATGTATTCACAGTTCACAGTTAGATAGATCTCACTTGCTAAAAAACCCTGTGCTCACATATTTCTAGGCCAGCTATAATCAGTCGTTTTAAAGAAATCTGGCCTTCATAAGGCCTTCGTAAAGGAACAAATACATGAAGTACAAAAAGTCCTATTAGATATCTGTTGTTTACATTATAGTTATGCAAGACAACTAGGTCAAGAGAATATAAACAATAATTCTGCAACTTCAGCTCTTTTAATCATGATTATCATAATTATCATATTTACACTAGAACAGCCAATAATCTAGCAGCTTTTAATTGTATGTTAATTGACTAACCAGCCCCTTTTTGTAAACGTATAAAACCTTGAATGAATAATAAATGTATGTCTTTGACGAACTGTTATACTGACACTTGCGTTGTGGACAGTCCTCATTTCGTTCTGAGCGCTCAAAAAGACATTAAATAGAGATTTGGACATGGCAAGCAGCAAACACAGAAGGATATTTTTATTCTAATTAAATTTCCATATCAGTTGGCGCCTGCACGCGGGGCATTGGACGAAACGCACGAGGACCCGGCCGACCGGAGAGACGGGGGTGTTGGCCCTGGCCTTGGCACACGGAACGGAGACTGCAGCTCCATCAGTGAGGTAAGAAAACTTTGTCATCTTACCTGAATGTTCCCTGTGCCTAGTCCTAGCCTACACTTCCAGCCGGTCGGACGTGGTCATCACCGCATTCCCAGGTTGTGTAAAAAGTCCATACCCTTATCCAAAAGCCCTGGGATATAAGCCGAGTTGTTTGCTGCTGTGCTGTATATGTTTCATGTTTTATGTGAACCGGGAGAAAGTTGGAACGGTGACTGTGTTTTTGCTTGCTGATTTCTGGGGGCTGTATAGCAAAAGACAATTGCTGCATAAGTTCCCGCAGTAAACTTTCACGCACCGGGAGGCCATCCCAGTCAAATCAGACGTGAAGGGCGGGAGCTTTGTTTTGGATAAGTCCACGCAGATAGTCTTCACACATTGGAGGGAAGTTATCCCAAAAAATCCAGTTGTGGAAGCGAGGGCTTTGTTCGGTTAAGTTTCTGCAGTAAACTTTCACGCACTGGGAGGCAATCCCAGTCAAATCAGACGTGAAGGGCAGGAGCTTTGTTTGGATAAGTTCTCACAATAATCGTCCACGCACCGGGAGGCCATCCCAGTCAAATCAGACGTGGATAGTGAGAATTTTGATGAAGGCTATTGCAGATTACTGTGACCGGCGCACCGGCCAGGGCGTACGGTACAGAGCGATAGAACCTTGAGCCTCACCGCGCTCAGTGCAATTGGTGA
Source organism: Oophaga sylvatica (assembly GCA_033576555.1). Taxonomy (NCBI): domain Eukaryota; kingdom Metazoa; phylum Chordata; class Amphibia; order Anura; family Dendrobatidae; genus Oophaga; species Oophaga sylvatica. Next base: position 243,279,035 of record JARQOD010000002.1, on the reverse strand, counting down.
GTTATCAGTTACCAGAGCAGCTTGTATGTGTCACAGATCATCAAAAGAGGGATTCGTATTCTCCCGGGTGTCTGTCTCACTGTCTGTATCAGGTACTGTTGCTTTAAATCACATCTCTGTGCGCTCTGTCAGTATCTCATTCAGAGCAGTGTGCTGGCTGCAGCAGCGAGAAAACCCCTTTGACCCCCCTCCTCTGCTAATCACGTTGTCACATCTGTTTCTTGGCTTTGATTTTAATTTTTTTAAGCTAGTTTTTTGGCTACAGATTTTAACGTGAAAATTATCAGGCATTCAGACTGAACTATATTCATTTTTTTTTTTTTTTTTTTGATACGTGATTTCAGTGCCTGTAGAGATAGCAAGCACAGTTATAAGGGAGGGGGGAAGTGCTGGCAGCAGCCAGCTGACATTCCAGAAGGCAGTAGGAAAGAAGCCTACGCTACCAGACAGAAGTTTTAAAGCACTTTTCTTTTTGTTTATATCATTTTACAATCAATTTTTCCACCTCTTTTCTGTTTTTTTAATTGGCTGTTTTAGTAACAAGGGTTGTTTTTCAGAGTTTTATGATTAATACTGTTTTTCTTTTCTCCCCTTTTTGGTGAATTTTTTTTTTCTTTTTCTAGAGTTTTTTACTAAATCTAACTTTTGTTTTTTAAAATTTTTTTCTTTTAAGTACATTTTTAAATGATTTTGGAGAGATTTTTTCTCTAAGCAATTTATTTTAGAGTTTTATTTCTCCAGCCATTTTTTTTTCTACAAGCTTGATTTAGACCAAGGTCACATAGATAAGGAGAATTACAGGCTGAGGGAGAGAGCAGACACAAACTACGCAGCGGTCTGAGGAGCCCCTCCGTCGGGCATTCAGCGAGAACAAACAGAACCAGAGTGCAGCAGTTTTCAGATTTTTAAATCACCTTTGTTGAATAGATTTTTGGAATAGACACAGTACGTGAGAAGCAAATAGACAGGCAGCCTTTACGCTGCATAATGAAATGTTTTTTTTCTTGTTTTTTGTTATTTGAAAGGTAACGGGAAAATTTGTTAATAGATTACCATCTGCTATAAAAGAGCAGCGGTGCATCGTGGTAAAAGATACAGCAAGTTAATTTGAACGGACCAGGAAATGATTTTTTTTTATATGAATAAGTTTGAAAAGGTGTTAAATCATCTGTGAGAAAAAAAATCACTGATATGTCACAAGAGCAGAATTCAGAGTCACACACATCACATGTCCATCATGTAGAGACACGGGACAGGTGTAGGCTGCTCTCATTAAGTAAGGAGCCTCGTACAGGGAAAAACGCTCCCCGCCTCTCTCCACAGGGAGAAGGCATTTTTGTTTCAACCATCCCCTCTCAAGAGTCACAGGGGGGACACCCTCTCCTTTCTCTTCTCCCAGTCCCTTTCTCCTTCTTCAGACTTTTCTCTCTCTCTGTGACTCCAGCACAGGGCACCCTGTCTATCCCAAGCACAGTACAAACATTGCCAGTCATTATACCAGGAGAAGAAAGTGCAGATCTCCCTACACAAAACGCTACATGTAGCCCCCAGACACAACAGTCCACAGCTAGGGCTTCACAGGGGGGTGGTATAGCTACAGGGCTGCTAGCATGGAACCATGACACTGATCCACCGCAGCCTTAGCAAGGAAGTGGGAAATCCCCATGCAGCAAGACAACTTTAAAGCCCAAATCTCACCCAGTGTATGCACCAAGTACACCATGTCACTTCTTATCTGATGAAGATGAAGATGCAACGTCACACATGCTGCCCAATACTAGGGAAGAAAACACACAAGCACCAATAGAGCAGGGACAGGTAGAGGCACCATCCTATGAGCCCTTCATCCCAAGCCCAGGTGATCAGTATGCTGCCAGACCCAGGGATACACCCCATGCTATTTTGAAAAAAAATGCAGCAGATCCAGCGAACGTATGCAGCAGCCTGGATTGATCTCTGGACCGTAATGGAAATAAAAGCAGGTGATGCATTCTGGCCAATTATGAGAGAACACTTCAAGCATCCAGCAGAGTTAGATGCGTATGCCTGGGAGACAGGACCAAAGCTAATTGAGCAACTCAGAGAATGGGCCAAAAGCAGACTGACAGGACAAACTCTCAGCCTACATGTCACGAGTCAAGACAAGACAGAGTCTGTGGAGATGTTCCATGACAGAGTAATGCAAGTGTTTCAAGATTTGGGCCTCATTACCCATGATCAGACACACAGACGGATGTTGGCACAGGCCTTTGTGCATGGACTGAGAGAACCAATCAGGAAACCACTGGTAGCAGCCAGGCCTGAGTACACGTCAATAGCAATGGATACCCTGCTCACAGTAGACAGAAGGGATGTCAAGTGTTACAACTGTGGCGAGTTTGGTCATTTCCGGAACCAGTGCAGAACACTGACTTCACCCAGAAAAAGAAGAAACACAGAAAACAGTGAAGAACCCCGTCCATAGGACAAGAGCACACCAAGTCCACAAGGAACCCCACCAGTGGGACCAATATCCTGAGAGTGGATGGCGTAGTCATATCTTTTCTTGTGGAACTCCGCAACCTCACCTACCTATCAGAATCTTCTGCTTCCTGCATGGGAATTGATGGTCAAGTCAGATATTTCCAGATTATGAAGCCCCTGAGCGTGTGGACTCAGCCAGAACACTCCATCATGTCCCAGTTTGTTGTGTAAAAAACCTGCACCCTCAACCTATTGGGAGTGGACCTACTGCAGAAGCTGAAAGCGACCAGAGTGGTCCAGGAAGATGGGACCATGACACTTTCTTCACCTCTGACCCAAGAAGAAACAGGAACCTCAAACAACCACACTGCAGATGTCTCTGACCAACTGAAGGTCTAAGTGAGCTCGCCTAAGAAGACGGCCTGAGAACTTTGACATTGGCCAGGATATTCAACTCAAGAAGGACCCTACTCGCTTCATGGAATGGCAACACCTCATCCAGCTCCAACGCCAGAGGTTCATCTTTTGCAAGCACCAGGAGGTGCCCCCTGCAATCAACCAGTTCACCCAGGCCCTAGACCGGAAAAAGGCCACTCAGCTCTTCAAACTTGTGCACAAATACTGACCTGAGACCGAGCTGGAGAAAAAGAAACTACTGATGGCCCGTGCTGAGAGAAAAGCAGCCGTTTAAGGAGACGTCCCAACAAGAAGACCCCCTGTGACCAGAGCAGGTGCTAACACAGTGCCTGTCTTGGTGGAGAACAAGAAAGCCAGCTGGTCGTCATCTTTCATGATGTGGATCCTAGTAGACGGCTTGTTTTCCGCCAGATCTGCACCAGCAGATGGGAGTCCCCTGCCGCATACTGAAGGACAAGGCCAAACTGGGCTGCCTCGCCCATCGGAATCAATCCCAGCTTTCCACAGTGAAGAAAAAGACTGTAAACCCCACTGAGTTCAGAATGGTGCAAGGCCTGGAGGCCGCGAAAGAGGCTACGGTATTTGAAACCCCAACAGTGCTGTACCATCACACTCTGCTCTCAAGAGTCCCAGTCACCGCAACGGTATTCACGGTGATCAACCTGGCCAGTACCTTTCTTCAGTGTTTCCCCTCCACCTGGAGGCCTGCTTTCACGCACCAGTGCAGTGCATATGGACAGTGTTGTCTCAAGGTGCTCAAAACAAGCCCTTCAAGTTTCACCAAGACAATGTCCTCCATCTTCGTCAACTGGATTGCAGAATATGCAAGAGTCACTCTTCTACAACACGTGGATGACTTTCTCTTTTGTGTGGTTGACATCGACACCTGCACAGCCTATTCCTTATCTCTCCTACTCTACCTGGAAGAACAGCAACGCAAGGTCTGGAAGAACAAAGTCCAGTGATGCCAGAAGCAAGTTACATCCCTGGGACACTGTATTGCCCACAAGACGAAACACATGTCAAAAGACTGGAAGACCATGTGGAGAAGATGGCTCCCCCAACAACTCCAAGAATGCTGCAGGACTTCCCTGGTCTAGTGTCATATTGCAGAATCTGGATCCCTGATGCCTCAGTCCTAATGCAGCCTCTGTGCGCTTGCATCAACCAACCCCGCTCCTTCTATCAGACGCAGCCTTCAACCCATTCAGGAGATTGGAAGAACTCCACAGTCTCAGCGCCAATACCAGGCCTACCTGACTATGAAAAGTCTTTCCGTCTACCTGATGGAAGAAAGAAGGTCATGCTACTGGAGTCCTGGCACGGATTCATGGGGGAAAACAGAGACTTTTAGGCTGCCTCTCAGCCCGCTTGGATCCAGTTGCAAGAAGAGCACCCTCCTGCCTGATGGCAGTATCTGCAGCACACACCCTCCTGGACAAGGTTGCTGAAATCACTCTTGGACAGCCACTGGAAACTCTCACTCCACATGACATCTTGGCAATCTTCAATCAAGCTCAACCAACAGTAATCTCCCCACCGCCAGGCATCTTTGTGGCGCCTCTATTGCCTTTGTCTCATAATGTCACCGTCTCCAGACCTACAGTCCTCAGCCCGGCCACTCTACTCCCACTCCCAAGGGGGGATACTTGGATGGCTCCAGATTTGCAGATGATGAAGAAGTTTCAACACAGGAAGTGCAGTGACCAGCAATCAAGAAATCCTGTGGTCCAGAAGTCTGTCACCTAGCCTGTCAGCCCAGGAAGCAGAATTGATAGCGCTGACGAAGGCCTGCCAGATGGCAGAAGGCAAGACTGAAAACATCTACACGGACTACAGGTACTCGCATGGCATAGCACACGACTTTGGACCCATCTGGGCTACAAGGGACTTCATCACAGCAAACGGGACAACCGTGAAGCATCATGGAGCCTTCAGGGACCTACTGGGTATACTCCAACTTCCAAAATGGTGGCAATTTGAAAAATCAAAGTGCATGGAAAACTGAGAACAGAAGAGCGTGAGGCAATAACATGGCGGACATGGCAGCCAAAGAAGCAGCCAAAGGAAGACAACATGGAGAAGTGGGAGAGGTCGTAGAGCCGGACGGCTACTACATGACGACTGAAGACAAGAAACCTGACAAAGAAACGTCCTGGAATCTGCTCAAGAAGTTACAAGACCAAGCTCCAAAAGGAGAAGAAGAGCTGAATGCGAAAAAAGCAACACGTGAAGAAAGAAGGCTATCAATAATAGACTTCAAACTCTGCCTACCACAAAGTATGCACCCTATGGTGGTCCAATGGGTACATGGACCCACATCCACATATCAAAGACACAGATGAATGATCTGATTGGTGCTTACTGTTTTCACTTCAGGGATCTCCACCCTAACAGCCAAATTCACCAGCAGCTGTCTGACCTGCGGCAAATGAAAGCCTGGACGTATGGAAGAAAGTCCCCCTCACCTCATCTGGAAAGACCACTCTACCAGCTTCAAAGGATCCAGATAGACCACATCCAGATATCGCCAAGTGAAGGATTCAAATACGCCATTGTGGTCAAAAGAAGTATTTTCAAGATGAACAGAAGCCTTCCAAGTCAGCAAAGACTACTGCAAAGCAGCTACTTTCAGAAAATAGTGTGCAGATACGGGGTTCCAGAAATGATAGAAAGTGATCAGGGACCCGCATTCACAGCAAATCTGACACACAAGACCCGATTAGCAGTAGGGTCAGATTTAGGCCTACACACTCCTTACCACCCCCAGAGCAGCAGGAAGGTAGAAAAACTGAACGAAACACTTAAGAATAGAATGCTGAAAAATTGCCCAAGAGACACGCAAACCATAGCATGACACACTCCCTATTGCACTGTTTAGCGTAAGGCACACTCCCAGAGACCCAGAAAAGCTGTTTCGTGCCTGCATCTTCTGCTAACAGATAAGACATTTTCTTCTTTTAGTTTTTGGTGCTTGCAGTTTAGTTCAGCCACTGTTGTTTGTTCATTTGCCTTTTCCAGTTTTTTTCAGTGGTTGCTGTTTAGTTTTTGTTACACCAGAGAACTAATTTAGGTGGTAGAGGTCGTGTGATCTCAGGTGTTTTTGTAATTAGTAGAGTTGGTACTTTTCAGGGTTTTTTGGGGTTGCAGTAAGTGCCTTTCCTATCCTTTTCTATTTAGGAAGTTTGGGCCCCAAGTTTGCTCATACTATTTTCTGTCTGTGTCTGTATTTCCTCTTGTCTAACCGCCATTACATGTTTGGGGGCTTCCTATGTTCTTTGGGGATCTGCTCCGGGGCAGATAGCTTTCCTTTTTCTATCTTTAGGTGTAGTTAGCTTCTCAGGCTGTGACGAGGCGTCTAGGACCAACGTAGGAACGCTCCACGGCTGCCTTTAGTTGTGGTGGTTAGTCAGGGTACTGCAATCCCATAGATTCCAACCTCTCTGGTGTATTGCTTTTTTTTGCCTGCTCTCCTCAGCTACCAGATCATAACACTTATGTAATTGAATTGGTCAAAAACTAATGTCCATTCTCGAGTTTTTCTCTTCACTGCCAGATTTGATGATCCTGTCCAAGAGCCCCAGATGACATCAACCTCTGTGTAACTAGAGGGAAAGCCTGTTTGGATCCACGTATCGCATTGCAAGGAAGCTCCCGTACCAGGAGAGACACCTAAGCCATGAAGGATGTCGTGGATGCTCTGACTGACCAGACAGATGACCTACTTGATGAGTTCAAGGCCAGAGACCAAGTTAAAGCAGGATTTGAGTCACTATTGCCACTAGTAACTATAAACAAAAATGTTGATTGGATAAATTACATCTATTATAACCAGCAGAGATTTGTTAACTTCACCATAGATGCTGTAAAAGGTTTGGCAGCACAGTTAGGCCCCACTTCCATTATGGCATTCCAGAATAGAATGGCTTTGGATATGATTCTAGCTGAGAAAGGAGGTGTTTACAAAATGATCAAAGACACCTGTTGCACCTACATCCCAGACAACACTGGCCCAAATGGTAAAGTCACAATGGCAATACAGAAGCTTACTGAGTTATCAGAGGAACTGAAACAGAACTCAGGTGTCACTGACCCATGGGATCGATACTTTGGGTGGATGAGTGGGTGGCAGAAAATGTTGGCACAGGTTGGGACAGCCATTATGGGGTTTCTCATTTCTGCATTAATTACTGGTTGCTGTGTAATTCCTTGTATCCGCAGGATAATGGAAAAAAAAAACTGTTCAGGAGACAACCAATTTGATGCCACTCACCATCTTGGACCTCGCACCAGTCCGGATAGAACTGCCTGGCTTGACCAGATCTCCGAACTACCTCCAGACTGAGAATACACATCCTTGATGAAACATCATATCAACTATGAGATTATGATTGCAAACACATAAACCCCCGACAGGGACAGTCCTCCTGACCGCCCATTTGCGAAAAGTCTGTATTCGGTGGGGGAGACATGCGCTAGGCATATTCTCAACCCGCCGGCAGCACAAAAGAGTTGCAGCGCTTTGGGCCAGGAGCAGGTTTTTAGGGCAAGTGGTATCTAAGGGGGACTGTCATGGAAATATATATGTATTCCATATATTCAAAGTATATTCACATATATGTATTCACAGTTCACAGTTAGATAGATCTCACTTGCTAAAAAACCCTGTGCTCACATATTTCTAGGCCAGCTATAATCAGTCGTTTTAAAGAAATCTGGCCTTCATAAGGCCTTCGTAAAGGAACAAATACATGAAGTACAAAAAGTCCTATTAGATATCTGTTGTTTACATTATAGTTATGCAAGACAACTAGGTCAAGAGAATATAAACAATAATTCTGCAACTTCAGCTCTTTTAATCATGATTATCATAATTATCATATTTACACTAGAACAGCCAATAATCTAGCAGCTTTTAATTGTATGTTAATTGACTAACCAGCCCCTTTTTGTAAACGTATAAAACCTTGAATGAATAATAAATGTATGTCTTTGACGAACTGTTATACTGACACTTGCGTTGTGGACAATCCTCATTTCGTTCTGAGCGCTCAAAAAGACATTAAATAGAGATTTGGACATGGCAAGCAGCAAACACAGAAGGATATTTTTATCCTAATTAAATTTCCATATCAGTATGATGGGTCCCATGGATGATGCTCCAGTGTATGATGGGCCTATATAATGCTCCATATATAATGGGCCCCATATGATGCTCCAGTATATGATGGGCTCCATGGATGATGCTCCAGTGTATGATGGGCCTATATAATTCTCCATATATAATGGGCCCCATTTATAATGCTCCATTGTATAATGGGCCCCGTATATGATGCTCCAATGTATGATGGGCCCCATTTATAATGCTCCAGTGTATGACGGGCCCCATGGATGATGCTCCAGTGTATGATGGGCCTATATAATGCTCCATATATAATGGGCCCCATTTATAATGCTCCAGTGTATAATGGGCCCCGTATATGATGCTCCAGTGTATGATGGGCCCCATTTATAATGCTCCAGTGTATGATGGGCCCCATGGATGATGCTCCAGTGTATGATGGGTATATATATTGCTCCATCTATAATGGGCCCCATTTATAATGCTCCCAGTGTATAATGGGCCCCGTATATGATGCTCCAGTGTATGATGGGCCCCATGCATGATTCTCCAGTGTATGATGGGCCTATATAATGCTACATATATAATGGGCCCAATTTATAATGCTCCAGTGTATAATGGGCCCTATATATGATGCTCAAATGTATGATGGGCCCCATATATAACTCTCCAGTGTATAATGCTCCCCATATATTAAAAAAAATGAAATACCTCTCTCGCTGGGCACTGCTCTACTCTGGACTCCTCAGAGTCGCCATCATCCAGCTCTCTGCACTTGGACTGTTCAGGCAGAGGGCGTACAGATGTGATGTCATCGCGCTCTCTGACCTGAATGTCACTGTCAGGAAACGCGGAAGATGTCACAGCGGTGGGGCAGGGAGATGCAAGTATTGCAAGTGCTGGGGCCCTGAGCAAGCAGGGGGGGCAGGGAGGGCCCACTCGTGGGCGACGGCACTGGCACCGGGCCCCTCATAGTACGCCGGTGTCTCTGATGGCGAGTGGGTCCCCCACCGTCAGAGACACCGGCGTACTATGAGGGGCGCTGTGCCAGTGCCGTCGCCCACAAGGGGGACCCCCCACCTGCTCAGGGTACCGGCACTTGCACGGGTGCACCAGGTGCTGAAGCTGGCCCTGGGGGGGGTACAGCCCAGTTAGGGAGGTGGAAAAACTGGCATATGTTGCTGTATAGGCTGGACGTTCAGGAGCTGCAAATAGAGGAATTGGAGAAGTCGGAGGAAGAGGAGGACAAAGCGAGCCTTTTTTCTGGCAACCTATGTGTCATCAGGGGAAGGTGGTACAAAATCCTTTGAAACCCAGGCATGGTTCATTTTAATGAAGGTGAGATCACCAACATTTTGGGTCGACAGCCGGGTCCTTCTTTCTGTCAGGATTGATCCAGCAGCACTGAAGACTCTTTCTGATAGCACACTACCAGCAGGGCAAGCGAGCTCCTGTAAGGCATATTGTGCCAATTCAGGCCAGGTGTCTGTCCAGTTTACAGGCCCAGTAGTCATAGAGGAATTAACTGTGAGGGAGAACATCAATAGGGGAGGAAAGGTAATTTTGAACCATAGTTGACAACTGCTGTCTCCTGTCTGTTGCAATCGATTCAGTATTACCAGACGTGTGAGCGTTACTCGAGAAATCAGTCCACAACATGGTCATGAAACCCCTGTCTCCAACGCTACTTCGGCTGTGTACACCACGAACACCTCATCAATTTGGCCCAGTACGGCTCGTGGTAGAACCTGCACCGCTGCTGTGTGCTGGGAATGCCTCGAACAAACAGTTTACCAGAGTTGCTTGTTTGATCGCCAATATTAGCTCTAGGTTCTCCTGTGGCATGATGTTCTGTAATTTGGCTTTATAGCGTGGATCGAGGATCCTGGCCAACCAGTAGTCGTCATCCTTCATAATCCTTTTTAGGATCCGCAAGACATAATCACACATGTGGGCCAATATTCCAGGCAATGATGCACTGACAGTGGTGGGTGGAGGAGCACTTTCTGACAAATCCACATCCCTCCAGTCACGCACAAACCCTGTACCTGACCTTGGCAAGCCAACATTTTCTCTTGCCCCTGAGAAGCATCCTCCTCCCTAAATTAATCATCCCCCTCCTCCTCTTCTTCCTCCACCTCGTCCAGGACAGTTCCCTGAGCAGACAACGCCTGACTGTCATCAAGGCTTCCCTCCTCCTCCTCTTTCTCCTCCGCTGCAGACGCCTGATCCTTAATGTGCGTCAAAGTTTGCATGAGCAGACGCATAAGTGGGATGCTCATGCTTATGATGGCGTCGTCTGCGCTTACCAGCCGTGTGCATTCCTTAAAACACTGAAGGACTTTACAGAGGTCTTTCAGCTTTGACCACTGCACACCCAACAACTCCATGTCTGCCCTCGAACTGCCTGCCCGTGTATCCTCCCACAAATGCATTACAGCCAGCCTCTGTTCGCACAGTCTCTCAACCATGTGCATGGTAGAGTTCCACCTTGTTGCAACATCTATGCTTAGGCGGTGCTTGAGGAGGTGAAGCGATCGCTGCAGCCTCTGCATGCAACTGGAGTCTACGGGCGAGCGAGGGATGTGCGAGCACAGTCTTCGCACCTTATGGAGCAGGGCTGTTAACTCCGGATAATTATTTAGGAAGCACTGCACCACAAGGTTCAAGGTGTGAGCCAGGCAAGGTATGTGTCTGAGTTTTGCCAGGGCTATGGCCGCCACAAAATTACAGCCGTTATCACTGACTACCTTGCCTGACGCAAGATGTAGACTGCCCAGCCATGACTCAGTTTCTCGCTGCAAGTAGTCGGCCAGTACCTCCGCGGTGTGTCTGTTGTCGCCCAAAGACATCATCTTTTAAACAGCCTGCTGATGCTTACCACTGGCTGTTCGATAGTGGGACACCTCGTGTGCAACACTGGCAGCTGCAGATGGAATGTTCGTGCGACTGCGCTCTGTCGACGAGCTTTCGCTTCTGGAGGAGGAGGGTCGAACGCCTACAGCCAACTGTTGCCTATACCGTGGTCTGGGCAGCACTGTCCCACTGCCGCTGTCCCCTGTGGACCCTGCATCCACCACATTAACCCGGTGCACAGTGATGGACACGTAATGGCCCTGGCCATGCCTACTGGCCCATGCATCTGTTGTGAGGTGCACCTTTCCACTCACTGATTGTTTGAGTGCATGGACAATGCGGTCTTTCACATGCAGGTGGAGGGCAGGGATGGCTTTTCTAGAAAAGAAGTGCCGACTGGGTAGGTCAAAGCGTGGGACAGCGTAGGCCATGAGCTGTCGGAACGCTGTGCTTTCAACCAAACGGAAGGGCATCATCTCTAATGAGATCAGTTTGGCAATGTCAGCGTTCAAAGCCAGTGTACGCGGATGAGAGGATGAGTACTTTCTTATTCTACTCAGAGTGTCTGCTAGGGTGAGCTGGACTTGAGAGCTGCATATTTGGGAACTAGCGGTGGACATGACGGCCTGAGAGGGGGTTGGTGATGGTGATGGTGGTGGTGTTGATGATGACCTAGATTCAGTCTTTCGTTGCAAAAACATTGTGATTCCCTGACTGCTTTGGCCTTGCGACGACACCTCAACATTTCTTGCTGGTGGTGTGCTAACTGGTGGGCTTACAGTGGGGGAAGGGTTGTAGCGTTGCTGGCTACCTTCAGTCGGAGCAGGTGCACATGTGCTACATGAGGTTTTGTAGTCCGTCCACGCTTGCAAGTGCATGGTGATTAAATGTCTAAGCATGCAACCGGTATTCAAATTTTGGAGATTTTTCCCTCGGCTAAAGGTCCTTCCGCACTTCTTACTGACAACCTTTGCCTCATCAATAGGATTTTGGTAAAAAAAGTGCCACACTGCACTCTTCCTACTATGGGCTAAATTTTCAGGGCTAGCATGCTGTGCTAATTTGACCGTCTGGCCAAGCTGTCCTGCAACAATTTTTGTTTTTTTAACACGTTTTTGGACAGCTACGGGCCTGCCAGATAACCGCTGCTACGATGTCGATGCCTGCTGCGGATCCTTCTCCTCTTCTGAGCTATTACCAGTGGCACCCTCTTCCCCAATGGATGCCAATCCGGGTCAACAACTGGGTCATCCATCACCTCCTCTTCAATTTCATCTGCACATTCCTCTGTGTCACCGTGTAAGATGGTATAGTATGTGGAAAGGGGCACCTGAGCTTCATCAGGGTCAGATTCTGGCTCAGTAGACTGCAAGGGCAATGTAGTGCTCTGGGTGAATGTACCAGCAGAATCATCTAGCAGTGCACTCCATGTCAGATTCATCTTGGACTGGGGAATTCAGGATTTTACTTGATAACCCAGGTATGGTATGTGAAAAGAGCTCCATGGAGTAATCTGAAGTGTGGCCTGCCGCATCCTTCACTTTTGGTGGGGGTGATGGAAACAAGGAAAGGAGTTGTTCCTGACCAGGAGCCTGCACTGACGACTCAGTGCTTGCATTTTTTTAAACTTCAGAAGAGGAGGCGATAGAGCTGGAGGCTGTTTCGGCAATGTAAGCCAAAACCTGTTCCTAATGCTCTGGTTTTAAAAGCGGTTTACCTACTCCTTGAAAAGGGAGCCTTTCAGGCCTTCTTGAGCCAGACGATGACGCAGGCTCAACATCTCATGCCTTAGGTGCTATTGTGCTTTTGGCACTACCAGCAGATGCACCACCACCACCATCAGTAGCAGCTGGACCCCCACGCCCACGTCCGCGGCCTCTTCCACCATACTTCCTCATGTTTGGGAAAATGTACCAAAAATACCAGCAGATATATGGTACTGTATCAGAAGCGCACAGCTGTATGCTATGAAGGGGAAAATTGTAAATCTCCGTATATATTTCCAGAGTCACACACAGACGCTCTCAGGCTCAGTATGGATTAGACAAGAATATATAAAGCAGAAAAAGGGTACTGTATCAGAAGCGTACAGCTGTATACAGTGTTGGGGTAATTTTAAATCTCCGTATATATTTCTGGAGTAACACACAGACGCTCACTCAGTATTGATTAGACCAGAATATAAAAAGCAGAACAACGGGACTGTATAAGAAGCGTACAGCTGTATACAGTGTTGTGGTAATTTCAAATCTCTGTATATATTTCCAGAGTCAGACACAGACTCTCACAGGCTCAGTATGGATTAGACCAGAAAGTAAAAAGCAGAAAAAGGGTACTGTATCACAAGCATACATCTGTATACAGTCTAGGGGTAATTGTAAATCTCAGAATATATTTCCGGAGTCAGACACAGACGCTCACAAGCTCAGTATGGATTAGACCAGAATTAAAACGAAGAAAAAGGGTAATGTATCAGAAGCGTACAGCTGTATACAGTCTAGGGGTAATTGTAAATCTCCGTATATACAGTACAGACCAAAAGTTTGGACACACCTCATTTAAAGATTTTTCTGTATTTTCATGACTATGAAAATTGTACATTCACACTGAAGGCATCAAAACTATGAATTAACACATGTGGAATTATATACTTAATAAAAAAGTGTGAAACTACTGAAAATATGTCTTATATTCTAAGTTCTTCAAAGTAGTCACCTTTTGCTTTGATGACTGCTTTGCACACTCTTGGCATTCTCTTGATGAGCTTCAAGTCACCGGAAATGGTCTTCCAACAATCTTGAAGGAGTTCCCGGAGATGCTTAGCACTTGTTGGCCCTTTTGCCTTCACTCTGCGGTCCAGCTCACCCCAAACCATCTTGACTGGGTTCAGGTCTGGTGACTGTGGAGGCCAGGTCATCTGGCGTAGCACCCCATCACTCTCCTTCTTGGTCAAATAGCCCTTACACAGCATGGAGGTATGTTTGAGGTTCTTATTCTGTTGAAAAATAAATGATGGTCCAACTAAACGCAAACCGGATGGAATAGCATGCTGCTGCAAGATGCAGTGGTAGCCATGCTGCTTCAGGATGCCTTCAATTTTGAATAAATCCCCAACAGTGTCACCAGCAAAGCAACCCCTACAGTCATGGCCAAAAGTTTTGAGAATGACACAAATATTAATTTTTACAAAGTCTACTGCTTCACTTTTTCTAATGGCAATTTGCATATACTCCAGAATGTTATAAAGAGTGATCAGCTTAACAGCAATTACTTGCAAAGTCAATATTTGGCTAGAAAATGAACTTTATCCCCCAAAACACATTTCAACATCATTGCAGCCCTGCCTTAAAAGGACCAGCTAACCTCTTTTCAGTGATTGCTCCATTAACACAGGTGTGGGTGTTGATGAGGACATGGCTGGAGATCAATTTGTCATGATTAAGTAAGAATGACACCACTGGACACTTTAAAAGGAGGCTGGTGCTTGGCATCATTGTTTCTCTTCTGTTAACCATGGTTATCTCTAAAGAAACACGTGCAGTCATCATTGCAATGCACAAAAATGGCCTAACAGGGAAGAGTATCGCAGCTAGAAAGATTGCACCTCAGTCAACAATCTATCGCATCATCAAGAACTTCAAGGAGAGAGGTTCCATTGTTGCCAAAAAGGCTTCAGGGCGCCCAAGAAAGACCAGCAAGCGCCAGGACCATCTCTTAAAAGTGTTTCAGCTGCGGGATCGGGCTACCAGCAGTGCAGAGCTTGCTCAGGAATGGCAGAAGGCAGGTGTGAGTGCATTTGCACGCACTGTGAGGCGGAGACTCTTGGAGCAAGGCCTGGTCTCAAGGAGGGCAGCAAAGAAGCCACTTCTCTCCAGAAAAAACATCATGGACAGACTGATATTCTGCAAAAGGTACAGGCAGTGGACTGCTGAGGACTGGGGTAAAGTTATTTTCTCTTATGAATCCCCTTTTCGATTGTTTGGGACATCAGGAAAACGCCTCATTCGGAGAAGACAAGGTGAGCGCTACCACCAGTCTTGTCTCATGCCAACTGTTAAGCATACTGAAACCATTCATGTGTGGGGTTGCTTCTCAGCCAAGGGAATCGGCTCTCTCACAGTTTTGCCTAAAAACACAGCCATGAATAAAGAATGGTACCAGAATGTCCTCCAAGAGCAACTTCTCCCAACCCTCCCAGAGCAGTTTGGCGATCAACAATGCCTTTTCCAACATGATGGAGCACCTTGCCATAAAGCAAAGGTGATAACTAAATGGCTCAGGGAACAAAACATAGAGATTTTGGGTCCATGGCCTGGAAACTCCCCAGATCTTAATCCCATTGAGAACTTGTGGTCAATCATCAAGAGACGGGTGGATAAAAAAAAACCTAAAAATTCTGACAAAATGAAAGCATTGATTGTGCAAGAATGGACTGCTATCAGTCAGGATTTGGTCCAGAACTTGATTGAGAGCATGCCAGGGAGAATTGCAGAGGTCCTGAAGAAGAAGGGTCAACACTGCAAATATTGACTTGCTGCATTAACTCATTCTAACTGTCAATATAAGCTTTTGTTACTCATATGTTTGCAATTATTATATTTCTGTCTGTGATAAAAAATCTGTCAAACACACATAAAAACCAGAGGGCAGCAGATCATGTAAAAATATAATATTTGTGTCATTCTCAAAACTTTTGGCCATGACTGTACCCCATCACACCTCCTCCTCCATCCTCCATGCTTCACAGTGGGAACCAGGCATGTAGAGTCCATCCGTTCACCTTTTCAGCGTCGCACAAAGACACGGTAGTTGGAACCAAAGATCTCAAATTTGGACTCATCAGACCAAAGCACAGATTTCCACTGGTCTAATGTCCATTCCTTGTGTTCTTCAGCCCAAACAAGTCTTTTCTGCTTGTTGCCTGTCCTTAGCAGTGGTTTCCTAGCAGCTATTTTACCATGAAGGCCTGCTGCACAAAGTCTCCTCTTAACAGTTGTTGTAGAGATGTGTCTGCTGCTAGAACTCTGTGTGGCATTGACCTGGTCTCTAATCTGAGCTGCTGTAAACCTGCGATTTCTGAGGCTGGTGACTCGGATAAACTTATCCTCAGAAGCAGAGGTGACTCTTGGTCTTCCTTTCCTGTGGCGGTCCTCATGTGAGCCAGTTTCTTTGTAGCGCTTGATGGTTTTTGCAACTGCACTTGGGGACACTTTCAAAGTTTTCCCAATTTTTCGGACCGACTGACCTTCATTTCTTAAAGTAATGATGGCCACTCGTTTTTCTTTACTTAGCCGCTTTTTTCTTGCCATAATACAAATTCTAACAGTCTATTCAGTAGGACGATCAGCTGTGTATCCACCAGGCTTCTGTACAACACAACTGATGGTCCCAACCCCATTTATAAGGCCAGAAATCCCACTTATAAACCTGACAGGGCACACCTGTGAAGAGAAAACCATGTCCGGTGACTACCTCTTGAAGCTCATCAAGGGAATGCAAAGAGTGTGCAAAGCAGTCATCAAAGCAAAAGGTGGCTACTTTGAGGAACCTAGAATATAAGACATAATTTCAGTTGTTACACACTTTTTTGTTAAGTATATTATTCCACATGTGTTAATTCATAGTTTTGATGCCTGTCATGAAAATACAGAAAAATCTTTAAATGAGAAGGTGTGTCCAAACTTTTTGTCTGTACTGTATTTCCAGAGTGACACACAGATAGTCAGCATGTATTTGTCCGTGATACCAGCCGATACATGGTAGTGTGTGAGGAGCGTACAGCTCTATATGGTGTGGGAAAAAATGAACGCTCGGTAACTGTGCAGAAAAAAAGAATAAAAGTATTAGTGCTGTGTAAAAAGCAGTCTGCACAGCAATGTACACACAGCAATACAGCTAGCAGGCAGCCTATTAACCAGCACTGCTGCACACAAGAAAATCCTCCCCTATCACTGGCAGGCAGCCTAATAACCAGCGATGCTGCACACAAGAAAATCCTCCCCTGTCACTGCACAGTATACAGCACAATTGCTATCAGCACAAGCACATAAGAACTTCTCTTTTCAGCCCTAACTCTCTCCCTACTGATAACCAGCTTCAGCAACCTCTCCCTACTGTTAAGATCGGCAGAAGTAAAATGGCGGTCGGCGGTCAGGGCTTTTATAGACACTATGATGCCCCCCAAAGCAAACTAATCACTGCAATGCCCTTCTCTAAGATGGTGGTGGACGCTGCCCATGTCATCTCGTTGCCCACAGTTTACGTCCTTGCTCATTGGCTGAAAAAAGGCGCCTGCAAGCATTATGGGAAAAACCGACTTTGGCACTCGCGTCGACGACTGCATGGCCAACTTCACGCTATGGTCTGGTTTCACTCGGCTAAACCCGACTTTGGCGAAAGTCGGCGACTTCTGAATCTGACCGACCTGTTTCGCTCAACTCTAGTTAAGACTCTATTGCGCTTTTATGTCACAGGATGGGACAATGTGAAAAAGTAAAAAAAAAATATTAAAAAGGGTAAAACTATTTTTAAAAAATCCCCAAATAAAGAAAAAAAAGAGACAAATATTTTTCCAATAAATACATTTATTTATGTAAATAAAAAAATAACAATAAAAGTACACATATTGGGCATCACTGCGTCCGTAACGACCTGTTCTATAAAACTGTCCCACTAGTTAACCCTTTCGGTAAACACTGCAAAAAAATAAATAAAAAGCGGGGCAAGAAATAATGCTTTATCATGATACCGTCGAACAAAAAGTGCAATAAAACACGATAAAAAAGACAAATGTAAATAAAAATGGTACCTCTCAAAATGTCATCTTGTCCCGCAAGAAACAAGCAACCATACAGCTGCATCAGCAGAAAAATAAAAAAGTTATAGCTCTCAGAATATTTTTTCTATAAAATAGTTTTTATTGTTTAAATGCGCCAAAACATAAAAAAGCTATATAAATTGGATATCACTGCAATCATACTGATCCGAAGAATAAAGCTGCCTTACCAATTTTCCACACGCGGAACAGTATAAAAAACAAAAAGAAATTCCTGAATTGCTGGTTTTTGTTCATTCTGTCCCCCAAAAATCAGAAAAGAAAGCGATCAAAAAAGTCATGTGCCCGAAAATTGTATCAATAAAAACGTCAGCTTGTCCCGCAACAAACAAGCCATAACATGACTCTGTCGGATAATATGGAAAAATAATAGCTCTCAAAATATGGTGATGCAAAAACTAGTTTTCACAATAAAAACTGTCTTTTAGTGTGTGACAGCAGCCAAACATAAAACCCAATATAAATCTGGTATCGTTGTAATCGCAGACCCGAAGAATAAAATCACCTAATCATCATTATGTAAAATGTTCTCAATAAAAGCTTCAACTCAATCCACAAAAAAGAAAGCCCTCACTCAGGTCTGTCATCTATTAATGGAATATATGGGGCTTCCACATTACTGGTAGTACAAAGGTTCTGGAAAAGCAAAATGGCTCCTCATCCCCCAAAAGAAATTCAGCAAATTCTCCACTCCCATATCCAAATGCCCCCCTCCCTTCTGAACCCCATTTAGTGCCCACATGTTTGGCATTTCTGTAGTGATGAGAGCACGTCTAATTTACAGGTGCGTGTCTCCAGAAGCATGAAAACAAGGTATGGCGCACAGCAACAATAGTAATCAATATATATAACTACGGGGTGCACAACCAGTAGTCCAAAACTGGATGAGAGCACAAGAAAAAGAAAACCACTATAAGGTATGCACACCACAATTCAGTAATCAGAAAATGACAAAAGCTTTATTGCACAACAATTAAAAAACAATTAAAAACAATGAGAACCCCGCATGGATCCCACTAGCACTTGCTAACATGTGATGGAGATCAGAACAATAGTCAATTGAACAAATATATGTCCTAAAATGATCCAAGGATGGCAACAAAAGGGCATGCAACACTGTATAATAAGTCCACTGGAAGTCTGCATGTAAATGTGATCACACAAAACGCCACTGCCCTAAGAGCGCAATACAAGGTAGAAAAACCTATCAAAAATAACAATTGTGATACATCACCCCGCCGCTGGGTCCCCCTGCATTTGCTTTCACCGGGTCTGCTTTCCACATGGAAGAAGAAAAGGTAGCACACTGTAGCGCTATAGCTTGCAAACACGAAACATGAAAAATATGAAAAATGAATTACATCATTACCTTAGAAATATGAAAAATTGAGAAGTCTTAGCGCATAAGATGGCCAAATTATGTGAGCCTGATAGCCACGTCAAGGCTCTTCTCTATATCAGGTCCCTAACTAATGCCTATCCTCGCTTTAGAAAAGTCTGTCTGCATGGGAACCTATGAATCCTCTTTTCAGACTAAAATCTACATCTCTGTGGAGGGGTGATGAACCTGCTGCAATTAAAAGGCCTGTGACCACCAGGTGGAGTGCTCAGGCAGAAGGTAAATGAATACATATCAAAAAACTGACCGGCACATCCAAACTTAGATTCAGTGTGAACAGGTGCTAAACCTAGAGTCACCAACTCATATACATACAAGAAGAAAAGGTAGCACACTGTAGCGCTATAGCTTGCAAACACGAAACATGAAAAATGTGAAAAATGAATTACATCATTACCTTAGAAATATGAAAAATTGAGAAGTCTTAGCGCATAAGATGGCCAAATTATGTGAGCCTGATAGCCACGTCAAGGCTCTTCTCGTATATCAGGTCCCTAACTAATGCCTATCCTCGCTTTAGAAAAGTCTGTCTGAATGGGAACCTATGAATCCTCTTTTCAGACTAAAATCTACATCTCTGTGGAGGGGTGATGAACCTGCTGCAATTAAAAGGCCTGTGACCACCAGGTGGAGTGCTCAGGCAGAAGGTAAATGAATACATATCAAAAAACTGACCGGCACATCCAAACTTAGATTCAGTGTGAACAGGTGCTAAACCTAGAGTCACCAACTCATATACATACAAGAAGAAAAGGTAGCACACTGTAGCGCTATAGCTTGCAAACACGAAACATGAAAAATATGAAAAATGAATTACATCATTACCTTAGAAATATGAAAAATTGAGAAGTCTTAGCGCATAAGATGGCCAAATTATGTGAGCCTGATAGCCACGTCAAGGCTCTTCTCGTATATCAGGTCCCTAACTAATGCCTATCCTCGCTTTAGAAAAGTCTGTCTGCATGGGAACCTATGAATCCTCTTTTCAGACTAAAATCTACATCTCTGTGGAGGGGTGATGAACCTGCTGCAATTAAAAGGCCTGTGACCACCAGGTGGAGTGCTCAGGCAGAAGGTAAATGAATACATATCAAAAAACTGACCGGCACATCCAAACTTAGATTCAGTGTGAACAGGTGCTAAACCTAGAGTCACCAACTCATATACATACAAGAAGAAAAGGTAGCACACTGTAGCGCTATAGCTTGCAAACACGAAACATGAAAAATATGAAAAATGAATTACATCATTACCTTAGAAATATGAAAAATTGAGAAGTCTTAGCGCATAAGATGGCCAAATTATGTGAGCCTGATAGCCACGTCATTCCCATGCAGACAGACTTTTCTAAAGCGAGGATAGGCATTAGTTAGGGACCTGATATACGAGAAGAGCCTTGACGTGGCTATCAGGCTCACATAATTTGGCCATCTTATGCGCTAAGACTTCTCAATTTTTCATATTTCTAAGGTAATGATGTAATTCATTTTTCATATTTTTCATGTTTCGTGTTTGCAAGCTATAGCGCTACAGTGTGCTACCTTTTCTTCTTGTATGTATATGAGTTGGTAACTAGGTTTAGCACCTGTTCACACTGAATCTAAGTTTGGATGTGCCGGTCAGTTTTTTGATATGCTTTCCACATGGAGTCCTGATTCCATTTAGCCACACGTGAACGCTCTCCATTGTGGGGAGGTTTCTGACTGCTATTTTGGCGGTGATGTATCACAATTGTTATTTTTGATAGGTTTTTCTACCTTGTATTGCGCTCTTAGGGCAGTGGCGTTTTGTGTGATCACATTTACATGCAGACTTCCAGTGGACTTATTATACAGTGTTGCATGCCCTTTTGTTGCCATCCTTGGATCATTTTAGGACATGTATTTGTTCAATTGACTATTGTTCTGATCTCCATCACATGTTAGCAAGTGCTAGTGGGATCCATGCGGGGTTCTCATTGTTTTTAATTGTTTTTTAATTGTTGTGCAATAAAGCTTTTGTCATTTTCTGATTACTGAATTGTGGTGTGCATACCTTATAGTGGTTTTCTTTTTCATGTGCCCTCTCCAGAAGCATGAGCTGGGCATAATGTACTGGTCACTACAACGGCAGTTTGCAATTTTCAGTCAGCAACATCCAATGCTGCTTGCTTCTGGAAAACACCCATGGAGTCAAAATCGTCACTACATCTGTAGATAAAGTCCTAAAGGGTTATAATTTTCAAAATGGTGTCATTTGCAGGGGTTTCCATTGTTTAGCCACATCAGGAGCTCTCCAAACGCGACATGGCATCCGCTAATTATTACAGCAAATTTTGTAATCAAAAAGTCTAACGGCACTCCTTCCCTTCCAAGCCCTGCAGTGCACCCAAACAGTTGTTTTCCTCCACAAATTGGGTATCTGAGCACTCAGGAGAAATTGTACAACAAATTGTATGGCGCAAATTTTCCTGTTACCCTTATGAAAATGCAAAATTTGGAGCTAAAAAAAGATTTATCTGGGAAAAATGTGATTTTTTTATTTTAACGGCTCTACGTTATAAACTTCTGTGAAGCACCTGTGGGTTCAAGGTGCTCAATACACATTTGGATAAGTTCGCTAAGGGGTCTAGTTTCCAAAATTGTGTCACTTGTTGGGGGTTTCCACTGTTTAGGCACATCATGGGCTCTCCAAACGCGACATGGCATCAGCTAATTATTGACGCAAAATTTACAATCAAAAAGTGAAATGGCGCTCCTTACTATCTGAGCCCTGCTGTGTGCCCAAACAGTAGATTTCGCCCACATATGGTGTATCAGCATGCTCAGAAGAAATTGCACAAATTGTATGGTTCATTTTCTCCTGTTACCCTTGCGAAAGTAAAAAAAATGAGGTCTAAAGGAAAATTTTTGTGAAGGAAAAGTAAATGTTTATTTTTTCCTTCCAGATTCCAAAAATTCCTGTGAAGCACCTGAAGGGTTAATAACCTTTTCTTTAGTTTATAGAATGAAACACTAACAAAAACGAATCATAAATGACTCATAAAAATATATTAAAGTACTTTATTAATGAGACAATAATATATCATATAAAAACAGTATAAAAGATCCAGTGAACACCACAAAAGAAAAGGTGTTATGATTTGGTAGCTGAGGAGAGCAGGCAAAAAAGGAAATACACCAGAGAGGTTGGAATCTATGGGATTGCAGTACCCTGACTAATCACCACAACTAAAGGCAGCCGTGGAGCGTACCTACGTTGGTCCTAGACGCCTCGTCACAGCCTGAGAAGCTAACTACACCTAAAGACAGAAAGAGGAAAACTATCTGCCCGGAGCAGATCCCCAAAGAACATAGAAAGCCCCCAAACATGTAATGGCGGTTAGACAAGAGGAAAATACAGACACAGACAGAAAATAGTATGAGCAAACGTTGGGGCCCAAACTTCCTAAATAGAAAAGAATAGGAAGGACACTTACTGCAATCCCAAAAAACCCTGAAAAGTACCAACTCTACTAATTACAAAAACACCTGAGATCACACGACCTCTACCACCTAAATTAGTTCTCTGGTGTAACAAAACTAAACAGCAGCCACTGAAAAAACTGGAAAAGGCAAATGAACAAACAACAGTGGCTGAACTAAACTGAGAGGAGCACAAGCCCCCGGAGGGGACCCGGCAGACCCCCACAGAAGTGCAGTACAAAATGCAAAAAGCAAGCACAAAAAACTAAAAGAAGAAAATGTCTTATCTGTTAGCAGAAGATGCAGGCACGAAACAGCAAGCTACAAAGTGAACAGGAATCAAAGATGAGACCAGAACAATTAGTCACCGGCAACCCTGATGGGAGGGAACCTCCCTTATATAAGACCAGTCAGTAACACCTGATCGCCAATCTTCACAATCTTCATTGGATAGTTCAGTACTGTTTGTAACCACCAGAGGGAGCTTCTGCTCAGAATTCATTTCTAACACATTCACAACAGTACCCCCCCTTGAGGAGGGGTCACCGAACCCTCATTTGAGCAACCAGGTCGGTCAGGATGAGCTCTGTGATACGCACGGATGAGTCTCCTAGCATGGATGTCCGAAGCAAACACCCAAGAATTGTCCTCCTGACCATAACCTCTCCACTTAACCAAATACTGGAGTTTCCGTCTAGAAAAACGAGAATTCAATATTTTCTCAACCACATACTCCAGATTGTCCTCAACCAAAACAGGGTCAGGAGGCACAGCCATAGGAACCACTGGCTTGACAAACCTCTTCAATAAGGACTTGTGGAACACGTTATGGATCTTAAATGTCCCTGGAAGAAGTAAACGAAAGGAAACAGGATTAAGAATCTCCATGATCTTATAAGGTCCAATAAACCTAGGCTTAAACTTAGGAGATGCAACTCTCATAGGGATATTTCTTGAGGACAACCAGACCAAATCCCCCACTTCAAACCGAGGACCATCAGCCCTATGCCGGTTGGCAAACCGCTGGGCCTTCTCCTGAGAGAGGGACAACCTCTCCACTACCTGGTCCCAAATCTGCTGCATACGCTCCACAACAGAGTCAACACCTGGACAGACAGAAGCCTCCTTCTGTCCTGAAGAAAATCGAGGGTGAAACCCAAAATTGCAGAAAAATGGAGACATCAAAGTGGCAGAGCTAGCCCTATTATTAAGAGCAAACTCAGCCAAAGGCAAAAAAGAGACCCAGTCATCCTGATCAGCAGACACAAAGCATCTCAGATAAGTCTCCAATGTCTGATTTGTTCTCTCAGTTTGTCCATTGGTCTGAGGATGAAAAGCCGAGAGAAAGACAATTGAACACCAAGTTTAGAACAAAAAGTCCTCCAAAATCTGGAAACAAACTGGACTCCTCTGTCAGACACAATGTTCTCAGGAATGCCGTGTAACCGAACCACGTGCTGAAGGAACAAAGGCACAAATTCAGAGGAGGAAGGCAACTTAGGTAATGGCACAAGATGTATCATTTTGGAAAACCTATCACAAATCACCCAGATAACGGTCATTCTCTGAGAAACAGGGAGGTCGGAAATGAAATCCATAGAGATATGGGTCCATGGTCTCTTGGGCACAGGCAATGGCATCAACAAACCACTAGAGCGAGAGCAAGGCTTGGAGCGAGAGCAAGTCCCGCAGGACTGCACAAATTCCCTGACATCACGAGACAAAGTAGGCCACCAAAAGGACTGACTAACCAAGTCTCTGGTACCAAAAATTCCGGGATGACCGGCCAACGCGGAACAATGAATCTCAGACATCACACTCTTTTTCCACCGGTCTGGGACAATTTCCCAATAGGTCAGCGCTCGGGTTTATCCTCCTGACACCCTTCCAGAGCCAGTCTCAAATTGGGGAGATGGCGGAAAGAACTACACCCTCTTTCAAAATAACAGCAGGATCAGATAACTCAGGAGAGTCCGCAAGGAAACTCCTCGAGAGGGCATCCGCCTTAACATTCTTAGTGCCAGGAAGAAAGGAAACTACAAAATTAAAACGTGTGAAAAACAAGGCCCACCTGGCCTGTCTAGGATTGAGTCGCTTGGCTGATTCCAGATAAACCAGATTCTTATGGTCCGTGAGGACCACCACCTGATGTTTGGCTCCCTCCAGCCAATGTCTCCACTCTTCAAAAGCCCACTTCATGGCCAATAACTCCCGATTACCCACGTCATAATTACGTTCAGTTGGAGAAAATTTTCGAGAGAAAAAGGCACAAGGGTTACTTTTAGAGGTCTCTGGATCTCTTTGGGACAAAACAGCACCTGCCCCAATTTCAGAGGCATCAACCTCCACCTGAAATGGCAGAGAAACATCAGGCTGCCGTAGAACAGGAGCAGAAGTGAATCTCTGCTTAAGTTCCTGAAACGCAGAGACTGCCTCAGGAGGCCAATTCACCACATCAGAACCCTTTTTGGTCAAATCAGTCAATGGTTTAACAATAACAGAGAAATTACCAATACATTTACGATAAAAATTGGCAAAACCCAAGAATCTTTGAAGAGCCTTTAATGAAGTAGGTTGGACCCAATCACAGATGGCCTGAACCTTGACCGGGTCCATTTCAATAACAGATGGGGACAAAATGAATCCCAGAAATGAGATCCTCTGTACGCCAAAAATACACTTTGATCCCTTCACATACAGAGCATTCTTTCTCAAAATCTGGAACACAGTCCGAACATGTTTCACATGAGAGTCCCAGTCATTGGAAAAAATCAAGATATCATCCAAATAAACAATCAGAAATGTATCCACAAAATCCCTGAAAATGTCATTCATGAAGGACTGGAAGACAAAAGGAGCATTAGTGAGCCCAAAGGGCATCACTAGGTACTCAAAATGCCCCTCTGGGGTATTAAATGCCGTCTTCCATTCATCCCCGTGCTTAATGCGAATAAGGTTATATGCCCCCTGAGGTCAAGCTTGGTAAACCAAGTAGCACTTTTCACCCTGGAAAACAGGTCAGAAATCAAGGGTAACGGATATTGATATTTTACAGTGATATTGTTCAAGAGACGATAATCAATACACGGCCTTAATGAACCATCCTTTTTGGCCACAAAGAAAAAACCGGCACCCAAGGGTGAAGAGGATGGTCTGATATGACCCTTCTCCAATGACTCCTTGATATAAGACCGCATAGCGTCATGTTCAGGTACAGACAAGTTAAAAAGGCGACCTTTAGGGAATTTACTACCAGGCACTAATTCAATAGCGCAGTCATAGCTCCTATGGGGGGGCAAGGATGCAGATTTACTTTCGCTAAACACATCAGAAAAATCAGTCAAAAAGTCAGGAACATCCTGAGCCTGGGGGGAGGCAGAAAAAACAGGAGTGTTGGTATTAACACATTGGCAGCCCCAACTGATTACAGACACAGATTTCCAATCCAAAACAGGATTATGAGACTGTAACCAAGGGAAACCCAGTACGATAATGTCATGCAGATTATACAGCACCAAAAATTTGCAACTCTCCTGATGATCAGGTTCAACCCTCATTATCACCTGAGTAGAGAACTGAGGTTTATTCTCAGCCAAAGGGGTAGAATCGATCCCCAGTAGGGGAATAGACTTCCGTAGGGGTATCAAGGGAAACCCACAACGTTTAGCAAAATCAAAATCCATCAGGTTAATAGCTGCTCCCGAATCAACAAAAGCCTGAGCAGAAAATGTGGACAGGGAGCAAATCAGGGTAACAGTCAACAAAAATTTAGTCTGAACACTACCCAAGACAACTGAACGTGCAAAACGTCTTCCCCGCTTAGGGCAGACTGAAATAGCATGAGAGGCTTCACCACAGTAGAAACATAACCCATTGCGTTTACGAAACTCATGACGCTGTGCCCCAGAAGCCACTCTATCACACTGCATGGGTTCAGAAGCTGGTTCACAAGGCAACACTGTTCCACGCATACCTCTACGCTCACGCAATCGTCTGTCAATTTGAATCGCTAATGACATAGAATCATTGAGACCAGAGGGGACAGGGAATCCCACCATAACATCCTTTACATTCTCTGACAGACCCTTCCGAAAAAGGGCTGCCAAAGCATCGTCATTCCATTTGGTCAGGACTGCCCACCTTCGGAATCTCTGACAGTATAACTCAGCGTCCTCAAGCCCCTGATTTAATGCCAACAAGGCTTTTTCAGCTTGATCAGTGACATTAGGCTCATCGTACAATAACCCCAGAGCCTGAAAAAATGCATCAACATTACTCAAAACAGGATCCCCAGGTGTCAGGGAAAAAGCCCAATCCTGAGGATCGCCGCTCAGGAGAGAGATGACAATTTGAACCTGCTGTGCTGCGTTCCCTGAGAACTTAGATTTCAAGGCAAAAAACAACTTACAGTTATTTTTGAAATTCAGAAATTTAGCTCGATCCCCTAAAAACAAATCTGGCATGGGAATCCTAGGTTCCACAACAGGCAACCCTGCAAGATAGGTAGCAATACTCCGAACTTCAGTGGCAAGCTGATCCACACGGCCAGACAACTGTGCAAACTCCATTGAGAGAAAAAAAAAATCCTCAGCATTCAGAGAAACAGAGGGAAAAAAAAAAATCTCTGACAACTCTGACAATCTTCTTTCTTTAACACTATTTTTCCCTTCTGTGAGTACCATACAAATATCAGTTTTTGGGCCGGTGATACTGTTATGATTTGGTAGCTGAGGAGAGCAGGCAAAAAAGGAAATACACCAGAGAGGTTGGAATCTATGGGATTGCAGTACCCTGACTAACCACCACAACTAAAGGCAGCCGTGGAGCGTACCTACGTTGGTCCTAGACGCCTCGTCACAGCCTGAGAAGCTAACTACACCTAAAGACAGAAAGAGGAAAACTATCTGCCCCGGAGCAGATCCTCAAAGAACATAGAAAGCCCCCAAACATGTAATGGCGGTTAGACAAGAGGAAAATACAGACACAGACAGAAAATAGTATGAGCAAACGTTGGGGCCCAAACTTCCTAAATAGAAAAGGATAGGAAGGACACTTACTGCAATCCCAAAAAACCCTGAAAAGTACCAACTCTACTAATTACAAAAACACCTGAGATCACACGACCTCTACCACCTAAATTAGTTCTCTGGTGTAACAAAACTAAACAGCAGCCACTGAAAAAACTGGAAAAGGCAAATGAACAAACAACAGTGGCTGAACTAAACTGAGAGGAGCACAAGCCCTTGGAGGGGACCCGGCAGACCCCCACAGAAGTGCAGGACAAAATGCAAAAAGCAAGCACAAAAAATAAAAGAAGAAAATGTCTTATCTGTTAGCAGAAGATGCAGGCACGAAACAGCAAGCTACAAAGTGAACAGGAGTCAAAGATGAGACCAGAACAATTGATCACCGGCAACCCTGATGGGAGGGAACCTCCCTTATATAAGACCAGTCAGTAACACCTGATCGCCAATCTTCACAATCTTCATTGGATAGTTCAGTACTGTTTGTAACCACCAGAGGGAGCTTCTGCTCAGAATTCATTTCTAGCACATTCACAACAAAAAGGTGGGTCACCTGGACTCATAGATGTAATGTATATATATGACCAATAGTAATAAAAATATACAACACATACTGTATATACTCATGTATAAGCCGACCCACGTATAAGCCGACCCCCTAATTTTGCCACAAAAAACTGGAAAAACTTATTGACTCACGTATAAGCCGGGTGTATAAACCACCGTCCTGCTCTGTGCTGCCCCTGTCCTGCTCCTTGCTCCCCATCCAGCTCTGTGCTCCCCCATTCTCCTCTGTGCTCCCCCCCCTCTTGCTCCATCCTCCGCTGTTGCTCCCCCTTCCTGCTCCATCCTCCTGTGCCCCCCCGTCCTGTTCCGTGCTCCTCTGTGCTCTCCATCCTCCCCCGTCCTGCTCCATGCTCCTCTGTGCCCTCCATCCTCCCCCCGTCCTGCTCCGTGCTCCTCTGTGCTCTCCGTCCTCCTTCCCATCCTGCTCCGTGCTCCTCTGTGCTCCCCCCTCCTGCTCCATCGTCCACTGTGCTCCCCCTTCCTGCTCCGTCCTCCTGTGCCCCCCGTCCTGCTCCGTGCTCCTCTGTGCTCTCCATCCTCCCCCTGTCCTGCTCCGTGCTCCTCTGTGCCCTCCATCCTCCCCCCCGTCCTGCTCCGTGCTCCTCTGTGCTCTCCGTCCTCCCTCCCATCCTGCTCCGTGCTCCTCTATGCTCCCCCCTCCTGCTCCATCCTCCGCTGTGCTCCCCCTTCCTGCTCCGTCCTCCTGTGTTCCCCTGTCCTGCTCCATGCTCCTCTGTGCTCTCGGTCCTCGCCCCGTCCTGCTCCGTGCTCATTGTCCTCCTCCATGCTTCCTCCGTCCTCCGTTCTCCCCCCATCATACTCACCCTCCCCGTGCCATCGCTGAATGTCCTGGCAATCCTCTGTTGTACCCGGCTTCCTGCAGCTCTCCAGTGCTGAGCGGTGACGTAATACTGCTCATTAAGGCCATGAATATGGACGCCACGCCTATGG
Source organism: Oophaga sylvatica (assembly GCA_033576555.1). Taxonomy (NCBI): domain Eukaryota; kingdom Metazoa; phylum Chordata; class Amphibia; order Anura; family Dendrobatidae; genus Oophaga; species Oophaga sylvatica. The sequence continues at coordinate 243,249,958 of JARQOD010000002.1, read as the reverse complement.
GAGTGGCGTCGCGTCCATATTACATGACCTTAATGAGCGGTATTACGTCACCGCTCAGCACAGGAGAGCTGCAGGAAGCCGGGTACAACGGAGGATTGCCGGGACGTTCAGCGATGGCATGGGGAGGGTGAGTATGATGTCCCAGCCACCGGCTCCTGCCGCGACACCCCCTCCCCCGCTGGTTTCTGCCCAATGACTCGTGTATAAGCCGAGGGGGCATTTTCAGCACAAAAAAAGGTGCTGAAAATCTCGGCTTATACACGAGTATATACGGTATATCATATATAGATAGATCCAGGAACAACCATTCTAAATTATATTACCAAAAATTGGACATCACAAACCAAGTATATATGTAATGTTACTAATAACTGCCCAAATAACCAAATAATCAAAGTAAAGTCCCAGAAAAGAGGTCATATATTTTACCTATTATGGTATCAGTGGTGTTCACTGGATCTTTTATACTGTTTTTATATGATATATTATTGTCTCATTAATAAAGTACTTTGATATATTTTTATGAGTCATTTATGATTCGTTTTTGTTGTTCTGTATAGATATTTTAATATTATAGGTGTATTAGTTTATAGCATGGTGTCACTTTTGGCTATTTTCTGTCATTTAGACCCCTCAAAGTCACTTCAAATGTGAGGTGGTCATTAAAAAATGGTTTTGTTAATTTTGTTGTAAAAATGAGAAATTGCTTGACAACTTTTAACCCTTATAATTTCCTAACAAAAAAATTATGATTCAAAAATAGTGCTGATGTAAAGTAGACATGTAGTAAATGTTTTTTATTAACTATTTTGTGCGATATAACTCTCTGATTTAAGGGCATAAAAATTAAAAGTTTGAAAATTGCAAAATTTTCAAAATTTTCTCCAAATTTCCATTTTTTTCACAAATAAAAGCGTCATATCAAATAAATGTTACCACTATCATGAAGTACAATATGTCACGAGAAAACAATTTCTGAATCAGTGGGATCCATTGAAGCGTTCCCTAGTTATGACCTCATAAAGTGACAGTGGTCAGAATTATAAAAATTGGCAAGGTGACATTAATCTGGGTTAATAATGGAGAGTTGTCAATTAGACAACTCTCCATTTTTAATCCTTTAGTATTAAAGGGTTAAAAAAACCACACATATTAATTAAAAATTATTTTAATGAAATAATGACACATAGTATTTGACCAAATTTTATTGTACTGGTAATCCATCTGAATCCCTTGTTCTCATGTAATAAAATAAAATAAAAAAGCAACAATATCCATACCTCTCCGCCGTTCAGTCAGGTCCCCTGCTGCAATCCATCACAAGGGGTTAACTGGTTTACAGCAGAGACTGGTGCTAATGTTACCATCCCTGCTGTAAACCCCGCAGAATGAATGAGTTCATCTCTGCCCCGGAGATAAACTGATTAGCGTGGGAAAGTTAATTAATTTTTTCCCATGCTGTCAGTTCACTTCAGGTCAGCCGAGGACTCCGCACAGCCTCAGTGACGTCAGCGGTATATATACATATATATATATATATTGAGGATTATTTGCTTTTTAAACTGATGTGTACAGTTTTTTTTTACAATGCTGTTTTAACATGAGTTTTTACATAGAGAACTGCTCTATGTAAAAGCTCATGTTAAAATCGCATTGCATACGGATGGAAAACGGATGTAACACGGATGGTGCGATTAAAAATCGCATACAAATCGCATGACAATCGCATGACAATTGCATAGATTTGGACCGTTTTTTCCGTCCAGAAAACTGACCTTTTTTTTTTTTTTTTGCAAAAGGGTATGAGCCCTAACAGAGCAGTTCTTTCTCTTCCTCTCTGCTTTGTCTTGTTGATTGACAGCTGCCTCAGCCTAATGCAATTAATCAATTCCAGGTGATGTCACAGAAAGCAGGAAAATCGCCATCTGGAGTGGTCCGTGACCACTCTGATTTGCGAGAGATTGGTGCAGGGCAGCACAAACAGGTAGTTAGCGACTACCTGTCAATAGGGGTTCGGACCCATGGGAAATAAAGTCCTGGATAACCCCTTTAATGGTAAAAAATGTCTCTTGAAAAAAGGGTTAAAGTTTCTACTACAAACCCAAATCTGGAGACACATGCAGAACTCACTTACGGTAATTTTTGGGCTGATTTTTGGTGCTCCACTCATTGTGCTGTACATTTGACTACATTATTTATCACCTTAGATTTTTGCAATTTTTTTTATTAAACCCTTTAAATCTATGAATGCATATTATACTTTATTATTGTATGGGGATATTTTGGAGTTAACATTCTGGTGGTACTTGGCTGATGTCAACATTATCCAGATGATGATAATATTAATCAGCTTTACAATATTGTTTCTGGTAATTTGATTTATTTATTTAGTGCTATATAAAAGCTCTGACAGCTTTTAAGTGCATTTGATGTGTAGGTAGTGTAGATTAGCACTGTGACAGACAAGAGCGGGGCTGAATGTGTTCCAATAGCTGTATTCTCTTTGGAGCAGTTATTGAGTGTTGCTTTTGTAAACACAGCGGCAGCTAATTCTGCTATTTAAAATGGTGCCAGCCATTAGGCATTGACTGGCAGCACAGTTTACTTCGCTTAACAGAATGCCTGTTTAACAAACATCTCCGTTCTTGCAAAGTGGCCTGCTTACTGACAGATTTTCAACGTTTTTTTAAAACAGGCCAGCAGCACAGCAAGCTGCTCTATTGATTCGTATGACAATCTATTAAAAATCTGTCAGGATTGGCCCTAAGGATGCATTTATACTTGGCTGTATGTGTGAAGATAAAAAAAAAATGCACATACTGTAGCACCAATAAAGTCCAACCCAATAATGAGCACATGCAATATATCCAGGTACAAAATCTACCAAGAAAAAGAGAGGAAGACATGAGCCTGACCAAAAATGACAGTTCAAATAAAATACAAGCGTATGCAAGAGACAAATATATAAAAATAGTTAAAAACCAGAATCCACATAACAAGACTTGGCGAGGTATCACAGACCCTTTATATATGGAGATAAATTACATATTACAATACAAAACATCCCAAAGAGAGCACGCTGCATAAATATAAAGCATTTATTGTACATGAATTTACTAGATACACCCGTGCAGACTGGGGTCAACAACAGGGAATGGTGAGTAGAAAGATTAATAATAATAACAATGATAATAAAACAATGTAAAGATACTTAGAAGACAAAACACAAAGAATAATATAGAGAAAAGCAGCCTCGTAGGGAGAAACAGAGGAGATAGAGTATTACTCTAGCTATACAGCGTCTCACTGGAGCACCTTAGGCCCACCAGAGAAAATCATTCTTGGGCCCCACTATGTAGCTACATAGAAATAAATACAAGACCACCAACTGTGCGGTAAATGCGCTAAAATCAGGGTATAATATAAGGTAGTATAAGTCTTAATTATGTAGCAGGGGTTGGTAGAATATAAAGTAGCCCCCCATAGAATATAATGCAACCCTCATATAGTATAATGTACCCCCTCATAGAATATAATGCAGCCCCCCATAGGGTATAATGTAGCCCCCTCAGAGTATAATGCAACCACCTCATAAGTTATAATGCAGCTCCCTCATAGGGTTTAATGCAGCCCCCATAGAATATAATGTAGCCCCCTCATAGGGTATAATGCAGTCCCCTTCATATAGTATAATGAAGCCCCCCAGAATATAATGTAGCCCCCTCAGAGCACAATGCAGCCCCCTCATAGGATATAATGCCGCTCCCCTCATATAATATAAAGTAGCCCGCTCATAGACTATAATGCAGCCCTCATATACAGTTATATGAAAAAGTTTGGGCACCCCTATTAATCTTAAGCTTAATGTTTTATAAAAATTGGTGTTTTTGCAACAGCTATTTCATTTTGATATATCTAATAACTATTGGACACAGTAATGTTTCTGCCTTGAAATGAGGTTTATTGTACTAACAGAAAATGTGCAATCTGCATCCAAACAAAATTTGACAGGTGCATAGGTATGGGCACCTCACCAGAAAAGTAACATTAACATTTAGTAGATCCTCCTTTTACAAAAATAACAGCCCCTAGTCGCTTCCTGTAGCTTTTAATGAGTTCCTGGATCCTGGATGAAGGTATTTTTGACCATTCCTCTTTACAAAACAATTCCAGTTCAGTTAAGTTTGATGGTCGCCGAGCATGGACAGCCCTCTTCAAATGATCCCACAGATGTTCAATGATATTCAGGTCTGGGGCCTGGGATGGCCATTCCAGAACATTGTAATTGTTCCTCTGCATGAACGCCTGAGTAGATTTGGAGCTGTGTTTTGGATCATTGTCTTGCTGAAAGATCCACCCCTGCGTATCTTCAACTTTGTCACTGATTCTTGAACATTATTGTCAAGAATCTGCTGATACTGAGCAGATCAGCAATCAGCTGAATGATACAATCCCATCTCTGCTATCTGTGTTGCATGCTGCTATTTATCCTATTGGTATGAACGGCATTCACTGGAAGCAATCAGCTGAATGATACAATCCCATCTCTGCTATCTGTGTTGCATGCTGCTATTTATCCTATTGGTATGAACTCCATACGTCTAGTTGCTGCCAAGCACTGCTTAACCATCTTGCAACATAGTTTAATGTGCCTGGTAACGCTTTAGTATAATTCATCTTAGCACTGTTTAATACTTACGCTTCATATCCTGTGATTTGGCCCTCTGTAGATCTTATCAGGTGGAAGGTGCTAAAGCATATAGATGTTGCCAGGTCTAGGCCATTGATCATTTAACCACCCCCTGGTGTGCTGGCCCCAGCTGCCAAATTATCCCAAACCAGCTCCCACAATCCCACTCTCCTAACCCTGTAGTGTGGGCTATATATTTAGGAGTAGTCTAAGGGGTGCATGCATGTGTGGGGTGCACGCATCACAGAAAGCTAAGCATCATTGAAGACAAGCATCGAGTAAACGGTAGTTATCCATGGCAAGGAATTAACATTCATCTTCTCTCTTCACACAGGTATGAACTGCATTCACTGGAAGCAATCAGCTGAATGATACAATCCCATCTCTGCTATCTGTGTTGCATGCTGCTATTTATCCTATTGGTATGAACTCCATACGTCTAGTTGCTGCCAAGCACTGCTTAACCATCTTGCAACATAGTTTAATGTGCCTGGTAACGCTTTAGTATAATTCATCTTAGCACTGTTTAATACTTACTGCTTCATATCCTGTGATTTGGCCCTCTGTAGATCTTATCAGGTGGAAGGTGCTAAAGCATATAGATGTTGCCAGGTCTAGGCCATTGATCATTTAACCACCCCCTGGTGTGCTGGCCCCAGCTGCCAAATTATCCCAAACCAGCTCCCACAATCCCACTCTCCTAACCCTGTAGTGTGAGCTATATATTTAGGAGTAGTCTAAGGGGTGCACGCATGTGTGGGGTGCACGCATCACAGAAAGCTAAGCATCATAGAAGACAAGCATCGAGTAAACGGCAGTTATCCATGGCAAGGAATTAACATTCATCTTCTCTCTTCACACAGGTATGAACTGCATTCACTGGAAGCAATCAGCTGAATGATACAATCCCATCTCTGCTATCTGTGTTGCATGCTGCTATTTATTCTATTGGTATGAACTCCATACGTCTAGTTGCTGCCAAGCACTGCTTAACCATCTTGCAACATAGTTTAATGTGCCTGGTAACGCTTTAGTATAATTCATCTTAGCACTGTTTAATACTTACTGCTTCATATCCTGTGATTTGGCCCTCTGTAGATCTTATCAGGTGGAAGGTGCTAAAGCATATAGATGTTGCCAGGTCTAGGCCATTGATCATTTAACCACCCCCTGGTGTGCTGGCCCCAGCTGCCAAATTATCCCAAACCAGCTCCCACAATCCCACTCTCCTAACCCTGTAGTGTGGGCTATATATTTAGGAGTAGTCTAAGGGGTGCATGCATGTGTGGGGTGCACGCATCACAGAAAGCTAAGCATCATAGAAGACAAGCATCGAGTAAACGGCAGTTATCCATGGCAGTTAATCAGGGCTGGAATCAGGTAGTCCACACTTTGCTTTCTTTTTAATCATGAAAAACAAAATTTGATCAAAATTATGTTTATCAAATACCCTTATTATTATTATTACAACCTCAAGCATGTTTTGCAATATATTTTTTATTTTATTTTAGGATATTTGTTTCTTGTTTTTTGTTTTCTTTTTAATTATGTACATTACCTCTATCCTCCTGTGTTCCCTTGCCATCCACATTCACCGCCCCATCCCCCCTCCATCACGACTCATACACATCAGCCCCTCCATACTTCCCTCTCCCATGTACAGTTCCCATGCACTCCTCACCTTCCTGAGAAACCTCAGCCCATCTTGCCCAAACACATCACAGAAAAAACCTACTTACAACTCCAACAACTACCTGCTCTTTATCTTCCTACTCCTATTGATTTCAGGGGACATCTCCCCCAACCCTGGTCCACCATCCCCCAAACTCAATCCCTACTCTACCTCATATCGAAACCATAATAATCTTATTAATATTACTTGCACTCCCTCATCTCCTTCGTTTAACTGTGCCCTCTGGAATCCACGGTCTGCATGCAACAAGCTAACCTTCCTGCACAACTACTTTCTGAACAACCCTCTTCATCTGTTGGCCCTCACTGAAACCTGGATTCAGGATTCTGACACGGTCTCCCCTGCTGCCATTTCCTACGGTGGCTTACAGTTCTCCCATTCCCCGAGACCCTCAAACAGACATGGTGGTGGAGTCGGCATACTCCTGTCCCCACAATGCACTTTCCAGGTCATCCCCCCAATTCCATCACTCTCATTCCCTTCTTTTGAGGTCCACACCATCAGGCTCTTTCGTCCCCTCTCCCTCAGAGTAGTGGTCATATATCGGCCCCCAGGCTTGCCCACCCAGTTCCTTGACCACTTCTCTGCCTGGCTGCCGCACTTCATGTCCTCAGAACTACCAACCCTTATCCTTGGAGACTTCAACATCCCCATTAACAGCCCTACTTCCACACCTGCATCTCAGCTTCTATCACTAACCACTTCTCTAGGCCTCTCACAGCTTTCAACCTCTGAGACACACAAGGATGGTAACACCCTTGACCTGGTCTTTGTCCGCCTCTGTTCAATCTCCCATCTAAATAACTCACCGCTTCCACTGTCTGACCACAACATTCTCTCCTTCACGCTCACAAATCCTCGACCACCACAGCGCACTCCTACCTACCACACATTCAGAAATCTACAAGCCATTAACCCTCAGACACTTTCAGACTCCCTACACTCATCGCTGTCCCCACTCTCCTCTTTTTTTTGTCCTAATCTGGCTGTTCATCACTACAATGACACTCTTAGAAGCACCCTTGACCAAGTAGCACCGCTCACCCTCAGAACTTCCAAACACACAGTAAAACAGCCCTGGCTCACATTACAAACTCAACTTCTTCAGCGATGCTCTAGGAGTGCTGAACGCCTTTGGAGAAAAACCCGCACACCAGAAGACTTCATCCACTTTAAAATCATGTTAAGAACTTATAATGCTGCCCTTCACCTCGCCAAACAGACCTACTTCACCACCCTGATCTCCTCACTAGCCAACAACCCCAAGAAACTTTTCGACACTTTTCACTCCCTCCTCAGGCCAAAAGCACAAGCCCCTATCGCAGACATTTGTGCTGACGACCTGGCCTCCCATTTTATAGAAAAATAGATACTATCCGTCAGGAAATCTGCTCTCAACCACCAAGGGCTGTGACTCCCATCCCACCCTGCTGTTCCCCTGGCTCACTTTCCACATTTGATCCCATCACAGAAGAAGAAGTCTCCAGACTCCTCTCTTCCTCTCGTCCGACTACATGCACTACCGACCCCATTCCCTCACATCTCCTCCAGTCTCTCTCTCCAGTTATCACAACTCACCTAACTAAAATCTTTAATCTCTCACTCTCCTCTGGCATTTTCCCATCCTCCTTCAAACACTCCATCATTACTCCACTACTAAAGAAACCCGCTCTCGACCCTTCCTGCACAAACAACTACAGACCGGTCTCCAATCTCCCCTTCATCTCTAAACTCTTGGAGCGCCTAGTCTACTCCCGCCTCACCCGTTACCTCTCCACTTACTCCCTTCTAGACCCTTCCGCCCCCTACATTCGACTGAAACTGCACTCAAAGTGACCAATGACCTTCTTACAGCAAAACGTAAACGGTGACCACTCTCTGCTCATTCTTCTCGACCTTTCTGCAGCTTTCGACACGGTTGACCACCGTCTCCTACTGTCTAGGCTCCACTCACTAGGTATTAAGGACACTGTTCTCTCCTGGTTCTCCTATCTTTCTGACCGCTCCTTCAGTGTTTCGTTCTCTGGCTCCACATCATCTCCTCTTCCTCTCACTGTCGGTGTACCCCAGGGCTCAGTCCTTGGCCCCCTTCTCTTCTCTCTCTACACGGCCCCAATTGGACAGACCATCAGCAGATTTGGCTTTCAGTACCATCTTTATGCTGATGACACACAACTATACACGTCATCCCCCGACCTTACCCCCGCTGTACTACAGAACGCCACCGACTGTCTGTCCGCAGTCTCCAACATCATGTCCGCTCTCTTTCTGAAACTTAACCTCTCCAAAACTGAACTTCTTCTGCTCCCGCCGTCTACTAACCTCCCTAAATTTGACATATCCCTCTCCGTGGACGGCACCATAATAACACCCCGGCAGCAGGGTTATGTTTGACACCAATCTCTCCTTCACCTCCCATATACAATCTCTTGCCCGCTCTTGCCGCCTACACCTAAAGAACATCTCTAGAATCCGCCCTTTTCTCACCATGGAAACAACAAAAACCCTCACTGTAGCATTGATCCACTCCCGCCTGGACTGCTGCAACGCTCTATTACTTGGCCTCCCCATTACTCGACTATCCCCTCTCCAGTCCATCCTTAATGCAGCAGCCAGGGTAATCCATCTGGCTAATCGGTACTCGGACGCATCCGCTCTTCGCCAGTCCTTACACTGGCTGCCCATTCATTATAGGATCCAATTCAAAGTACTGGTTCTCACCCACAAAGCTCTCCACAGTGCAGCACCCCCCTACATCTCCTCCCTCATTTCTATCTATCGGCCTAACCGACTGCTGCGCTCTGCAAACGACCTTCGACTAACCTCTGCACTAATCCGTACCTCCCACTCCCGACTCCAAGACTTCTCCCACGCTGCGCCAATCCTCTGGAATGCTCTACCCCAAGAAATTAGGACTATCCACAATTTGCATGGTTTCAGGCGCTCCCTCAAAACACATTTGTTCAGAGTGGCCTATCACATTCACTAATCAAAGTCATTCTATGTGTAAGTGTGTGTGTGTAGCCCATTCACTATCTCCATCCATCCCTCACTCCCTCAAAATGGCTGGACCATCATTGTAAATACACCATTGTATATAAACACCTGTACTTTGTATCTCCCCACCTCATTGTAGATTGTAAGCTCTCACGAGCAGGGGCGGCTTATATTGCTTTAATTATTGTATTGTTAACGTTGTTACTTATGACTTGTGTTCTGAAACTGTTAAACTGTAAAGCGCTGCGGAATATGTTGGCGCTATATAAATAAAGATTATTATTATTATTATTATACTGAGTGGAATCCATGTGTCCCTCAACTTTAACAAGATTCCCGGTGCCTGCATTGGCCACACAGCCCAAAGCATGATGGAGCCTCCACCAAATTTTACTGTGGGTAGCAAGTGTCTTTCTTGGAATGCTGTTTTTTGACGCCATGTATAACGCCTTTTTGTATGACCAAACAACTCAATCTTGGTTTCATCAGTCCAAAGGACCTTCTTCCAAAAATAAATTGGCTTCTCCAAATGTGCTTTTGCATACCTCAGCCGACTCTGTTTGTGACGTGCTTGCAGAAACGGTCTCTTTCGCATCACTCTCCCATACAGCTTCTCCTTGTGCAAAGTGCGTTGTATAGTTGACCGATGCACAGTGACACCATCTGCAGCAAGTTGATGCTGCAGCTCTCCGGAGGTGGTCTGAGGATTGTCCTTGACTGATCTCACCATTCTTCTTCTCTGCCTTTCTGATGTTTTTCTTGGCCTGCCACTTCTGGCCTTAACAAGAACTGTCCCTGTGTTCTTCCATTTCCTTACTATGTTCCTCACAGTGGAAACTGACAGGTTAAATCTCTAAGACAGCTTTTTGTATCCTTCCCCTGAACAACTGTGTTGAATAATCTTTGTTTCAGATCATTTGACAGTTGTTTTGAGGAGCCCATGATGCCACTCTTCAGAGGAGATTCAAACAGGAGAACAACTTGCAAGTGGCCACTTTAAGTAGCTTTTCTCATGATACAAAACCAAAAAAAGTGCTTTAGTAAGTCAGTAAAAAGTAGGTAGGAGTATTTAAAACAAGAAAATGATAAGGGTGGCCATACTTATGCACCTGTCAAATTTTGTTTGAATGCAGATTGCACATGTTCTGTTAGTACAATAAACCTCATTTCAAGGCAGAAACATTACTGTGTCCAATAGTTATTAGATATATCAAACTGAAATAGCTGTTGCAAAAACACCAATTTTTATAAAACATTAAGCTTAAGATTAAAAGGGGTGCCCAAACTTTTTCATATAACTGTAGTATAATGCAGCCCACTCATAGAATATAATGTAGCCCCCATAGAATTTAATATAGCCCCCTTATGGGGATAATGCAGCCAGCCTCATATAGTATAATGCAGCCCCACAGAATATAATGTAGTCGCCTCAGAGTATAATGCTGCCCCCTCATATTGTATAATGCCTCCCCTTTATATAATATAAAGTAGCTACCTTATAGAATATAATGCAGCCCTCATATAGTAAAATGCAGCCCCCTCATAGAATATAATGTAGTCCTCCTTATAGAATATAATGTAGCCCCCCTCATAGGGTATAATGCAGTCTGCCTCATATAGTATAATGCAGAACCCCACAGAATATATGTAGCCCCCTCAGAGTATAATGCGACCCCATCATAAGGTATAATTCAGCCCCCTATAGAATATAATGTAGCCCCCTAGTAGGGTATAATGCAGCCCCTTCATATAATATAATGTAGACCCCTCAGAGTATAATGCAGCCCCCCACAGAATATAATGTAGCCCCCTCACAGGGTATAATGCTGCCCTCCCAATAGGGTATAATTCTGCCCCTCATAGGGTATAATGCTGCCCCCTTCAAAGGGTATACAGCTGCCCCCCTCATAGGGTATAATGCTGCCCCCCTCATATGGTATCATGCTGCCCCCCTCATAGGGTAACATGCTGCCCCCTCTAAGGGTATCATGCTGCCCGTCTCATAGGGTATCACACTGCCCGCCTCGTAGGGTATCATGCTGCCCATCTCATAGGGTAACATGCTGGCCACCTCATAGGGTAACATGCTGCCAGCCTCATAGGGTATCATGCTGACCCCTTCATAGGGTAACATGCTGCTCTCCTCATAGGGTAACAGGATGTCCCCCTCATAGGGTATCATGCTGCCTGCCTCATAGGGTATCATGATGCCCACCTCATAGGGTATCATGCTGCCCTCTCATTGGGTATCATGCTGCCCCCCTCATAAGGTATCATGCTGCCCGCCTCATAGGGTATCATGCTGCCTCCTCATAGGGTATCATGCTGCCCGCCTCATAGGGTATCATGCTTCCCTCCTTATAGGGTATAATGCTAACCCCCTCATAGGGTATCATGCTACCCCCTCATAGTGAATAATACAGCTCCTCCCATAGGGTATAATGCAACCAGGACTCACTGATATGTATATATAAAAAAAACCCACAATACTCACCTTTCCTCCTTGCTCCCACACTGATTCCGGCTCTGTTCCGGTATCAGCAGCTGCACTCACTGCCATCTGCCCAGCACACAGCAGGTATGAGATGAAGTGATGTCATCGTGCACCTGCTGTGTCAGAGACAGAGGGGAATGATGGGAGAGTCATCTGACGCTCGCTCCTCCATTATTGCTTTCAACTGTATCAGCGTCTATGACGCCGTTACAGTTGAATGTGGCACGCACTGGTGCGGGCCCCCTTGACTTATGGCCCCATAGCGGCCACGTGGGCTAAGTGACCGGGGGCCCTGGTCTGCCAGCCCTGACAGCGGGTAGTGTTAGCCGTAGCCTGCTGCTAACACTGCCCGCTATTAAAGTGAAATGAATATTCACCCCTCTCCACGCCCATGGGGGTGTGGGGAAGAGTGAATATTCATTTCTCTTTAGCAGTGGGGAGAGGATTAGCTACAGCAGTCGGCTTCTGCCTCCTGTCACCCGCTGGCACCGGGGGACCCCATAGCAGCTGCATGGTGTGCCACTATTAGCGACACACCACTGGCTGGGGGCCCGTGGAGCAGCGGAGGCCAAGGCAGCTGCTGGCCCTGTATGCCAGCAGGTGTCAGTGCCTGGGCTCACTGGAGAATCCTCTGGTTCTCCGGTGGGCCAGTCTGACTCTGGAGATATCCTGACCTTCACCAGCATCTCTAACATGCATGTGTTGAACCAAGAAGATAAAAGAAGTTATCCACAACTCGAAAAACTCAGTCTCAATCATCATTTTCCTCCACATTATATAATAGCAATCTGTACTTACCTCTGATGCTTACCTGCCTGTATCATTCCAGCGATGTCGTTGCTGGGGCTCATGTGACGTCATCAAGTCATTTGACCCCTGCAGTCAATTATTAAGAGAGTAGAAGAATGATCAGGACCCCCTGCAGATCGTATGATAATTGTACTGTTATATTCAGGGCCGCTATCACGGCATTACTACCCTTACTGGTGTACGGGGCCGGTGAGCAGAAGCAAGGAGGAGGTGCCCGGACAGGGTGAGATGTTCCAGCAGCGCCTCACTCACTCTGGTCCCACCACTTTGCTTCTGCTTACTGGGCCCTAGGGCAGGGACTCACTAGGCAGTTACATTTGGGGCCTGAGCCCTAAATCAAATGTGTTATGCTACGAACCTCCTGAGGGCACAATCTTCCACAGCAGCCTGACACAGCAGCGCTGCCTTTCCTGACTCCTCTCCTGTGTCTGGGAACACAACGCACAAATGTGACACCTCCGGCATGTGCCTGTGCTCCACCAGGGAAGTAGCTATTCATGAGCACCACATGCCTGCACTCAGTCTCACTGCTCTGCTTTGGCTGCTGAATCTTCAGACAGTGCAGACTCCGCCAACTCCTCCTGCAGAGCAGAGCTGATTGCTGCCTCCAGGATGAAGAAGCCTCCTCTCTGCTGCCCACAGGTTTGTTCTTACAACAGGATGAGGGATACTAATTCTTCTGCCCTCTATTTAGCACTATTGCTTCTAACCAACCACACAGCAACTGTTACAACTCCCCCTCCTGCCTTTCCAACACAGCTAGTAGTCGGCAAACGGGAGGGTGAGGGGAGCAGTACACACATTAAGTATTTGCTGCAGACATTTTTGCACCAAAAATGTATCTTGTGGCAGAAAAATGCAATATAAAATATACATGGTTTTACCTAATTTTCTACTTGCATTTTTTAATACGTTTTTTACTTGGTTTTCTTTCCCCCATTGCATTGGATAAGGTGAAAAACACTGAGTCACACACAGTCAGTGACCGGCTGCACTTTGAATGCAGCACATGTCCGCTGCATCCAAAGCGCTTCCGCCTTTTGAACGCAGGTGATTCTGGATCGCCCGCCAGGGAAGGGATACTCGGTACCGGGCCGGTGTATTGAAGGGATGTGTCACAGCAGCAGTGACCCGGTCCATGGCCCTGGGCATCCAATAAAAGGGGATTATTTACAGGGGATGATAGAGTTTGTAGTAAGGTATTAGTGACGCCACTTGTGGTGTCTGGTCAGAGGCGACCAGCGCCGCAGTGCAGATCCTCTGAGACTGATGATGTGATGCAGCAGAGTTTGAATAGCTTCCCACAAGTGAAGCTTGTCTCAGGGCAGTGAGATGGTATAGGAAGTAATGGTGCTGGAAGATGTAGCAAAGTGGAGTGTGTGCTACAGGAGGACTTGAGAAGACACAGTCAGATGCAGTTTCCAAAGCTTTACTTACAGTTTTTTGCAGGCAAAGTATCGAGGGCATTGAGTACAGAAGGTGCTGGAGTTGGTCTGCCTGAAACCAATTTGGAATCCCCTTACTTCAGGTGGGATGTGAGGTCTCCTTTCTAGCGCTGTTCTCTGAGGCACTGGCTGCTATAAGCTCTGTCCAAGTTCCTCTCTCTCTGTCTCTTGTCTAGGTGGAACTTCACTCTCATAACAGGCAGCTCTAGCCTGCTTCAGGAATGGCTCAGCTATGGAGTCTCTGGCTCACATGTGCTGCTGCTGTGTAGTAGAGTATTAGTTGGGGCAAAGAACCTGCTGTCTTCTGCCCTCCGGATTGTGCTGCTGGGACTTTACTTCACCCTCTCAGCCTCGGACTCAGTGGGTCCGGTTTCTGGCGCTCAGACCTGGGGGTGAGCTCTATTTAACCCCTCTATCCCGCCCAGCTTGTCTCCACACGTCTGTCCTCTCTCCCTCCAGCCTGACTCCTAACTCCTCCCCAGCCAGAATATTCCAGAGAAGATCTCATGAAAATCAGGTGTTAGAGCTCCTCCTTCTGGTCTGGAGAAATAAAGGTGTTGTATGCTGTGTTACCTGTTAAAGGGATCCTTCCTTGCTTTCAGGCATGACATCACTCTCCCCTGGAGGGAGGCAAGGTCACTGTGGTAACCAAACTCCTGGGGTGCCACATTCCCCCCTAGTACAATTCAGTACTCCTGGACTGAGGAAACATAAAAGAAAAACATATTATAACTATTTACACAATTGTAACATCAAATATATACATTTTTGGTGAAGTCTTGAAATGGGGTGTCCTTTTTCACCCTAGCAAAGTACAATGTGAGGGACCTATCTCAAACCCTCAACGTAGGCCTTGGGCGGGCTACAAGGCATGGCTGGTTTCCCTTTTGGACCAGACGATTTTTGTTCTGTAGTCATTAATATTAACTATCTACAAGCATTGTCCTGGTCACTACAAGTCCAGTGACCCAATTGTCCATTTAAAGAATTAAATAAGAATGGTTAAAAGTTCTTACAGTAGTCTCTGTAGGCACAAATGCTTGATGGTTGCAATTATAAAAATTATTAACTTATTTACATTTCTCATGTATACACTTTATTTATATACGAAACCTCATTGAAAGTAGGCCTTTGGTTGAACGGATAGACCTACGTAGCACTGGTGTTGGTAGTGACCTGACTGGGTTCACTGTGTTAACTACCACTGGTGTAGTGTGCTCTCTAGTGGTTACGCTACTGGTGATTCTATGTAGCATGGGTATACCTGATTTTCTAGGACTGCTCCTACTCACTGTGGGCATGACAGATTTACCGGTGGCAGGAGGTGGACTTTCGCATTCCACTGCAGGTGTGGCTTCTGGCACTTCAACTGGCAGATCTTCAGGCTGATCCTTCAGGCACTATCGGTTGGGCAAAGGTCAAGACGGGCACTACTATGGCCTGGTTTACTCTTGTCCAATTCGCAGGGACCGCACCAAGTCCAGTGTGGACCTTTTCTTCCACTTTTTCTACTGACAAAGGAATGTCCTTATCTCCAATCTTTCCCTTTAACTGGTCAGGGCACGATTTTAGACACGATTTTAGGTGATCAGTGGACACTGCTGTGGAGTTTTCTACTCCATCCTTGCTGATAAGGCACACCTTGGTATTGTCAAAGTCCGAGGGCATAATGGTATATGGCTCAGCTTCCCACTGGTCATCAAGTTTGTGGAGTCGTCTTTTCCTTTTGAGTACCTGTTCTCCAGGTGACAAGGGAACTGCAGGTGCATGCTGATTGTAATTCCTTTCTTGTTTTTGTCTTGCCTGAGACAAACTCTTCTCTACCCATTCTTGCACTTTGCGGTACTATTGCTGTCGCTCAGTATCCCAGTCTGCATCTGGTGATGTTACCTCAGGTGTCAGGACTCCTATGTCCAAATCAATTGGTAATTTGCCAGGTCTTGCTCTCATTAGGTAGGCCGGTGTACAGTTGGTAGAATTCACTGGAATGTGGTTGTAGAGATCCACCAGATTTGGCAACTTTTCTGGCCACAAGTTTCTCTCTTCCAGAGGCAAGTTCTTCAAGAGGTCAATTACCACCTGGTTCATCTTCTCACACATGCCATTTGTCTGTGGATGGTACGTTCTGATTTTCTTGCAGCCGTACATGTTACAGAACTCCTGGAACACTTCTGCTTCAAAAGCTGGGCCTTGGTCAGTAAGCACTCGTTCAGGGTAACCATGTGGTCGACAAAAGTGTTGTTGAAATGCTTTTGCCGCTGTCTTTGCTGTTTGGTCCTTCACAGGCACGACTACGAGGAACCTTGAGTAATGGTCCATGATGGTAAGGGCATAGACATAGTCTGAACGGCTTAGAGTTAGCTTCACGTGGTCCAAGGCTATCAGTTCCAGCCGCTGTTTGGTGATTATTGGCTGTAACGGGGCTCGCTGGCTGTTACGATCCTTTCTGCGCAAGTTGCATGGTCCACACTCTCTGCACCAATCTTGAATGGCCTTCCTCATACCAATCCAGTAGAACCTCTCGCGAAGTAGGACCTCTAACTTCTTCCATCCGAAGTGTCCTGCTCCATTGTGGTACGCTTCCAGGACCATTGATGCATCTCGCCTCGGGACTAACACCTGCCAGACCAATTTGTGAGTTCGGGCGTTGACACTCCTCCGACACAGCTTTCCCTCGTTAATAAACAGCCTGCCCTTTTCCTTCCACAGCTGTTGGGACTCTTGTGGGGCATCTGGACAGAGACTCAAGTCAGGTTGCGTCAGTAGCTCCTTTACCAGGCGGACCGCTGGGTCGCTATCCTGCGTCTCTGCCCATTAATGGTGAGGCAATGGATTTAATGTGGCCTCTTTCGTGATATAGCACTTGTTTTTCACCCCTTAGGCGCGTTGGGTCGCAATTGGCCAGTGAAAGGCAGGTAACTCGATTTCTTCAAGTGTGTCCAGATCTTCTCCCCCATCTGGCAAGTTGGGCATTCTGGACAGCGCATCAGCATTGGCATTCTTATGCCCCGCTCGGTACTTGATGGTGTACTCGTAATTGGACAGCCAGGCAATCCATCGCTGCTCCAGCGCACCTAGTTTTGCGGTTACCAAGTGAGTCAGCGGATTGTTGTCCGTGAACATGGTAAACTTTGCCGCAGCTAGGTAGTGTTTGAACCGCTCAGTCACAGCCCAGACGATGGCGAGGAACTCCAGCTTGAAGGAGCTGTAGTTGTCAGGGTTACTTTCAGTGGGACGAAGTTTCCTGCTGGCATAAGAGATCACTATTTCTTTGCCTTTCTGTACCTGTGACAGCACTGCTCCCAGTCCAACGTTGCTGGCATCAGTATAGAGGATGAATGGTTGGTTATAGTCTGGGTAGGCCGGAACTTCATCCCCCGTAAGAGCGATCTTCAACCGAGTAATGGATCTTTCCAGCTCGTCATTCCAATCAAACGTAGAACTCTTCTTCCTGGCCTTCTTGGGCTGGCCCACAAGGAGATTTTGCAGAGGTGCGGCTATTTCAGTGAAGCTTTTGATGAACCTTCGGTAGTAGCCTAACAACCCGAGGAACTGGCGTATTTCATGGATGTTGCTGGGCCTCTGCCAGTCCTTGATAACAGTGACTTTGTCAGGGTCTGGCGCCACGCCTTCTTCGCTCACTAAATGGCCTAGGTACTGCACCTTGGGCTTCAGGAGGTGACATTTGGACGGCTTCACCTTTAGGCGAAATTTGGACAGGGCTTCGAACACCTTGGCCAGGTGCTCCAAATGTTCCTCGTAGGTCTTGGAGAAGACAATGATGTCATCTAGGTACACTAGAACTGTTTCGAAGTTCATGTGTCCAAGGCAGCACTCCATTAACCTCTGGAACGTTCCTGGCGCGCAGCAAAGCCCAAACGGCATGTAGTTGAACTCTGAGAGGCCCATTGGTGTTGCAAACCCGGTCTTCTCTTTGTCTGCCTCTGCCACGGGAACCTGCCAATACCCACTAGTGAGATCTAAAGTAGAGAAAGTTAGCGGTTCTCAATGCAGCTAGTGATTCCTCTATCCTAGTAATGGATAGGCGTCTTTGTGGGTAATGCTGTTAAGTTTCCTGTAATCAACACACATCCTCTTTGTACCATCTTTCTTTCTAACAAGGACTAGTGGAGCTGCCCAGGGGCTACAACTGTCTCTTATTGCCCCAGCCTCCTTCATCTCTCGTAGCATACTCTTGGCACATTGGTAGTGATTTGGAGGTACAGGCCGATACCTTTCTTTAATGGGCGGATGATTTCCAGTGGGGATATGATGTTGGACCCCTTTTGCCTGTCCAAAATCTAAAGGGTGTTTGCTGAATACCAGTTCAAACTCTTGAACCTCTCGGTAAACCCCATTCTTTTGGTGTGGAAGGGTGGAGTCAGTGCCTACATGCAGCTGCTGACACCAATCCTCCAGCTGTTTTGCAGAGCCATTGTCCTCTGCCTGTTCGGACGAGAATAGGGGTTCTGCTGTCTGAATTGCATTGTTATTGACAGTGAACAGCTTAGCAATTTAAGATGCGTACAGGTACCCTCCCCTTGCGTACATCAACTACCCCTCTGGCGGTCAGGATAGTGGGCCAACTATCAGAGTACACTGTTCTACCAGGGCTTGGTAATCTCTTCCTCTGAGGCCTATGACTGCCCGACACCAAATTAACATTTCACTTTTTGGGGGTATTGCAATGGGGAATGCATCTCTCACTCTGACACTGCCGACTTCTACGCCAGATGGCTCTACCTGCTGTCTTTGCATCAGGGCCTTAATCTTCTTTTGCAGGACCCGTTGTTCACTGGAACCAGCAGTTTCAGCTACCTTTTGCAACAAAACAATAACCTCGGCAAGACAATTTTCTATCACATTAGTACCTAAGGTCATCATTGGGTTACATTCTCGTCGTCAATCATACCTTGGGCTTTTAATTCTACCCGCCCCAACTTAATGGTCACTTCCTTATACCCCTTCTGTGGCAAAGGCTGACCATTGCTGGCAACTACTGTCAGCTCATCATCTGGGCCGCGAGTGAGATCAGTCAGCCCAGTACCGTTTGTAAAGAATATATGGCATAGTCGTCACCTGAGAGCCGGTGCCCAGCAGAGCGTTTATTGGGATGCTGTCAATCACAACTGGGAGGACCGGTTGTCCTCCTACGTACTTGGCTCGCCAGTTCTGTGGGCCTGGTCGTCTTACTCCTGGGGGTTGGCCCTCTGCCCCAGGGGTCGCTCGACAGAATCTTGCGATGTGCCCTGCTTTTCTGCAGCGGCAGCAAATGGGACGTCCCGTCCTGGTCGTAGCGATTGTTGTCTCTCCCTCTGATTGGTGGAATCCTCTTCTTCCATCGCCACGGGACGTCATCTGGACTGGAGGCCAACTCTATGTTCTCCTTTTGGGGCACTTGCAAGGACTGCACGGTTTTGGCTAATGCAGCCACACTTTTGGTCAGCTCCTGAACCTGCAGGCGCAGCGCTGCAGATGGATCATCATCCAGGGTCTGTGCATCAGCCTCAGCGAGAGCCTGAGGGAAGGATGCCACCTCCTGGTGGTATGTAATGGCTGGGCGTCTAGGGGGCGCTGGATGGCTGACATTTGGTTCGTGTAACGCCCAGATAGCCCTGTCTTTAAAGTCTGCAAAGCTCAGGTCAGGGTTTTGTTGGGCAATGATGCGCAGCTGTGACATGTGGGTGCTGGACAGGAGTCCCTCAACAAACTGCTCCTTTAACAATCTGCCTCCATTCTGCATGCTATCTGGGTCAATCTGTTTTATGGCCCGCAGCGCCACCTGAAGGTTAAGAGCATAGTCCCGTATATTGTCCTGCATCCTTTGTTTGCACCCAAAGAACCTCATCTTTATTTCTCCTGCAGTGCGGGTGTCAAAGGTGCTCTTTAGCTTAGCCAGAATTTGCTTGACAGTCTCTTTATCAGCATGCTGCCAGGACTTTACTTCACTTTGAGCTTCTACAGTTAACTGTCCAATGAGAATGTTTACTTTTTGGTTTTCAGACAGGGGGTATACATCAAATAAACTGCATAGTCTCTCCCTGAAATCGCTCAGGGTATATGTGTCACGCGGTCTTATGATATGTGTACGATGTCAGTAAACTATTCTTAAAAGAACAACACTCTATACAACATATAGATTAGCAACATCAGCATGTAAATATAGAACAGATTTACCTGACACGACATCCGTCGAACTCAGGATTAATCTTGAGGACCCGATACACTGTCACAGGAAAGAAGAGGACCGGGGGTCCAACCTGACCCCAAACTGGGGTCCTAACTAATCCCTCACCTTGGAGGTACTGATAATGGTTCAGAGGTCCAAGTCTCCAGCCTAACCCTGTCTCCTATCAGTCCCTGAACCCTGTAATCAGTCCTAAGAAGGATTCTGATTACCACCAAAGGGATATGGGCTGATCTCTGCTAAATACACAGATTAGAAATATAAGACATACTGGAGAAAACACAGACTTGCATACACACTCAAACACAGAAGGAACATAAATGATCTGGGATATTAAACTCTAAGCAAGGTGAGCTTAAAACAACTAAGGAGCTCTTTAACTTAAGTCTATACAGATACAATCCTATCTGTGGTCTGCATGAAGAATTTCACTGGCAGCTCCCAAAACAGACAACCAGAGATTTAAAGGAAACCAATCAACAAATAATTAATTGCAGCCGGGAGAAACTGCACCCAGTCCCAGAACTGAGCACAGACAGAATTAACTCCCTAACTGCCAAACACAAAGAAACAGCAACTCAGCTGTGAGAAGTCAGAATGTGCAACCGCGACGATCTTCGTGGCGATGCACACATGACAGTACCCCCCCTTCTACGAGGGGCCTCCGGACCCTCAGGGCCAGGTTTGCCCGGGTGAGTTCTGTGGAAGGTCCGCACCAAACGATCTGCGTTAATGTCAGACGCAGGAACCCACGTCCTCTCCTCTGGACCATACCCCTTCCAATGCACCAAGTACTGAAGGGACCGGCGATTCAGACGTGAGTCAATGATCTTTGACACTTGAAACTCCAAGTTACCATTGACCACCACTGGAGGAGGAGGTAGAGGTGATGGTATGACTGGTGCCACGTACCTCTTAAGTAATGACTTGTGGAACACATTATGAATTTTAAACGTAGGAGGGAGGTCCAGACGAAATGCCACAGGATTAATTATGGAACTGATCCTGTACGGCCCGATGAATCTGGGGCCCAGCTTCCAGGAGGGAACTTTAAGTTTTATATTCCTGGTAGACAACCATACCAGATCGTTCACATTAAAATCTGGACCAGAAACTCTCCTCCTATCAGCCATACGTTTATAACGGTTCCCCATAGCACTCAGATTATTCAATACACCTCTCCACACTGAAGCAAGTGACGACGAGAAACGCTCCTCCTCAGGAACCCCAGAAGGGCCCCCCCCATTGAAAGTACAAAACTGGGGATGAAAACCATATGCCCCAAAAAACGGGGATTTACCAGTGGACTCGCTCCGCCTGTTGTTAAGAGCGAACTCTGCCAGAGGCAAGAAAGAAGACCAGTCCTCCTGGTTCTCTGAGACAAAACACCGAAGATAAGTCTCTAGGCTTTGATTCAGACGCTCTGTCTGACCATTGGTCTGCGGATGAAAAGCCGAGGAAAATGACAATTGCATCCCCCGACGTAAACAAAATGCCCTCCAAAACTTGGACACAAACTGAGACCCCCTATCTGACACCACATCAGAAGGCAACCCATGAAGTCTCACAATCTCCCCAATGAACACCTGCGCCAGAGTTTTAGCATTAGGGAGGGCAGGAAGAGCAATGAAATGTGCCATCTTACTGAACCTGTCAACAACCACCAGTATGACAGTCTTCCCTGACGACTGAGGAAGGTCCGTGATGAAGTCCATAGACAAATGAGTCCATGGACGCTCCGGAAGTTTCAAGGGTAAGAGGTCCCAGACGGACGGGTATGAGGGGTCTTAGAGCGAGCACAAACCCCACAGGACGCGACAAAAGTTAAAACATCTTTATTAACGTTAGGCCACCAAAACCGGCGAGAAAGGAGATCTAAAGTAGCCTTACTCCCTGGATGTCCTGCTAAAGCAGAATTATGATGTGCCTCAATAACCTTTTGTCTCAACTGATTTGGGACAAACAGTCTCCCTGGAGGTCCTGCAGGGGCGTCCCCCTGAACCTCTAATACCTCCTCCTCAAGCTCAGAACATACAGCCGACACTACCACCCCCTCCTGAAGGATAGGAATCGGGTCATCCATTTTCCCGGCCCCTGGGAAACTGCGAGACAAGGCATCCGCCTTAACATTCTTAGATCCAGGGCGATAAGTGACAACAAAATTAAACCTGGTAAAAACAACGACCATCGAGCTTGTCTGGAATTCAGACGCTTAGCAGATTCCAAATACAGCAGGTTCTTGTGATCAGTAATGACGGTGACCGGGTGGACTGCCCCCTCCAAAAAGTGACGCCATTCTTCAAAAGCCAACTTAATGGCCAAAAGTTCCCTATTGCCGATATCATAATTCCTTTCGGCGGACGACAATTTCTTAGAAAAGAAAGCGCACGGATGCCATTTACCAGGGGACGGACCCTGGGACAATATTGCACCCACCCCTACGTCAGACGCGTCCACTTCCACAACGAACGGCTGTGATGCATCTGGTTGGATGAGAACGGGTGCCGAAGCAAAACATTTTTTCAAAGAGGAAAAAGCTTGGCAAGCTTTGTCCGACCATTTAGAAAAATCCGTCCCTTTTCTTGTCATGTCAGTGAGAGGTTTGACAACAGATGAGAAATTACAAATAAATTTCCGGTAGTAGTTAGCAAACCCCAGAAAACGCTGCAGAGCCTTAAGATCCTCTGGCTGATCCCATTCAAGCACTGCTCTCACCTTTTCAGGGTCCATACGGAAACCGGAGGCTGACACCAAGAAACCCAAAAACTGAAGTTCCTGTACGGCGAATACACACTTTTCCAGTTTGGCGTATAGTTTATTGTCTCGCAAGATCTGCAACACCTGTCTCACATGCTCCTGGTGAGACACAAGATCTGGTGAGTAAATTAAAATGTCATCCAAATATACGACCACAAACAGCCCCACCAGATGACGAAAAATGTCATTAACAAAATGTTGGAATACTGCTGGTGCAGTAGTCAGACCAAAAGGCATGACAAGGTTCTCATAATGTCCCTCCGGCGTGTTAAACGCCATTTTCCACTCATCTCCCTCTTTTATCCTAATCAGATTATACGCCCCCCCTGAGATCCAATTTAGAGAACCATTTGGCGCCAACAATTTGATTGAAGAGATCAGGAATCAGAGGGAGTGGATACGGATCTCGAACAGTAATCCGATTAAGTTCGCGGAAATCCAAGCAAGGGCGTAGGCCTCCATCTTTTTTCTTCACAAAGAAGAACCCCGGCCACTGGGGAAGATGAAGGTCTAATATGCCCTTTGGCCAGACTTTCCGAAATATAATCTTTCATAGCCTGCCTCTCAGGACCAGAAAGGTTATATAACCTAGCTTTAGGTAACTTAGCATCAGGAAGTAAATTAATAGAGCAGTCATACACGCGATGAGGAGGCAACTCCTGACACCCCTCCTCAGAGAACACATCCCCAAAGTCCTCCAAAAAAGGAGGCAAAGTACTAGGCACGACCGCACTGATGACTGTGTTCATGCAGTTACTTTTGCAAAACTCACCCCATTGGCTTATCTCTCTGGACTGCCAATTAATCACAGGGTTATGTTTAACCAACCAAGGAAGTCCCAACACAATAGGAGTAGGTAGACCCTCCAACACATAACAAGATAATAGTTCCCTATGTATTGCCCCTACCCGAAGGTCAATGTTATGAACCTCATGAACAAAGCTACCTTGGCCGAGAGGCCTGGCGTCAATGGAGAATATAGGGATCGGTTTGACCAATACACTCAGATGCATACCTTGAGCCTGAGCAAACTGAGCGTCAACCAGATTAGCCCCGGACCCACTATCAAGAAGAACAGAAAATCTCTCCACTCTCGTACAACCACCACCTCCACTGGTACAAGGAACTGAGAAGAACTAGCGGACGAAATACATACTCCCAGGTTGTCGTCCACCACACAACCTGGGATTAACAGTTTTCCGGCGACTTCTTGCTCAACAAGGCACGGGACGGACATCCCCAACAAAATGTCCCTCTTTCCCGCAGAAGAAACACCTTCTAGTCCTGCGGCGTACCGCCAATCCCCTCCTACGAAATGATGTCCCTCCCAACTGCATAGGCTCCTCCGAACAGACAAGGGGAACCTCAACATAAGGGACTTTAGTAGTAGGTGGAGTAACAACAGGGGGCGGAGTTACCTCGCACCTCTCCCGGAGCCGTCTATCAGTACGGATAGCCAGGGCCATAGCAGCCTCCAGTGATGGAGGAGAATCATACTGAGCCAAAACGTCCTTTAATTTGTCAGAAAGCCCATGACAAAACTGGCTCCTAAGAGCTGGGTCATTCCACTGAGTATCTGTGGCCCATCTACGGAACTCAGAAGCAAATTCCTCCGCCGGACGATCTCCCTGCTGTATCTTACGTAATTTTGTCTCAGCAAGAGAGACCCGATCTGGGTCATCATATACCAAACCCAGGGCAGTAAAAAATCGATCTACTGACTGTAGAGCCGGGGATCCCGGAGGAAGGGAAAATGCCCAGGATTGAGGGTCCCCTTGTAGGAGCGAGATAACAATTCCCACTCTCTGCTCTTCACTCCCTGATGATCGAGGCCGAAGCCGAAAATACAATTTACATGCTTCCCTGAAGGTAAAAAAATTTGTCTCGCCCACCAGTGAACCTGTCCGGGAGAGCTACTTTAGGTTCAAATCTGGTTTGCTCCGAGGGAGACAAAACTTTGGACTTAATGTCCGTCAGCTCCATGGATAATCCCTGCAACTGCAGAGCCAGCTGGGCTACTGGATCCATGGCAACTGGGAATAATTTTATTGGCCAGTGAAAATGTCACGCGGTCTTATGATATGTGTACGATGTCAGTAAACTATTCTTAAAAGAACAACACTCTATACAACATATAGATTAGCAACATCAGCATGTAAATATAGAACAGATTTACCTGACACGACATCTGTCGAACTCAGGATTAATCTTGAGGACCCGATACACTGTCACAGGAAAGAAGAGGACCGGGGGTCCAACCTGACCCCAAACTGGGGTCCTAACTAATCCCTCACCTTGGAGGTACTGATAATGGTTCAGAGGTCCAAGTCTCCAGCCTAACCCTGTCTCCTATCAGTCCCTGAACCCTGTAATCAGTCCTAAGAAGGATTCTGATTACCACCAAAGGGATATGGGCTGATCTCTGCTAAATACACAGATTAGAAATATAAGACATACTGGAGAAAACACAGACTTGCATACACACTCAAACACAGAAGGAACATAAATGATCTGGGATATTAAACTCTAAGCAAGGTGAGCTTAAAACAACTAAGGAGCTCTTTAACTTAAGTCTATACAGATACAATCCTATCTGTGGTCTGCATGAAGAATTTCACTGGCAGCTCCCAAAACAGACAACCAGAGATTTAAAGGAAACCAATCAACAAATAATTAATTGCAGCCGGGAGAAACTGCACCCAGTCCCAGAACTGAGCACAGACAGAATTAACTCCCTAACTGCCAAACACAAAGAAACAGCAACTCAGCTGTGAGAAGTCAGAATGTGCAACCGCGACGATCTTCGTGGCGATGCACACATGACAATATGGCTCCCAAGAGTATTGTGGTAGCCAGGCAGCTCCCGGTATATATGGCATTGAGAGCGGAATTATAGGGATTGCTGCGGTGGTCACCAGATCTTGCTGCGTTCTGGGGACTGTGGCTGCGCTGGCTGCTGGATTCTGCTGTGCTATGGGAGCTGCGGCTGCACCTGACTCTGCATCTTGAGGCGCTATGGGGGCTGCGGCTGTGTCCAGCGCTATATCTTCTCCTGCGTGCTTGTAGTAAGGTATTAGTGACGCCACTTGTGGTGTCTGGTCAGAGGCGAACAGCGCTGCAGTGCAGATCCTCTGAGACTGATGGTGTGATGCAGCAGAGTTGGAATAGCTTCCCACAAGTGAAGCTTGTCTCAGGGCAGTGATATGGTATAGGAAGTAATGGTGCTGGAAGATGTAGCAGAGTGGAGTGTGTGCTACAGGAAGAACTTGAGAAGACATAGTCATATGCAGTTGCCAAAAGCAATTTGGAATCCCCTTACTTCAGGTGGGATGTGAGCAGGGGCGGAACTATAGTGGAAGCAGGGGAAGCAGCTGCCACAGGGCCCGGGCTAGAAGGGGGCCCGTCCCTGCTGCAGCTGCCCTGTGATTTAGGAGTAAAAAGGGGGGCCCGAGCACGCTGGCAAATGGATCCGCGCTCGGGCCCCCTCCCAACATTTTGTTCAGGCTTCTGACTCTGAACGCTGATGCATAACAACACTGTGTTATAAATGCAGACAGCGAACAGAAATGAGCACTGTAGCTTTAAGCTGCGGCCCAGTGCATTATGGTCCGTCTGTCACAGCGTGTGTGCATGTGGGGGCGGACAGCAGACGGCCAGCAGACGGCCAGGCAGACCACATGAAGCAGCAGGCTGACTGGACAAGCAGGTGGAAGCCCGGGCGAGCAGGGTGAGTACCGTGAGTCTCTCAACAGTGAGAAGAGGCTTGGCTGCTCAATGGTGACTGGGAGGGCAGGTGCAGGCAGGATCTAACAGGGCCCACATTCAACAGGCCCCAGGCTGCAGTGCAGGGGGCCCACATTCAACACAGGGCCCAGGTAGCAAGGGACCCGCATTCCAACAGGCCTCGGGCTCCTGGGCCCTGTTTGACGCAAGCCTCAAGTCACCACTAACCTCCCCCTGGGCCCTGTTGGGCACGGGACCTCAGTCACCAGTAGCCTCCCCCTGGCCCAGTAACAGCCTCATGGTTGCTACAAGTGACGAGTGACACCCTGATCTCTGCTACATGTGACAAGTAACAACCTCAGCTCTGCTACATGTAACAAGTAACAACCTCAGCTCTGCTACATATGACAAGTAACAACCTCAACTCTGCTACTTGTGACAAGTAGCAACCTCAGCTCTGCTATTTGTGACAAGTAACAACCTCAGCTCTGCTTATGTGACAAGTAACAACCTCAGCTCTGCTCATGTGACAAGTAGCAACCTCAGCTCTGCTACATGTGACAAGTAACCTCAGCTCTGCTACATGTGACAAGTAACAACCTCAGCTCTGCTACATTTGACAAGTAACAACCTCAGCTCTGCTACATGTGACAAGTAGCAACCTCGGCTCTGCTACATGTGACAAGTAACAACCTCAGCTCTGCTACATGTGACAAGTAGCAACCTCAGCTCTGCTCATGTGACAAGTAACAACCTCAGCTCTGCTCATGTGACAAGTAACAACCTCAGCTCTGCTCATGTGACAAGTAACAACCTCAGCTCTGCTCATGTGACAAGTAGCAACCTCAGCTCTGCTCATGTGACAAGTAGCAACCTCAGCTCTGCTCATGTGACAAGTAGCAACCTCAGCTCTGCTACATGTGACAAGTAACCTCAGCTCTGCTACATGTGACAAGTAGCAACCTCAGCTCTGCTACATGTGACAAGTAGCAACCTCAGCTCTGCTACATGTGACAAGTAGCAACCTCGGCTCTGCTACATGTGACAAGTAGCAACCTCAGCTCTGCTACTTGTGACAAGTAGCAACCTCAGCTCTGCTATTTGTGACAAGTAACAACCTCAGCTCTGCTCATGTGACAAGTAACAACCTCAGCTCTGCTCATGTGACAAGTAGCAACCTCGGCTCTGCTCATGTGACAAGTAGCAACCTCGGCTCTGCTACATGTGACAAGTAACCTCAGCTCTGCTACAGGTGACAAGTAGCAACCTCAGCTCTGCTACATGTGACAAGTAACCTCAGCTCTGCTACATGTGACAAGTAACAACCTCAGCTCTGCTACATTTGACAAGTAACAACCTCAGCTCTGCTACATGTGACAAGTAGCAACCTCGGCTCTGCTACATGTGACAAGTAACAACCTCAGCTCTGCTACATGTGACAAGTAGCAACCTCAG
This sequence comes from Oophaga sylvatica, assembly GCA_033576555.1. Classification (NCBI taxonomy): domain Eukaryota; kingdom Metazoa; phylum Chordata; class Amphibia; order Anura; family Dendrobatidae; genus Oophaga; species Oophaga sylvatica. The sequence goes on along the minus strand of JARQOD010000002.1, from coordinate 243,221,707 downwards.
CTCTGCTCATGTGACAAGTAACAACCTCAGCTCTGCTCATGTGACAAGTAACAACCTCAGCTCTGCTACATGTGACAAGTAGCAACCTCGGCTCTGCTACATGTGACAAGTAACAACCTCAGCTCTGCTACATGTGACAAGTAGCAACCTCGGCTCTGCTACATGTAACAACCTCAGCTCTGCTACATGTGACAAGTAGCAACCTCAGCTCTGCTCATGTGACAAGTAACAACCTCAGCTCTGCTCATGTGACAAGTAACAACCTCAGCTCTGCTACATGTGACAAGTAACAACCTCAGCTCTGCTACATGTGACAAGTAACAAACCTCAGCTCTGCTACATGTGACAAGTAGCACCTCAGCTCTGCTACATGCGAGGAGTGACAGCCTCATCTCTGCTACATGTGCAGAGTGACAGCCTAGCTTTGCTATACAAGTAGCAGAGCTGAGGCTGTCACTCCTCACATGTTGCAGAGATGAGGCTGTCACTCCCTACATGTAGCAGAGCTGAGGCTGTCCTCCTCGAATGTAGCAGAGCTGAGGCTGTCCTACTCACATGTAGCAGAGCTGAGGCTGTTCCTCCTCACATGTAGCAGAGCTGAGGCTGTCACTCCTCACATGTAGCAGAACTGAGTCTGTCACTCCTCACATGTGTAATTGGTGAGGGCGTGGTGCAGAAGTACGGTATACAGAACAATCTTAGATTATTCTGTATACCGGACTGTTGTTCTACTGAATAAATCATCCGTTTTGAAAGCAATTTGCAGGCTGGATTACAAGTTTCTTCACATATTTACTCTGGAGAAAGCCTACCTTCGTCACTACCTCAGTTGCTTCCTGGGAGTTGGTTCTTTTCTGTTATTTCACTATCATTAGTCCAAAAAACTCTAATTTTGGATAATAAAGGTATCTTTCTTAACACAACTTGGGTAGACCGGGATTGGCAACGCGCGCGAGGGGGGGGGGCCCATTGTGAAGTTTGCTGTGGGGCCCTGCCGGTCCTAGTTACGCCCCTGGATGTGAGGTCTCCTTTCTAGCGCTGTTCTCTGAGGCACTGGCTGCTATAAGCTCTGTCCAAGTTCCTCTCTCTCTGTCTCTTGTCTAGGTGGAACTTCACTCTCATAACAGGCAGCTCTAGCCTGCTTCAGGAATGGCTCAGCTATTGAGTCTCCATCTCACATGTGCTGCTGCCATGTAGTAGAGTATTAGTTGGGGCAGAGAACCTGCTGTCTTCTGCCCTCCGGATTGTGCTGCTGGGACTTTACTTCACCCTCTCAGCCTCGGACTCCAGGGGTCCAGTTTCTGGCGCTCAGACCTGGGGGTGAGCTCTATTTAGCCCCTCTATGCCCCCAGCTTGCCTCCACACGTCTGTCCTCTCTCGTCCCTCCAGCAAGACTCCTAACTCCTCCCCCAGCCAGAATATTCCAGAGAATCTCTCCTGAAAATCAGGTGTTAGATCTCCTCCTTCTGGTCTGGCGTAATAAAGGTGTTGTATGCTGTGTTACCTGTTAAAGGGATCCTTCCTTGCTTTCAGGCATGACATCACTCTCCCCTGGTGGGAGGCATGGTCACTGTGGCAACCAAACTCCTGGGGTGCCACATTTCCGCATGTGTTCATTGAACACATTGTACATTGTACATTGCACTGGTGATATTTTTCTTGTGGAGACTCACATCTCCGCAAGATAAATAGACATACTACGGCCTGGAAAGACGTACTGCATGTACGTCTCTGCAGGTAAGCCGGAGGCATCTCAGCACGCATAGTGGGCATGGGATTTCTTGAAATCCCATCCACTATGCTCTAACATCTGGACGCTGTGGGTTGGACGCTACGGATGTATGCAACTTCCAACCCACAGCATTTACTGACCGTGGGAGCATACCCTGAAAGTATTGATATGCTGCAGATTTGAAAGTGCTTCAAATGTGCAAGGCAAAACTAAGCAACATGTGCATAAGACTTCAGGAATCTCATCCACCTAGTTGGTACTAGGAAATACTGTAGTTTTTGCTGCAAGTAACACAGGAAATACTTAAAGGGAACCTGTCACCTCTGTATGCCGCTATAAGATGCGGCCACCGCCTTTCAGGACTTATCTACAGCATTCTGTAATGCTGTAGATAAGCTCCCAGTCCGACCTGAAAGATAAGAAAAAGAGGTTTCATTATACTCACCCAGGGGGGGCGGTCCAATGCGGTCCAGTCCGATGGGTGTCGCAGGTCCGGGTCCGATGTCTCCCATCTTCATGCGATGTCGTCCTCCTGCTTGCTTCATGTCGTGCAGGCATAGTGATCTGCCCTGTTGAGGGCAGAGCAAAGTACCGTACTGCAGTGCGCAGGTGCTGGGCCTCTCTGACCTTTCCCGGCACCTGCGCACTGCAGTACTTTGCTCTGACCTCAACAGGGCAGATCAGTACGCCTGCGCAGGAGCGCGACCCAAAGCGAGCAGGAGGACAGAATTGCATGAAGATGGGAGGTGCCGGACCCGGACCTGCGACATCCATCGGACCGGACTGCATCGGACTGCTCGCCCGGGTGAGTATAATAAAACCTCTTTTTCTTATCTTTCAGGTCGGACCGGGGGCTTATCTACAGCATTACAGAATGTAATGGTCGTATTTAGTGCAATGGCGATTTTGCAAGTTTTTCCACCCACAATGATTGGAGAGATCTATAATTTTTATCATAGCTACACTTCAAGTGTGAGAGAAAGAATCTAAAAAAAATGCAGTAAATTACATTGTATGATTTTTACATAACTGATTTGCATTTTATTGCATGAAATAAGTATTTAATCCAATAGAAAACAGAACTTAATATTTGGTACAGAAACCTTTGTTTGCAATTACAGAGGTCAAACATTTCCTATGGTTCTTGAACAACTTTGCACATGCTGCAGCAGTGATTTTGACCCACTCCTCCACAGAAATCTTCTCCAGATCTTTCAGGTTTCGGGGCTTCCGCTGGGCAACATTGAGTTTTGGTTCCCTCCCAAGATTTTCCCTTTGGTTTCAGGAAAGGAGCTTAAAATGCTTCTTACGGAGCCACTCCTTACTTGCCCTGGCTGTATGTTTTGGGTCATTGTCATGCTGGAAGACCCATCAATGACCCATCTTCAATGCTCTTACTGAGGGAAGCAGGTTGTTGGCCAAAACCTCGCAACACATGATCTCATCTATCCTCCCTTCAATACAGTGCAGTCGTCCTATCACCTTTTTCAGAAAAGCATCCCCAAAGTATGATGTTTCCCCATCATGCTTCACAGTTGAGACAGTGTTCTTGGGGTTGTACTTCTCCTTACCCATTCATTCAAACATGGCAAGTTTTGGCAAGTTCTATTTTGGGCCCGTCTGACCACATGACTTGTCATGCCTCCTCTGGATCATTCAGATGGTCATTAGTGCACTTCAAACGGGCCTGGGCATGTGCTGCTATGAGCAGGGTGACCTTGCGTGCCCTGCAGGATTTTAATCCTTTACGGCGTCATGTGTTACTAATGGTAATGTTTGAGACTGCGGTCTCAGCTCTCTTTAGGTCATCGACTAGGTCCTCCCTTGTAGTTCTGGGCTGATTTCTGACCTTTATCAGAATCAACCTTACCCTACGAAAAGAGATTTTGCATGGAGACCCAGACTGAGGAAGATTGACAGTCATCTTGTGTTTCTTCCATTTTCTAATAATTGTGCCAACAGTTGTTACCTTCTCACAAAGCTACTTGTCTATTGTCATGTAGCCCATCCCAGCCTTTGTGCAGGTCTACCATTTGGTCCCTGATGTCCTTAGACAAGTCTTTGATCTTGTTCATGGTGGAGAGGTTGGAGTGTGATTGATTGTGTGGACAGGTGTCTTTTATAGAGGTAATGAGTTCAAACAAATGCAACTAATCACTTTACCCTCCAAGGTGGTTTGCACGTTAATGACCAGGCCAATTTTTACAATTCTGAACACTGTCACTTTATGAGGTAATAACTCTAGAAGACTTCAACAGAGATTGTTTTTTGATGACATATTATACTCCATGATAGTGGTAAAATTTCTTTGATATGACTTCGATGTGAATACTTCTCCGTCCAATTATGACAAGAGCATTCTTAAAGTGATACCTTTATTGGCTAACCAGAAAATTATATGTTCGCAAGCTTTCAGAGCGCAAAAGCTAACACGGTACCACAATATAATTTATTATTGTACACTTTGATATGACTTGTATTTATTTGTGAAAAAAATGAAATTTGGCAAAAATTTGGAAAATGTTGCAATTTTCAAACTTTAAATTCTTATGCCCTTAAATCAGAGAGATATGTCACACAAAATAATTAATAAATAACATTTCCCACATGTCTATTTTACATAAGCACAATTTTTTAAACATTTTTTTCTTAGGAAGTTATAAGAATTAAAAGTTAATCAGGGATTTCTTATTTTTCGAACAAAATTTACAAAATCATTTATCTTAGGGACCATGTTACATTTGAAGTAACTTTGAGGGATCTATATGACAGAAAATACCCAAAAGTGACACCATTCCAAAAACTGCAACTCTCAAGTGCTGAAATCCACATTCAAGAAGTTTATTAACCCTTCAGGTGCTTCACATGAATTTTTGGAATGTGGAAAAAAAATTTAACTTTTGTTTGCAAAAATTTTAATTTAGACCCAAACGTTTTTATTTTCACAAGGTTAACAGTAAAAAATGTACCCCAAAAGTTGTTGTGCAATTTCTCCAGAATACGCCAATATCTCATATAAGGGAAAAAACTATTGTTTGGGCACACGGCAGGTCTCGAAAGGGAATGAGCGTCATTTGGCACTTTGAATGCAAAATTTACTAGAATCGTTAGCAGACGCCATGATCCGTTTGGAAAGCCCCTCGTGCCTAAACAGTAGAAATTGCTCACAAGTGACCCCGTTTTGGAAACTAGACCCTCAAGGAATGTATTTAGATGTGTGGTGAGCATCTTGAACCCCCAGGTGCTTCACACAAGTATATACGGTTGAGCCGTGAAAATAAAAAAAATCACATTTTTCCCACAAAAAAATGCTTTTGCGCCTCAAATGTTGCATTTTCATAAGGGTAAGGCTGGAGTCACACTTAATGTATAAAAAAATCGGTCCGATTTTGACGGCCGAGAACTGCACAAATGTTTCCCGAACAGTGATCCGTGTGTAATCCGTTTGCAATGCGAGGATCCAATTTCCTTGCATCTAAGTATCCATGTGATATCCGTATGGCATGCATATGCCGTTATTTTCTCGCAGACTTGCAAAATGCACATTTAACTGATCCATGGCCTGAAATATTTGTCAAAACATATATATATATGTGGACGGGGATTACTCGCTTTGCTGGTCTTGGAGGTAAACACTGGCACGCTCAGGGTTAAAACAACAATCCATTTGGTGTATTACAGCAGCCATTACACAAAATGTAGTCTCTTCCTGACCCTGGTTAACACCACACGGACCCCTGTCCGTTACCTGTTGGTGTCGGCCACACAGGTTCCTGGAGGCCTCTTAGCTTCAAAGGTATCCAATAAACATCAAAACACAGTCTCTTTCTCACAAATCCTTCTCACGGGCATGAACACAGTCTTTCTCTGACCCCGGTCAGCATACCACAGACTCCTGTCTGTCACCTGTTGGCCACGCAGGTTCCCAGATCCCTCTTATCTGCAGAGGTATCCAATAAACATTTCTCTCTGACCCCAGTCAGTATCACTCACGGTTTTCAAGACCGTCTGTTATGAGCTCAGTTGCAACAACTTTATTAAATAATGGATTGCAACCGAACCCGGGGTCCGCGATGCAGTTAAAGTCACTGCTGCCGAACACCCCTTGGGTATGAGGGTAAAACTGACAACAGAAATATGCTAATTATACATCTCCCCTAGTGTGGAGTAACACAGGTGAGATCTAATATTATATTTCTGTTGTCAGTTTTACCCTCATACCCAAGGGGTGTTCGGCAGCAGTGACTTTAACTGCATCGCGGACCCCGTGTTCGGTTGCAATCCATTATATATTAAAGTTGCTGCAACCGAGCACATAACAGCCCGGCCAGAGATAATTGTCAACCGACTGTCTCTGATGGGACGATTTCTCTCTCGCACAAGAGGTACAAGATTGGACATATTTTTTAACGTAATGCGGCAACCGAGGCCACCAATACGACCGTTGGAGAAACTTAGTGGTACGTTTGACTCCGGTTTTAGTGGCATGTGCCCAAGAGAGCACCTTATTTTGTAATTTAGGAGGAACGAACATCTTCCCGGGAGGGACCTGGTCTAAGGTCATAGGTGCCACCGTCCGCATTCTCACCCCCGAAATTAATTTCCCCCATGTTCGAGTTAATGTGTGGATTGTGACAACGTAGCCATGGAAAACAAAAGAAGGCCAGCGCTCCATCCAGGTGTATAATGTAGAAAAGGTCTTTTATTCAGCCATAAGACAACGTTTCGAACACAGTAGGTCTTTATCAAGTATACACAATACATACAAAAGGGCGGATTTAAATAGCATAGGGCTGTGAATCAGCACCAATCATAAAATACATACGCCCACTTAAATATACATACACAATGAAAACAATGAAAAAACAGAAATCAGACCTACAAAGATATTGTATCGGTTAAAGCTAAACATGTACACACATATCAATAATTAATATATAGGCAAGTCCACATGATATTCTATTCCATCAATAAGTGGTTTTCTTATGTTGTCATGATGATGTGGATTATTCAGATTAGTCCTTCATTAACATCCATCTAATCGAGCCAATCAGGGATCAGACAAAAACTGCGCCAAGTTACGCAGAAT
>JARQOD010000002.1:243097460-243214786 GCA_033576555.1 Oophaga sylvatica | reverse complement strand
GGATGGAAGCGCGTCACACTAATAGATCACTGTTAATTTCAATTGAATGGAGCTGCACCAATTCCACAAAATAAAATAAAAAAAAAGAGTCAGTGAGTGACACGTGCAGATGCCTACAAACAGCGGTGATGCAGAGCAAACTGCAGCGTCACCTGCACTCTCACACACACACCTTGCACAGAGCTGTTAAAACAACACTGCAAGGCAAAAGGAAGCTTTACACAGCGGTTGGTAAACTAGCCTGCCTAAAGCACAGTACACAAAATCGCAATCTCTAACTGTCCCTCAGAGTCAGCAGAGCAGCGTTCTGTCCCTAACTGAGTTCACAGCACAGTGACGCTAAAATGGCGGCGGCGCCTTTTATAGTGCATTCTGACATCATTTCAGCAGCCAATCACAGCCATGCCATTAGTTAAGATGACCGCAGCATTACAGGATGTGCCCACACTTCGTAGGATTCCTCATTGGCTGACTAAAATCACAGTGCCTCTCAAAGAATTATGGGAACTTCCGATTCCGGTATACGATATAGGAAAAATATTGGAACTAAGTATCGGAATTCCGATACAGCGAATATCGGCCGATACCCGATACTTGCGGTATCTGAATGCTCAACACTACTCATCACTAATTATTACTAAATCTGTGTTTGCATTAAATAGGCTGAAAGAGGTTGGATAAAGTACTAGAAAACCTAATTGTGTCAGACATGCCTTTTGGGGGTAATTGAAGGTTTTGCAGGACAGTCGACTCTTGGCAAATCCATTGTTGAGGAAAGTTAACAGAGATGACAAATATAAGTTTTAAAATATCTGCTCATCTTTAACAATAAATCATTTTCTTTTATATTCTACCTATTATATAGTAGTCTAATTTATAGTTATTGAAAAGCTTGAGAGAAAAATGTGATACATGCTTAATAATAATTTTGTGGTTTTACTTTCCATCTGCTGTATTTGCAGTTTACACAATAATAGATTCTCTTTATTCATCTAATCAATTTATTGATGAAAGTCAAAGGTTATTTAACCCAGTAAAAATCAAGAGGATAAACAAGTGACACTGTCACATTTAATTCTCTGTAAAATCAATAGAGTTATCATTTAGTAAACAATGCAACATACCATGCAATGCAAAATATGTGTTTAAAATGTTTAGTGAAATAAGAATAGTAATGCACATGTAAATTAATTATGTCCTATATGGAAGGATGTGATTAAAATATCGTACCTCATATTTCTTAAAAAGTGCTTTTTAAAATCCTCTTATTCTTCTTTCTTTTCATATCATTATTGTCTCCAGCTTTATTAAACTTGACCACTTTAAGCAAAATAAGAAAATAAGACTGTTTTGTCTTCCTTAAAAATTTCACCAATGAATTATATGTTCTTCCTTCTTAAATTCTATGAACTTATAATTTATTTTTAGTTACATAATTCTATGGACCTAAAATTACTTTCATAATGCAACTTTTTAGAATTAAAGCTGTTTTTAGTCTACAAAGTAGAAATCACCGTCCAAATCACACATGACATGACATACAGTATGAAAGTAACAGTTTTTGAACATATGATGCTAACTCACAGAACTGTTCTAGATGACTAGTTTAGATTCTCATTTCATTTGCACCCTTACACTTTAAACCTTGCTTTTATAATTGTCAGCTGTTTTAGGGAACTTCCCATCTGACAACCAGTTTAGCACATGCTCTTGTGTAGAGAGGAGCTCAGTCGCTGACTACTACGTATAAAACTTTGTAGACCTTACATTATCAGACTCTGCTATCTGTGCATGCTATGTATAGAATCTAGTGATGAACGAGCACTAAAATGCTCCGATGCTCGTTATTCGGGTAGAGCACATTGGAATACTCGGTACTCGACCGAGCAACGAGCCCAATCTATTCTATTATTTCTAAACACTCTTTTTGGTGATTACTTGGTATCTCCATTCATACTGCACCCACACACACAAATGATACACCATTTGAAAGGCAAACTTGCCCCTTCAGCAAGAAAATAGCCAAACAACCACACATCCACGATTTGATCACAAAATATAGTTTAAACATTAATTTTCATAAACCTGCAGTAAGGAAAAATGACCTGCAGGTGGCATCACAGTGCCCAAAGCACACTACCACAAAGCTGCTTACAGACATCACAAACAAATCCAAAAATTTGCCTTGGGGCTTTCCAGCTTGCCGAACTGCTTGCCCAACCTATTTTAGCCGAATTTGGGGATTGCACACTTCACTGCAGGTGAGGCACATATGCAAACACATTTATAAACATGCACTGCCTATTGAATTGCACACTTGCTCCATTCATACTCCACCCACATAAACAAATGATACACAATTTGAAAGGTCAAATTACTTGCAGGTGGCAGCACACTACCCCAAAGCACACTACCATAAAGCTGCTTACAGACATTGGAGGATTGCACACTTCACTGCAGGTGAGTCACATATGTAAACACATTTGTATACATGCACTGCTTTTTCGGTGATTACTTCGACCCACACACATAAATGGTGAGTCACATATTCAAACATATTTGTAAACATGCACTGCTTTTTCGCAGATTACTTCGCCCCACACACAAATGATACACCATTTGAAAGGTAAACTTGCTCCCTTCAGCAAGAAAAGAACCAAACAAACCATACATTCACAATTTTATCACTAAATACAGTTTAAACATTTAATTTCATAAACCTACAGAAAGACACAATGACCTGCAGGTAGCACCTCAAACAGAAGACATTTTTTGGCCTCTACTTATCAAACAAATTTATTGTGTTACCAAGCTACATATATAAATACCTGTCTGTGTTCATCATCTCATGAAATACATTTACATTTGACCAGCATACTTTTTAAGAAATTGCCTGCGCCCCCAATGACCAATGTGCAAAAATTTTGCACGGCCAAGCTAGTAAGTCTATAGAAAAACGGGCATTTTTGCCGCGATCCCCGCAGGGGTAATTTAAATGTTTAAAACCGTCTGTAAATGATGGAAACACTGCTCAAATGACAAGGGAACATCATGGGAATGCCCCTGGAAGCATTTCTGACTCCCAGGTCACAGCTGTGAGCAATGTTGTCAGAGTCTTATGCCATTTTTACAGGCACACCAAAAAACATACAAAAACAACACCAAAATGGATTTCCTGGGAAATATGTCAAGGAACATCCTTTCCAGGCTAATGACTTTTATATAAGGCAAAATAATGAACCCAAAAGTAGCGTTTTTGATGCGTTCTTCAAAGTTACCATTGCTTTCAACCATACAAATGCATTTACTGTGAAATGCCATTGTAGCATTTAACAACCTTTGCTGGCCATGTGGTGTGTGACACATCATCAGACACATCTTGTTTCATTTATGAAGGAGGGACTCTTAACCCCTTCACCCCCAAGGGCGGTTTGCACGTTAATGACCGGCCAATTTTTACAATTCTGACCACTGTCTCTTTATGAGGTTATAACTCTGGAACGCTTCAACGGATATGCACGATTCTGAGACTGTTTTCTCGTGACATATTGTACTTCACGTTAGTGGTAAAATTTCTTCGATATAACTTGCGATTATTTTTGAAAAAAATGCAAATATGGCAAAAATTTTGAAAATTTTCAATTTTCAAACTTTGAATTTTTATTCCCTTAAAACAGAGAAATATGTCACACAAAATAGTTAAGAAATAACATTTCCCACATGTCTACTTTACATCAGCACAATTTTGGAATCAAAATTTTTTTTTATTAGGAAGTTATAAGGGTTAAAAGTTGACCAGCGATTTCTCATTTTTACAACAAAATTTACAAAGCCATTTTTTTTAAGGGACCACCTCAAATTTGAAGTCACTTTGAGGGGTCTATATAGCAGAAAATACCCAAAAGTGACACTATTATAAAAACTGCACCCCTCAAGGTACTCAAAACCGCATTCAAGAAGTTTATTAACCCTTCAGGTGCTTCACAGGAGCTAAAGCAACGTGGAAGGAAAAAATGAATATTTAACTTTTTAGCCACAAAAAGATTTTTACAAACTTTTTTTTTTATATTCACAAGGGTAAAAGAAGAAAATGGACAGATAGAGTTGTTGTGCAATTTCTCCTGAGTACGCCAATACCCCAAAAGTGGGGGAAAACCACTGTCTGTGCGCACAGCAGAGCTCATAAGGGAAGGAGCGCCGTTTGACTTTTTCAAACTAAAATTGGCTGGAATTGAGATTGGATGCCATGTTGCGTTTGGAGAGCCCCTGATGCGCCTAAACAGTGGAAACCCCCCATAAGTGACACCATTTTGGAAACTAGACCCCCTAAGGAACTTATATAGATCTGTTGTGAGCACTTTGAACCCCCAAGTGTTTCACAAAAGTTTATAATGCCTGGTGTGAAAAAAAAAAAGAAACAATTTTCCACAAAAATGATTTTTTAGTCCCAAATTTTTGATTTTTCCCAAGGAAATTGGACCCCAAAAGTTGTTGGCAAATTTGTCCTGAGTATGCTGATACCCAATATGTGGGGGGGGGAACTGTTTGGGAGCACGGCAGGGCTTGGAAAGGAAGTAGTAACGTTTGGAATGCAGACGTTGATGGGGGTCATGTTCTGTTTGCAGTGCCCCAGATGAGCCTAAACAATAGAAACCCCCCACAAGTGACCACATTTTGGAAACTAGACCCCCTAAGGAACTTATCTAGAGCTTTGGTGAGCACTTTGAACCCCAAGTGCTTCACACAAGTTTATAATGCCCGGCATGAAAATAAAAAATCCTATTTTTTTCCCACAAAAATTATTTTTAGTCACTAATTTTTATTTTCCCAAGGGTAACAGGAGAAATTGGACCACAAAAGTTGTTGTCCAATTTGTCCTGAGTACGCTGATACCCGATATGTGGGTGGGAACCACTGTTTGGGCGCACGGCAGAGCTCGAATGGAAGGAGCACCATTTGACTTTTTCCAACCAAATTGGCTGGAATAGAGATTGGACGCCATGTTGCATTTGAAGAGCCCCTGATGTGCCTAAACAGTGGAAACCCCCCACAAGTGACCCCATTTTGGAAACTAGACCCCCTAAGGAAAATTATCTAGATCTTTAGTGAGCAATTTGAACCCCCAAGTGCTTCACACAAGTTTATAACGTAGAGCCGTAAAATTAAAAAAATCATATTTTTTCCACAAAAATGATCTTTTCACCCAATTTTTATTTTCCCAAGGGTAACAAGACTCCAAAAGTTATTGTGCAATTTGTCCTGAGCATGCTGATACCACATATGTGAGGGTAAACCACTGTTTGGGTGCATGGCAGAGTTTGGAAGGGAAGGAGCGCCGTTTGACTTTTTCAACGCAGAATTGGCTGGATGCCATGTCGTGTTTGGAGAGCTCCTGATCTGCCTAAACAGTGAAACCCCTGGCAAATGACACCATTTTGGAAACTAGACCCCTCAAGGAACTTATCTAGATGTGTGGTGAGCACTTTGAACCCCAAGTGTTTCACAGAAGTTTATAACGTACAGCCGTAAAATAATTTTTTTTTTTTTACAAAAATTTTTTCATCCCCAATATTTTATTTTCACAAGGGTAACAGGAGAAATTGGACCCCAAAAGTTGTTGTCCAATTTGTCCTGAGTACGCTGATACCCAATATGTGGGAGAAAACTACTGTAGGGTACACGTTAGGGCTCGGAAGGGAAGTAGTGACGTTTTGGATTGCAGACTTTGATGGAATGCTCTGGGGCGTCATGTTTGCATTTGGAGAGCCCCTGATGCGCCTAAACAGTAGAAAACCCCCCACAAGTGACCCCATTTTGGAAAATAGACCCACAAGGAACTTATCTAGATGTGTGGTGAGCGCTATGAAGCCCCAAGTGCTTCACAGAAGTTTATAACGTACAGCCGTAAAAACAAAAAAAAAATCATTTTTTTTTAAAAAATGATATTTTTGCCCCCAGTTTTTTATTTTCACAAGGGTAACAGAAGAAATAGGACAAATTGCACAATAACTTTTGGGGTCCAGAGTACGCTGATACGCTGATGGGCGCATGGCAGAGCTCAGAAGGGAAGGAGCACCGTTTGACTTTTTCAACGCAGAATTGGCTGGAATTGAGATCAGACGCCATGTCACATTTGGAGAGCCCTGATGTGCCTAAACAGCGGAAACCCCCCAATTCTAACTCCAACCCTAACCCCAACACACCCCTAACCCTAGTCCCAACCCTAACCACAAACCTAACCCTAACACACCCCTATCCCTAATCCCAACCATAACCCTAATACTAACTTTAGCGCCAACCCTAACCCTAACTTTAGCCGCAACCCTAACCTTAACCATAACCCTAATGGGAAAATCGAAATAAATACATTTTTTTAATTTTATTATTTTTCCCTAACTAAGGGGGCGATAAAGGGGGGTTTGATTTACTATTTAGGCCGGCGTCACACTGCCGAGTTTGATGCGAGTTAGTCGCACGACTTTCTCGCATCAACACCCGGCAGGGCCGCCCGCTCTCAGACCCGAGTGTGCGGCAGCATAGAAATACATGCAGCCGCACACTCTGGTCCGAGAGCGGGCGGCCGTGCCGGGTGTTGATGCGAGAAAGTCGTGCGACTAACTCGCATCAAACTCGGCAGTGTGACGCCGGCCTTATAGCGGGTTTTTATGATTTGCAGCTGTCACGCTAAAAGACGCTTTTTATTGCAAAATATAGTTTTTTGCATCGCCACATTTTGAGAGCTATAATTTTTGCATATTTTGGCCCACAGAGTCATGTGAGGTCTTATTTTTGCGGTATGAGTTGACGTTTTTTTTGGGAGGTTAGAATGAACAAAAATCAGCATTTCATGAATTTCTTTTGGGGGAGGCGTTTATACCGTTCCGCGTGTGGTAAAATTGATAAAGCAGTTTTATTCTTCGGGTCAGTACGATTACGGCGATACCTCATTTATATCATTTTTTTATGTTTTGGCGCTTTTGTAGAATAAAAACAATTTCAATAAAAAATTATTATTTTTGCATCGCTTTATTCTGCGAGCTATAACTTTTTTTTTTTTTGCTGATGATGCTGTATAGCAGCTCCTTTTTTGCGGGACAAGATGACGTTTTCAGGGGTACCATGTTTATTTATATCGGTCTTTTTGATCGCGTGTTATTCCACTTTTTGTTCAGCGGTATGATGATAAAGCACTGATTTTTTGCTTTGTTTTTATTTTTTATTTTTTAAGGGGTTCACAAAAGGGGTTAACTAGTGGGACAGTTTTATAGGGGGGTCGTTACGGACGCGGCGATACCAAATATGTGTACTTTTATTGTTTTATTTTTTTTATTTGCAGGAAGAAATGAATTTATTGGGGAATATTTTTTTTTATTTTTGGAAATTTTTTTTACACATGTTTATTTTTTTTTTTAACTTTTTTACATTGTCCCAGGTGGGACATCACTGTAAAATGTCAGATCGCTGGTCTCACAGTGTGCACAGCACTCTTTGAGACCAGCGATCTCACAGGCAGCGCTGCAGGCTTCTCAGTGCCCCCTCCCCTGCGCGATGCTCCCCTGTGCCCCGGTACACCGCGATCATGTTTGATCGCGGTGTGCCAGGGGTTAATGTGGCGGGAGCGGTCCGTGACCGCTCCTGGCACACAGTCTCGGGTGTCAGGTGTGATAATCAGCTGACACCCGCGGCGATTAGCTGCGCTCCCCCGGGAGCGCAGCTGATCGCTATGACGTACTATCCCGCCATGGTCAGATTGTCACGGGTTTCATGGACGGGATAGTACGTCGATGTCAGAGAGGGGTTAAAACCACAAAGCCAATTTTTAATAGGGGCCATCAATCGGCATTACTATTCTTAAAAGGCCAATATTAAACAGTGGTCTCCTATACTGTTATGCCTATGAATGAGTGGCTGTATTGCCAAAAATTAGGATGCACCCCAATACCTTTTTGATGAGACAACACAGGAGGGCCTCATGAAAAAGTGTTCCAATTATAAGAAAATAGGTCTCCCATAGTGTTAGCCATGCATTAAATCCAAGGCCTAACTGCAGCAAAGTAACATCACCCGAAAAGCTTTGAACCCAGGTACTGGATGACCACAGGAAAACCAAGTTCACATTACTCTTTTGCCACTGCCATACTGTTAGCTTCTGCATTGAATGCAAGGCCCGACCTGCATCAAATTTAAACTCATCCCAAAAAGACTTTGAACCGACCTAGTAGATGTACACAGAAAACCAAGTTCACATTACTCTTTTGCCATGGCCATACTGTTAGTTTATGCATTGAATGAAAGGCCGACCTGCATCAAATTCAAAAACCCCCCCAAAAGGCTTTTAACCGACCTAGTAATGTGCCCCAAGAAAACCAAGTTCACATTACTCTTTGCCACTGACATACTGTTAGTTATGCATAAAAAAGGCCCCTGCATCAAATTCAATGCACCCCAAAAAGGCATGAACAACGATGAACAGAAACCAACTTCACATTCTCTTTTGCCCAGGCCATACGTTATTATCATTAAGAAGGCCCGGCCTGCATCAAATCAAAGCCCCAAAAAAAGGGTTTGAACGACTGAGAATGTACACAGGAAAACCAATTCACATTTACTCTTTTTCCACTGCCCTAATGTTAGTTTATGCATTGAATGCAAGCCCGCCCGGCCTGCATCAAATTCAAACGCACCCCAAAAAAAACTTTGAACCAAACCCAGGGATGTACACAGAAAACCAAGTTCACTTACTCTTTTACGACTGCCATAATGTTAGCTCTGCATTGAATGCAAGCCCGCCCGCATCAAATTCAAACACACCCCAAAAAAACTTTGAACCGACCAGTGGATGTACACAAAAACCAATTCACTTTATTCATTTTGTTCTCCATCCTGTTAGCCTTGCATTGAATGCAAGGCCCGCCCAGCACCAAAAACACCACCCCAAAACCTTTGAACCCACGACTTCATTTCACCTGAAAGCATTTTTCCCTATTAAATTTTGTTACTCCCAATTGTTTGGCTACGCAGTGAATATTTGAGCCTGAAGACCCAGCGGTGACAATTGCATGTTAATTGAGTTGACGATACTTCCGGATACAGTAATATCGGATCGAATGGTATCGCGATACCCAAAAAGTATCGGCGATACCCGATACCGATACCGAAATCCAATGTAAGTCTATGGGAACAAAATATCGAATTAAAAAAAACCCTTCTTGCCTTGTTGGTTAATTGTACATGAAGAAAACAACAAAGATAATGAAATTAGGGGGGGTTTTTGAGGAGACATTAAGATGTTTAAACCCAAAAATGGAATAGCATTAATTTTTTTTTTTTTAAAAAATGTTCGGATTGACGAAGAAATTGAAAAAGTTGTTAACCTTTTTTAATTTTGGCAAAATGTAGTTTCACAACTTCCAGCTCTTCACCTTTTTTAACTTTTGCCACACTTTCCCCTTCATAATCTTCAGCACATATCTTTTTCATCAAATTTTTCTTCATCTTCACCTTCTTTATCTTCTTAAACTTCTCTATTCATTTTTTTTGTTAACATTACTCAATTGTTCTTTAAAACATTTTCTTCTTTCATATTCTACTTCTTCATCTTCTTCCTTCACTTCTTCATCATTTCTTATTTGTGACGAATTCCTGTACTTGTAACTGAAAAAATATAAATTTTTCATCCTCCCGTTCTTGCTGTCACAAAAGATTTAAATTAAACATATTTGTCCGTTTTTCAGTTTAGCCTGCAGCAGCAGGCATTTTCGGGGCACCACGGGGGAACGGACCCCCCCAACACTGCTTAGCTTTTCTGCTTAGAATTTAGAGCATATATTTTGCTCTTCATTTTGGTCTTATTCATGTTTTTTCTCTTTTGATCTTCGCTTATTGTTCTTCTGTCTCTTTTTCGTATCTTGTATTTTCTTAACTTTCTTTGTCCTGTTGGTGATCTTCTTCTGGTAATTTTTTTTTCTTCTTTGTATGGTGTCAGCTGGTTGGCTTGATCTCGTCGTCCTTGGGTCGTCATCTTCTTCGGGTGGTCATCAGGGTCTCTATTCTTGTTGAATCCAGAGTGATTTTCCCAAAAAAACATTTAAAAAATTTCAATTTGTAAATGTAGCTGAAGGTACAAGAAGGCTGATAACTTCCGAGAACCACTGACGTTACGAACCCGGGTGGGATCAGATGGTACAAGAGATAATGGGAAATAAAAAGGACCAGCTGAACTGGCTGGAACCCGGAGGGGCAGCAAAGGAAAAGACCAATGGCACAACCGAGGACCACGACGTTACTGGGACACGTTACTAAGCAGGAGGACCTGGCTCCAAACACACCAAGGACCAGCAGACGTTGCTGAACTCGGATACCGAGATGGAGGCACCTAGGCCAAAGGCACTGCGAGAACCAGTTTACGTACTGGAACCCGGGCGGTACAGAAGGTACAAGAGCCAATGCAAGTAACGAGGACCAGCTGACTGTGCTGGAACCCGGAGGGGCAGCAAAGGAAAAGAGCCAATGGCACAACCGAGGACCACTGACGTTACTGGGGCACGGTTACAAGCAGGGGGTACCTTGCCCAAAGCACTAACCAAGGCCAGCAGACGTTGCGGAACTCGGGTTACCGAGATGGAGGCACCTAGGCCAAAGGCACTGCGGAGAACCACTGACGGTACGGAACCCGGACGGGTACCAAAGGCACCCATGAAAATTAAGTTGACAGCCCCAAGCCGTCCGCAGTTACCGAATCACACATCCACGTGGGTGCTTGTCCTATTGTAAACAACTGAAACAGGGTTTATTTACATATCCCACAGCACACATAGAACACCTAAATGCAGGCACCATGATCGGCTAACCCAATGCAAACACGGGCAAACTTATTGGAGGCTAATTGACGTTGACACGCCAAAACACTGTCGTCTGTAACCAGGCTGGGCAGAGCAGTACCCGTGCCAATACTTCCGAGCAACAACTGGGGTTGTTGAGCCCGGGAGAAAGAGAACAGGGGGGGAGCAGCAGGACTGTTTGCCGTACACACAGAGGGGAACAGCTGACATTTCTGAACCCCCCGTAACACAGGAGCAATGTTTACTGTGCTAAAACCCGCACTTTCCCAGCAACACGGGGGTTGGAGCCCAGGGATGGAAGAGAACATGGGGGCGCAGGACTGTTGCCATAAAAACACAGCAGGGAACAGCTGACATTACTGAACCCCAGTAACACAGGAGCAAGGTTACTGTGCTAACACACTTCCGCCCAAAAACGGCGGTGTTGGGGCCCAGGGATGAGAAGAGAACAGGGGGAGGCAGCAGGACTGTTTGCCGTACACACAGCAGGGAAACAGCTGACATTCTGAACCACATAACACAGGACAAGTGTTGACTGTGCTAACACACTTCCAGCAACAACTGGCGGTGTTGGAGCCCAGGGCCCAAAGGGGGAGTTTAAATACTAATCAAGTATTTTTTCCCTTTTTACGTTCAATAAAAATGTCTTACCCAAACAAGAAAAGATAACCTTTACTACCATAAGATGATGATTTCAGTTTAAAAAAATCTAATAAATAAAGAATTGACAAACATAAACGCATACATTAACATGTTGAACAGCAATGTAAACCACAAAATAAATTGGTTAAGGAATCTGCTATACGGTTGTAAATAAAAGCATACAAGTACATATCAGAATACATTAATGATGGATAAGTAAGAGTATGTACACCATTTTTATTGTATAGACAATGAATGTCTGACTTCAAAACATCATCAGCATTACAAGTTATCTGTGACATTCATAAAATGTTACATTTGCTGAATAATGTCACTAAACAGTTTATAAAAATTATACAATTTCCATCATGTAATACTCATAATATGTGCCAATAATCATTTTTATTAACAAACATAACCTTTAAAAAGTGCATAGTGCATAGTGAAAATTGCTATTTATGCCTGACTGTCGACTTGCAAGCATGACAACGGATAGATAAGGTATATATAGATGAGACTGCATAGCCACAGATGGTGAATGGCGATGTAATACTGTACCTCAATAAAGTGTGCGTCACTACTACATAAATTTTTTTATATAGCTTTATAAACAGGGTACGTGCATGTTCGCTTGCGCCTTTGTTTGGACGCACAGACTGCCTTCCTGCTGTGACGCGTTGGGTAGTGAACAATTGTGTGCAGTGTTCACTGTAGTCTGAGGTTTTCATTTTTGGAGTGCAGATCACGCTCCAGTTAGTTCTTCAACCACTGCTGGTTGTAGTCTGCTGAGCGTGTGTCACTGCCTAATCCTTGACATTTTTCTCTAATTGTTGCTGCTCCATTCTATTTCAAATAACTCAAATCTATTAGTGTGACGCGCTTCAATCTGTATCCAATACATTGGTTGCAAACACTATAGAAGTACACAAAGGGGCCTTTCACACCTAGTGAACAGTTGTGTGCAGTGTTCACTGCAGTCTCTGCGGAATAACCACACTTAGGCCTTATAACTTTTCTGACTTTCTTTATCAATCTACCAAGATGAAGAAGGCAGGGAGTAAGGCACGTGGTCGTGGCCGTGGAGTTTCAGCAGGGAGAGGACGTGGGGATTCTGTGGCTGCTGCCGCCCCCAGTGACACAGCATCCACCAGTTTTCCCCGTGAGCGTTCCTTTATGCGCACTTTTGTAGGAGTTCGGCGTACTCCCCTGCTGCGGGAAGAACAGATTGAAGCCGTTGTTGGTTGGATGGCAGCCAATGCATCGACTTCAATTGCTTCCACCTCCTCTCAGGACCACAGCACTGTTGAGCAACCATCTGTCTCTTCACCGCCTGCCAAATTGCCCAGGCAGTCAGAGAGTTCTGTACAGGAGCCAGCTGAGTCTCTGCTTCTGTACTCAGAATCTGTTGGCTTGCAAACAGGGGCCCAGCCAAGCAGCATTCTGGAATGTGAAGAAGAGGAGTATGCAGTGATGCGCAACAGCTGTGTCTCTCTGAATCTGAAGAGGCGGGTGAGCCAGTGCCGATGGTCAGCACACCGCAGAACGCATCTGATGATGATGAGACTCAGTGCCAGTTTCTGTTGAGCATGGTGCTGGCCAGACCACCCAACAGCAGCAGGTGTTGGAAGAGGGTACTGGAGATGATGAGGTTCAAGATCCAACATGGCTGAAGAACTGGAAGGTGGTGGGAGCAGCTCTGAGGAAGAGATTGCCCCAACGGTACAAACAGGAGGGAGAGTTAGGCTGCAGACTCGGTTGCCTGTAGCCTCCAGTTTGGCACCTGTTCGGAGCAGTTCTCTTCCAAAAGTCAAAACGGGCGCTCCCAGGACTTGCACTGCGTGGTCCTTTTTTGACACACTTGCAGATGATATTTGCTATGTCAAATGCAAGCTGTGTAATCAAAAAGTAAAAAGAGGTAAAAGTGTCAGTAACCTCAATACCACTAATATGTGGAAACATGTGCGGACAAAGCACGTAGTTGAGTTACAAAGACACACTGGAGATGTAGGCCAACCTGCAGCAGCACCTACATCTTCAGGTCGTGTTGGAGCCTCTTCCTCCAGCTCACACACAGCTGGTTCGGCTTCCTCACAGGATCGCCATGGAAGAACCTCGGTCACTGTTGTCCAGAGACAAAGTGTTATTCCACCCACAGCATCAAGTTCCCTGTCATCCTCACACTCCCAGGCCACAAAACAGCCATCGGTAGCACAGGCATGGGATAAAAGACGGCCATACTCGGCAAACCATCCACGAGCACAGGCTCTGAATGCTGGCATTGCAAAACTCCTGTACCTTGAAATGCTGTCATTCAGGCTGGTGGAGACTGACAGTTTCCGTAACTTTATATCATTGGCAGTCCCACAATACAATGTGCCAAGCCGATTTCATTTCAGCAGGCAAGCCGTCCCTGGTCTTCAAAAGCATGTTGAGGGAAAAATTAAACATGCGCTACTAAACGCCGTCAGTAGCAAGGTCCACCTGACCACCGATGCGTGGACCAGTACCCATGGCCATGGACGATACCTTTCCCTCACTGCCCATTGGGTCAATGTTGTGGAGCCGGGTACTGATCTTGCGAGTGGCGCTGTACGTGTTCTGCCAACTCCAAGGATTGCAGGAATCAAGTCTGTACACATTGACTCCTCCTCCTACTCCAGTTCCTCAGAATCATCGCTGCAGGAGCCATCACGGTCTACCTCCACATGGACCCGTGAACGCTTACCTGTTGCGACCGATAGCACAGCCGTGGCCAAACGTCAACAGGCCGTCCTGAAATTAATTTCCATGGGGAATCGAAGCCACACAGCGCAGGAGCTCTGGAATGCCATCAAGCAGGAGAGCGACGTGTGGTTTTTTGCCAGTGAATCTCCAGCCAGGCTTGGTAGTGTGTGACAATGGCCGAAATCTGGTGGCAGCTCTGGGCCTTGGCAACCTCACTCACATACCATGTCTGGCACATGTGCTCAACTTGGTCGTGCGGAGTTTTTGGAGAGACTATCCGGATCTTGATGCACTGCTGCACAAGGTCCACCTATAGTGCGCTCACTTGCGACGTTCCAGCATGGCCAGATCGCGCATTGCAGCTCTGCAGCGCAGATTTCGCCTTCCTGAACATCGCATCATATGTGACGTACCCACCAGGTGGAATTCCACGTTACATATGTTGGAGCGGTTGTGTGAGCAGCAGGCAGCAGTAATGGAGTATCAGCTGCATCAGGCGCAATCAACTCGCAAATTGCGCAGTTCACACTTCACCACTACTGAGTGGGCCTCTATAATAATAATAATAATAAGCTTTATTTATATAGCGCCAACATATTCCGCAGCGCTTTACAGTTTAACAGTTTCAGAACACAAGTCATAAGTAACAACGTTAACAATACAATAATTAAAGCAATATAAGCCGCCCCTGCTCGTGAGAGCTTACAATCTACAATGAGGTGGGGGAGATACAAAGTACAGGTGTTTATATACAATGGTGTATTTACAATGATGGTCCAGCCATTTTGAGGGAGTGAGGGATGGATGGAGATAGTGAATTGTTGTAAATGGGTTTGAGATGAGTTCTGAGCAGAGGCTCCCTCTGGTGGTTACAAGCGGTGCTAGTGAAGATTGTGAGGACTGGGAATCAGGTGTTACTGACTGGTCTTATATAAGGGAGTCATTTTCCCATCAGGGTTGCCGGTGATCAATTGTTCTGGTCTGAATCCTTCATTCCAGTTTCCCTTGTAGCCTGCTGTGTCGTGTCTGCATCTCCTGCTTACAGATAAGACTTTGCTTCTTTTGTGTTTGTGCTATATTTTGCATTTTGTTCTGCACTTCTTTGGGGCCTTCAGGGTCCCCTCCGGGGGCTTCTGCCCTCTCAGTTAGTTCAGCCACTGAGTTTTTGTTCTTTTGCTTTTTCCAGTTTTTTCAGTGGCTGCTGTTTTGATTTTGTTACACCAGAGAACTAATTTAGGTGGTAGAAGTCGTGTGATCTCAGGTTATTTTGAAATTAGTAGAGTTGGTGCTTTTCAGGGTTTTCTGGATTGCAGTAAGTACCCTTCCTATCCTTTTCTATTTAGATAGTTTTGGCCCCAGCGTTTGCTCATACTATTTTCTTTCTGTGTCAGTATTTCCTCTTGTCTAACCGCCATTACATGTTTGGGGCTTTCTGTTATCTTTGGGGTTCTGCTCCGGGGCAGATAGCTTTCCTGTTTCTGTCTTTAGGTGTAGTTAGTTTCTCAGGCTGTGACGAGGCGTCTAGGACCAACGTAGGAACGCTCCACGGCTGCCTCTAGTTGTGGTGGTTAGTCAGGGTACTGCAATCTCATAGATTCCAACTGCTCTGGTGTATTGCTTTTTGCCTGCTCTCCTCAGCTACCGAAACATAACAGTATCACCGGCCCAAAAAATTGAAAATTGTATGGTACTCACAGAAGGGAAAAATATTGTGAAAGAAAAAAGGTTGTCAGAGTTGTCAGAGATATTTTTCTGTTTGTTGCATTTTTTTTTTTTTTTCCCTCTGTATCTCTGGTGCTGGGGAGGATCTTTTCTCCCAATGGAGTTTGCACAGTTGTCTGGCCGTGTGGATCAGCTTGCACTGAGGTTCAGAGTATTGCTGCATATCTTGCTAGGTTGCCTGTTGTGGAACCTAGGATCCCCATGCCAGATTTGTTTTTGGGGATCGAGCTAAGTTTCAGAATTTCAAAAATAATTGTAAATTGTTTTTTGCCTTAAAATCTAAGTCCTCAGGAAACGCAGCGCAGCAGGTTCAAATTATCATCTCTCTCCTGCGCGGCGATCCTCAGGATTGGGCTTTTTCCCTGATACCTGGGGATCCTGTTTTGAGTGATGTTGATGCGTTTTTTCATGCTTTGGGGTTATTGTACGATGAGCCTAATGTCACTGATCAAGCTGAAAAAACCTTGTTGGCATTAAATCAGGGGCTTGTTGACGCTGAGTTATACTGTCAGAGATTCCGTAGGTGGGCAGTCCTGACCAAATGGAATGACGACGCTTTGGCGGCCCTTTTCCGGAAGGGTCTGTCAGATAATGTAAAGGATGTTATGGTGGGATTCCCTGTCCCCTCTGGTCTCAATGATTCTATGTCATTAGCGATTCAAATTGACAGACTTTTGCGTGAGCGGGGAAGTATGCGTGGAATGGTGTTGCCTTGTGAACCAGCTTCTGAACCCATGCAGTGTGATAGAGTGGTGTCTGGGGCACAGCGTCATGAGTTTCGAAAGCGCAATGGGTTATGTTTCTACTGTGGTGATGCCTTTCATGCTATTTCAGTCTGCCCTAAGCGGGGAAGACGTTTTGCACGCTCAGTTGTCTTGGGTAGTGTTCAGACTAAGTTTTATTAACTGTCACCCTGATATGCTCTCTGTCCTCATTTTCTGCTCAGGCTTTCGTTGATTCTGGAGCAGCTATTAACCTGATGGATTATGATTTTGCTAAACGTTGTGGGTTTCCCTTGATACCCCTACAGAAGTCTATTCCCCTACTGGGGATCGATTCTACCCCTTTGGCTGAGAATAAACCCCAGTTTTCTACTCAGGTGATAATGAGGGTTGAACCTGATCACCAGGAGTGCTGCAAATTTTTGGTTCTATATAATCTGCATGACATTATCGTGCTGGGTTTCCCTTGGTTACAGTCTCATAATCCTGTTTTGGATTGGAAATCTGTGTCTGTAACCAGTTGGGGCTGCCAATGTGTTAATACCAACACTCCTGTTTTTTCTGCCTCCCCCCAGGCTCAGGATGTTCCTGACTTTTTGTTTGATTTTTCTGATGTGTTTAGCGAAAGTAAATCTGCATCCTTGCCTCCCCATAGGAGCTATGACTGCGCTATTGAATTAGTGCCGGGTAGTAAATTCCCTAAAGGTCGCCTTTTTAACTTGTCTGTACCTGAACATGACGCTATGCGGTCTTATATCAAGGAATCATTGGAGAAGGGTCATATCAGACCATCCTCTTCACCCTTAGGTGCCGGTTTTTTCTTTGTGGCCAAAAAAGATGGTTCATTAAGGCCGTGTATTGATTATCGTCTCTTGAACAATATTACTGTGAAATATCAATACCCGTTACTAGAGTTGAGCGATACTTTCCGATATCCTAAAGTATCGGAATCGGAATGGTATCGCCGATATCACTAAAATATCGCGATACCCGATACCGATACCGGAAGTCCCATGTAAGTCTATGGGAACAAAATATCGCAACTAAAAAAACCCCATTCTTTCCTTGTAAACACTAAATATACACACATAGAATACATATATATATATATATATATATATATATATACATGTCATTGTGACATATATATATATACATATATGTATAGTTTATACACTTCTACATAGTAAAATATCCTCTGATTCAATTGCCGGGTAAAGCCGGCTTCAGTGAAAAGACAGAAGCACCCGACATGAAATGACACTTGGTGTACATAGGGTTAACCATGTCTTTTCATGTCGTTTGCTATCTGATTTGCACAAACAATTAAATCAGTCTATGTGTGCAAAATTTCACACCTGTAGGGGTTAATTAAAGGTGTAAATTCGTTGTAAAAAAAACGGACTTTTTTGCTACGAATTTACACCTTTAATTAACCCCTACAGGTGTGAAATTTTGCACACATAGACTGATTTAATTGTTTGTGCAAATTAGATAGCAAAGGACATGAAAAGACATGGTTAACCCTATGTACACCAAGTGTCATTTCATGTCGGGTTCTGCATTTTCACAAAAGCCGGCAATTGAATTAGCGGCTATTATACTATGTAGAAGTGTATGAACTACAAATATAAATATATATATATGTGTCACAAATTCAATGACATGTATATATATATATGAGGTGTAAAATTGCTGAAAAAAAATGCGTGGGCTCCCGCCCTATTTTCGCAACCAGACAGACAAAGCCAGTGAGTGGGGGCAGATAATAATAGCCCAGAGAGGGACCATTATTTTTGCCCCCCCCCCGGCTACTAACATCTGCCCCCAGACACCCCAGGAAAGACAAATCTATAATTAGATTTGCCCTTTCTGGCACTTTGCCCGTCTATTCCCATTGCCCTGTAGCGGTGGCGAATGGGTTAATATGGGGTTAAAGCCACCTTGCTATTGAAAGGTGACCCTAAGCCAGGTTAATAATTGAGAGCTGTCAATTAGACAACTATCAATTATTAATCCTATTGCATGAAATAAAAATAAAACACACACACTTTAATTAAAAATCATTTTAATGAAATAAAGACACATGTTTTTGACCATCTTTTATTTTACTGCAAAAACCATTTCCTGTAATAAAAATAAAATAAAAAAGCAAAATTATTCTTACCTATCCCATGCACAGTCAGGTCCCACGGTGTAATCCTTCAGAAAGGGTTAATGTTTACTGCAGGGACCGCAGCTAATGCTGCAGCCTCACAGTAAACCCCAAATGAATGAGTTCCTCTCCTGCCTGACAGGAGAGTAAAGGCTGGGTGTCACATAACGATACACCAGCGATCCCGACAACGATATGCACTTGTCAGGATCGCTGGTGTATCGCTACATGATCTCTGCTGAGCTGCCAAACAGGCAGCTCAGGCAGCGATCTGGGACAGCGACACTGCGGGTAACATCGCTTAAGGGCCCGTCTCACATAGCGATATCGCTACCGAGATCGCTGCTGAGTCACTAGTTTTGTGACGCAGCAGCGAGCTCACCAGCGATATCGCTGTGTGTGACATTCAGCGACGATCAGCCCCCCTGCCGGGTATCGCTGATCGTCGCAGAAATGTCAGGACCTTTTTTTGATCGCTGGTTTCCCTCTGACAGGCACGCATCACTGCGTGTGACAGGCGGGAGACCAGCGATCCGCTGGTAACCAAGGTACACAGCGGGTTTCCAGGCACCGCGCAGCGCTTGGAAACCCGCTGTGTACCTTGGATACCAGCTCCCTGCATCAGGGCGCTGGTATCCAAGGTACACAGCGGGTTTCTAGGCACAGCCCCGCGCCTGGAAACCCGCTGTGTACCTTGGTTACCAGCGGATCGCTGGTCTCCCGCCTGTCACACGCAGCGATGTGTGCCTGTCAGCGGGAAACCAGCGATCAAAAAAAGGTCCTGACATTTCAGCGACGATCAGCGATACCCGCAGGGGGGCTGATCGTCGCTGAATGTCACACACAGCGATATCGCTGGTGAGCTCGCTGCTGCGTCACAAAACTAGTGACTCAGCAGCGATCTCGGTAGCGATATCGCTATGTGAGACGGGCCCTTAAGTGGAAAGCTTAATTGATTGCTTTCCACTTTCACTTCAGGTCAGCCAGGGACACAATCAGTGACGTCAGAGGGAACTGATTAACAAAAATAGGGGTTCCCTTCGAAAAAAAAATGGCGTGGGGTCCTCCCTATTTTTGTTAACCAGCCAGATGAAGCAGACCGCTGAGGCCTGGATTTTCAGGCTGTTGAGGAGCCAAGATCCATGGACCTTGCCAGCCTGATAATACTAGGCCACAGCAGTCTGCATATCTTGGCTGATTAACAAAAATAGGGGATCCCCTCGAAAAAAATTGGCGTGGGGTCCCCCCTATTTTTGTTAACCAGCCAGATGAAGCAGACCGCTGAGGCCTGGATTTTCAGGCTGTTAAGGAGCCAAGATCCATGGACCTTGCCAGCCTGATAATACCAGGCCACAGCAGTCTGCATATCTTGGCTGATTAACAAAAATAGGGATCCCCTCGAAAAAAATTGGCGTGGGGTCCCCCCTATTTTTGTTAACCAGCCAGATGAAGCAGACCGCTGAGGCCTGGATTTTCAGGCTGTTAAGGAGCCAAGATCCATGGACCTTGCCAGCCTGATAATACCAGGCCACAGCAGTCTGCATATCTTGGCTGATTAACAAAAATAGGGGATCCCCTCGAAAAAAATTGGCGTGGGGTCCCCCCTATTTTTGTTAACCAGCCAGATGAAGCAGACCGCTGAGGCCTGGTTTTTCAGGCTTGTAAGGATCCAATATCCATGGACCTTGCCAGCCTGATAATACCAGGCCACAGCAGTCTGCTTAGCTTGGCTGGTTAACAAAAATAGGGGATCCCCTCGAAAAAAAAACAGCGTGGGGATCCCCCCTATTTTTGTTAACCAGCCAAGTAAAATGCAGACTGCTGCGGCCTGGTATTAAAAGACTGTCAAGGCCCATGGATTTTGGCCCTCAACAGCCTGATAATACCAGGCTACAGCAGCCGCACATTTGGCGCATCAAAAGATGTGCCAATTGTGGCACTTTACCCGGCTCTTCCCACTTGCCCTGTAGCGGTGGCAAGTGGGGTAATAAGGGGTTAATGTCACCGTTGATTGCACGGTGACAATAAGCCCGGTTAATAATGGAGAGGTGTCAATAAGACACCGATCCATTATTAATCCCAAAGTTATTAAATGTATAAAAAAAGACAAAGCAAGAAAAAAGTATTTTAATGAAATAAAAGAGACAACACAGTTGTCATTACTTTTATTATACTCTCATCCTGCGACGCCATCGATCTCCTGTAAAAAAAGAGAAAAAAAAACAAACCAACAGTATACCACCTGTCCGACGCAGTCCATAACGACAGTCCCACGACGATCCAACTCTGCTACATCGCAATGACATCGCAACGCAGCACAGCTGATTACCTGCTTCCCCGGCGGTGACGTCATCGGACTGACTGCTTTACGGCCGGATTACCCAGCAGTCACTGCAGTTATCGCGAGAAACTGCATGTGACCGCCGGGGAAAGAAGATTGCGGCCATGAAGCAGTCCAGGACGTGACCGCCGGAGATCTTCTGCCGGGTAAGTGCCGCTGACTCCTGACAGACCCGACCGACGGACACTGACAGTGACAGTGACAATCCCGATTCCGGTATCCGATAAGACGAAAATATCGGTACTCGGAATCGGAATTCCGATACAGCCAATATCGGCCGATACCCGATATTTGCAGTATCGGAATGCTCAACCCTACCAGTTACCCTTGATTTCTTACCTGTTTTCCAGGGTGAAAAACGCTACTTGGTTACCAAGCTTGACCTCAGGGGGGCGTATAACCTTATTCGCATTAAGCACGGGGATGAATGGAAGACGGCATTCAATACCCCTGAAGGGCATTTTGAGTACCTAGTGATGCCCTTTGGGCTCACTAATGCTCCTTCCGTCTTCCAGTCCTTCATGAATGACATTTTCAGGGATTTTGTGGACAAATTTCTGATTGTTTATTTGGATGATATCTTGATTTTTTCTAATGACTGGGACTCTCATGTGAAACATGTTCGAACTGTATTCCAGATTTTGAGAGAGAATGCTCTGTATGTGAAGGGATCAAAGTGTCTTTTTGGCGTACTGAGGATCTCATTTCTGGGATTCATTTTGTCCCCATCTGTTATTGAAATGGACCCGGTCAAGGTTCAGGCCATCTGTGATTGGGTCCAACCTACTTCATTAAAGGCTCTTCAGAGATTTTTGGGTTTTGCCAATTTTTATCGTAAATTTATTGTAATTTCTCGGTTATTGTTAAACCATTAACTGATTTGACCAGAAAGGGTTCTGATGTGGTGAATTGGCCTCCTGAGGCAGTCTCTGCATTTCAGGAACTTAAGCAGAGATTCACTTCTGCTCCTGTTCTACGGCAGCCTGATGTTTCTCTGCCATTTCAGGTGGAGGTTGATGCCTCTGAAATTGGGGCAGGTGCCGTTTTGTCCCAAAAAGATCCAGAGACCTCTAAAAGTAACCCTTGTGCCTTTTCTCTCTCGAAAATTTTCTCCTACTGAACGTAATTATGACGTGGGTAATCGGGAGTTATTGGCCATCAAGTGGGCTTTTGAAGAGTGGAGACATTGGCTGGAGGGAGCCAAACATCAGGTGGTGGTCCTTACGGACCATAAGAATCTGGTCTATCTGGAATCTGCCAAGCGACTCAATCCTAGACAGGCCAGGTGGGCCTTGTTTTTCACACGTTTTAATTTTGTGGTTTCCTTTCTTCCTGGCACTAAGAATGTTAAGGCGGATGCCCTCTCGAGGAGTTTCCTTGCGGACTCTCCTGAGTTATCTGATCCTTCTGTTATTTTGAAAGAGGGTGTAGTTCTTTCCGCCATCTCGCCCAATTTGAGACTTGCTCTGGAGGGGTGTCAGGAGGATAGGCCCGAGCGCTGCCCTGTTGGAAAATTGTTTGTCCCGGACCATGGAAAAAGAGTGTGATGTCTGAGATTCATTGTTCCGCATTGGCTGGGCATCCCGGAATTTTTGGTACTAGAGACTTGGTTAGTCGGTCCTTTTGGTGGCCTACCTTGTCTCGTGATGTCAGGGAGTTTGTGCAGTCCTGCGGGACTTGCTCTCGCTCCAAGCCTTGCTCTCGCTCTAGTGGTTTGTTGATGCCATTGCCTGTGCCCAAGAGACCATGGACCCATATCTCTATGGATTTCATTTACGATCTTCCTGTTTCTCAGAGAATGACCACCATCTGGGTAATTGTGATAGGTTTTCCAAAATGATACATCTTGTGCCATTACCTAAGTTGCCTTCCTCCTCTGAATTGGTGCCGTTGTTCCTTCAGCACGTGGTTCGTTTACACGGCATTCCTGAGAACATTGTGTCTGACAGAGGAGTCCAGTTTGCTTCCAGATTTTGGAGGACTTTTTGTTCAAAACTGGGTGTTCAATTGTCTTTCTCCTCGGCATTTCATCCTCAGACCAATGGTCAAACTGAGAGAACAAACCAGACATTGGAGACTTATCTAAGATGCTTTGTGTCTGCTGATCAGGATGACTGGGTCTCTTTTTTGCCTTTGGCTGAGTTTGCTCTTAATAATAGGGCTAGCTCTGCCACTTTGATGTCTCCGTTTTTCTGTAATTCTGGGTTTCACCCTCGATTTTCTTCAGGACAGACGGAGGCTTCTGTCTGTCCAGGTGTTGACTCTGTTGTGGAGCGTATGCAGCAGATTTGGGACCAGGTAGTGGAGAGGTTGTCCCTCTCTCAGGAGAAGGCCCAGCGGTTTGCTAACCGGCATAGGACTGATGGTCCTCGGTTTAAAGTGGGGGACTTGGTCTGGTTGTCCTCCAAGAATATTCCTATGAGAGTAGCATCTCCTAAATTTAAGCCTAGGTTCATTGGACCTTATAGGATCATGGAGATTATTAATCCTGTTTCTTTTCGTTTGCTTCTTCCAGGGACATTTAAGATCCATAACGTGTTCCACAAGTCCTTGTTGAAGAGATTTGTTGAGCCAGTGGTTCCTGCTGCTGTGCCTCCTGATCCTGTTTTGGTTGAGGGCAATCTGGAGTATGTGGTTGAGAAAATATTGGATTCTCGTTTTTCTAGACGGAAACTCCAGTATTTGGTTAAATGGAGAGGTTATGGTCAGGAAGACAATTCTTGGGTGTTTGCTTCGGACATCCATGCTAGGAGACTTATCCGTGCGTATCATAGAACTCATCCTGACCGACCTGGTTGCTCAAATGAGGGTTCGGTGACCCCTCCTCAAGGGGGGGGTACTGTTGTGAATGGGTTTGAGATGAGTTCTGAGCAGAGGCTCCCTCTGGTGGTTACAAGCGGTGCTAGTGAAGATTGTGAGGACTGGGAATCAGGTGTTACTGACTGGTCTTATATAAGGGAGTCATTTTCCCATCAGGGTTGCCGGTGATCAATTGTTCTGGTCTGAATCCTTCATTCCAGTTTCCCTTGTAGCCTGCTGTGTCGTGTCTGCATCTCCTGCTTACAGATAAGACTTTTGCTTCTTTTGTGTTTGTGCTATATTTTTGCATTTTGTTCTGCACTTCTTTGGGGGCCTTCAGGGTCCCCTCCGGGGGCTTTTGCCCTCTCAGTTTAGTTCAGCCACTGAGTTTTGTTCTTTTGCTTTTTCCAGTTTTTTCAGTGGCTGCTGTTTTGATTTTGTTACACCAGAGAACTAATTTAGGTGGTAGAGGTCGTGTGATCTCAGGTTATTTTGAAATTAGTAGAGTTGGTGCTTTTCAGGGTTTTCTGGGATTGCAGTAAGTACCCTTCCTATCCTTTTCTATTTAGATAGTTTGGGCCCCAGCTTTGCTCATATTATTTTCTTTCTGTGTCAGTATTTCCTCTTGTCTAACCGCCATTACATGTTTGGGGGCTTTCTGTTATCTTTGGGATTCTGCTCCGGGCAGATAGCTTTCCTGTTTCTGTCTTAGGTGTAGTTAGTTTCTCAGGCTGTGACGAGGCGTCTAGGACCAACGTAGGAACGCTCCACGGCTGCCTCTAGTTGTGGTGGTTAGTCAGGGTACTGCAATCTCATAGATTCCAACTGCTCTGGTGTATTGCCTTTTTGCCTGCTCTCCTCAGCTACCGTAAACATAACAGTGAATGGGCTACACACACAGACTTACACATAGAATGACTTTGATTAGTGAATGTGATAGGCCGCTCTGAACAAATGTGTTTTGAGAGAGCGCCTGAAACAATGCAAATTGCGGATAGTCCTAATTTCTTGGGGTAGAGCATTCCAGAGGATTGGCGCAGCGCGGGAGAAGTCTTGGAGTCGGGAGTGGGAGGTATGGATTAGTGCAGATGTTAGTCAAGGTCGTTTGCAGAGCGCAGCAGTCGGTTAGGCCGATAGATAGAAATGAGGGAGGAGATGTAGGGGGGTGCTGCACTGTGGAGAGCTTTGTGGGTGAGAACCAGTACTTTGAATTGGATCCTATAATGAATGGGCAGCCAGTGTAAGGACTGGCGAAGGACTCTGTGAAGGACATCTGCCACGTTTTGCGTGCGTTTGATGAGTCAACGCGGATAGCGAGTGCAGATGATGCACTAGTCAGCCTGACTGTCCCCCTTATCTGCCTGCTTCAAAAAACACTGCAAGCACTAAGGGTTGAGGTTTTGGAAGAGGTGGAGGATGAGGAGTCACAAATTCCATCACCTTCTGGACAGTAAGCGCAACGTGGTTCCTCACAAAGGGCTGGGCAGGGCTCACTTTGTGAGGAGGATGAGGAGGAGTCAATGGAGGAGGAAGACATCGCTCCAGAGGGAGGTACACAACGCTCTAGTCAGTATGTAGAGCGAGGGTGGGGTTATGCAGAGCAGGCAGAGATGACGCCTCTTGCAGGGGACAGTGTTTCTTGGCCAGTTGGGAGTCTGCAGCACATGGTTGATTTCATGCTGCAGTGCCTGAGAAACGACCGCCACATCGACCACATTCTCACCACGTCTGATTATTGGGTGTACACCCTCCTAGACCCTCGCTACCGGGACAACTTACAAAGCCTCATCACACCGTTGAACCGGGAGCGTAAAATGCGGGAGTACCAAGACACACTGGTGCAATCCATAATGTTCTCCATTCCAGCCGAGAGCACTGCTGCTGCTACTGCTTTACAAAGCAGCTCTGTGCGTCGAGGCAGTGGAGACAGCCTGCAACAAGAGGGAGCACAAGCAGCGCCTCTGCACAGGGCAAGACCAGTATGTTCCAAATGTGGCGAAGTTTTGTGGCAGCGCCACCAATGTCTACACCATCCGAGACGGCTCCAGTCAGCAGGAGGCAACGTTTCCGTAAGATGGTGACAGACTACATGTCTTGCCCTCTCAGTGTACTCCCAGATGGCTCTTCCCCATTCAAGTTTTGGGTCTCTAAGCTGGATACATGGCCAGAGCTTAGCCAGTATTCATTGGAGGTGCTGGCTTGCCCTGCTGCCAGTGTATTATCGGAGCGCGTCTTTACTGCTGCAGGTGGTGTACTAACAGACCGTTGCATGCGACTATCCTCCGATAATGTAGAACGGCTTACTTTTCTGAAAATGAACAAGGCATGGATCTCGCCTGAA
This sequence comes from Oophaga sylvatica, assembly GCA_033576555.1. NCBI lineage: Eukaryota > Metazoa > Chordata > Amphibia > Anura > Dendrobatidae > Oophaga > Oophaga sylvatica. Next base: position 243,188,499 of record JARQOD010000002.1, on the reverse strand, counting down.
TTTGCCTGTCCGGTTTCCGATTAAATAACTGGTTGGCAACGTTATCCATGTCTCCTGTTATGTTCATCTTTCTACCACCTGAACTCTACTCCCTGGGCTACAACACTGCCAGTTGCTGCTCAGAAGTGTCGTGTCCACAGACCAATACACAAGCTATAGTGTTAGTGGGGTTCAGTAACGCCTGCTGTTCCCCTGCTGTGTGTCTGGCAAAAATTAATGCTGCTAACTCCAAATTAAAGTTCAAACATCTCATACTAGGCCTCTGCCTACACCCTCCTTGACCCTGGGCTTCAACACCGCCAGTTGCTGCTCAGAAGTGTTGGATGCACAGTTCAAAACAATCGCTGATGTGTTTGTGGGGTTCAGTAACGCCTGCTGTTCCCCTGCTGTGTGACCGGCAAAAATTACTGCTACCTAGCTACACATGTTGAAAAAAACATGACATGTTAAAAGTGGCTAGTGCTACACATAGATATCAGGCTACACCCTTATTTCTAAGCTGTAAACAAGTAAAACGTCACCTTTAAAACCATTAAATGATTAGTCTTGGTAACAAATCTGTAACAAAATAATTGTGACATATTATTGCAGATATCCACATGTCTAACACAAATGCTAACACAAAAGCATACTTATGCTATAGGGTACTGATGGTGAACCTTGTCACTCCATAACTTTGACAAATCCAACTCACATCATGCCTCAAATGCTGCAATGTTGGCAGTGCATAATGTGGGTTGAAGTTTGACAACAGCTGCAGTGCGAAGGTTATCCTTCAGTGTTCTTGGCTTTTAAATAAAAGCATACAAGTAAATATAATAATCCATTGTTGATTAAGGGACGTGATTACACCTGTAATATTGTGCAAACAATGGATGTAGGACTAGTCCTCTTCAACATTATTTATATTTGTGTCATTTGAAAAAATACATATTTAATTACAAATTTAACAACCCATGTTCACTAGGTGTGAAAGGCCCTTTGTGTACTTCTATAGTGTTTGCAACCAATGTATTGTAAACGGAAGGAAGCGCGTCACACTAATAGATTTGAGTTATTTGAAATAGAATGGAGCAGCACCAATTAGAGAATAAAGTCAAGGATGAGGCAGTGACACACGCTCAGCAGACTACAACCAGCAGTGGTTGAAGAACTAACTGTAGCGTGATCTGCACTCCAAACATATAAACCTCAGACTACTGTGAACACTGCACAGAACTGTTCACTATCTTTGAAAGGCCCCTTTGTGTACTTCTATAGTGTTTGCAAGCAATGTATTGTATACGGATGGAAACACGTCACACTAATAGATTTGAGTTATTTGAAATGAATGGAGCAGCACCAATTACAGAAAATGTCTAGGATGAGGCAGGGACACACGCTCAGCAGACTACAACCAGCAGTGGTTGAAGAACTAACTGGAGCGTGATCTGCACTCCAAAATATAAACCTCAGACTACTGTGAACACTGCACAGAACTGTTCACTATCTTTGAAAGGCCCCTTTGTGTACTTCTATAGTGTTTGCAAGCAATGTATTGTATACGGATGGAAGCGCGTCACACTAATAGATTTGAGTTATTTGAAATCGAATGGAGCAGCACCAATTACAGACAAATGTCAAGGATGAGGCAGGGACACACGCTAAGCAGACTACAACCAGCAGTGGTTGAAGAACTAACTGTAGCGTGATCTGCACTCCAAAAATATAAACCTCAGACTACTGTGAACACTGCACAGAACTGTTCACTATCTTTGAAAGGCCCCTTTGTGTACTTCTATAGTGTTTGCAAGCAATGTATTGTATACGGATGGAAACACGTCACACTAATAGATTTGAGTTATTTGAAATAGAATGGAGCAGCACCAATTACAGAAAAATGTCTAGGATGAGGCAGGGACACACGCTCAGCAGACTACAACCAGCAGTGGTTGAAGAACTAACTGTAGCGTGATCTGCACTCCAAAAATATAAACCTCAGACTACTGTGAACACTGCACATAACTGTTCACTATCTTTGAAAGGCCCCTTTGTGTACTTCTATAGTGTTTGCAAGCAATGTATTGTATACGGATGGAAACGCGTCACACTAATAGATTTGAGTTATTTGAAATAGAATGGAGCAGCACCAATTACAGAAAAATGTCTAGGATGAGGCAGGGACACACGCTCAGCAGACTACAACCAGCAGTGGTTGAAGAACTAACTGTAGCGTGATCTGCACTCCAAAAATCAAAACCTCAGACTACAGTGAACATTGCACACAACTGTTCACTAAGTGTGAAAGGCCCTTTGTGTACTTCTATAGTGTTTGCAAGCAATGTATTGTATAGATGCTATCAGGTGCAAGGTGTTACCAGCATATGGATGCAGCCAGGCCCTGTGCCTTTGATTGTCTATCCTCCCCTGGTGTGCTGTGCAGCTGCTAATTTATCCCAAAGCAGCTACCACAACTCCTCCCACCTGATCCTCTACTCAGTCCTATATATTCAGTAGCAGCCTAAGGGGGGCACGCGTGTGGGGTTTGGCACACGTCATCTCCCTGCAGCAGAAGTACCACTGCAGCAAAAGTACAGTGAAGCTGCAGTTATTTCAACGGCAGTTAGTCATGGCAGTAGTCAGGACCCCACACTATGTCTCTTTTGGGTATGTCTGCTGAGTAAGCACTTCCAATTACTTGTACCTGGCTTTTCTATTTACCCATCTCACTCTTTCACCATGTTTACATATGCCTTCACAGTGTTTGCTCCGTTAATCCTCTCTCTCCTTCGCTATCCCCAAACCCCAGCACCCTCTAATCAAATAATCATCTCCCTTCCCTCCTTCCTCCCCACCTGTCCTCCTCTGCTGACCTGCTCCTCAACCTCAAATCTGTCCTAATAAAACACAAAACAAGCTTCCCTCTCTCCTTCTCCCACCTGCTCTCCCTTTCTCTGCTCCTCCTCACTGCTGGTGACATATCTCCCAATCCTGGACCTCCACAGTTCATACCCACCATTAGTACTCCTTCCTACCGCTCCCTATCTAATAGGAACTACCGCAATCTTTCCAATGTAAAACCTGTGCCATTGACACCCACCCCCCTGCTCCCTCTCTCTGGAGCACTCTGGAATGCCCGCTCCATCTGCAATAAGCTTCATGTGATTCATGACCTCTTTCTCTCTCGCAATCTTGCTTTCCTTGCCCTCACAGAAACATGACTGACACCCTCTGACACCGCCTCCCCTGCTGCGCTGTGTTACGGTGGCCTCAATTCACCCACACTCCTCGCCCTGGAAACAGACATGGTGGAGGAGTGGGTTTTCTCCTTTCCTCTAACTGCAACTTTAACCCAATCCCATCTCTTCCCTCCCTAATCCTCCCTTCCTTTGAAGTCCACTCTGTCCGCATCTACTCTCCCTCCAACCTCCAAGTGGCCGTCATATACCGACCTCCAGGCCCGACCGCTGCCTTCATCGTCCAATTCACTACCTGGCTTCTTCACTTTCTCTCCACTGACATCCCCACCATCATCATGGGTGACTTCAACATCCCCACTGATACCCTTCAGTCAGCAGCCTCCAAACTTCTGTCCCTTACTTCATCCTTTGGACTTACTCAGTGGTCCTCCTCAGCCACCCACACGGATGGTCATACATTAGACTTGGTCTTCCCCGGCTCTGCTCTCTATCTAACTTCACCACCTCCCCTCTCCCTCTATCCGACCACCATCTACTCACTTTCTCATCCCTGTCCTCCTCTCCTGTCACCCATGTCCAGCAACACGTGCACCCCCGCAGACACCTTGCACACCTAGACATCCACACACTCTCTGACTCTATTCTTTCACTGGCATCAATATCCTCACTCCACGATACAGACAGTGCCACTGCTTTCTACAATGCGACTCTCACATCGGCTATTGACACGGTCGCCCCTCTCGTTCATGGCAGAGTGCGACGTACCAACAGACAACCTTGGCACAATAACACCACTAAAAAGCTCCGGCAAGTGTCCAGGATTACAGAGCGGCGTTGGAAAAAAACATATTCGCAATACGACTTCACTGCATTCAAACAAGCAACACTCTCTTTAAAATCTGCCCTCACCTCTGCTAAACAGGCCTACTTCACAACCCTCGTATCTTCCCTATCCTACAACCCCAAACAGTTATTCAAAACTTTTAACTCCCTCCTCCGCCCACCACTGCTTCCTCCTACCTCCCTCATCTCTGCTGAGGACTTTGCCACACACTTCAAAAATAAGATCGACCAAACAAGGCAAGTCTTCATTGTTCAACCACCTCAACCACTTTGTATACCAGACCAATGCCCCAACCCCATAACCTCCCTCTCCAACATAACTGAAGGGGAGCTTAATTGTCTTCTCTCCAAATCGCACCTCACAACCTGTGCACTTGACCCCATCCCAACCCACCTCCTCCCCAACCTCACCACCACTATTATCCCATCCCTAACCCACCTCTTCAACCTATCACTAACTTCCGGTACCTTCCCTTCTGCTTTCAACATGCCACAATCACGCCTATTCTTAAAAAGCCAACCCTCGACCCAACCGCTATGTCCAGCTATCGCCCAATATCGCTGCTCCCATTCGCTTCCAAACTCCTGGAGCTGCATGTCCACTCTGAGCTTTCCTACCACTTCTCTTCTAACTTGCTCTTTGACACTCTACAATTTGGTTTCCGCCCCCATCACTCCACTGAGACACCCTGACCAAAATTACTAATGACCTACTTACAGCCAAAGCGAACAGACAATACTCTATACTCCTGCTTCTTGACCTGTCCTCTGCTTTTGACACAGTTGACCACTGCCTTCTACTACAGATTCTTTCCTCCTTTGGCGTCAAAGACCTCGCCCTATCCTGGATCTCCTCATACCTTTCCAACCGCACATTCAGCATCTCCCACTCACACTCTACCTCCTCGTCCCACCCTCTCTCCGTTGGAGTCCCCCAAGGATCTGTTCTAGGACCCCTACTCTTCTCAATCTATACACTTGGCCTGGGGCAACTCATAAAGTCCCACGGATTCCAGTACCACCTTTACGCTGATGACACTCAGATCTACCTCTCTGGCCCAGACATCACCTCTCTGCTATCCAGAATCCCGGAGTGTCTATCAGCCATATCCTCCTTCTTCTCCTCCCGCTTCCTCAAACTCAATGTGGACAAATCTGAACTCATAATCTTTCCCCCATCCCACAGATCTTCCTTACCTGACCTATCTATCACAATTAACGACATCACGCTTTCCCCCGTACCAGAAGCCCGCTGCCTCGGAGTAACCCTTGACTCTGCCCTGTCCTTCAAACTGCACATCCAAGCTCTTTCTACCTCCTGTCGCCTTCAGCTCAAAAATATTTCAAGAATCCGTCCTTTCCTAACCCTCAATCTACTAAAATGATTGTGCACGCCCTCATCATCTCCCGCCTCGACTACTGCAACACCCTTTTCTCTGGCCTCCCTGCTAACACCCTCGCACCTCTCCAGTCCATCCTTAACTCTGCTGCACGACTAATTCACCTCTCTCCTCGCTACTACTCCGCTTCTCCCCTCTGCAAATCTCTTCACTGGCTCCCATTCCCTCAGCGTATCCAGTTCAAATTACTAATACTGACCTACAAGGCCATCTATAATCTGTCTCCTCCTTATATCTCTGAACTAATCTCCCGATATGAGGCAGGGACTCCCTCACGTAATCTCCGATCCTCCCAAGACATCCTTCTCTCCTCCACACTTATTCGCTCCTCACCAACCGCCTCCAAACTTCTCCCGAATATCCCCCATCCTCTGGAATTCTTTGCCCCAACACGTCCGACTATCAACACATTCGGATCCTTCAGACGAACTGAAAACCACCTTTCAGGAAAGCCTACAGCCTGCAATGACCTGCTACCTCACACACTCCCAGATATGCCTCAACCAACACCGAATGCTGCAACCCCGACTACTGTCTCCTGCTCACAATCCTGTAGAATGTAAGCCCGAAAGGCAGGTCCTCTCCCCTCTGTATCAGTCTGTCATTGTTATTTGTTTACTGTAAGTGATACCTGTAATTTGTATGTAACCCCTTCTCATGTACACACCATGGAATTCAATGGTGCTATAGAAATAAACAATAATAATATAAAAATATACGGATGGAAGCGCGTCACACTAATAGATTTGAGTTATTTGAAATCGAATGGAGCAGCCAACAGACAAATGTCAGGCAGACACACAGGACTGACTAACCAGCAGGGTGAAGAATAACTGGAGCGTGATCTCACCCAAATCAAACTCAACTACAGTGAAACTTGCAACAAGTTACTATGTGAAAGGCCCCTTTGTGACTACTCTATATGTTTGCAACAATGTTGTAGATGCTATCAGGCAAGTGTTACCAGCATAGGATGCACCAGGCCCGTCCTTTGATTGTCTATCTCCTGTGTGCTGGCAGCTGTAATTTATCCAAGCAGCTACACAACTCTCCACTGATCTCACCGTCCTTTATTCATAGCGCCTAGGGGGCAGCGTTGTTCAGGCACGCTCATCTCCCTGCAGCAGAATGACCACTGCAGCAAAAGTACAGTGAAGCTGCAGTTATTTCAACGGCAGTTAGTCACGGCAGGAGTCAGGACCCCACACTATGTCTCTTTTGGGTATGTCTGCTGAGTAAGCACTTCCAATTACTTGTACCTGGCTTTTCTATTAACCCATCTCACTCTTTCACCATGTTTACATATGCCTTCACAGTGTTTGCTCCGTTAATCCTCTCTCTCCTTCGCTATCCCCAAACCCCAGCACCCTCTAATCAAATAATCATCTCCCCTTCCCTCCTTCCTCCCCAACTGTCCTCCTCTGCTGACCTGCTCCTCAACCTCAAATCTGTCCTAATAAAACACAAAACAAGCTTCCCTCTCTCCTTCTCCCACCTGCTCTCCCTTTCTCTGCTCCTCCTCACTGCTGGTGACATATCTCCCAATCCTGGACCTCCACAGTTCATACCCACCATTAGTACTCCTTCCTACCGCTCCCTATCTAATAGGAACTACCGCAATCTTTCCAACATAAAACCTGTGCCATTGACACCCACCCCCCTGCTCCCTCTCTCTGGAGCACTCTGGAATGCCCGCTCCATCTGCAATAAGCTTCATGTGATTCATGACCTCTTTCTCTCTCGCAATCTTGCTTTCCTTGCCCTCACAGAAACATGGCTGACACCCGCCTCCCCTGCTGCGCTGTGTTACGGTGGCCTCCAATTCACCCACACTCCTCGCCCTGGAAACAGACATGGTGGAGGAGTGGGTGTTCTCCTTTCCTCTAACTGCAACTTTAACCCAATCCCATCTCTTCCCTCCCTAATCCTCCCTTCCTTTGAAGTCCACTCTGTCCGCATCTACTCTCCCTCCAACCTCCAAGTGGCCGTCATATACCGACCTCCAGCCCGACCGCTGCCTTCATCGACCAATTCACTACCTGGCTTCTTCACTTTCTCTCCACTGACATCCCCACCATCATCATGGGTGACTTCAACATCCCCACTGATACCCTTCAGTCAGCAGCCTCCAAACTTCTGTCCCTTACTTCATCCTTTGGACTTACTCAGTGGTCCTCCTCAGCCACCCACACGGATGGTCATACATTAGACTTGGTCTTCACCCGCCTCTGCTCTCTATCTAACTTCACCACCTCCCCTCTCCCTCTATCCGACCACCATCTACTCACTTTCTCATCCCTGTCCTCCTCTCCTGTCACTCATGTCCAGCAACACGTGCACCACCGCAGACACCTTGCACACCTAGACATCCACACACTCTCTGACTCTATTCTTTCACTGGCATCAATATCCTCACTCCACGATACAGACAGTGCCACTGCTTTCTACAATGCCACTCTCACATCGGCTATTGACACGGTCGCCCCTCTCGTTCATGGCAGAGTGCGACGTACCAACAGACAACCTTGGCACAATAACACCACTAAAAAGCTCCGGCAAGTGTCCAGGATTACAGAGCGGCGTTGGAAAAAAAACAAATTCGCAAGACGACTTCACTGCATTCAAACAAGCAACACTCTCTTTCAAATCTGCCCTCACCTCTGCTAAACAGGCCTACTTCACAACCCTCGTATCTTCCCTATCCTACAACCCCAAACAGTTATTCAAAACTTTTAACTCCCTCCTCCGCCCACCACTGCTTCCTCTACCTCCCTCATCTCTGCTGAGGACTTTGACCACACACTTCAAAAATAAGATCGACCAAACAAGGCAAGTCTTCATTGTTCAACCACCTCAACCACTTTGTATACCAGACCAATGCCCCAACCCCATAACCTCCTTCTCCAACATAACTGAAGGGGAGCTTAATTGTCTTCTCTCCAAATCGCACCTCACAACCTGTGCACTTGACCCCATCCCAACCCACCTCCTCCCCAACCTCACCACCACTATTATCCCATCCCTAACCCACCTCTTCAACCTATCACTAACTTCCGGTACCTTCCCTTCTGCTTTCAAGCATGCCACAATCACGCCTATTCTTAAAAAGCCAACCCTCGACCCAACCGCTATGTCCAGCTATCGCCCAATATCACTGCTCCCATTCGCTTCCAAACTCCTGGAGCTGCATGTCCACGCTGAGCTTTCCTACCACTTCTCTTCTAACTTGCTCTTTGACACTCTACAATCTGGTTTCCGCCCCATCACTCCACTGAGACAGCCCTGACCAAAATTACTAATGACCTACTTACAGCCAAAGCGAACAGACAATACTCAATACTCCTGCTTCTTGACCTGTCCTCTGCTTTTGACACAGTTGACCACTGCCTTCTACTACAGATTCTTTCCTCCTTTGGCGTCAAAGACCTCGCCCTATCCTGGATCTCCTCATACCTTTCCAACCGCACATTCAGCGTCTCCCACTCACACACTACCTCCTCGTCCCACCCTCTCTCCGTTGGAGTCCCCCAAGGATCTGTTCTAGGACCCCTACTCTTCTCAATCTATACACTTGTAAGGTTCTGTGTACATGTTCCTGAAACTCAGTTTTTCCGTCAGCCATTTTACTTTCTGTCTTGCTGCAGCTGTCTTGCCCTCAGTCAATATGGAGTTTCCAGCTTGCATGTTCCCGCCCTGATTCTCTCCCTCTTGCTTCTTAAGCAGCCACAGCTGAGCAATCAGTGCTTCAGAATCAAGCCTGCAGTGTACCTGTGACCTGACTCCTGGAAGCCTTGGACCTTGTACTCCAGTTATTTCCTATTGTGGAACTTTGGAACACTCGTGGACTTTGGAACCTTGCTATTTGATAAATCCACGTTTGCATGGACTTATGGTAACAGAGAAGAGATCCTGAACCTGTTGTGGAGAGTGATTGCTGAGCTTAAGTTACTCTGGCCTGCTGTGTCTCCTGCTTTTGTATCTGCAAACTGTGTGACTATTATTGCCACTTGTATGAAGTAATACAAGACCTTCTATATCAAACCTGTGACTCCTGTGTTTTCATCGCACCCAAGCACAAGACGCTATATGAACTGTACTACATACATTACAAGATTCTGAAGCCAAACGTTTGTGTCTGCTGGGTCTGGGAAGGCTGTGTCTGCTGTAACTGTGGATATCAGATGTCCGGTTGTACTTTCTGTGATGACAGTGGTTGTGACTTCTCACAACCATTCCAGGTGAGCAATTCCCTTAAGTTTTTTTTTTTTTTTCTGCAGTGTTACCACAGGTAAACACTATTGTTTTTTTTTTTCTTTCCTCTTTTGTGTCTGCTGTAACTGTGGATATCAGATGTCCGGTTGAACTTTCTGTGATGATAGTGGTTGTGACTTCTCACAACCATTCCAGGTGAGCAGTTCCCTTAATTTTTTTTCTCTCTGCAGTGTTACCACAGGTAAACACTATTGTTTTTTTTTCTTCTCCTCTCCTTCCAGTACTCCTGTCTTAAAAGATCTGGAAAATGGAGGCCCGCATAAAGGAACTTTGCGGAGTGACTGATAATATCCTTGCAGATTTGCATACTATAAAAACCCGTTTTACAAACCTACAGGACCTCACTAATCACAATTTGCAAGTGTTTGGACAGACTGCCCAGGATTTGCGAGCCAGGATTGAGGTTCTAGAGGAGCGAGTCCAGGCTCCTGCCGTAGCCCCGAGTTCTGGGATTCCCAAGTTGCCCCCTTTTCGTTTTGGCGGTGAACGTGAGAAATTCAGGGGATTTATTAATCAATGCAATCTTTTTTTTTCTGCACATGCTTCACAATTTCCCACTGAACGATCTAAAGTGCTTACTATAATTATGTTGCTTACCAACAAGGCTTTGATGTGGGCAAACCCTCTGATTGAGACTGAGGATGAATGTTTGGATCATCTTGATGCTTTCATTTCAGCCATGGGACAGGTGTTTGATGACCCCAATCGAGGTGCAACAGCTGAAGCAGCCATGTTAGCTTTGCGCCAAGGTAAGCACTCGGTAGCTGAATATGCCTTGGATTTCAGGAGATGGGCCCTTGATACCACCTGGGACAGTTCCGCCAAAAAATCTATTTTTCGAAAAGGGTTATCTCCACTGATTAAGGATGAACTTGCTCGTGCCGACCCTCCCACTGCGTTAGGTGACTTTATTAACTACTGCATCCGTATTGATACTCGTCTGACTGAACGCAGGCAAGAGAGATGGTTCGAAAAGCAATCGCACTAACCTTTTCCTACCTTCCTCTCCAGCTAAGGAACCTTTGAGTAGGATCACACGGGAACCTGAACCTGAACCCATGCAGGTAGACGCTTTACAACGACGGGTTAGTGATGCACGCAAGGAACATCGTTTTAAGGAGAATCTATGTTTCTATTGTGGTAAGTCAGGGCACTTCATTATAAACTGCCCCAGCCGTTCTCGTAAGACTACTGCAGCACTCATTCACTGTGAGTGTTGCGAGAGGGGATCTGTCAGGTCCGAGCCTCAGGCTCCAGAGAGATCTGCAGCAACAGATCTTGATTTCTCGGACTTAAACTCCGTTACTTCTGAGGACGTTGACTGTGTAAACGCTGCAATTTTTCAAGTTTCCTCAGCGGTGTCCCAGCTGAGTTGTAAGAAAAACAATTCTCATTGCTTTCTTTCCATCAAACTCTGGGTTGACTCAGCTTGGGTGTCTAGCTCTGCTATGATCGACTCAGGGGCAAGTGGAAATTTTATGGATGTCTCCTTTGCTCTGAAACAGGGGATACGTTCAGTGAAGAAGGCTACTCCAGTACAGATGGAAACTGTGGATGGCTCCCTGCTGACCTCTGGACCAGTGGATCAGGAAACAGAGCCTTTGAGGGTTCTTATGGGTAAAGATCATCAAGAGAAACTGTCCTTTATGCTTATCTCTTCTCCCCACTTTCCCATTATTCTAGGGCTACCATGGCTGCAGGTTCAGAATCCTACCATTAACTGGGAGACCAAGGAATTACACTTTCCAGAGAAACAGATGAGTCCAAAAGTTTCAGCTTGCTCTGTTCCTAAAGGAACCATGTCAGTCCCTGAACTACCAGCTGTATACAGGACTATGTGGATTTATGTGACAAGAAGAACGCTGACCAGCTTCCCCCTCACCGTCCATATGATTGTCCAATTGAATTATTGCCTGGAGCAGAGATACCTTTTGGTAAGATCTACCCCCTGGCGGGGCCCGAGCTAAAGGCTTTAAAGGATTCATAGACGAAAATCTAGCCAAGGGCTTCATACGCCCCTCTTCATCTCCTGCAGGTGCACCCATCTTCTTTGTAAAGAAGAAAGATGGATCTCTGAGACCCTGCGTAGACTATAGGGAACTCAATAAGGTTACTATTAGAAACCGTTATCCATTGCCTTTAATCCCTGAGTTATTGGAGAGAGTGCGACATGCCAAAATTTTCTCTAAACTAGATCTCCGTGGGGCCTATAACTTAGTCCGTATTAGACCTGGGGATGAATGGAAGACTGCATTCAGGTCACGCTATGGACACTTTGAATATCTAGTTATGCCTTTTGGTCTGAGTACCGCCCCAGCCACTTTCCAACACTTGGTGAATGACATCTTCAGGGATCTCCTAGATACATTCGTGGTGATTTATTTGGATGATATTCTAATTTTTTCTAACTCCACAGAGGAACATCATGGACATGTGAGAATGGTCTTGGAACGTCTAAGACAAAATCATCTTTACATCAAACTTGAAAAGTGTGAATTCCATAGGACCGAAATTCAATTTCTGGGGTATGTACTGTCTACACAAGGAATTAGTATGGATGGAAGCAAGACCCAAGCCATCAAGGATTGGCCAAGTCCTAGAAATGTGAAGGAGGTGCAGCGCTTCATCGGGTTTGCCAACTTCTATAGACGTTTCATTAGGAATTTCTCTGAGGTAGTGTCACCTATCACCCAACTTACCCGGAAAGAGTCTAGGTTCTCCTGGACTCCCCAAGCCCAGGAAGCATTTTCCCGTCTAAAAGATAAATTTACACTGCACCTATCTTAGTACATCCCAACCCCGAACTTGCCTTCATAATAGAGGTGGATGCTTCAGACTGTGCCGTTGGAGCTATACTCTCTCAGAGAACAGGTGAGAAGAATGTCTTGCATCCCTGTGCCTTCTTTTCCCAGCAGTTGTCTTCGGCTGAGAGGAACTACGATGTGGGCAATAAGAGTTGTTGGCCATTATTGCCGCCTTCAAAGAATGGAGACACCTTCTTCAGGGAGCTGCACAGCAAATAGTCGTCCTGACAGACCATCGTAACCTTGAATTTATCAGGTCGGCTAAGTGCCTGAGTCCTCGCCAGGCTCGCTGGAATCTTTTCTTAAACCAATTTAATTTTATCATTTCTTATAGACCAGGATCGCGCAATGGAAAGGCTGATGCACTCTCTAGGATTTATTCAGCAGAGACACGTCCACTTACTCCTCCTAAGACTATTCTTCCTGACTCTAGATTCCTGGGAGTGATTCATAATCAAGACCTACTTAAAGACATCAAGGAAGCATACCATGCGGATTCCTTTTTGGCACAACCCCCAAGGGACGTAAGTCTTGTCTTTAAAATGGTGTGTGGATTCAGGGACAACGTCTGTATATTCCTGAAACAGTCAGATTAAGAGTATTGCAACTCATTCACGATTCCAAGATAGCTGGGCATAGAGGAATTCTAAAGACACAGGAATTTCTTTCTCGTTTCTTTTGGTGGCCCACTTGCAGGAAGGATGTTTTAAACTATGTCACTTCATGTGAAGTCTGTGCAAGATGCAAAACACCTCGCTCCTCACCAACTGGTCTGTTGCAACCTCTTCCCACCCCGTCCCGCCCGTGGGATCCATTTCTATGGACTTCATTGTGGAGTTACCAACCTCTCAAGGGAAGAACACCATTCTAGTGGTGGTTGATCGTTTAACAAAAGCAGCTCATTTTATCCCTTGTGTCGGCTTACCCACTGCAAGACAGACATCAGATTTGATGATTAAAAATGTATTTCGCTTACATGGAGTACCAGATGAGGTTATTTCGGATCGAGGGGTGCAATTCACTGCAAGGTTTTGGCAAAATTTCTGTGCAGCATTGGACATTAAAGTGAACCTTTCTTCTGCTTTTCATCCTCAGACTAATGGACAGACGGAACGAACCAATCAGACCCTGGAGCAGTATCTTCGCTGCTTTATCTGCCACCTACAGGATGATTGGGTGGATCTACTTCCACTGGCTGAGTTCTCTTATAACAACTCTCAGAGCGCCTCCACTAAGCAGTCTCCTTTTTACTCCAATTTAGGTTATCATCCTAATATTCTTCCTCGATTTCCCATAGAAACGCCTTTGCCAGCAGTGGCTGAAAGAATCACGTCTTTACAAAAGAATATGGATCTTCTAAAGGGAAATCTGGAATTGGCTCAGGAAAGGTACAAGAAAGCCGCAGATAAATTTCGTAAACCTGCACCAGCTTTCAAGGTAGGAGACCTGGTCTGGCTGTCAACCAGAAATCTTAAGTTAAGAATTCCATCATCTAAGTTGGGACATAAATACATTGGACCTTATAAAATCAGTAAAATTATAAGTGCTGTCGCTTGTCGTCTTCAACTGCCCAGAACTATGAGAATCCACCCTGTCTTTCATGTATCTCTACTAAAGGCTGCGACACCCAATACGTTTCCTGGACGTTCTTCTCCTTGCCCTGACCCAGTGCTAGTCGATGGTCAGGAAGAATTTGTGGTGGAAAGGATTCTAGATTCCAGGTTGTATAGAAATCAGTTACAATATTTGATTAAATGGCAGGGCTACCCAGTGGAGGACAACTCATGGGAACCAGTCAATAACGTTAATGCTCCTCGCTTGCTCCGTCAGTTTCATCAGAGGTACCCACACAAGCCTGGTCTGAGGTCATCCGGAGGTTGTCCCTAAGGGGGGAGTAATGTAAGGTTCTGTGTACATGTTCCTGAAACTCAGTTTTCCTCAGCCATTTTACTTTCTGTCTTGCTGCAGCTGTCTTGCCCTCAGTCAATATGGAGTTTCCAGCTTGCATGTTCCCGCCCTGATTCTCTCCCTCTTGCTTCTTAAGCAGCCACAGCTGAGCAATCAGTGCTTCAGAATCAAGCCTGCAGTGTACCTGTGACCTGACTCCTGGAAGCCTTGGACCTTGTACTCCAGTTATTTCCTATTGTGGAACTTTGGAACACTCGTGGACTTTGGAACCTTGCTATTTGATAAATCCACGTTTGCATGGACTTATGGTAACAGAGAAGAGATCCTGAACCTGTTGTGGAGAGTGATTGCTGAGCTTAAGTTACTCTGGCCTGCTGTGTCTCCTGCTTTTGTATCTGCAAACTGTGTGACTATTATTGCCACTTGTATGAAGTAATACAAGACCTTCTATATCAAACCTGTGACTCCTGTGTTTTCATCGCACCCAAGCACAAGACGCTATATGAACTTACTACATACATTACAACACTTGGCCTGGGGCAACTCATAAAGTCCCACGGATTCCAGTACCACCTTTACGCTGATGACACTCAGATCTACCTCTCTGGCCCAGACATCACCTCTCTGCTATCCAGAATCCCAGAGTGTCTATCAGCCATATCCTCCTTCTTCTCCTCCCGCTTCCTCAAACTCAATGTGGACAAATCTGAACTCATAATCTTTCCCCCATCCCACAGATCTTCCTTACCTGACCTATCTATCACAATTAACGACATCACGCTTTCCCCCGTACCAGAAGTCCGCTGCCTCGGAGTAACCCTTGACTCTGCCCTGTCCTTCAAACCGCACATCCAAGCTCTTTCTACCTCTGTCGCCTTCAGCTCAAAAATATTTCAAGAATCCGTCCTTTCCTCAACCCTCAATCTACTAAAATGATTGTGCACGCCCTCATCATCTCCCGCCTCGACTACTGCAACACCCTTTTCTCTGGCCTCCCTGCTAACACCCTCGCACCTCTCCAGTCCATCCTTAACTCTGCTGCACGACTAATTCACCTCTCTCCTCGCTACTACTCCGCTTCTCCCCTCTGCAAATCTCTTCACTGGCTCCCATTCCCTCAGCGTATCCAGTTCAAATTACTAATACTGACCTACAAGGCCATCTATAATCTGTCTCCTCCTTATATCTCTGAACTAATCTCCCGATATCTTCCCTCACGTAATCTCCGATCCTCCCAAGACAGCCTTCTCTCCTCCACACTTATTCGCTCCTCACCCAACCGCCTCCAAGACTTCTCCCGAATATCCCCCATCCTCTGGAATTCTTTGCCCCAACACGTCCGACTATCAAACACATTCGGATCCTTCAGACAGAACCTGAAAACTCACCTCTTCAGGAAAGCCTACAGCCTGCAATGACCCTGCTACCTCCTCACCACTACCGGAGATATTGCCTCAACCAACACCAGAACTGCTGCAACCCCCCGACCTACTGTTTCCTGCCTCACAATCCTGTAGAATGTAAGCCCGAAAGGGCAGGGTCCTCTCCCCTCTGTATCAGTCTGTCATTGTTAGTTTGTTTACTGTAAGTGATACCTGTAATTTGTATGTAACCCCTTCTCATGTACAGCACCATGGAATCAATGGTGCTATAGAAATAAACAATAATAATAATAAAAAATATACGGATGGAAGCGCGTCACACTAATAGATTTGAGTTATTTGAAATAGAATGGAGCAGCACCAATTACATACAAATGTCAAGGATGAGGCAGGGACACACGCTCAGCAGACTACAACCAGCAGTGGTTGAAGAACTAACTGGAGCTGATCTGCACTCCAAAAATATAAACCTCAGACTACTGTGAACACTGCACAGAACTGTTCATTATCTTTGAAAGGCCCCTTTGTGTACTTCTATAGTGTTTGCAAGCAATGTATTGTATACGGATGGAAGCGCATCACACTAATAGATTTGAGTTATTTGAAATAGAATGGAGCAGCACCAATTACAGACAAATGTCAAGGATGAGGCAGGGACACATGCTCAGCAGACTACAACCAGCAGTGGTTGAAGAACTAACTGGAGCGTGATCTGCACTCCAAAAATCTAAACCACAGACTACAGTGAACACTGCACACAACTGTTCACTAGGTGTGAAAGGCCCCTTTGTGTACTTTTATAGTGTTTGCAACCAATGTATTGGATACGGATGGAAGCACGTCACACTAATAGATCACTGTTAATTTCAATTGAATGGAGCAGCACCAATTCCACCAAATAAAAAAAAAAGAGTCAGTGAGTGACACGTGCAGATGACTACAAACATCGTTGGATGCAGAGCAAACTGCAGCGTCACCTGCACTCACACACACACCTTGCACAGAGCTGTGAAAACAACACTGCAAGGAAAAATGATGATTTACACAGCGGTTTCTCAAATAGCCTGCCTACAGAACAATTCACAAAAACGCTATCTGTAACTGTCCCTCAGAGTCAGCAGAGCAGCGTTCTGTCCCTAATAGTGTTGAGCGATACTGCTCGATATCTAAAAATATCGGATCGGAATGGTATCGCCGATATCACTAAATATCGTCGATATCCGATTCCGATACCGGAAGTCCCATGTAAGTCTATGGGAACAAAATATCGCAGCTAAAAAAACACTTTCTTTCGTTGTAAACACAAAATATACACACATAAAATACATATATATATATATTACATGTCTTGTGACATATATATATACATATATTTATAGTTTATACACTTCTACATAGTAAAATAGACTCTGATTCAATTGCCGGGTAAAGCCGTGACATACCCATAGAAGTCGACGGGCTCGGTGCCGAGTACCCCAAAACCTCTGGCTCTGTGCGACTCAACTTGGGCGTCACGAACAGGATTCTGTAGCTTGCTATAAGCGAGTCCTGTGTGCCTGAATTGAACTGGTTTTGTGCTTGAGAATTGCTAAAATCATCAGAGAATGTATTTGCCATTTTTCAGCCATATCTGCGTCACGACGAGGCACTGGTGAAGAAGAAGGGCGTGCTCTTCGTGGGTGTACACTCACTCAGTGGCGGAAAACGATGGCCGACCACTCTAAATGGTACTGCAATGTAAGATCGTGCCCCACAGGTCTTGAGTTCCGCCTCCTCATCCTCCTCAGTGTGCGGAAACTAACACGAAGGTCCCGCCTCACTACAAAAGAGGGGCCCTCTCCAGATGCTAATGACACATGTGACTTGGCAGAGATGGCTAATGGACACGAGCAGAAGTGTGAAGGGATGGAGCAGTCAGAGCTCTCCCCCCACGGAAGCGACCCGATCGCCACGGAACCACCGTTGGGCACCCGGCCTGGAAACCCTCCTACGCTGCAAGAAGCGGAGGATACCCTAAGAGGCCTGGCCCGGCACCGGGAGGAGGTCGCCAGGATGGAAGCCAGCTGGCGTGCCCTAAAACTAAACTTGGAGCGGCGCCAATCCCTCTTACCTGAAGTGTCTGTACCGGAAGGTGAGGCACCCGTTCTAGTAGAGGAGTCCGTGCGGGCATCCCAGCCCTTGCAATGTGATCCGGTTGACGTTGTCGCAGTGGAGGCACCCGTTCCTGCAAAAAAACGCTGCACCGGCAGCACCCCAGATCCCGCTGTCTGCCCCCGTCGCTGAGACAGAAGAAGCGACACCCGTCCTCATGGAGGAGGCCGCGCAGGCACCAGAGGTCTACCTGTCTGTACCGGAGCCCCGACTGTCATCTGTTCCAGAGCCGGCTGCTTCATCCGCAGGTGAGCGCCAGGACTGTCGGCGCCAGGAGAGCTGCCGCAAACCGGACATCGTAAGCTGCAGTTTGATGTTGGAGACATGGAGATGCTGGTGGAGGAGAATTACAACCGGCGTCAGGAGGAAGAGTGGAGACGTCGGGAGAGAGAAGCCGAGCGACAAAGGGAGCAGCGCGAATCCCAGAAGCTTCGCCAACGTCACATCGAGAAGGACCGGGCAGATAAGGACCGGATGAGAAAAGATAAAAGTACGGTGAGGGAGCCGCGGCGTAAGGGTGCAGTACGGAGCTTTAAATTGAAAGCTGGTTGGGGCTTCATCCAGGAGCCTGGACTTTATTTAGAAGTGTTTGTGACCGGCGGGACGTGGAGACTCACCTCCCAGAAGGACACCCGGGGAGGGACCTGTTGCCAGGAGACTTGGTAACTTACACCCGACACTGGGGTTACAATGGATGGTATGCCCTAAATGTCACCAGGTGCGACCCCTGGTCTCCAGAGTGTCAGAAACCTGTGAGACCCTCGGAGCCTTCAGCCTCCCACATCCAGGCCTCTGCACAAGTGCCCACCCCACGCCGTAAATCTCCCCAGCCTCCCTCAGTGGTCTCCTCAGCAGCCCCAGCTATGGACATGATAATGATAGCTGGCCCGTACCCGGCGCCTGTTAGGCCCCCTGGGGTTCGTACAGTCCTGGGACATAGGGTTCCAGACCCGGAGGGAGACGAAAGAGGTGGCCACACAGACACAGATAGCGGGTCACGACTTGACTGTACAGGCCACACGACGTCATCAGGTCCTGGTGGTCCTTGGTGTCTCGGATGTTTGGCAAGCATCAGAAGAGTACCAGCTGGTACCTGGAACACCCTGCCAAAGAATTATAAATAACCCGGACAGGGTCCCTGTATGTAAATAGTTAAATTGTTGATGTACCCGGACGGGTGAATGTTCATAAAAAGTTTTTTAATTTAATAAAAAAAAACAACACAGTTTTCATTACTTTTATTACAGTCTCATCCTGCGACGCCATCGATCTCCTGTAAAAAAATGAAAAAAAAAAAAAGCAGTATACCACCTGTCCGACCAGTCCATAGTAACGAGTGTCCCACGACGATCCAGCTCTGCTACATCAGAATGACATCAGAGGCAGGCAGGCAGAGCCTGTCATCCCGGCGCAGCACAGCTGATTACCTGCTTCCCGGCGGTGACGTCATCGGACTGGTTTACGGCCGGGATTACCCTGCAGTCACTGCAGTTATCGCGAAAAACTGCATGTGACCGCCAGGGAGAAGATAATGGCGGCCATCAAGCAGTCCAGGACGTGACCGCCGGAGATCTTCTGCCAGGTAAGTGCCGCTGACTCCTGACAGACCGACCGACGACACTCACAGTGACAGTGACAAATCCGATTCCGGTATCCGATATGACGAAAATATCGGTACTCGGAATCGAAAGCCCGATACAGCTAATATCGGCCGATACCCGATATTTGCAGTATCGTATCGCTCAACACTAGTCCCTAACTGAATTCACAGCACAGTGACGCTAAAATGGCGGTGGCGCCTTTTATACTGCATTCTGACATCATTTCAGCATCCAATCACAGCCATGCCATTAGTTAACATGACCGCAGCATTACAGGATGTGCCCACACTTCGTAGGATTCCTCATTGGCTGACTAAAATCACAGTGCCTCTCAAAGAATTATGGGAATCTTCCGATTCCGGTATACGATATAGGAAAAATATCGGAACTAAGTATCGGAATTCCGATACAGCGAATATCGGCCGATACCCGATACTTGCGGTATCGGAATGCTCAACACTAGTGTTGATGCTAAAGATCCAGCGGTGGACAATTGCAGTGTTGATGTTAAAGACCCTGTAGTTTAAAACTGCATTGTTGACGCTGAAGAACCGGCAGTGGACAATTGCAGTGTTTATGCTTAAGACATAGAGGTGGACAATTACAGTGTTGATGCTAAGACCCTGCAGTTTAAAATTGCATTGTTGAACCTGAAGAACCGCAGTGGACAATTGCAGTGTTTACCTAAAGACCCAGCGGAGGACAATTGCAGTGTTGACACTGAAGACCCAGCGGTGGACCATTGCAGTGTTGATGCTAAAGACCTTTCAGTTTAAAATTGCATTGTTGACGCTGAAGTACGGCAGTGGAACAATTGCAGTGTTGACGCTGAAGACCAAGCGGTGGACAATTGCAGTGTTGATGCTAAAGACCCTGTAGTTTAAAATTGCATTGTTGATGCTGAAGTACTGGCAGTGGACAATTGCAGTGTTTATGCTAAAGACCCAGCAGTAGACAATTGCAGTGTTGGCGCTGAAGACCCAGCAGTGGACCATTGCAGTGTTGACGCTAAAGACCCTGCAGTTTAAAATTGCATTGTTGACGCTGAAGTACCAGCAGTGGACAATTGCAGTGTTTAGCTAAAGACCCAGGGGGAAATTGCAGTGTTGACCTGAAGACCCACAGGGTGGAAAATTGATTGTTGACGCTGAAGTACGGCAGTGACAATTGCAGTGTTGACGCTAAGACACGGTGGACAATTCATGTTGATGCTAAAGACCCAATTGATTATGCTGTTGAGGACAATTGCTGTTGCAAAGACCCGCAGTAGACAATTGCAGTGTTGGCATGACAGCATGTTAAGACCTGTTGCATTGTTGAGTGAAGTACCACAGGACAATTCATGTTATGCTAAGGGTGGAAACAGTTGACTAAGACACGTGAGCAATTGTAGTGTGAGCAAAATGGACAATTACACCTTAAGAATGTGGTATTAAGCCTGAAACATCATTTGCAGTGAGGTCTTCTTAGGTGTAAGACCCTGCATTTAATTGCATAGTTGAATAAGAATTGCATTGTTGAAGAAGATGAACAACCAACAAAGTTCACACTATTAGGAAGTGGGTCTACAATACTATTTTCCTATGCATTGAATGGAAGGCCTGGCCCAAATTTGGACAATCCCAAAATACCACCTTGAAGAGATGTGTATGAAGTCCTCCGAAAAATCTATTTCCATTACAAAGGAGCGGGTCTCCTATACTTGTAATGCCCATACACTAAGTGCATAGGCTGAAAAACATTTTCCCCTTGGGGGGGAAACATCAACCGACTGTATAAATATTTGAAGTTATGGACATCATAGACACCCTGGCAAAACAATATAGTGCCTGTTTCATCATGGAAGACAGTCACCCTGGTGATCTAGAATGGTGTAGGAAGAGATGTGGAGTATGGCCTGCGAAAAAGGTCTTCCCAGTTTAAAGGAGCGGGTCTCCTATACTTGGAATGCCCATACACTAAGTGCATAGATTGAAAAACATTTTCCCCTGGGGGCGGGAAACATCAACCGACTGTGTAAATATTTGTTGTTACGGACATCCTAAACACCCTGGCAAAACAATATAGTGCCTGTTTCATCATGGAACACGGTCACCCTGGTGATATAGGGGTGGTGTAGGAACAGATGTGGAGTATGGCCTGCGAAAAATGTCTTCCCAGTTTAAAGGAGTGGGTCTCCACACTTGGAATGCCCATACACTAAGTGCATAGATTGAAAAACATTTTCCCCTGGGGCGGGAAACATCAACCGACTGTGTAAATATTTGTTGTTGCGGACATCCTAAACACCCTGGCAAAACAATATAGTGCCTGTTTCATCATGGAACACGGTCACCCTGGTGATCTAGGGGTGGTGTAGGAACAGATGTGGAGTATGGCCTGCGAAAAATGTCTTCCCAGTTTAAAGGAGTGGGTCTCCTATACTTGGAATGCCCATACACTAAGTGTATGGGCTGAAAAACATTTCCCCCTGTGAGGTTCATATCAACATAGTGTGTAAATTTTTTTAGGGGCATCATAAACACCTTGGAAAACAGTAACTTGGCTTCCTACACAGTTGCTGCTGGGAAGGTGCTGGTTTTTAGTAAAGATATGACGGACGAATCTTTGAATGAAATGATCAAGAAAAGGGGCATGGTGGCAACAGGAATGGTAATGTACAGGATTAATAACATCGGTGGCTATAGGAGGTATGAGATTCAGGATACAGCCTACAATCATTAGTTGTTTAGCCGGCCAACCACCAATTGCCGGAATGTTTTCATGTCCGTCAGAAGATCAGTGTAACAAATGCGCGTGTGACGCTCGGCGTGAAAAATGGCCGTAAAAAATTTGTTGCCAAAGACGCACGTGTCTGTATAAACAGCAAAGTGCAACATGTTCATGAGATGCTGAATTAGTGAAAGCAGATCAGTGTTGGAGGAAAACCAAAAAAACTGATGGATACTCTTGAAAAACTAAGTTTAAAGAGGAGTGCAATGTCTGTAACTATCAACACACCAGTGGCACAAGGTTCATCTTCACCCATACATTACCAATAGTGTTGAGCGATACGATACCGCAAGTATCGGGTATCGGCCGATATTAGCTGTATCGGACTTTCGATACTTAGTTCCGATATTTTCCATATATCGTATACCGGAATCAGAAGTTCCCATAATTCTTTGAGAGGCAATGTGATTTTAGTCACCCAATGAGGAATCCTAAGAAGTGTGGGCACATCCTGTACTGCTGCGGTCATGTCAACTAATGGCACGGCTGTGATTGGATGCTGAAATTATGTCAGAATGCACTATAAAAGGCGCCGCCGCCATTTTAGCGTCACTGTGCTGTGAATTCAGTAAGGGACAGAACGCTGCTGTGCTGACTCTGAGGGACAGTTAGAGATTGCGATTTAGTGTACTGTGCTTTAGGCAGGCTAGCACCAACCGCTGTGTAAAGCTTCCTTTTGCCTGCAGTGTTGTTTTAACAGCTCTGCAAGGTGTGTGTGAGTGCAGGTGACGCTGCAGTTTGCTCTGCATGCAACGCTGTCTGTAGGCATCTGCAAGTGTCACTCACAGACTCTTTTTTTTTTTCTTCAGTGTAATTCTTGCTGCTCCATGCAATTTAAATTTTAGTGTGACGCGCTTCCATCCGTATCCAATACATTGGTTGCAAACACTGTAGAAGTAGACAAAGGAGTAGCCTTCACAGATTGTGAACAGTTGTGTTTCAGTGTTCACTTCAGTCTCTGCGTAATAACCACACTTAGGCCTTATAACTAGTGTTGAGCGATATTGCTCGATATCTAAAAATATCGTATCGAAATTGTATCGTCGATAGCACTAAATATCGTCGATATCCGATTTCGATACCGGAAGTCCCATGTAAGTCTATGGGAACAAAATATCGCAAAAAAAAAACCCTTTCTTTCGTTGTAAACACAAAATATACACACATAGAATACATATATATATATATATATATATATATATATATATACATGTCATTGTGACATATATATATACATATATTTATAGTTTATACACTTCTACATAGTAAAATAGACTCTAATTCAATTGCCGGGTAAAGACGTGACATACCCCATAGAAGTCGACGGGCTCGGTGCCGAGTACCCCCAAAACCTCTGGCTCTGTGCGACTCAACTTGGGCGTCACGAACAGGATTCTGTAGCTCGCTATAAGCGAGTCCTGTGTGCCTGAATTGCACTGGTTTTCTGCTTGAGAATTGCTAAAATCATCAGAGAATGTATTTGCCATTTTTCCGCCATATCTGCGTCACAACGAGGCACTGGTGAAGAAGAAGGGCGTGCTCTTCATGGGTGTCACTCACTCAGTGGCGTGAAAACGATGGCCGACCACTCTAAATGGTACTGCAATGTAACATCGTGCCCCACAGCTCTGGAGTTCCGCCTCCTCATCCTCCTCAGTGTGAGGAGGTCCCGCCTCCCTACAAAAGAGGGGCCCTCTCCAGATATGACACATGTGACTTGGCAGAGATGGCTAATGGACACGAGCAGAAGTGGGAAGGGATGGAGCAGTCAGAGCTCTCCCCCCACGGAAGCGACCCGATCGCCACGGAATCACCGTTGGGCACCCGGCCTGTAAACCCTCCTACGCTGCAAGAAGCGGAGGATACCCTGAGAGGCCTGGCCCGGCAC
Source organism: Oophaga sylvatica (assembly GCA_033576555.1). Lineage (NCBI taxonomy): Eukaryota > Metazoa > Chordata > Amphibia > Anura > Dendrobatidae > Oophaga > Oophaga sylvatica. The sequence goes on along the minus strand of JARQOD010000002.1, from coordinate 243,164,299 downwards.
CGGGAGGAGGTCGCCAGGATGGAAGCCAGCTGGCGTGCCCTAAAACTAAACTTGGAGCGGCGCCAATCCCTCTTACCTGAAGTGTCTGACTCTGTACCGGAAGGTGAGGCACCCGTTCTAGTAGAGGAGCCCTTGCAATGTGATCCGGTTGACGTTGTCGCAGTGGAGGCACCTGTTCCTGCAAAAACCGCAGCACCGTCAGCAGCACCCCAGATCCCGCTGTCTGCCCCGGTCGCTGAGACAGAAGAAGCGACACCCGTCCTCATGGAGGAGGCCGCGCAGGCACCAGAGCACTACCTGCCTGTACCGGAGCCCCGACTGTCATCTGATTTAGAGCCGTCTGCTTCCTCCGCAGGGGAGCGCCGCCAGGACTGGGGGGCGACAGGAGAGCTGCCGCAAACCGGACACTGTAAGCTGCAGTGGAGTGGTGGAGACATGGAGCAACTGGTGGAGGAGAATTATAACCGGCGTCAGGAGGAAGAGTGGAGACGTTGGAAGAAGGAAGCAGAGCGACAAAGGGAGCAGCGAGAAACCCTAAAACTTCGCCAACGTCACCTGGAGAAGGACCGGGCAGATAAGGACCGGATGAGAAAGGACAAAGGAACCCTGAGTGAGCCGCGGCGTAAGGGTGCAGTACGGAACTTTAAATTGAAAGGTGGGTGGGGCTTCATCAAGGAGCCTGGACTTTATTTAGAAGTCTTTGTGACCCGGCGGGACGTGGAGGCTCACCTCCCAGAAGGACACCCGGGAGGGACCTGTTGCCAGGAGACTTGGTGACTTACACCCGACACTGGGGTTACAATGGGTGGTACGCCCTAAATGTTACCAGGTGCGACCCCTACTCCCCAGTGTGTCAGGAACCTGTGAGACCCTCGAAGCCTTCAGCCTCCCACATCCAGGCCTCTGCAAAAGTGCCCACCCCACGCCGTAAATCTCCCCAGCCTCCCTCAGTGGTCTCCTCAGCAGCCCCAGCTATGGACATGATAAGTATAGTTGGCCCGTACCCGGCGCCTGTTAGGCCCCCTGGGGTTCGTACAGTCCGTGACATAGGGCTCCAGACCCGGAGAGAGATGAAAGAGGTGGCCACACAGACCCAGATAGCGGGTCACGACTTGACTGTACAGGCCACACGACGTCATCAGGTCCTGGTGGTCCTTGGTGCCTCGGATGTTTGGCAAGCACCAGAAGAGTACCAGGTGGTACCTGGAAGAGGCCAGCCAAAGAAGTCTAAATAACCCGGACAGGGTCCCTGTATGTAAATAAATAGTTAAATTGTTTATGTACCCGGACGGGTGAATGTTCCAAAAAAATTTTTTAATTTAATAAAAAAAAAAAAAACACAGTTTTCATTTCTTTTATTACTGTCTCATCCTGCTGCGACGCCATCGATCTCCTGTAAAAAAATGAAAAAAAAAAAAAAAAAGTATACCACCTGACCGACGCAGTCCGTACTAACGAGTGTCCCACGACGATCCAGCTCTGCTACATCAGAATGACAGGCAGAGCCTGTCATCCCGGCGCAGCACAGCTGATTACCTGCTTCCCCCGGCGGTGACGTCATCGGACTGACTGCTTTACGGCCGGGATTACCCTGCAGTCACTGCAGTTATCGCGAAAAAACTGCATGTGACCGCCAGGGAGAAGATAATGGCGGCCATCAAGCAGTCCAGGACGTGACCGCCGGAGATCTTCTGCCAGGTAAGTGCCGCTGACTCCTGACAGACCCGACCGACGGACACTCACAGTGACAGTGACAAATCCGATTCCGGTATTCGATAAGACGAAAATATCGAAACGAATTATCGAAAGGCCGATAGAGCTAATATCGGCCGATAGCCGATATTTGCATTATCGTATCGCTCAACACTACTTATAACTTTTCTGACTTTCTTTATCAATCTACCAAGATGAAGAAGTCAGTGAGTAAGGCACGTGGTCGTGGCCGTGGAGTTTCAGCAGGGAGAGGACGTGGGGATTCTGTGGCTGCTGCCGCCCTCAGTGACACAGCATCCACCAGTTTTCCCCGTGAGCGTTCCTTTATGCACACTTTGGTAGGAGTCGACGTGCCCCCCTGCTGCGGGAAGAACAAATTGAAGCGTTGTTGGTTGGATGGCAGCCAATGCATCGACTTCAATTCCTTCCACCTCCTCTCAGGAACACAACACTGTTGAGCAACCATCTGTCTGTTCACCGCCTGTCAAATTGGCCAGGAAGTCAGAGAGTTCTGTACAGGAGCCAGCTGAGTCTCTGCTTCTGTTCTCAGAATCTGTTGGCTCGCAAACACGGGCACAGGCAAGCAGCATTCTGCAATTTGAAGAAGAGGGAGTATGCAGTGATGCGCAACAGCTGTGTCTCTCTCAATCTGAAGAGGCGGGTGAGCCAGTGCCGATGGACAGCACACCGCAGAACGCATCTCATGATGATGATGAGACTCAGGTGCCAGGTTTTGTGGAGCATGGTGCTGCCCAGACCATCCAACAGCAGCAGGTGTTGGAAGAGGGTAGTGGAGATGATGAAGTCCGAGACCCAACATGGCGTGAGCAACAGGAAGGTGGTGGGAGCAGCTCTGAGGAAGAGATTGGCCCAACGGTACAAAGAGGAGGGAGAGGTAGGCTGCAGACTCGCTTGCCTGTAGCCTCCAGTTTGGCACCTGTTGGGAGCAGTTCTCTTACAAATGTCAAAATTGGCGCTCCCATGACTTGCACTGCGTGGTCCTTTTTTGACAGACTTGTAGATGATATTTGCTATGTTAAATGCAAGCTGTGTAAGCAAAAAGTTAAAAGAGGTAAAAATATCAGTAACCTGAATCCCACAAATATGTGGAAACATGTACAGACAAAGCACGTAGCTGAGTTACAAAGACACACTGGATATGTAGGCCAACCTACAGCAGCACCTACATCTTCAGGTCGTGTTGGAGCCTCTACCTCCAGCTCACACACACCTGGTTCGGCTTCCTCACAGGATCTCCATGGAAGAACTCGGTCACTGTTGTCCATAGACAAACTGTTATTCCACCCACAGCAGCAAGTTCACAGTCATCGTCACACTCCCAGGCCACAAAACAGCCATCGGTAGCACAGGCATGGGATAAAAGACGGCCATACTCGGCAAACCATCCACGAGCACAGGCTCTGAATGCTGGCATTGCAAAACTCCTGTCCCTTGAAATGCTGTCATTCAGGCTGGTGGAACTGACAGTTTCAGGAATTTAATGGCATTGGCAGTCCCACAATATAATGTGCCAAGCCGATTTTATTTCAGCAGGCAAGCCATCCCTGCTCTGCAAAAACATGTCGAGGGAAACATTAAACATGCGCTACTAAACGCCGTCAGTAGCAGGGTCCACCTGACCACCGATGCGTGGACCAGTACCCATGGCCAGGGACGATACCTTTCCCTCACTGCCCATTGGGTCAATGTTGTGGAGCCGGGTACAGATCTTGCCAGTGGCGCTGAACGTGTTCTGCCAACTCCAAGGATTGCAGGAATCCAGTCTGTACACATTGATTCCTCCTCCTACTCCAGTTCCTCAGAATCATCGCTGCACGAGCCGTCACGGTATACCTCCACGTGGACCCGTGAACGCTTACCTGTTGCGACCGATATGAGCACAGCCGTGGCCAAACGTCAACAGGCCGTCCTGAAAATGATTTCAATGGGGAATCTAAGCCACACAGCGCAGGAAGTCTGGAATGCCATCAAGCAGGAGAGCGACGTGTGGTTTTTTCCTGCGAATCTCCAGCCAGGCTTGGTAGTGTGTGACAATGGCCGAAATCTGGTGGCAGCTCTGGGCCTTGGCAACCTTACTCACATACCATGTCTGGCACACGTGCTCAACTTGGTCGTGCAGAGTTTTTTGAGGGACTATCCGGATCTTGCTGGACTGCTGCAGAAGGTCCGCCTAGAGTGCGCTCACTTGCGACGTTCCAGCATGCCAGATCGCGCATTGCTGCTCTGCAACGCCGATTTTGCCTTCCTGAACATCACATCATATGTGACGTACCCACCAGGTGGAATTCCACGTTACATATGTTGGAGCGGTTGTGTGTGAGCAGCAGACAGCAGTAATGGAGTATCAGCTGCATCAGGCGCAATCAAGTCGCTCTTTGCGCCGTCCACACTTCACCACTACTGAGTGGGCCTCTATGAAGGACATCTGCGACGTTTTGCATGCATTTGATGTCTCAACGCGGATGGCGAGTGCAGATGATGCACTAGTCAGCATACTGTCCCCCTTATCTGCCTGCTTCAGAAATCACTGAAAGCACTAAAGGAAGAAGTTTTGGAAGAGGTGGAGGATGAGGAGTCACAAATTCAATTACCTTCAGGACAGTCAGCGCAACGTGGTTCCTCACAAAGGGCTGGGCAGGGTTCACTTTGTGAGGAGGATGAGGAGGAGGAGGAGTCAATGGAGGAGGAAGAAATCCCTACAGAGGGAGGTACACAACGCTCTAGTCAGTATGTAGAGCGAGGGTGGGGTGATGCAGAGGAGGCAGAGATGACGCCTCTTCCAGAGGACAGCTTTTGTTGGCCAGTTGGGAGTCTGCAGCACATGGTTGATTTCATGCTTCAGTGCCTGAGAAACGACCGCCGCATCGCCCACATTCTCACCACATCAGATTATTGGGTGTACACCCTCCTAGACCCTCGCTACCGGGACAACTTACAAACCCTCATCACACCGGTGAACCGGGACTGTAAAATGCGGGAGTACCAAGACACACTGGTGCAATCCATACTGTTGTACATTCCAGCCGAGAGAGCTGCTGCTGCTACTGCTTTACAAAGCAGCTCTGTGCGTCGAGGCAGTGTAGACACCTCTACAACAAGAGGGAGCACAAGCAGCGCCTCTGCACAGGGCAAGAGCTGTATGTTACAAATGTGGCGAAGTTTTGTGACAGCGCCAGCAAGGTCTACACCATCCGATACGCTCCAGTCACCAGGAAGCAACGTTTCCGTAAGATGGTGACAGACTACTTGTCTTTCCCTCTAAGTGTACTCCCAGATGCCTCTTCCCCTTTCCAATTTTGGGTCTCTAAGTTGGATACATGGCCAGAGCTTAGCCAGTATGCATTGGAGGTGCTGGCTTGCCCTGCTGCCAGTGTATTATCTGAGCGCGTCTTTAGTGCTGCAGGTGGTGTACTAACAGACCGTCGCATGCGACTATCCTCAGAGAATGTAGACCGGCTTACTTTTCTGAAAATGAACAAGGCATGGATCTCACCTGAATTTGCCTGTCCGTTTTCAGATTAATAACTGTTTGGCAACGTTTTCCATGTCTCCTGTTATGTTCATCTTTCTGCCACCTGAACTCTACTCCCTGGGCTACAACACCGCCATTTGTTGCTCGTAAGTAATTGGCAGGGGTACTGACTCCTGGCCAGCCTGGTTACAGCACGACAGCTGTTTCCTGGCAGTGTGAACGTCAATTATCCTCCAATAAGTTGTGCTGTCGTGTTGCATTCGGGTTAGCCGACTCTATGGTGCCTGCAGTTTAGGTGATTCCTATGTGTGCTGTGGGATATGTAAATAATGGCTGTTTGTGACAATAGGACAAGCACCCACTGTAGGACTGTGTGATTCGGTAACTGCGGACGGCTTGCGTCCTGTCAACTTACATTTTCATGGGTGCGTTCTGCTACCCGTCCGGGGTCCAGTACCGTCAACTGGTTCTCCCCAGTGCCTTTGGCCTAGGTGCCTCCATCTCCGTATACGAGTTCCAGCAACGTCTGCTGGTCCTTGGTAGTGCTTTGGAGCACAGGTACCTCCTCCTTAGTAACCGTGTCACAGTAACGTCAGCTGGTACTCGGTTGTGACATTGCCTCTTTTCCTTCTGCTACCCGTCCGGGGTCCAGTACCGTCAACTGGTTCTCCCCAGTGCCTTTGGCCTAGGTGCCTCCATCTCCGTATACGAGTTCCAGCAACGTCTGCTGGTCCTTGGTAGTGCTTTGGAGCACAGGTACCTCCTGCTTAGTAACCGTGTCACAGTAACGTCAGCTGGTACTCGGTTGTGACATTGCCTCTTTTCCTTCTGCTACCCGTCCGGGGTCCAGTACCGTCAACTGGTTCTCCCCAGTGCCTTTGGCCTAGGTGCCTCCATCTCCGTATACGAGTTCCAGCAACGTCTGCTGGTCCTTGGTAGTGCTTTGGAGCACAGGTACCTCCTGCTTAGTAACCGTGTCACAGTAACGTCAGCTGGTACTCGGTTGTGACATTGCCTCTTTTCCTTCTGCTACCCGTCCGGGGTCCAGTACCGTCAACTGGTTCTCCCCAGTGCCTTTGGCCTAGGTGCCTCCATCTCCGTATACGAGTTCCAGCAACGTCTGCTGGTCCTTGGTAGTGCTTTGGAGCACAGGTACCTCCTGCTTAGTAACCGTGTCACAGTAACGTCAGCTGGTACTCGGTTGTGACATTGCCTCTTTTCCTTCTGCTGCCCCTCCGGGTTCCAGCACAGTCAGCTGGTCCTCGTTACTTCCATTGTCTCTTGTTCCATCTGATACCCGTCCGGGTTCCAGTAACGTCAGCTGGTTCTCGGAAATTAGACGACCTTAAAAGACCACCCAGAAGAAGATGACGACAACAAGGACGACGAGCATGAAGCCAACCAGCCTGAACACCATCACAAAGAAAAAATAAAGATTACCCAGAAGAAGATCACCAACAGGACAAAGAAGGTTAAGACAAACTACAAGATACAGAACAAGAGACAGAAGAACAATAAGCAGAAGATCAAAAAGCAGAGGAACATGAAGTATAAGACCAAAATGAAGAGCAAAATATATGCTCTAAATTCTAAGCAGAAGAAGACTAAGCAGTGTATGGGGGTGAGTCCGTTCCTCCTCGTGGTGCCCCTGGAAAATGCCTGCTGCTGCAGGCTAAACTGAACACGGACAAATACTGTTGTAATTTAAATCTTTTGTGACAGCAAGAACGGAAGGATGAAAAATTCATACTTTTACAGATTACAAGTACAGGAATCTCTGTCACAAATAAGAATATGATGAAGAAGATGAAGAGGAAGAAGATGAAGAATTTGAATATGAAGAAGATTAATAGTTTAATAATAACAATATGAGTAATGTAAACAAAAACATGAATAGCAAGAAGTTTAAGAAGAAGATTAAGAAGGTGAAGATGAAGAATAATTTGATGAGAAAGATGATGCTGCTGAAGATTATGAAGGAGAAAGTGTGGCACTGGCAAAAGTTAAAAAGGTGAAGAGCATGGAAGTTGTGAAACATACATATTTGCCAAAATAGAAAAAGGTTAACAACATTGTCAATTTGTTCGTCAATCCAAACGTATTTCCAAAAAAATATATATTAATGCTATTCCAATGCATTGGTTAAACATGTATGCCTTTATTGTCTCCTCAACCTCCCCCAATACATTCTACATTACTCTTTGTTGTTTTCCTTCATGTACAATTAACCAACAAGGCAAGAATGGGATTTTTTTAATGTCGATATTTGGTTCCCATAGACTTACATTGGACTTCCGGTATCGGTATCGGGTATCGCCGATATTTTAGTGATATCGGCGATACCATTCCGATCCGATATTTTTAGATATCGAGCAGTATCGCTCAACACTAATTACCAATAATATTCAAATGTCACAGCCGAAAATGATTTGTTCTAGTGTAACAAACACTGTTAAAGGAAGCCACTAAACGTAGATAACCATGACCCTGGTAAACAGCAGATTTCCTCTTTACAAGATATGGACGATGATGGTATTGATGACGATTTTGAACTTTACCACATCCCCACCAAGAAGATGAAGATCACAGCTGCAATGTTCAAAATAGGCCGTGAATAACTGGAAAGTCTTTTTTTCTTGGGCAATCTTTCCCTCTTACTAAAGTGGTACCGAATAATGCATACACAGCTCTCATGTCTACTCAGCATGAGATGGTTGAAAGATGATGTATTCCATTTTGTCCATGTCCACTTTTTGAAGGCGAGCAGAAAAGAAGGATGAAATAGCGGGAAGACATGTGATTTTGGTCAGTAAGGAGGTGATGTCTGATACAGATAGGTAGATCTTTGTGTCATCGGCATACTGATGATACTGCAAACTGTGCCATTACATGAGCTGTACCAGGCCGAAGGTGTAGATGAAGAAGAGTAGGGGTCCTAGAACTTAGCCTTGGGGAACACCGAAAGACAGGGTCGAGATGAGGAGGTGGTGTGGGAGATGAAGACACTGAATGTCCCCGTAACAGTCTGGTTGTTTTTTAAAGACTCTGCTGATAACCCCAAAAAGGCCATTTGCAACACCGGCCATGTCCGCATCAGCAGGGGTAACAAAACTACCAGCTTAACCACCACCAGCATGATCAGGCACATGGCAGGAGAGCACCCGACTTTGTTGGCCGAACACCAGGCTCCATGAGTAGTGTCTTCAGGTGATACTACTGCTTTTTCCGCTGTTGTGCGTGCAAGCCAATCCCCTTTCCATGGTGCATGCAAATATGCCTCCTGCCCTGCATCTGTAGTTGCACACAAACTCAACTAGCACCATCAACAAGCACATCCATATCCTTGTCCCAGCGCAGTGTTCAGTTGTCCATACCACTGTCCTTGGAATGCAACGGAAATACGCAGCCAACACCACACAGGCCACAGTACTAATTCACACATTTCTTGTCTGCTTGCGTGCAAAATGTTGCATTTTTTTCTTTTGAGAGATGGAAGCTTTCTGCAACCTGATGGCGGCGACCATCACAAGGTACTCGGTCGCCAGCTGCCACAATTTTTCCCGGTCTGCCGTCACGGCATTACACAAGCAAGAACGTGTCCACAACAGTACCCGGGCCCTCAACAATGCTGTTACTGGGAAAGTGCACCCAGCCACGGACAAGTGGACAAGTGCTTGTGGGCAGGGACGGTACATCTCACTGACGGCACACTGGGGAGTGTAGAGGAAGCCATGACCCAGTTGAACATTGGGAGACCATGTCACAGATGTATGGAGGAGACAGGTTGTGGAAGACTTTGTATATCATAGTTAGGGTTTTGAACTGTAGCCTCTGGGAAATAGTAAGACAGTGAAGGCCTGGCAGAGAGGAGAGGCTGGGGAATAATGGAGGGACAGTTGGATTACTCGGGCAGCAGAGTGTAGAATAGATAGGAGTGGTGCAAGAGTGCTAGAGGGGAGGCCAGAGATTAGAAGGTTGCAATAGTCGAAGCGGGAGATGATTAGGGCATGCACAAATGTTTTTGCAGTTTCTTGGAATGTACAGATCCGTGAAATGTTTTAGAGTTGTAGTGGGCAGGAGGAAGCAAGGGCTTGGATATGTAGCTTGAAAGAGAGGGTAGAGTCGAGCATCACCCCGAGGCCCCGAACATGTGGGACTATTTGTCCCAGTGTGCCATCCCAGCATTACACAGGCATGTGTCCTACAACATTACCCGTGCCCTCCACAATGCTATTACTGGGAAAGTCCACCTAACCACAGACACGTGGACAAATGCTTGTGAGCAGGGGTGTTACATCTCGCTGACGGCACACTGAGTTAACATAGTGGAAGCCGGGACCCAGACCGACCCTGTGATGGTGCACATTCTCCCAATCCCGAGTATTGCAGGCCCTACATAAACCTGTGTTGCTCCCACAGTCTACAGCTCTTGCACCTCCTCCTCCTCCGCCTCCTCTTCAGCTTCCATTTCCGAAAGTAGCACATCAGTCACAAGCTGTAAGCACTGCAGCACTGCCACATCTAAACGGCAACAGGCTGTGCTGAAGCTAATAAGCTTAGCTAACAAACAGCACAATGCTGAAGATTTGTGGATAGCTCTGAAAGAGCAGTCAGATCTGTGGCTGACACCGCTGAACCTACAACCAGGCATGGTCGTGTGTGACAATGGCCAGGACCTGTTGGCTGCTCTGAGGTGAGGCGAGCTCACACACGTGCCATGTCTGGCCCATGTGCTTTACCTCATTGTTCAATGGTTTATGAAAAGCGACCCGAAGCTGCTGGATCTGCTAGGGAAAGTACCACGCCCTGCGTACCTATTTTAGAAAGTCAGTTAGAGCTACATCCGCCCTTGCCGAGCTTCACCAGCGTTTGCAGCTTCTGGCTCACTGACTGGTGTGTGATGTTCCCACACATTGGAACTCTACACTGCAGATGTTGGAAAGGATTTGTGAGCACAAGAGTGCAGTTGGTGACTACTAGCATCAACAAGGCCATCGGTATTCAGTTCTGACTTCACACGTAAGATCTCAGTAGTTGACATGGATGTCAGACATATTGTACCATCCTCCAAAACTTTGAGGAATCCACCAAGATGGTGAGCGGCAATGACGCCATAATTAACGTCTCCATCCTGCTTCTCTGTGTTCTAATAATAATATTTATATATATTTATATAGCACCAATATATTTACAGTTTAACAGTTTCAAGCACAACTGTCCTAAGTAACAATGATAACAATAATTAAGCCAAAATAAAACTATCCTGCTTGTGGCAGCTTACAATCTACACTAAGTAACAATGATAACAATAATACAATAATTAAACAGAAATGAAACTACCCTGCTTGTGACAGCTTAGAATCTACACTAAGTAACAACGATAACAATAATTAAACTAAAAAAAAAGATCCTGCTCGTGACAACTTACAATTTACAGGGTGGGTCATTTATATGGACACACCTAAATAAAATGGGAATGGTTGGTGATATCAACAGTTTCAGATGCTGCACATCTCGTATCTGAAGGCAATTGTCTATGCTGTGAAGATACGAGTTGTGCAGCATCTGAAACAACGGATACTGGAAGCCTGTGCTAGCATTTCTTCTGCGGTGTTGCTATCAGTGTTTCAAGAGTGGGAGAAGAGGGTTGCATTGACAATCCAACACAATGGGCAGCACTTTGAACAAATTTTATAAGTGGTCATAAATTTGTAAATAATTCATGAAAGAATAAAGTTACGTTAAAACCAAGCACACCACTGTTTTTTGTCTGAAATTCTCAATAAGTTTGATGTGTCACATGACCCTCTTCTCATTGGAAAAAAATAAAGTTGGATCCAAAATGGTCGACTTCAAAATTGCCACCATGGTTACCAACCATCTTGAAAAGTTTTCCCCCTCCCATATACCGTAGATACTCGTGTATAAGCCGAGATTTTCAGCACCTTTTTTCGTGCTGAAAATGCCCCCTCGGCTTATACACGAGTCATAGGGCAGAAACCAGTGGGGGAGGGGATGCCGCGGCAGGAGCCGGTGGCTGGGACATCATACTCACCCCTCCCTGTGCCATCGCTGAACGTCCCTGCAATCCTGCGTTCTCCCCGGCTTCCTGCAGCTCTCCAGCGCTGAGCGGTGACGTAATACCCGCTCATTAAGGTCATGTAATATGGACGCGACACCACTCCCATAGGCGTGGCGTCCATATTCATGGCCTTAATGAGCGGTATTACGTCACCGCTCAGCGCTGGAGAGCTGCAGGAAGCCGGGGAGAACGCAGGATTGCAGGGATGTTCAGCGATGGCACGGGGAGGGGTGAGTATGATGGAGGAGAGGACAAGGAGCATGGAGCAGGACGGGGGGGCACAGGAGGACGGAGAAGGAATGGGGGAGCACAGCGGAGGATGGAGCAGGGGGGGGGGAGTACAGAGGAGAATGGGGGAGCACAGAGCTGGATGGGGGAGCAAGGAGCAGGACGGGGGCAGCACAGAGCAGGAGGGCAGTTTATACACCCGGCTTATACACGAGTCAATAAGTTTTCCCAGTTTTTTGTGGCAAAATTAGGGGGGTCGGCTTATACACGGGTCGGCTTATACACGAGTATATACGGTACTAATGTGCAACAAACAGGAAGTTGATATCACCAACCATTCCCATTTTATTTAGGTGTATCCATATAAATGGCCCACCCTGTGCAATGAGGTGGGTGAGATAAAAACTACAGGGGTATATTTACAATTATGTATTTACAATTATGCATTTACAATGATAGTACTGAGGTTATTCAAAAGTTGTAGAGGCCTGAGGACAAGGATGAGGAGGAGAGAATAGTCAGTCGTCCTCTTGGTGAGGACTTGGAAGTATTGACTATTACCAGTCTTGCATGCATGGCTTAGTTTATGTTACGCTGCCTTTCCCATCACCCTTGCGTTCTCAAAATAACACACAGCAAAAAAAGGTGACGGGAAGCCTAAAAAACACACTTTGTAGCCCTCAGGTAGATGAGGCTTGTCACAGAGATACCGGACTGTTCAATGTGTGGCCTGTATTTTTTTATTTTTTACCGCAAAATAGTGTTTTGAGCTACGGTAACACACAGCAAAAAAAAGTGAAGGGAAGCATCAAAAGCACACTTTGTAGCCCACAGATAGATGAGGCATGTCACAGAGATACCAGACTCTTCAATATGTGTCCGGTAGTTTTCTATTTTTTACCCCAAAATAGTGTATACTAGACCTAGGGCAGCAGACAGCCAAAAAAGTGTAAGGTAGGCCTGAAAAGCAACTATTTGTAGAGCACAGAAACACAGCTCGATGAGATAACAGACAGTTCAAATGGCCGAGTTTTTTTATTTTTTTACCCAATACTGTTAGAGTAGGTGCAGACAGCCAAAAGTGTAAGTAGCAGAAAGAACATGTTGGCACAACACAGCTCTGATGAGATACAGACTGTTCAATGTACTGGAGGTTTTTTTAAAAATTTTTTACCCCAAAATATTGTATAGACCTAGGCTAGCAGACAGCCAAAAAAGTGAAATGTAGGCCTGAAAAGCAACTATTGGAGAGCACAGATACACCAGGCATCTGACGGAGATAACAGACTGTTCAATAAGTGCCCTGGAGTTTTTAAAATTTCTTTTACCCCAAAATACGGTATACACCAAGGGTAACAGACAGCAAAAACAGTGGTATAAAGTCCGGAAATGCCACAATTTGCAGACCACAGATAGATCTGGTGTCTGACGGAGATAGAACACTGTTAAATATGTCGGCTGGATTTTTTTGGCCCACCAAAATTGCGTCAATTACTAGGCTATGACACTAAAAAAAAAAATTGTTGGAGTACTAAAATTGTAAAATATTTAGCGCAATGATATGCGATGCGTGTGGCATACAAAACACAGTGATAAATATAAGAACTGTAGCTAAATATATTTTGGCCATTGTAAGGTTTCAACTCGCTCAGCTGCTTCAGAGGCAATTAGGAGACACTTTTATATCAAAAAGTCATCAGGTTTATTACCTCCATAAACCACAAAGTCACATGCAATACAAGTCTTCAGTAAGGCTCCTTAAGTTCTCTTCAAACACAGCTACAGGAAGGCTTCTCCCTTCCTACACAGAGACTCTCTAATGTCCCGCCTGGACACATGGTAGTCTGTTCACACTCACAGACTCCCACATCACTCTTCAGACACAGAGACCTCTCTCTGTAATGTCCCGCCTGGACACATGGAAGTCTGTCCACACTGGCAGACTCCCACAACACTGTTCCAGGTGCCAAACACACTCCGTTACATAGCTGTAACCCCACCCACAGGTGAGGTCAGGAATCACATGGTTAGGTCACATGGTCATAACGTCACCACAGGTCCTTTTGATACACATAAACACCTACAGGCTTTATCTTGGGTATTCAGACACATACCCCTTGGGTGGGTTTGTAGGTGACTGGACCCACCCAGCTCTCCAAGTCACCTGGAAGCCTCCCAATGTATAGAAAAACTCTCAGCAGTAGATCTGCTGAGCAAAACACGCCCAGGCTTCCATCACAGGGCCACCCACCTCTGCGATACATACCGTCCATCCATCACATGCCTCCATGCATATCCCGAGGAGCATACACAGTGCCCCCTAGCTGCATCAGGGGTCACTACACCACATACCTCCCCCCTCTGTTCAAACTTGTGGGGTTGAACACTTGTTACCCGACCAGAGATCCTTCTCGGTCGTCTCTGCCAGTCAAACCGCCTCTCTAAGTCGGACCCTGCTACTGCTCTCTTTGGTAGGCGTCTGTCCTCCGATTCTGTCACATATTTTGCTGACGAGGCCCCCCTGTCAGACCACCCGCATCCCCAGCGGTCAGTACGGCGTCACAATTCACTTGCACCCATACGTCTTGTCTGGTCTGAGTCCTTTTCATTTTGTCTACTACAGGTTCTCCTGCTTAGGTCACTCCTCACTGAGCTAACTGAGGCCTCACTACTTCTACCTCTTCCATCTGGTGACCTATTTCCTGTATTAGCTCCAGCTTGAGGACTTGTAGTCTTAAGCGAACCTCTTCGCCTCTCAACACCACGAATTGAAGGTGGCGGCCATCTTCTTTCCATTTCCTGCAGCTCTCTGTTGACCTGATCCCTCTCCAGTCGTAGCTGCTCTACTTCTCTCAGGTACGACACACGATACTCCAGGAGCATCCGGATATTCCCAAGGCTCTCCCTGGCTCCAACAATGAGGAACGGAACCATCCCGTCTTCACCCACGACCTGGACTTCGTCATCCGCCGGAATCCGGACTCTCGCACACCGGACCTATTCACCATCTCCTGCATCACTTTCCCAAGTCTTCCGATACTTTCTTCACCAGACCTTTGGGCACTTGAATGATGTCTTCCACCAATCCAAGCTGACTTTGAGCCTTTCTTACTTGCTCCAGACGTCGAGCAGCTTCTTTATTCCTCCACATGATCATCTGTTTTGTTCGGAGGCATTGTAGATGCATGTCTCTCAGGACAGCCACTTGCTTCAGTGTGACTTCCTTAGTTGACAGTATGACTAACTGTTTCGTCTCTGGCACCCAGTTCACACTACATGCTTCTACCGTCTTTCTAAAGGCCTCATGCACCTCCTCACTGGCACACACTTCTCGCAGGTCTTCGGGTATCTCTATTACACACTTGAAAACCGACCCGTCACCTTCTTGGACAGACTGTTGGACCTCCTCGTCCTGAGCGTTAGTACAGTTTTCCAAGACATCGCTCTCCCTTGTGTGTCCATCTGCATGGCACTTCCCTTGCTGGATTTCTTCTCCCATAGATTTCTGGAGCTGGGCACTAGTCTCCTCCTCTATCTTGAGCTCTCGGAGAACTCTATCTCACTCTTCTGCCAAGCAGCGACACTCCTCCTCTCTCTGGAGAAGCTCCTGCTGATGTTTCTCTTGGGCTTCTCTGAGCATCTCCGTCTCTTTCCATAGAGCCTTGTTCATACTCTGACACGCTGACAGATGATCTCTGAGCTTAGAGACTTCCTTCTCCAGCTCCTCCACTTTGTGCTCAATCATTTGTCTCAGGACCCTTTCTCGCTCGACTGTCTCTTTACTGTTTCTTTAAACAGCTCTATCTCATGGTCCTGCTCTCTTTTAGCCAGCACATGTCGCACCATCACTTCTTTAATTAAATTTTCGGCTGAGCACTCTTGCCCACGCACACTCTGCCTCTCCAGAGTTCCGCCTGTTCCTGCATCCGCAGTTTCCACTGTCTCACGACTCCCTATAACTTCAACGAGCTCCAGCTTCCTGCACTCACTTTCCCTTGCGGTCGAGTCACAGTCTGCACAGGAGTCACTCTCGTGGACCCTCCAGTTACCCTCTAACTGGGTGTCCGTTCCAGAGGTCTTATCTACCACATCGTCATCGGTTCTTCTGTCATACATTTCAGGGGACATCATGTCAGTAAGTTGGGCAGACGCATCCTTTCCTCCTGTGTCACCGTCTGACTGTCAGTTTTGGGAGGTGTCACTGTCCCAATGTCTGCCACCCCAACAGTAGACAGGCCTCCCTCCTGCTGTAGAGGAACTCCACTGTCCCACAAGCCAGAGAACAGTTTAGAGTCCCGACCTATGACCACTGGACACGGCAAATTAGGGACTATAGCGACATCCTGTCCCGCAATGTCCCAGCCTGTCTCAAAGATTACCCTGGCCACTGGATAATCCTTAGTGTCCCCATGGATACAGGTGACCCCGACCTTTCTTCCATGTATTTGAAACCCCTCAGGTGCAACCCTCACTAGAGTCGACCAGACCCACCACATCTTCATTGTTTATCTGCAGGGCAGACCCCCATAGTATTGTGCCGGGTGGATAGTTCATAAGGCAAACTGGACACACATAACATATTTGCCCCGGGCAACAGTTCGTCTGCACCTCCCCTTTAACGTTGGGATACTCCACCCCTTTTTGGACCACCATCCCCTTTTGGGTTGCTGCCCCCTTTTGGGACTCCGCCCCCTTTTGGGCCACCATCCCAATTTGGGTTACCACCCCCTTTTGGGACTCCGCCCCCTTTTGGCAACCATCCCTGTTTTGGGTTGCCGCCCCCCTTTTTGACTCCTCCTCTTTTAGGGACACCACCCATCACTGGGATACACACCACGGCTCTCACAGGCCCCAGTTCACACAGTACCCTTAGACAGTGTCCTTTTATTTAGGGGTGTACTGGCCCTTTAAGAGTTCGTGTGCCCTGGTTCACACTGTCCTTTTTTACCACACCAGCTCCTGCTGGCACTGCCACCGCTTCCGTTGCAGCCACAAACCACCAGCACCTCCAGATGCTACTCCTAAGCTGCTGTGGCTGTTACTGCAGCTCCGGCTGCTGCAGAACCTCTTGCTGCAACAGTCACTGTAGCTCCTGCTACCACAAGTATCTGCACGCTGCACCGTCTTGCCGCTTGTCACCTTCGTGACCCCGCTGAGCCACAGCAAACACCTCACACGTGTTCCAGAGAAAAAAAGAGAAAAAAAAAAAAAAACAGTTTTCTCACTGACCCGTCAGCATAACACAGACTCCTGTCTGTCACACTCTCGGCCACAGAGATTTCTGGACACCTCCTCTCAGAGGCATCCAACAGAGCAAATACAGTCTTTCACTGACCCGTCAGCACAACACAGACTCCTGTCTGTCACACTCTTGGCCACAGAGATTTCCCGGACACCTCCTCTCTCAGAGGCATCCCACAAAGGAAAAACAGTCTTTCACTGACCCGTCAGCACACCACAGACTCCTGTCTGTTACCTGTTGGTCACGCAGGTTTCCGGACACCTCATCTACATAGAGGCATCCCACAGAGGAAAAAACAGTCTTTCACTGACCCGTCAGTACAACACAGACTCCTGTCTGTTACACTCTCGGCCACAGAGATTTTCCAGACACCTCCTCTGAGGTATCCTATCAGCATGCTCTTTTATCTCAATGACCCCGGTCAACACAACACAGACTCCTGTCTGTCACCATTGCTTAACAGCTTCTTCAGATACCTCATATCTTCAGAGGCACCACATAAACATAAATACAGTTTATTCTTGACCGCTGGTCACACTCACGGTTTTCACAGACCGTCCGTTCCTCCTCTGGTTACTGATTCCCAGTACTGCAACATGTGCTCCTTGGGCCGCTGCCAGCATTCCATCCACCAATTGTAAGGTTTCAACTCGCTCAGCTGCTTCAGAGGCAATTAGGAGACACTTTTATATCAAAAAGTCATCAGGTTTATTACCTCCATAAACCACAAAGCCACATGCAATACAAGTCTTCAGTAAGGCTTCTTAAGTTCTCTTCAACCACAGCTACAGGAAGGCTTCTCCCTTCCTACACAGAGACCTCTCTGTAATGTCCCGCCTGGACACATGGTAGTCTGTTCACACTCACAGACTCCCACATCACTCTTCAGACACAGAGACCTCTCTGAAATGTCTCGCTTGGACACATGGAAGTCTGTCCACACTGGCAGACTCCCACAACACTCTTTAGACACAGAGTCCTCTCTGTAATGTCCCGCCTGGACACATGGAAGTCTGTCCACACTGGCAGACTCCCACAACACTATTCCAGGTGCCAAACACACTCCGCTACATAGCTGTAACCACACCCACAGGTGAGGTCAGGAATCACATGGTTAGGTCACATGGTCATGACGTCACCACAGGTCCTTTTGATACACATAAACACCTACAGGCTTTATCTTGAGTATTCAGACACATACCCCTTGGGTGGGTTTGTAGGTGACTGGACCCACCCAGCTCTCCAAGTCACCTGGAAGCCTCCCAATGTATAGCAAAACTCTCAGCAGTAGATCTGCTGAACAAAACACGCCCAGGCTTCCATCACAGGGCCACCCACCTCTGCGATACATACCGTCCATCCATCACATGCCTCCATGCATATCCCAAGGAGCATACACAGTGCCCCCTAGCTGCATCAGGGGTCATACACCACACCACCTAAAGATTTTTTTGGTCAGCAAAATGGTGTCCAAAAATGTTGTAAGACACTCCAAAAAAAATACAGTACCTGTGATGCCTTGGACAAAAACAGCCATTTTAAATTGCCAGATTTTCACGCTGTTGTATTAAAATGACCTGGCTGTAGTCTGCAGTGTGAACAAGCAAATAAATGTAGAAAAAAAAGGGGTCTCTGGATTGCTTTGTAATAAAATTAGCAGGATTCAGGTGTAAAAAAAAAATTAATCCTAGCCACGGATATCTGCAGCTAGGTATATGTATATATAATAGGCAGCACTAGACAGTAATGGACCCTTTTGAAGTATGCAGTGAGATCTATACACTCAAATACAGTGCCTGCATGCCTTGCACTGATGTGGATATGCGCACATAGACTTCCCTGCCTACCTAGCACTGCAATCTATATACCCCTAATTAGCCCTTAAAAGGACTGTTGGTTTAACTGGATTTGTGGATTGAACAATGGTAGACCCACACTAGCTAATAAAAGCATGAATCTGACCCTATCTCTGCAGCAACTCTCCCTACACTATCTGATTCCGGAGCTGAATGCGCCAAGGCGGTGTCCGGTCTCTTGTAGACCTGACGACGCTGTGCGGCTAGCCAATCACTGTAATACCACAACAAAGTTGGCTGCGGCATTACAGTGCGTGGCTGACAATCCCTGCATGTTCACTGGCGCTCTAAAGAGCGCCAAATTTGCAGGGTGGAGACCCGAGCTCCCGCCGAATAATATCGGAAATGCTCGGTACTCGCCGAGTACACAGAGTACAGTGATATTCGGGCGAGCAGCGAGTAATGGCAAGCACGTTCGCTGATCACTAATAGAATCTTTAGTGTATTTCTTTTTTCTACATTATTTTTAATTTCTTTAGTAGTCGCACACAAAAGTTGATTACAGTATACATTGTAACATTTTATGTAAAACAAAATGTGTACTTATATAAATGATAACAAATAGTGTAAAAGGTGAACATTGGTAACACAAATACGCCATTTAAAAAAAAGTTATATATATATCACATCAGACATGCTTTAAGATGCTTTATTATAATTAAACTTTGTGATTTCTTAAAGGTGATCTGTCAGTAAGATCAAACCCCTCCTCTAAACTGCCCTTAAAGGAATGCAGATCTATGAAATGTAAATCCATGGACACCTTAAGCCTGGGTCTCACATAGCGATACACCAGCGATCCCGACAACGATATGCACTTGTCAGGATCGCTGGTGTATCGCTACATGATCGCTGCTGAGCTGCCAAACAGGCAGCTCAGGCAGCGATCAGCACAGCGACACTGCGGGTAACGTCGCTTAGTTACCCGCAGTGTACCTTGGATACCAGCGCCCTGATGCAGGGAGCTGGTAACCAAGGTACACATTGGGTTTCCAGGCGCTGCGCGGTGCCTGGAAACCCGCTGTGTACCTTGGTTACCAGCTCCCTGCATCAGGGCGCTGGAATCCAAGGTACACAGCGGGTTTCTAGGCACAGCCCCGCACCTGGAAACCCGCTGTGTACCTTGGTTACCAGCGGATCGCTGGTCTCCCGCCTGTCACACGCAGCGATGCGTGCCTGTCAGCGGGAGACCAGCGATCAAAAAAATGTCCAGGACATTCAGCGACGATCAGCGATACCCAGCAGGGGGCTGATCGTCACTGAATGTCACACACAGCGATATCGCTGGTGAGCTCGCTGTGTGAGACGAGGGCTTTAGTATCTTCAATATGTTGCTGCATTCCTGAGTGATTAGCGTTTTCATTGAATGCAAATTAAGGTATGACAGAACAGTTAAGGAGCCATTGCCTTTCAAAACTGTTTGACCTTCCAGCATCAACCTCTTTAGCTAAATTCATAGCTCAATTTCTGTGTGTCAGGCTCCAGGCAAGGAAATCAGACAGAGTGCTATAAATCAAACTAATGAGGCTGCATCTAACCAGGAAAACAATCTCAGGAGGCAGTGGTTTCTTAAGTGCTGTGTCACGCCCATAGCAATTAACAACTATTTTGCATAAGAGTGAAAAAGCTAATTACTTGTGAATGCAGCAACAGATGGAAGATATAAAGGTATTGACGGATTTACATTTTAAATACTTACAAGACCATACATGTAGTTTGGGGATATTGATCTTGCTCACATATTACCTTTTAAAAGCGGGAAGAATTTTAAGGTATGAGGACTTGCTCTAGACATTCCATGTATTATACCATTGTGAACATTTATCTAGGTTGGAAGTCATGATTTTTATTACATACAGTATAGTTGTGCTCAAAAGTTTATATACCTAAGCAGAATTTTTGCTTTCTTGGCCTTTTTTCAGAGAATATGAATGATAACACCAAAACTTTTTCTCCACTCATGGTTAGTGGTTGGGTGAAGCCATTTATTGTCAAACTACTGTGTTTTCTCTTTTTAAATCATAATGACAACCCAAAACATCCAAATGACCCTGATCAAAAGTTCACATAACCTGGTGAAGCAGAGGGCCACTGGAAGAGGGAAAGCTCAGATGGATTTGGATCAGTTTTGCAAAATCACTCACTAGATAGTAGACTTAAGACATCTGCATCAATAAAATGGTAGAATATTTTTAATGCAGACTATTTAGAAAGCTGCTTAACTTTGCATTAGACAGAAAATAAATAATTTTAAATAATCTGCCAAGATGTCCATACGATAGCTCTTAAATTTTCTCCTGTTGCCCTTGGACTTCATTAACAGTATGTAAATTTTCTGGAGCTACAATAGTTTACATGCTCAATATGTGAGTTCTCAAATAATTACTAACAGTACAGTTGCACATAATTTTGCCAAGTTATAGTAACTAATGAAAAATAATCAGCAGCATGGACTTTAATCTGTTTATTCTGGAAAGAAAAACAATAAAAGAATAGTCATCTGCTGTTAAAACTTTTTGCATTATTTAACCCCTTTACCCCGAGGGTGGTTTGCATGTTAATGACCGGGCCAATTTTTACAATTCTGACCACTGTCCCTTTATGAGGTAATAACTCTGGAACGCTTCAAAGTATCTTGGCGATTCTGAGAAAGTTTTGTCGTGACATATTTTACTTCATGTTAGTGGTAAAATTTCTTCAATATAATTTGCGTTTATTTATTAAACAAATAGAAATATGGCGAAGATTTAGAAAATTTTGCAATTTTCAAACTTTTAATTTTTATGTCCTTAAAAAAGAGAAATATGTCACACAAAATAGTTGCTAAATAACATTTACCACATGTCTACTTTACATCAGCACAATTTTGGAGACAAACTTTTTTTGTTAGGAAGTTATAAGTGTTCAGAGTTGACCAGCGATTTCTCATTTTTACAACACCATTATTTTTTAGGGACCACATCACATTTGAAGTCACTTTGAGGGATCTATATGCTATATGATAGAAAATACCCAAAAGTGACACCATTCTAAAAGGTGCTCAATACCACATTCAAGAAGTTTATTAACCCTTCAGTTGCTGCACAGTAAATTTTTGGAATGCTTAAACAAAAATGAACATTTCATTTTTTTAAAAAAATGTTTACTTCAGAACCAATTTTTTTATTTTATCAAGCGTTACCAGAGAAATTGGACAGCAAAAGTTGTTGTGTAATTTGTCCTGAGTACGATGATACCCCATATGTGGGGGTAAACCACTGTTTGGGTGCATGGAAGAGCTCGGAAGGGAAGGAGCGCCGTTTGACTTTTTCAACGCAGAATTTGCTGGACGCCATGTGGCATTTGGAGAGCCTCTGATGTGCCTAAACAGTGGAAACCCCCCACAAATCACACCATTTTGGAAACTAGACCCCTCAAAGAACTTATCTAGATGTGTTGTCAGCATTTTTAACCCCCAAGAGCTTCAAAGAAGTTTATAACGTAGAGCCATAAATTTCAAAAATCATATTTTTTCCACAAAAATGATCTTTTCTTCCATAATTTTTATTTTCCCAAGGGTAAAAAGACCACAAAAGTTATTGTGCAATTTTCCTGAGTACGCTGATACTCCATATGTGGTGGTAAACTACTGTTTGGGCGCATGGCAGAGCACGGAAGGGAAGGAGCGCCGTTTGACTTTTTCAGTGCAAAATTGGCTGGAATTGAGATCGGACGCCATGTCACGTTTGGAGAACCCCTGATGTGCCTGAACAATGGAAATCCCCCACAAGTGACCCCATTTTGGAAACTAGACTCCAAAAGGAACTTGTCTAGATGTGTGTTGAGAACTTTGAAACCTCAAGTGCTTCACAGAAGTTTATAACACCCAGGCGTGAAAATAAAAAAAATCATATTTTTTCCACAAACATGATCTTTTAGACCCCGATTTTTTTTTCCCAAGGGTAACAGGAGAAATTGGAGCCCAAAAGTTGTTGTCCAATTTGTCCTGAGTATGATGATAACCCATATATGGGAGAACACTACTGTATGGTCACATGTCGGGGCTCAGAAGGGAAGTAGTGACATTTTGAAATGCAGACATTGATGGAATGGTCTGCGGGCGTCATGTGGCATTTGAAGAGCCCCTGATGTGCCTAAACAGTGGAAACCCCCACAAGTGACCCCAATTTGGAAACTAGACCCCCTAAGGAACTTACCTAGATGTGTGGGGAGAACTTTGAACCCCCAAGTGCTTCACAGAAGTTTATAACGTAGAGCCATAAAAATAAAAAATCATATTTTTTTCCACAACAGAGATATTTTCGCCCCCAATTTTTTATTTTCCCAAGGGTAATAGAAAAAATTGGACCCCAAGAGTTATTGTGCAATTTGTCCTGAATACGCTGATACCCCATATGTGGGGGTAAACCATTTTTTGGGCGCATGGCAGAGCTCGGAAGGGAAGGAGCACCATTTGACTTTTTCAGCGCAGAATTGGCAGTAATTGAGATCAGACGCCATGTGACATTTGGAGAGCCCATGATGTGCCTAATAAAAAAGGGGAGAAGCCAGCACTGCCTATGGTCAGAATGCAAATACATAAAGTGCATATTCACATATTGATTTCTAACTGTACTTTAAAATGAGACATTTAGCAGACAATTGATCAATTCTTTGAGCCACCCCGCCACGTCACGGCATTCTCCGATGGGGCAGTCCTACACTACATTTTTTATAGTCGCTGTGCCATTATGGCCTCCTAAATGTATTAAAAGCAAGACGATATAAAATGCAAAAGTACCTGAAGCTTTTCTGAGTCACTCTCCATGGCACCAGTAGGGCAAGCGCAAGCTGGGAACAGCACAAACTGTACTACTTTTCCCTGGCACTGGGACATGTCTCATGGACACAACAACTGCACACAGATGTAACACATGAACACACAAACAAACAGCTACACTGACACATGGACACCAAATAGGGACACATGAACGGCACATGGATGTCACATACGTACACACGGACATGGACCATGGATCTCACTAGTACTGTTTTTCCTGTACAAGAATCACTAAGACGTGTGAAGGAGGCCTTAGTTGGTATATCAAGCACAGTTGAACCATATGCAGGTCACTTTCTCAGCAAGGCAAATACAGTATTTAAAGCCTTTGATATTTGATCTCTAAAATGATGAATATTATTAACCATATAAATCTGACACATTATATGTTCTGTATATTATCCAAAAAGATCAGCTGTATTTAATTATATTGTTTATATAATAAGTCAAATCTATTGAAAATACCATCTTAATAAACATCAATTAAAAAAGAAAACAGTTGATATTAAATTCTCAATAGCATGCTATTTTACTGAAAAAGAATTGTAAAGTGCATGTAAACATAATAGTTAAACTGTATGTCTTCATTTTTTCCAGCCCAGTGACTACAATTGTGTGGAACAAACGATAAAAATTGCACCGAATAGCTGTTCTCTTTTTTATTGCTTGTCAAATTACTGCTGTGACACCCATAGTTGGTAGTAATATTGTGATCCACTGCAAGCAAAGGAGTGTTGAATGGGAATTTCTCATTGAGTTTAGGCAGTGTACCATAAGATGTTGCATGAAAACACTAATTTTCTCTATATACAATGGTAGGCATTGTGTTTACCAAAGAGAATCAATGTTGCTGCTAAACATATTCAATTAGGAGCATTCTCCACACTTTATTTAATTGTATTCTGTTACTGATAACATAATAAAAGAGCAGGGAATAGGTAATCTGCAGCATCATCTCAACTTGGTTGAGCTACACGCAAGGGAGATACAGTTTGGAAAAGTGAATGTAAAATAAATACTTTAAACCATTTTGATCATTTACATGTTAAGCTAATTATGTGCTAATATTTTAAGCAACATTTTATATTATTTTCCTTTTCATCCTATTGCACCAGTCTGTGATAACGGCATACTCTAGCTGTAGTTAGTATTTTCTTCACCTATGACAACGGTTTTCTTCGCTAAACTAGCCATGATCTTTATTCCTTGGACAAAGAAAAATGGATTGCTGTTGCTCCTCTGCATAAATCACCTACGTTACATGGGCAGTGGTGTACTAGCCAAGCTATACAAAGAGCTCGGCACTCAGTTATCACTTGTAAAGTTGAAGAGTTTATTATTCCACAAACCAAGAAAAATATCATTTTTTATTTCAGTCAACTTCATCAAATTTTGGATTACAGTTGGATTGATGTTATATTGGTCATAGTGGTCATAGTGCATGAGGATAGTGGGTATAATGTGAAGGAGTAATGGCCCATTTATGACTCAAGGTACTCTCAAGAATGTTTACTGATCTTATAATTAATGTTTTTTGTGGTAATGTAAGGATGTGAAACCTAGACAATAAAGAGAAAAGACAGAAGAAGAATTGACACCTTCAAAATGTGCTGCAGGAGAAGAATGTTATCAATACCATGGATGACAAGAAGAACAAACAAATACATTTTGAAACAAATCAATCCATCTCACTAGAAGTAAGGATAACCAAACTACAACTTGCCTACTTTGGACACATAATATGAAGAGACCAATCACTGGAGAAGACATCATGGACAGAAGAATAGAAGGAACAATGTGAAGAGGAAGACCAGCTACTTGATGGCTTGATAGTATCAAGATAACAGTGGAAATGACCCTGGTGGACCGTTAAAAAATATAATAATAATAATTAAAATACATTTATCCTTTAATCTACATATCAAAATAAAGCATAAAAATGGAAATAGAGGTAATAAAGAAGCAGATTTACGCAGGTACTGGTAGCAGAAGGATTGGTCCCTCTAAAGTTCTGAACTTATTGTTAATATGCACAAAGGAAGCATAAACTCCTAAATCAGTGAAACTTTTTTCATTATTATTACGGTACATATTTTTCTGTTTTCTCTCATATTCAGGTGCCACTTGCCACATCTATTACATTTAACAGCTGTATAAGTTCTTCCTAATTTGATCAATGAGAGTCATAGGGGTGAACATACCGCGGTGCAGCTGTTGCAGCTGCAACGGGGCTCGGAGGTGGAGGGGGACCCTTGCAGACAGGCAAAGCTGGTGTCACTACCCAGCAAGTGCTGGGGCCCACTCGCCGTTGGGGACATCAGCACGCTATGGCCCCCCCTCTTACTTATCCCTCCCTGTTCCTCCACAGCTCCAGTCTCCATGACTATCTGACATCTCAAGGGCGCGATGTTGTCACTACATTGCACCTTCTGCGCTGAGCACTGTGAGCATTGGTTGGAGTGAGTCAGTGGGGGAAGAGGAAGAGGTAAGAATTTGATTAACTTTTTTGTATAGATCATTATCTGGGGCCCATTATTCTGTTTGGAGCATTATATGGGACGTATTACACTGTATGGAGCATTATATAGGGCCCATTATTCTGTATGGAGCATTATATAGGGTCCACTATTCTGTATGGAAAATTATATGGAGCCCATTATTCTGTATGGAGCATTATATGGGGTCCATTATACTGTGTGGAGCATTATATGAGGCCCATACTATATGGAGCATTACATGATGCCCATTCTGTTTGGAGTACTGCATGGAGCCCATTATTCTGTTTGGAGCATTATATGGGATCCATTTTGTATAGAGCATTATATGGGATCCATTATTGTGTATAGAGCAATATATGGAGCCCATTATGCTGTATGGAGCATTGTATGGGGCCCACTTTTCTATATGGAGCATTATATGAGGTCCTGTAAGGATTCTGGATGTTCCATTTAGCCTGTTTTGCCCTTGACCAAGATGGAGTCTGGTACTTTGCTCTGTACTGGAACTTCCTGTCTGTCCTGCTATTTAAGTCCTGGTCAGGAGATCGTCCTTGCCTGAGTATTTTGTTGCTGTTTGCTTCTGAGCTTCTTCCTGGCTTGCCTCTGGAGTTCTTGCTGCTGCTCATTACTCGTTGCTCTGCCTCACCAGTTTCAGTCTTCTAAGCTGCTTTCGGATCCTGGCTGGGGTTACCTACAGTCATGGCCAAAAGTTTTGAGAATGACACAAATATTATATTTTCACATGATCTGCTGCCCTCTGGTTTTTATGTGTGTTTGACAGATGTTTTTATCACAGACAGAAATATAATAATTGCAAACATATGATTAACAAAAGCTTATATTGACAGTTAGAATGAGTTAATGCAGCAAGTCAATATTTGCAGTGTTGACCCTTCTTCTTCAGGACCTCTGCAATTCTCCCTGGCATGCTCTCAATCAACTTCTGGACCAAATCCTGACTGATAGCAGTCCATTCTTGCACAATCAATGCTTTCATTTTGTCAGAATTTTTAGGTTTTTGCTTGTCCACCCATCTCTTGATGATTGACCACAAGTTCTCAATGGGATTAAGATCTGGGGAGTTTCCAGGCCATGGACCCAAAATCTCTATGTTTTGTTCCCTGAGCCATTTAGTTATCACCGTTGCTTTATGACAAGGTGCTCCATCATGCTGGAAAAGGCATTGTTGATCGCCAAACTGCTCTTGGAGGGTTGGGAGAAGTTGCTCTTGGAGGACATTCTGGTACCATTCTTTATTCATGGCTGTGTTTTTAGGCAAGACTGTGAGAGAGCCGATTCCCTTGGCTGAGAAGCAACCCCACACATGAATGGTTTCAGGATGCTTAACAGTTGGCATGAGACAAGACTGGTGGTAGCGCTCACCTTGTCTTCTCCGAATGAGGCGTTTTCCTGATGTCCCAAACAATCGAAAAGGGGATTCATCAGAGAAAATGACGATACCCCAGTCCTCAGCAGTCCACTGCCTGTACCTTTTGCAGAATATCAGTCTGTCCATGATGTTTTTTCTGGAGAGAAGTGGCTTCTTTGCTGCCCTCCTTGAGACCAGGCCTTGCTCCAAGAGTCTCCTCCTCACAGTGCGTGCAGATGCACTCACACCTGCCTGCTGCCATTCCTGAGCAAGCTCTGCACTGCTGGTAGCCCGATCCCACAGCTGAAACACTTTTAAGAGATGGTCCTGGCGCTTGCTGGTCTTTCTTGGGCGCCCTGAAGCCTTTTTGGCAACAATGGAACCTCTCTACTTGAAGTTCTTGATGATGCAATAGATTGTTGACTGAGGTGCAATCTTTCTAGCTGCGATACTCTTCCCTGTTAGGCCATTTTTGTGCATTGCAATGATGACTGCACGTGTTTCTTTAGAGATAACCATGGTTAACAGAAGAGAAACAATGATGCCAAGCACCAGCCTCCTTTTAAAGTGTCCAGTGGTGTCATTTTTACTTAATCATGACAGCTTGATCTCCAGCCATGTCCTCATCAACACCTACACCTGTGTTAATGGAGCAATCACTGAAAAGAGGTTAGCTGGTCCTTTTAAGTCAGGGCTGCAATGATGTTGAAATGTGTTTTGGGGGATAAAGTTCATTTTCTAGCCAAATATTGACTTTGCAAGTAATTGCTGTTAAGCTGATCACTCTTTATAACATTCTGGAGTATATGCAAATTGCCATTAGAAAAAGTGAAGCAGTAGACTTTGTAAAAATTAATATTTGTGTCATTCTCAAAACTTTTGGCCATGACTGTACTGTCCAGACTTCTGAGACTGTGTCTGTTGCGGGCTGCTGTGCGGGACTTGAGCGGGACTTCCCAGCCAAAAATATACATTAAAGGACCTTCTCCCTGTTTTGTCCACCCATGTATATCTGGACTTCCATGAAAGGTGTCATCTCCTCTATCTGCATAGTTCTGGACTTCCACGTATAAGTGCCAGTTGCACTTTTGCTTCTTATTACTGCTGGACTTCCACGTATAAGTGCCGTCGCACTCTTCCTGCATACTACTGCTGGTCTTCCATGTTTAAGTGCCGGTCGCACTCTTGCTGCATATTACTGCTGGACTTGTTTGCATTAGTGGTCGTGCCCTGCTACTAGGTTTGCTGGACATTTCTGTTTTGTACTTTGCACTTCGTTACAATTGCAGAAAAGTCTCTGTTAGTTTGTGTTCTATTTCTTGCTTATTTATTTCAGCTTTGGTCTCAAACTCATTTTTTCCCACGCAATCAAATTCCATATTACCCACATAATTGTTACAGGTCCATTATACTGTATGGAGCATTATATGAGGTCCATTCTGTATGCAGCATTATGTGGGGCCCATAATTCTACATAAAGCATTATATGGGGTCCATTGTTCCATATAGTGCATTAGATGGGGTCCATTACTCTATATGGAGATTAAATATGTGTCCCATTATTCTGTTTGGAGCATTATATGGGGCAACATTATTCTGTTTGGAACATTATATGGGTTCCATTACACTGTATGAAGCGTTATATGAGGCTGTATGGATCATTATATGCTGGCCCTAATTCTGCACGGAGCATTATATGGGGCCATTTTGTATGGAGCATTATATGGGGCCCAGTATTCTGTATGAAGCATTAAATGGGTCCATTATACGGTATGGAGCATTATATGAGGTTCATTCTGTATGGAGCATTGTATGTGGCCCATTATGCTGTATGAAGCATTATATGGGGTCCATTATTTTGTATGGAGCATTATATGGGGCCCATTATTCTGTTTGGAGCATTATATGGGACCCATTATTCTGTTTGGAGCAATATATGTTGCTCTTTATACTGTATAGAACACTATATGGGACTCATTATACTATATGGAGCATTATATGGGGTCCATTATTCTGTATGGAGCATTATATGGTGTTCATTATTCTATATTGAGCATTATATGAGATGCAATTATATGGGGTTCATTATTCTGTATGTAGCATTATTTGAGGCTCATTATTCTGTATGGAGCATTGTATGCGGTAGATTATTCTTTATGGAGCATTATATGGGGCCCATTATTCTGTATGGAGCATTTTATGGGGTCCATTATACTGCATGAAGCATTATATGAGGCCTATTCTATATAGAGCATTATATGGGGCCCATTATTCTGTATGAAGCAATATATGGGGCTCATACTGTATGGAGGTTTATATGAAGTACATTATTCTATATTGAGCATTATATGGGGTCGATTACGCTGTATGTAGCAATATATGAGGTCCATTCTGTATGGGGCATTATATGAGGCCCATTATTCTGTATGGAGCTTTATATGGGTCCATTATACTGCATGGAGCATTTTATAGGACCCATTATTCTAAATGTAGCACTTTATGGAGCCCATTATTCTGTATGGAGTAGTATATGTTGTCCATTATACTGTACGGAGCATTATATGAGGCCTATTATATGAGACCCATTCTGTATGAAGCTATATATGGGGCCCATTATTCTTTATGGAGCATTATGTGAAGCATATTCTGTATGTATTATATAGGGTGCAGTATTCTGTATGGAGCATTATATTGGGCCCATTATTCTGTATGGAACATGATATGAGGGTCCATTATACTGTATGAAGTATTATATGAGGTACATTCTGCATGGAGCATTATATGGTGCCCATTATTCTGTATGGAGCATTATATGGGGTCCATTATTCTGTATGGAGCAATATATGGGGCCTATTATTCTGTATGGAGCATTACATGAGGCCCATTCTGAATGGAGCATTTTATGGGGCTCATTATTTTGTATGGAGAATTATATAGTAGCATAGTAACATAGTTATTAAGGTTGAAGGAAGACTTTAAGTCCATCTAGTACAACCCATATCCTATCCTAACCTGCCCTAACATGTTGATTCAGAGGTATGTAAAAAAAAAACTGTGGCAAACAGTAAGCTTCACATTGGGGGAAAAAAAAAATCTTCCCTACTCCCCATACGGCAATCAGACTAGCTCCCTGGATCAACGCAATATCTAGGAAGCTAGTGTATATAACCTGTAATATTATACTTTTCAAGAAAGGCATCCAGGCCCTTCTTAAATTTTAGTAGGGAATCACTTATTACAACATTCTATGGCAGAGAGTTCCATAGTCTCACTGCTCTTACAGTAAAGAATCTGCATCTGTGATTATGCTTAAACCTTCTTTCCTCCAGACGTAGAGGATACCCCTTGTCCCCGTCACAGGTCTAAGAGTAAAAAGATGATTAGAAAGGTCTTTGTACTGTCCCCTCATATATTTATACTTTGTAATAAGATCACCCTAAGCCTTCGTTTTTCCAAACTAAATAACCCCAAGTGTAATAACCTGTCTTGGTATTACAGACCCCCTAGTTCTCTAATAACCTTGGTCGCTCTTCTCTGCACCCGCTCCACTTCAGCTATGTCTTTCTTATACACCGGAGACCAGAACTGTACACAGTATTCTAAGTGTGATCGCTAGTGTTGAGCGATACGATACCGCAAGTATCGGGTATCGGCCGATATTAGCTGTATCGGACTTTCGATACTTAGTTTCGATATTTTCCATATATCGTATACCGGAATCGGATTTGTCACTGTCACTGTGAGTGTCCGTCGGTCGGGTCTGTCAGGAGTCAGCGGCACTCCCTGCAGAGTCTCGGTGGTCACGGCCTGGACTGGTTGATGGCCGCCATCTCTTTCCCGGCGGTCACATGCAGTTTCTCGCGATACTGCAGTGATGCTGGTAACCGCCGTAAAGCAGTCAGTCCGATGACGTCACCGCCGGGGAAGCAGGTAATCAGCTGTGCTGCGCCGGGATGACAGCCTCTGCCTGTCATTGCGATGTAGCAGAGCTGGATCGTCGTGGGACCCTCGTTACTATGGACTGCGTCGGACAGGTGGTATACTGTTGGTTTTTTTTTTTCCTTTTTTACAGGAGATCGATGGCGTCGCAGGAATGAGAGTATAATAAAATAAATGAAAACTGTGTTGTCTCTTTTATTTCATTAAAATACTTTTTTCTTGCTGTGTCTTTTTTTTTTATACATTTTAAAACTTTGGGATTAATAATGGATCGGTGTCTTATTGACACCTCTCCATTATTAACCGGGATTATTGTCACCGTGCAATCAACGGTGACATTAACCCTTATTATCCCACTTGCCACGCTACAGGGCAGTGGGAAGAGCCGGGTAAAGTGCCACAATTGGCACATCTTTTGATGCGCCAAATGTGGGGCTGCTGTAGCCTGGTATTATCAGGCTGTTGAGGGCCAAAATCCATGGGCCTTGACAGTCTTTTAATACCAGGCCACAGCAGTCTGCATTTTACTTGGCTGGTTAACAAAAATAGGGGGACCCCTACGCCGTTTTTTTTTTAGGGGATCCCCTATTTTTGTTAACCAGCCAAGCTAAGCAGACTGCTGTGGCCTGGTATTATCAGGCTGGCAAGGTCCATGGATATTGGATCCTTACCAGCCTGAAAAACCAGGCCTCAGCAGTTTGCTTCATCTGGCTGGTTAACAAAAATAGGGGGGACCCCACGCCAAATTTTTTTCGAGGGGATCCCCTATTTTTGTTAACCAGCCAAGATATGCAGACTGCTGTGGCCTGGTATTATCAGGCTGGCAAGCAGGGTCGGACTGAGGCACCGGGACACCGGAGAAACCTACGGTGGGCCCCAGCTCCTGCGTGGTGGGCCCTGATAGGATAGGTCGCGGGGCAGAGGGGGCGGTGGCCCCGGGGCCCGCGCTCTGAGGGGGCCCACCCGGAGCTACGATACAGTTACATTCTGCGGCAGAGCAGGGAGAATCGCTCTCCCTGCTCTGCGCCCGGAAGCTATGGGGCCTGAACAGGCGTTGGGGGGGCCCGGTGCCAGCAGTGGGCCCCCCACCCGTCATCGGAGGGTCAGCTGTATCGGCATCCAGCCGATAAAGCTGACCGCATAGAGAGAGAGGGAGCGAGCGCTCCTTCTCTCCCATAATCCCCCTCTCAGCGTATGACAGCGGGCGCAATAACATCACCTGCCGGCGCCCGCTGTCAGACGCTGAGAGGGAGAACAGTGAGCAGCACAGGAGACGGGAGGTGATTTTTTTTTTATTTTTTTTTTAATGGGGGTGCAGTCGAGTCCTGGCTGGAGAAGTCGTCATGTCGGTGTGGGCCAGATGGAAAAGACATGAAAAGTGAACAATTCCATTAGAAAGAACATCAGTGGTAAGTCATTATCTGTACCTGTGCTGTAATCTATATGTTCTGTAGGACTGGTATTATTTAACACAGACCATATGGCGGTAATATCAATATTGGTCTTTTTATATATAGATTATTTTGGCCAACAGCGCGGTCATTTGCTGAGGTTCTCTGATGATGGGCCCACTCAGAAGTTTTGCCCCCACTAAACCAAAACCCTAGCTACGCCTATGGCTCTCTCTCTAGTCTTTCTTTCTCGCTCTCTGTTCTTTCCTTCTCGCTCTCTGTTCTTTTTTCTCTCTGTTCTTTCTTTCTCTCTTTTCTTTCTTTCCTCTCTTTCTTTCTCTGTTTGTTCTTTCTCTCTCGCTGCTCTTTCTTTCTTTTCCTCAGTACCAGCCACTGTGCCCTCATTACCAGTCAGTGTGATCAGCAGTGCTAAATGGTTACGCTTGGGGCGAGGATATGGGTGTGATTAGCTGTGAAATGGGTGTTGTCGGGGCGTGGCCTAAAATTTTCAGCAGCACGCAACACGCGCCGCAGCCTTTAATCCTCTTTCCTGTCTTCCAAATTTGGGAGGTATGCTGTATGACCTCCCTACAACTTCTGGCCATGCTCCTGATGAGCGCGACGGATGGTCTCGTGAGGGATCTCCTCCCACACCTGGACTAAAGCATCCACCAACTCCTGGACAGTGTGTGGTGCAACGTGGCATGGCCTAAAATTTTCTGCAGCATGCACAGCGTGCCACAGCCTTTGTCCCTCTTTCCCTTATTCAAAGGTTGGGAAGTATGATGTTGGGCCGCAAGAATATATTTTCTCTGGTGGGCCCAAGGTACTCCAGTCCGACGCTGCTGGCAAGGTCCATGTATGTTGGCTCCTTAACAGCCTTAAATACCATGCCTCAGCAGCAGGGGCGTACATATAAATCATGGGGCCCCATAGCAAAAGTCTGAATGTTCCCCACCCCCCCAAAAAAAAAACCCAGAGGCATTGTAAATGTAAAGTGCCAGCACAGTGAGGGAAGTTGAGTCGCACAGAGACAGGGGTTTTGGGGGTACTCGGCACTGATCACGTCGACTTCTATGGGGGATGTCACGAGTAGCACAGCTCGGTCCGTGACCTGGGTGATCACTGGAATGTGGGATATTTCCAGGGGAT
The DNA here is from genome assembly GCA_033576555.1 of Oophaga sylvatica. Taxonomy (NCBI): domain Eukaryota; kingdom Metazoa; phylum Chordata; class Amphibia; order Anura; family Dendrobatidae; genus Oophaga; species Oophaga sylvatica. The sequence goes on along the minus strand of JARQOD010000002.1, from coordinate 243,130,517 downwards.
GATAGAATGTTTGTGTAGTTTGTCGTGACGCACCTGTAGTACCTGGTCAGGGTGTCCAGCGCTGCTGTGCAGGTCCTCTGGAAGGGATGGTGTAGTGCAGGTAGGTGAAAAGTCTTCTACAGGTAACACGCTATCCTTCCAGGGCAGATAGATGTGAGATAGAGCAATGGTGCAAAGTGATGTAGCAGAGTGGACTATGCGACGTAATAAGAAAGCAGGAAACACTTCAAGTTAAACGTTGCATAATAAAATTTTTAATAATAACATTACAAAAGTGCAAATAGCATTAGTGCCGAAGTTCGTGGAGACTTCTTAGGACTACAACCCACCGGGGTAACTTCACAGTGTCCTTTACTTGTGCTTGTGGAGGACCCGCTCCAAACCTCCAACTGTGGTCTTGGGTGGGCTGCAAGACTTTCCTTGAGCAGACCTCACTTTCGGCCACACCAAACGGGTTTTTAGTTTCTGAGGTAGTTGAAAATAGTGCACAGTTAAGTTTTTTGTAAAACCAAGATGGAGCACCGAAGTGCCAACTATTTACAGAAAAGTTTGTGAGCCAGTACAGTTCATGGCTTCAAAGTTCAACATTTTGATTACAGTGAAACACCATTACCCAACCTGGGTATATTAAGGCAACAATAAACTTGTTCTTCTGAACATTCACCCGTCGGGTACATCAAACCATTACCCAACCTGGGTATATTATGGCAACAATAAACTTCTTTTTATGAACATTCACCCGTCCGGGTACATCAATAATTTAACTATTTACATACAGAGACCCTGTCCGGGTTATTTAGACTTCTTTGGCTGGCCTCTTACAGGTACCACCTGGTACTCTTCTGGAGCTTGCCAAACATCCGTGACAGGAGGGTCCACCCAGACCTGATGACGTCGTGTGGCCTGTACAGTGACGTCGTGACCGCTATCTGGGTCTGTGTGGCCACCTCTTTCGTCTCCCTCCGGGTCTGGACCCTATGTCCCGGACTGAACGAACCCCCGGGGGTAACAGCGCCGGGTACGGGCCAGCTATCATTATCATGTCCATAGCTGGGGCTGCTGAGGAGACCACTGAGGGAGGCTGGGGAGATTTACGGCGTGGGGTGGGCACTTGTGCAGAGGCCTGGTTGGGGGAGGCTGAAGGCTCGTAGGGTCTGTCAGTTTCCTGACACTCTGGGGAGTAGGGGTCGCACCTGGTAACATTTAGGGCGTACCATCCATTGTAACCCCAGTGTCGGGTGTAAGTCACCAAGTCTCCTGGCAACAGGTCCCTCCCGGGTGTCCTTCTGGGAGGTGAGCCTCCACGTCCTGCCGGGTTACAAAAACTTCTAAATAAAGTCCAGGCTCCTGGATGAAGCCCCAACCACCTTTTAACTTAAAGTTCCGTACTGCAACCTTACGCCGCGGCTCCCTCAGCGTACTTTTATCCTTTCTCATACGTGCCTTCTCTGCCAGGTCCTTGTCCAGGTGACATTGCGAAGCTTTTGGGATTCTCTCTGCTCCCTTTGTCGCTCTGCTTCCCGCTCCCGACGTCTCCACTCTTCCTCCTGACGCCGGTTGTAATTCTCCTCCACCAGCAGCTCCATGTCTCCACCATCAAACGCCAGCTTACGATGTCCGGTTTGCGGCAGCTCTCCTGGCGCCCGCCAGTCCTGCCGGCGCTCACCTGTGGCGGAAGCAGCCGGCTCTGGAACAGATGACGGTCGGGGCTCCGGTACAGGCAGGTAGAGCTCTGGTGCCTGCGCGGCCTCCTCCATGAGGACGGGTGTCGCTTCTTCTGCCTCAGCGACGGGGGCAGACAGCGGGATCTGGGGTGCTGGTGCGGCGTTTTCTGCAGGAACGGGTGCCTCCACTGTGATACTGGCAACCGGTTCAGATTGCAAGGGCTGGGATGCCCGCACGGCCTCCTCTACTGGAACGGGTGCCTCCACTGAGATACTGTTAACTGGTTCAGATTGCAAGGGCTGGGATGCCCGCACGGCCTCCTCTACTGGAACGGGTGCCTCACCTTCCGGTACAGACACTTCAGGGGGTAAGAGGGATTGGCACCGCTCCAATTGTAGTTTTAGGGCCCGCCAGCTCGCTTCCATCCTGGCGACCTCCTCCCGGTGCCGGGCCAGGTCTCTCAGGGTATCCTCCGCTTCTTCCAGCGTAGGAGGGTTTCCAGGCCGGGTGCCAAACGGTGGCTCCATGGCGATCGGGTCGCTTCCGTGGGGGGAGAGCTCTGACTCCTCCATCCCTTCCCACTTCTGCTCATGTCCGTTCGCCATCTCTGCCAAGTCACATGTGTCATTAGCATCAGGAGAGGTGCCATATTTTGTAGGGAGGCGGGACCTTCGCGTTCGTTTCCGCCCACTGAGGAGGATGAGGAGGCGGAACTCCAGAGCTGTGGGGCACGATCTTACATTGCAGTAACATTTAGAGTGTGGGACATCGTTTTCGCGCCACGGAGTGAGTGTACGCCCACGAGAGCACGCCCTTATTCTTCACCTGTGCCTCGTGGCGCAGATATGACGGAAAAATGGCAAATACAGTCTATGATGATTTTTGCAATTCTCAAGCAAAAAAACAGTTCAATTAAGGCACACAGGACTCGCTTATAGCGAGCTTCTGAATCGTGTTCGTGACGCCAAAGTTGAGTCGCACAGAGCCACAGGTTTTGGGGGTACTCGGCACCAAGCCCGTCCACTTCTATGGGGGATGTGACGGGTAGCACAGCTATGTCCGTGCCCTGGTCGCTCACTGGAATGTGGGATATTTCCAGGGGATGATAGAATGTTTGTGTAGTTTGTCGTGACGCCACCTGTAGTACCTGGTCAGGGTGACCAGCGCTGCTGTGCAGGTCCTCTGGCAGGGATGGTGTAGTGCAGCTAGGTGATAAGTCTTGTACAGGTAGACGGTATCCTTCCAGGGCAGATAGATGTGAGATAGAGCAATGGTGCAGAGTGATGTAGCAGAGTAGAGTATGCACGTAGTAAGAAAGCAGGAAAGGAAACAATTCTTACTACAAAGACATGCAGCATAAGGCTGCCTCAACCCCTCCCATCCAACTAGCTACACCCTGTTCTAACCAGCCTGAGCTAGACCATCCCATTGGGTCCGCCTACACTCAGCTGGCATAGTGTACTGTTGAATGCAGTGGTTGGAGTCAATGGGGTGTTTCCTCCTTACCTGAGAGTAAGTTGTCACACCGCTGGGTGCGATGCAACATCTCTGTTGCGACTGGACCCTCGGGTGCTTCTGTCTTTTCACAAATGCCGGCTTTACCCGGCAATTGAATCAGAGGCTTTTTTTACTATGTAGAAGTGAATAAACTATAATATATGTATATATATATATATATATGTCACAATGACATGTATATATATATATATATATGTATTCTAAGTGTGTATATTTTGTGTTTACAAGGAAAGAAAGTGTTTTTTTAGTTGCGATATTTTGTTCCCATAGACTTACATGGGACTTCCGGTATCGGTATCGGGTATCGCCGATATTTTAGTGATATCGGCGATACCATTCCGATCCGATATTTTTAGATATCGAGCAGTATCGCTCAACACTAGTGATCGCACTAGTGACTTGTATAGAGGTAAAATTATGTTCTCCTCATGAGCATCTATGCCTCTTTTAATGCATCCAATTATTTTATTTGCCTTTGCAGCAGCTGCCTGAACCTGGCCACTAAATGTGAGTTTGTCGTCCACCCATACACCCAGGTCTTTTTCAGTGACAGTTTTGCCCAGTGTTTTACAATTAAGCACATAATTATACATCTTGCTTGTTCTACCCAAGGGCATGACCTTACATTTATCCCCATTAAAGCTCATTTGCCATTTATCAGCCCAAGCTTCTAGTTTACATAAATCCTCCTGTAATATAAAATTATCCTCCTCTGTATTTATTACCCTGCAGAGTTTAGTGTCATCTGCAAATATTGAAATTCTACTCTGTATGCCCCTGTGACAGTGTCACTGGTTTTATATGTGAGGGGAGGTATGTGTCACACAGGATGCTCTCCTGTGTGAACTAAGACCTCCTTTATTTATTTACCAGCATGTTATATGTTAAAAGGGTGTGGCTGAGCAATGTATAAAAGCTCTGTCCTGTTTTTTTTTCTCTGGTGTGGTCTGGAGAGGAAAGTCTCCAGACAGTATAGTGGAAGCTGCCAAGCTTTCCACAAGGACTTTAGCAGTGCCGTTTATGCTACCGAGAGCGGGCGGAACCCACTCATCTATGGACTGAGTTATTGTTTGTTTTTTTTATGTTTTCCCTTTAACCCAGAGGGGTCATGTTTACTTTTCCTGCGAAAACCTGCATGAGTTTCTGGCTGATAATAAACCAGCAGAAAGAAAACCCAGAGAACGTGTGTCCTGAGTCTGCCTTCAGGAGAGCCGAGCGAGTCGTCTTGCCACAGTTGGTGTGAGAGTGCGTGCAGGATTCCAGGAACACGTGTACCTGCCACAAAGACAGGTGGATGTCCTGGGTGAAGGCTGCCAGCCAGCTAGAGAAGTCCGGCAGCATGGAGGAGCTCGTTAAGCACCTGGTCCAGGCCCAGCAGAGCATGCAGCAGCAACACCTACAGAGCCAGCAGAGCATACAGCAGGCCCAGCAGAGCATACAGCAGCAGCACCAGGAGACGACCAAACTGTTGCTTCAGCAGATCCAGTTGCAGCAAAAGTCGCAGCAGCAGCACCAGCAGGAGGCGCAACAGCAGATGCAGCTTTTGGCGGACGCCATCCAGAGCAGGGCGGCCACCCCAACCCCAGGGCCGACTGATGATTCTCACGTCAGGAAGGCGGTAAGACGGGCCATGCAGAAGATGACCCCTGGGGATGATGTGGAAGCATTTCTGACTGTTTTTGAGAGGGTGACTGATCGGGAGAGACTTCCACCAGCACAGTGGGCAGAGGTTCTGGCGCCATATTTATCGGGTGAACCCCAAAAAGCGTATTTTGACTTGGCACTGCAAGATGCTAAGGAGTATCCCAAACTAAAGACAGAGATCTTAGCACGTCTGGGAGTAAATATGGCAGTAAGAGCCTAGCGAGTTCATCACTGGGCGTATGCTAGCAACAAACCCCCTCATTCGCAGATGTTTGACCTATTGCATCTTGTTCAGAAGTGGCTACAACTGGAGTCCTCCACTCCGGCCCAGATGGTTGAGCGCGTGGTGATTGATAGATTCATGCATTCCCTTCCCAAGTCAGTACAGACCTGGGTTGCCAAGGGTGATCCCCAGAACGCAGATGACTTTATCGGCCTGGTAGAGAGGTACCAGGTAGTTGAGAGATCCCTTGGGAAACCGGATGCAGTCACTTCTCCCTACTGGGATACCCAAAAGGGGGTGGGTTCACCACGGAAGGGGTCTAGAGCCACCACTGGGGGGCGTCCCACTCCTATTGAAGGGGCCTTTAGAACAGTTGGGAAAGATATAGTTTGCTGGCGATGCCACAACCCTGGACATGTAGCCGCCAAGTGTCAAATATCCCCTGAGCCCATGGACTGCAGCCTAGGCAGACGGGTCTCCTATTATGCCTATCCAGCCTGTAGCGTGGACTGTCGACCCGGCAAGGGACCGCAGGCGTGTGCAGTATCCATTAATGGAATAAAAGTGCTTGGGCTGTTGGACTCCGGGAGTCTGGTGACCTTGATCAGAGCATCCCTTCCCCACCAGTTGATCCCTTCCAAAACCCTGGGTGTTCGGTGCATCCATGGTGACGCCAAGGACTATCCCGTGGCCACAGTAACAGTGGGGACAGACTGTGGTGCCCAGTCCCATGAAGTCGGAGTGGTAAAGGACCTGATACATCCTGTCATACTGGGCCGTGATTTTTCCTTATTCTGGGACTTGTGAGGGAAGGGAACTGGACTAAGTAGAAAGGAGAAGAACGAGATCCTTGAAGAAGAACCCCCGACAGAGTCTCAGAGAGATGAGTTCCCACTGTGCGTCCTTGTCGGTGATGAGGGTGAGACGGTGACCGAGGAGGCCGACCTACCTGCGTTAGATATGTCCAGAGAGAACTTTGGGACTGCTCAAGTTCGGGACCTGACCTTAAAAGGGGCGTTCGACCAGGTTACTGTATGTAATGGGGTTGCCCAAGAGCCGGGGGCCGACACCAGATTCCCCCACTTTGCAGTACAGGGGGAGTTGCTATATCGGGTGGCCAAACTGAGGGGCGGTGAGATAGTGGAACAGCTGTTAGTGCCGGGGCCATACAGACGGCGGGTGCTAGACATGGCCCATTCACATGTTCTGGGAGGACACATAGGGGTCGAGAAAACTCAGGAGAGGATACTGAGGAGGTTTTATTGGCCAGGGTGTTATCGAGAAATTCAAAACTTTTGTAGGTCCTGCCCCACCTGCCAAATAACCGCTCCCTCCTCCCACTTCCATAGCCCCTTAGTTCCACTACCTGTGATAGAGGTTCCCTTTGAGAGGATTGCCATGGACCTCGTGGGCCCCATATTCAAATCAGCTCGGGGCCACCAATATATCCTGGTCGTCATGGACTATGCGACTCGGTATCCAGAAGCGGTTCCCCTAAGGAACATGTCCAGTAAAAGTATAGCCCGAGAGTTGGTCCATATTTTTGCTCGGACAGGTATATCAAAAGAGATCCTAACAGACCAAGGAACCCCCTTCATGAGCAAGGTGATGAAGGAGCTTTGCAGAGTCCTTCAGATAACTCAGCTGCGGACCTCGGTTTATCATCCACAAACGGACGGCCTAGTGGAACGCTTCAACAAGACCTTAATGGCGATGCTCAAGAAGGTAGTTGAAAAGGATGGGAGAGACTGGGACTACCTGCTCCCATTTCTGCTTTTCTCGGTCAGAGAAGTTCCTCAAGCCTCCACGGGCTTCTCTCCATTTGAGCTCCTATATGGGCGGCATCCAAGAGGTCTCCTAAACATCGCCAAGGAAACTTGGGAGGCTGAAGTCACGCCACACCGGAGTATCATCGAACATGTCTCCCAGTTACAGGAGAGAATGTCAAAGGTGATGCCTATCGTAAAGGAACATCTCCTCCAGGCGCAGGAAGCCCAGGCGAGGGTCTATAACTGGTCGGCGAGACTAAGACAGTTCCAGCCCGGAGACCGTGTTTTGGTGCTGATCCCTACCGTCGAGAGCAAGTTCCTCGCCAAATGGCAAGGTCCATACGAGGTGGTGGAGAAAGTCAGCGAGGTTAATTATAGAGTCCACCAGCCTGGCGAAGGAAGGCACATCAAATATATCATGTAAACTTGCTTAAGCCGTGGCGGGACCGTGAACCTGTGGAAACTCCTTGCCTGGGGGCCGCACCAGAAGGCAAGATGGAGGAGGTCACTATTGCAGAGACTCTATCACCGGCCCAGAAGCAACAGTGTCGAGAATTACTACAGCGGAATCGGGACCTGTTCTCAGAGTTGCCGGGGCATACACAAGTGATAGAGCATGACGTGCTGACAGAACCGCATGTACGAGTGAATTTGAAGCCGTATCGGATTCCGGAAGCACGCCGGGAGGTGATCTCGGCTGAGGTGAAGAGGATGTTAGACCTTGGGGTAGTAGAGGAGTCAAAGAGTGGGTGGTCGAGCCCAATCGTCCTCGTGCCGAAACCCAATGGAGAGTGGAGGTTTTGTAATGACTACCGTCGGCTGAATGAGGTATCCAAGTGTGACGCGTACCCGATGCCCCGCGTCGACGAACTCATCGAGAGGCTGGGACCGGCGAGGTACATCACCACTCTTGACCTGACGAAGGGCTACTGGCAGATCCCCATGTCCCAGATGGCTAAAGAGAAGACGGCTTTCTCAACACCTGATGGCTGTTTTCAATACAAGCGGATGCCGTTCGGACTACAGGGGGCCCCAGCCACTTTCCAGAGGACTATGGATCGGATCCTAGCCCCACATAAGAAGTATGCGACAGCCTACCTCGACGACATTGTGGTCTTTAGCTCAGACTGGGCTAGTCACCTACCTAAACTACAGGCCGTTTTGGATGCGCTAAGGAAAGCATAAATCCGAAAAAGTGTGCCATCGGAAAAGAGGAGGGCAAGTACCTGGGCTATGTTGTTGGGAGAGGCGAAATAAAGCCGCAGATCAAGAAAGTGGAGGCAATTCAAACCTGGCCGCAACCGCTCTCAAAGAAGCAGGTGAAAGCATTCCTGGGAATGGTGGGATACTACCGGCGGTTTATCCCAAATTTCGCCACGATTACCGCCCCACTAACAGATCTTCTAAAAGGCACCAAATCAACCATGGTGAAATGGTCGGAAGAAACGGAGATCGCGTTTCAAAAGCTGAAGCTAACACTGTGCAAGCAGCCTGTCCTGGTTGCGCCAGACTTTAAGAAAGAATTTGTGGTCCAGACTGACGCATCAGAGGTTGGTCTAGGGGCCGTACTCTCCCAAGAAATAAATTGGGAAGAACATCCCATTCTCTATCTAAGCCGAAAGCTGTCCTCCTGCGAGAAGAACTACGCCATAGTAGAGAAAGAGTGTTTAGCCATAAAATGGGCCGTGGATACACTGAAATATTACCTACTAGACCAGAAGTTTATATTAGTATCAGACCATGCCCCGTTGAGATGGTTGAGGGAAAAGAGGGAAAAAATGCTAGGGTAACTAGATGGTTCCTAGAGCTTCAAGAGTTTAACTTTCACGTGGAGCATAGGCCAGGGAAGTTACATGGGAATGCAGATGCCCTCTCTAGGATTCCCTGTCTGGTGTCAGAAGTTGCCCAAACCCCCGCTTTGGGCAGAGGGGGGGAATATGTGACAGTGTCACTGGTTTTATATGTGAGGGGAGGTATGTGTCACACAGGATGCTCTCCTGTGTGAACTAAGACCTCCTTTATTTATCTACCAGCATGTTATATGTTATAAGGGTGTGGCTGAGCAATGTATAAAAGCTCTGTCCTGTTTTTTTTTCTCTGGTGTGGTCTGGAGAGGAAAGTCTCCAGACAGTATAGTGGAAGCTGCCAAGCTTTCCACAAGGACTTTAGCAGTGCCGTTTATGCTACCGAGAGCGGGCGGAACCCACTCATCTATGGACTGAGTTATTGTTTTTTTTTTTATGTTTTCCCGTTTAACCCAGAGGGGTCATGTTTACTTTTCCTGCGAAAACCTGCATGAGTTTCTGGCTGATAATAAACCAGCATAAAGAAAACCCAGAGAACGTGTGTCCTGAGTCTGCCTTCAGGAGAGCCGAGCGAGTCGTCTTGCCACAGCCCCCTACAAGGTCATTAATAAATATGTTAAAAAGAAGCAGCCCCAATACTTAACCCTGTGGTACCCCACTGCTAACCGTGACCCAGTCTGAGTGTGCTCCATTAATAACCACCCTTTGTTTTCTATCCATGAGCCAGTTCTTAACCCACTTACACATATTTTCCCCTATCCCCTCTGTTCTCATTTTATGTATCAATTTTGTGTGACATCGTATCAAAAGCCTTTGAAAAGTCCATATACACCACGTCTACTGATTTCCCTTGGTCCTGTCCGGAACTTATCTCTTCATAAAAGCTTCTCAGATTAGTCTGACAAGAACGGTCCCTCATAAACCCATGCTGATATTGGGTCATGAGGTTATTCTTCAGATACTCCCGTGTGTAGCATCTCTTAGAAAACCCTCCAGGATTTTACCCACAGTAGAGGTTAAGCTCACTGGCCTATAATTTCCAAGTTCAGTTTTTGTCCCCTTTTTGAATATTGGCACCACATTTGCTATACGCCAGTCCTGTGGTACAGACTCTGTTATTATGGAATCTTTAAAGATTAAAAATAATGGTCTATCTATGACTGTACTCGGGGTGTATCCCATCCGGGCCCAGGGATTTGTCAATTTTAGTGATTTTTAGACGCCGCCGTACTTCCTGCTGGGTTAAGCAGGTGACATTTAATGGAGAATTTTTTTTTTTTAATGGAGAAATTTTTGGGGGCCCATTATTCTGTATGGGGCATTATATGGGGCCCATTGTATATGTAGCATTATATAGGGCCTATTATTCTGTTTTGAGCATTATATGGGTCCCATTATTCTGCTTGGAGTATTATATGGGCTCATTATTCTGTATGGAGCAATAGTGTGGCTCACTATATGCATGGAGCATTTATGGGGTTCATTATATTATTAAGCATTACATGGTACCATTATATGTATAAAGCATTATATGGGTCCATTATTCTGTATGAAGCATTATATCGGGCCCATTGTTCTGTTTGGAGCATTATATTGGGCCCAATTTATAGATTTTTTGGACAATTATCTATTGGATCAATATATAGCGCCATTATACTGATGGAGGCACTATATGGGCTCATTATCTGTATGGCACTATATGGGCTATTATACGTAGGAGCATTATATTAGGCCCATAATAGTGTATGGAAGACTATGTCTTTCCCATAATATAGTATGGAGGACTATGAGGTGCACATAATACTGTATGAAGAAGCACTATGTGGTGCCCATATTACTATACTGAGGACTATGTGGTGCCCATAATACTGTATGGAGAACTATGTGGTGCCCATAATACTGTATGGAAGACTATATATGTAAACTGTAAAGCGCTGCGGAATATGTTAGCGCTATATAAAAATAAAGATTATTATTATTATTATATGAGTAAAATTGACTTATCTAAAGGATACACTGCTGAGGACAGTTTCTATGGTACATTTATCAATATCTCGTTTACCTCTAATGCTACAGGTACTGAAATCTGTTGACTCTCAATCATCATAATCTCCTCTATGTTAATATCAGTATATGTGTGTGTGAACATTATTTGTTTTTGGTTCATGTATAATACTGTTAATAGTAAAGAATAGGAAAATCAACCTGGCTCTTTAAAGGGTTATTCAACAAATATTCAAGTTATCTCAGATACGTAAGATCCAACCACTGCCCCCCGCGCACCAGAGATTCTGAGAACAGGGGCCTGCAGTCTTGTCCTGAATGGAGCAGAGTTGAGCATGCTTAAGGTACTGCCACACTAAACAATCCCGCTAGCGATAGCGATAAAGACGCATACTAATGCGATCGCTAGCGGGATTGTTTCTATATCGCTAAGTGCGGCTTAACTTAGCGATATAGTTAACGACGCTATCGCGGTTAGCGATCTTCTTAACGACTTTAGCGGTACAAAAGTACCGCTAAATCGCTAAGAAAAGGTGCCACACTTAGCGATATATACTTACCTGCGGGGCGCCGACGATCTAAATAGGGTCCGGAACGATGTCAGCGACGAGCGAGATCACAGCAGGATCTCAGCAGGGAGCTCGTCGCTGACAGATGCCGCACACAACAACATCGCTAACGGGATCGCTAAATAGTGACGTTTTTTAGCGATCCCGTTAGCGATGTTGTTTAGTGTGGCATACCCTTTAGCCTCTGCTCTCTTCATTATCTATAGAGCTACCAAGTGCTGCACTCGGCTGTTTCCATCTGCTCCATACACAATGAATAGATCAGAAGTCAAGCATGTGCCCCTCCAATCCATTCAAGGCTGAGCTGCAGAGTCCTATTCTCAAGATTGCTGGGAGTCCCAGTGGTCAGTCCTCCAAAAGTCAGTAAGTTATTCCTTATCATCAGGATTGGGGATAACTTGATTTATTTGGGGATTAACCCTTTATCAGATACCAGATGTTATAGCAAGAACCAGCTATCTGGCAAGCATAGTCACAATGTGAAAACAAGGCAACAAATGCAAACAAGGTTAAGTAAAAACAATTGTAAATTAATATCCTAGCTGCTCACAATACTGACAAGCACAACTGATATTCATAGAGAGACCCATAAACATACTCCCAGGACTCAAGGCTACCTGCTCCAAGGGTTTACATTTTTATATTATGGTTTATTTCTTAATTATTTTAACATTGACTTTTTCTTAATATAGTCTTATACAGTCATATACACTTGTTTTGCTGCCATATAATGCCCCTGGACAGCACCATGTAATACAATAGATAATGCATATTTAAGCAATGCTTCTATATGAAAATGCCTCCATAATAAAGCATTCAATAGAGCAGACCACAAAAGTAATTAGAGGTACAGAAGAGTAACACATTTCATTTTGATACAGTATACCTCATTCTTTTAGTACAGTTGTGTACCTACCGTGTTTCCCCGATAGTAAGACACCCCCGATTGTAAGACGTATCGGGAGTTTCAGAGGGGTCGGCTAATATAAGCCGTACCCCGAAAGTAAGACATATGTCTTACTTTCGGGGAAACACGGGTATTGCCGCCTCCCTCTCATCTAGCTGCGCGCCGCTTCCTGCCCACGTCCGCACCGTCCCCTCTCCATACGTCGCCGCGTCTGCCATCTACCACCAGAAAAACTCACCTGAGTTTTTCTGCAGCCGCCTTCCGCCACGGGCTCCGGCTCCCTGCAGCCGCTGGTCCCGCCGTCCTCCGTCGCTCCGTTCGCCCGCAGTCCCGGGCTGAAGTTCTCGCGCGCTCTATTTAAATTTCTTCTTCGGTTCCGAAACGTCATCACGTTGGTCACTCACGTGACCGGAGGCCGGAGAGAACTGTCTATCACTGCGGCCTCCGGTCACGTGAGTGACCAACGTGATGACGTTTCGGGACCGAAGAAGAAATTTAAATAGAGCCGCGAGATACTTCAGCCCGGGACTGCGGGCGAACGGAGCGACGCAGCGCGGCGGGACCAGCGGCTGCAGGGAGCCGGAGCCCGTGACAGAAGGCGGCTGCAGAAAAACTCAGGTGAGTTTTTCTGGTGGTAGATTCCCTACACAGTATTAATCATACATCAGTAAAACATATACACTGGCATACTGGGGTATCATTGCTGTATGTAACCCAGTGGGTATCAGCAGGTGTCACACTGGATTAAATACAGCAGGTGGTACTGTATCACACTGGGTTAGATACAGGTAATTTTTTTTCAATATAAGACATACCCCGAAAGTAAGACATAATGGGGTTTTGGGGATAAAAAGAAAGTAAGACACTGTCTTACTTTCGGGGAAACACGGTAGCTCCGAGGCTGCAGTTCTTTAGTTTCTTTCCATTAGATCAAAATACTGTAATTGTTCAAATAAAATGAAGTGAAATACTTCAAAAGTATCATTACATTTGCACATAGTAATATCAGGAGTATTATGCATATTTTGTTCCATAACCATTTTATCTATCTATGTATCAAAAGGATGGAAGTGTGTGAAAACAAGACAAAACAAGTTACCTGCAATCCTTGTCTTATTTTTTTGCACCAGTCCATTATTATACAGGAAATGGTTTCTTTCTAAACCATGACTCTAGTACAACATGAGTGCACTTCAGCCTGAACGCCTTGTTCTACAATTCACGGAGCCTTTGAACTTCTTCTTTTAAATGCAGTTGTTGAGTTGATGAATAATTTTGCCAGGTGTTTGAAACCATGAAGAGTCTACCAGCTCCAGTTCAGATTGGTTCTGTATGCACTTCTGCATTTCAACATTTCTAGATATTTATTAGTATAAGATAAAAGGTCTGGCATGTACCCATACCTTTAATTTGAACTTGAAAGGAAACAAGTGTAGTCATCAAAAGCCAGAGCATAATGAATAAACATTTTTCATTGCTGTTACACAATCCTATTAAAACACATTTTGTATTTAAATAAAAACTTAGCATTAGGTTCATTTTGAACAGGTAGCAAATAAATGCAACTGAAAAATGTGTAGAATAGACCTGTCACCTAAAAAGGCTAATACTAATACTAATTACTTTTTTACTTTATGAGATTCAGACCAAAAAAATATAAATAAGAATAGATTAGATAGAGAAAGATACAGTGGGGAAAATAAGTATTGATACACTGCCGATTTTGCAAGTTTTCCCACCTACAAAGAATGGAGGAAAACAAAAATTAATATTTGGTACAGAAACCTTTGCTTGCAACTAAAGAGCTCAGATGTTTCCTGTAGTTCTTTGCACACACTGCAGCAGGGATTTTAGCCCACTCATCCATACAGATCTTCTCCAGATCTTTCAGGTTTTGATGCTGTCACTGGGCAACATTGAGTTTCAGCTCTCTCCAAAGATTTTCTCTGGGCTCAGGTCTGGAGACTGGCTAGGACACTCCAGGACCTTGAAATGCTTCTTACGGAGCAACTCCTTAGTTGCCCTGGCTGTGTGTTTTAGTTCTTTGTCATGCTGGAAAACCAACCCTCGATCCATCTTCAATGCAAGGTTGAACTTTCTGGACCTGGGTATTTTTTCAGCTTATGCAACTATGTAATGCTCTTACTGAAGGAAGGAGGTTGTTAGCCAAAATCCCACAATAAGTGACCCCTTTGCAGAAAAGCAAGCCAAAGTATGATGTTTCCCCACCATGCTTCGCAGATGGGATGGTGTCCTTGGGGTTGTACTCATTCTTCTTCCTCCTCCAACTACAGCGAGGGGAGTTGATACCAAAAAGTTCTATTTTGGTCTCATCTGATCACATGGCCTTATCCCATGCTTTCTCTTGATCATCCAGATGGTCATTGGTGACCTTCAAATGGGCCTGGACATGTGCTGGCATGAGTAGGGGACTTTGCTTGCCCTGCAGGATTTTAATCCATGACAGCGTAATGCGTTACTAACAGTAATGTTTGAGACTGTGGTCCCACCTCTCTACAGGTCATTGACCCTGTCTTCCCATGTATTTCTGGACTGATTTCTGACCATTTTCAGAATCACCCTTACCCCACTAGGCAAGATTTTGCATGGAGCCCCATACCCAGGAAGATTGACAGTTATCTTGTGTTTCTTCCATTTTCTAATAATTGTGGCAACAGTTGATTCCTTCTCACCAAGCTACTTGCCTATTATTATGTAGCTCATTCCAGCCTTGTGCAGATCTACAATTTTGTCCCTGGTGTCCTTAGACAGCTCTTTGGTTTTGGCCACGATGGAGAGGTTGGGGTGTAATTGATCAAACAGCTGCAATTAATACTGGTAATGAGTGCAGAGTACGAGGGCTTCTTAAAGAAAAACTAACAGATCTGTGAGATCCAGAATTATTGCTGTTTGGTAGGTTATCAAATACATTATAATAAAATCCAATTTATTTAAAAATCATACTATGTGATTTTCTGTTTATTATTTTTCGATTCTGTCTCTCACACTTGAAGTCTACCTATGATAAAAATTAGACAAATAAACTTGGTCGGGCATATAAAATATGTGACAAAATAAGCAAGGATAAATGGTTTAGTCAACAGTAGTAAAGGCACATATATCTACTGGACTCATAGCATAGAGACCGTTCAGAAAAATCATAAATACCAAAGAGAGATGTGCCAAAATAATTGGTCAAAGTCATAGCTGTAATAAAAAAAATTATTAAAAAAATGGTTGGTTTAGCCTGGAGATATGTCGGACTGAAGCGACAATGCAACCAAAGAAGCAATATGATCACATACAAATATCATATGCTAGCATAGCAAGACAATCTAAGTCTATGTGTAAACAGGTGAAAAGCAATGCGGGAATGACACAATGTAGGATTGTTCTGATTTGGTGGCCCACTGCATTTCTTGTCATAAAATCAAAAACTACAAGGAGGCTTTCCTTGTGTTCTGGCAACATTTATTTTTTAGAATACCAGAGTTGTGCCTTTTTCTCAGTTGTTCCAGTTATTTATTTATTTGATGCAGCTGCGGGCTTGCACTATTTTGCTTTCGACTTGTCCTCCTCACACTGAATTCCAGATGCTCAGGCGACAAAAGACTTTTCTGGGTTAAATGAGCACTGAACAGGTTTAAAATTAGAGCTTATTGTTCAAAAGCAGATGTGTGCCTCAAACAAATGCAAAACATAAATGTAAATGCAAAAAAAATCAGCAATGTAGAAATGTCTGGACTATCAAAGCTGTAAGTATAGCTGTAAGTATAGAATTTACGTAGGGTCTTTTTATTTTTATTAAATTACATTATTACTACTGTAGTGAAGAATGAAATTGAAAAATGGTCAAAAGTTGTACAGGAGATTTTTTTTCCCAAGAAAAGCTAATTGGTTAATAATATAGGTGGTTGAATAATTTCAGTGTAAATTCAATCTTTTTCATAAAATGAAACGAACCACTAAGGAACCTTAAACTGGAAAGCATAGTTTGTACTTGCATCTATTAATCTTTTAGAAGAGTTCAAAATAATAGGAATGATAGCAAGGACTAATATTTGACAGTCTAAAATGCAAGATACAAGTCACTAAGTGACTGTTTGTCTAGAATATTATGGAGGGATGCTGCATGACCTCACACATAGTGTGGGAGAATATCTACAGTATGATATCATGTCCAATAAAAGATATCATACATTATGGTCCCATAGCCTGATATTGACTAATATTACAGTTATGTACAATATCGAAGTTGAACAAAGCCATAATTCTTCACTAGAGATGAGTGAATAAATTAAATTGGAATTTAATTGTCCTCGAATTTAACAAAATGTGAATTTTGTTGTGATTTTCCTCTGTGTAGACTCAGCAAAGCTGGGCATGCAGGCCACCATTATTCTGTACAGACAATCAAAAGGTTGAAAACAATTATAAATATTTATATACTCTTCACCACTCCCCTCTTTGGCCCCTCTGTTACTCATTGCCACCCATCCGATCCTCGTAACATCTGCTCATGCTTCTTCCACTATGTCGGACTCCTGGGTATCATGGCATCTGAGAGGATTCTGAACAGATGAGCATAAAGTCATGATATCATAATGTCATTGACCTCCTGCGCACCTGCTTAGAACACTTCTAGGCACCATGTCATTCAAAATGAGAAAAATGCTCCAAATATGCATTGTATTTAATAATACATGGTAAGTACCATAAAGAGGCCACCACAGCATGGCATTAACGGAGGAGCGGGGGCCTCCGGGCTTTGACGAAATGCCGGCGGAGCCCCCACACACAGCACAGAGAGCCGCTGCCACTGCCCCGGAGCACAAAGCCCGCCACCACCACACTACAGAGCCCCGCCACACCGCCACAGCCACACCAGCCTGGGAAGGGAGGCTGCATCGGGACCGCCGCCGCTGCCACCAATGGTATTTGTAAGTATATTGCGACCATAAGATGCACCACCATTTTCCCCCAAAATTTTTTGGGAAAAAAGTGCGTCTTATGATCCAAAAAATACGGTATATGAAATTATTTTATTAATAAAAAGAACACATAGTGAGAACAGGACATATGCTAATTATGTAACAAGGGTTTACAATAAACACTGAATCAGGGACAACAAGAAAGCAGAGAGTAGTACCACTATAACTGTCCAAATATATATATATATATTGCCTATGTATGGTATTGTGCAGCTAGGCATAATATTCCAGTGGGAAAGGAAAAACATATTGCACGTTGCCCATAGTAATGTATAGGATCAGAGTTTATAGAAGGAATCACACAGAGGGAGTAAAGGAGTACTCCCATAGGACTCAATGGTGGACCTTCTCTGTGCGTTCATTCAAATAGTATGTAATATTACAATTGTATTATATTCAGAAAGCAACTCTGCACCTTCATCTATTACTTTCATTTTTTTTTCCCTGTACCTTCAGTGCGCATGACAGTGAATGCTCTAAATGCGATTGGTGGATTTCCACCATGTGACAACTAACACGCCTCCTATGTGATTGGTGGAATTCCACCATGTGACAATTAACACGCCTCCTATGTGATTGGTGGATCTCCACCATGTGATCGCAGTATATCGGATACAAATAGGGACTGCATATGACGATAGCCACGCCCCCCGAGGAAACGGTGTGTTCATACCGCGAAACGTGCGTTGGGGTTGGCAGAGCCTGTGTCCACTTTACTAACAACGCCATGATGGGTATGTGTTTATGAGCAGTCTTATCCAGTGTTGATATCCTGTTATTTCCCTGCTATAGGTCTCTCACATGTGGATCATTGTTATTTGCAGGATGACTAGTTAGGAAATGTTTTTGCACTGTTGCACCTTATCCCAGGATATAGCATGCACAGCTGCTTTCTGAATATAATACAATTGTAATATTGCATACTATTTGAATGAACGCACAGAGAAGGTCCACCATTGAGTCCTATGGGAGTACTCCTTTACTCCCTCTGTGTGATTCCTTCTATAAACTCTGATCCTATACATTACTATGGACAACGTGCAATATGTTTTTCCTTTCCCTCTGGAATATTATGCCTAGCTGCACAATACCATACATAGGCAATATATATAAAATAAATATTTATATATATATATATAATTTGGACAGTTATAGTGGTACTACTCTCTGCTTTCTTGTTGTCCCTGATTCAGTGTTTACTGTAAACCCTTGTTACATAATTAGCATATGTCCTGTTCTCACTATGTGTTCTTTTTATTAATAAAATAATTTCATATAATAGTTAGGACTCTTTTTCTCTTGTTTATTACATTATAGTATGAGTCGTCACTATTTGAACTTTGGAGGCAATTTTTTCTCTTTATGGTACTTACCATGTATTATTAAATACAATGCATATTTGGAGCATTTTTCTCATATTGACTGCTTCTGTGTTATTCACAGCTACACGCTCCAAGCCTCATATGGACTATAAGGCGCGAGAACAGGCATGACTTACCCACATTGATGACGTTTTCAATGGCACATCCTGGACTTCCGTGGCTGGAAGTGGTAGAGATTTGAGGGAGACAGGTTGGAGACTTAGGTCTCTGTTCAATAGACGCACAAGGGTATGGTGGAATCGAGCATTCCTTCAGAAGTACATTCAAAAGGGCCTTATTCCACGGGGCTTAAGGGTCCAGATTTTTCCCTCCTTTCAATTGGAGGACCTTGATATTAAACAAAAATGGGAGGACTTGGCAAGTCACTGCTCCAGGGGTTCATGGAACTCCTCATCCAGCTGAACGACAATACCATAGCCAATCTAGATACAGAAATTGAAGAGCTACAGAACTCGATTAAAAAAGAAATGTTCAGTGTTGAATTAACAACCTTCAATCGTGAACTTGACACAGACTTTACAAAATGGGAGAAGGAGATTTGTGAAATTAAAACTAAGAAATTTCAAAGAGACATGGGTGATTACCAATCTAATTCTGTGTATAGATGGAGTCATAGATCTAAACCATCAAGAAATCCCAAGAGGGGCAGATCTGCTTCAGTCACCTCATATGCCTCAAGTGAGGGCTCAATTAGATCTAATTCTAAAAATTCTGAGGTCCGTTTTTGCACTAACCGAGAACCACAGACTAGCAGATTTAAAAACTCTGCCCCCCAAAAAATTGATAAATCTAAAAACAACGCACTGCAGGTAATTAATCTCTCTACTCATGAGTTAACTTCTGCCCAAATTGATGTTTTATCTAAAGGATTGACTTTCTCACCAACTCATTCTTTTGATTTATTTACAGCCATAAAGGATTTATATTTATTTTCTCGCAAATTAATTCTCAAAAAAATACATAATAGAAATAGACAAGAACCCATCAATTCAGTTCAGCTGGAGGAGGAGGCCCTACACGCATTGGAGGAGTTATTAAGGGAACAAGAACCCAGTTCCTCAGGTATGTTCCCCATGTCTGTACGTCCGCGGTCTACTAACTTCCCCCCCTCGTCTATATGTCCAGCAATAGAGATCTTCACCAGATTGGTTATAGAAGATTTTCGAAATATTTCCACTAAGAGGAAGTGTGATAACTTAACCTCAATACAACGTACAGCTATTGATGAATTAAAAGCAATTTCGGACATTGTTATCAAGCCCTCAGACAAGGGGGGGAACATAGTATTATGGCCCCAAGAAAAATATGAAAGGGAGGCAAACCGACAATTACGTGATAATATAACCTATAGACGGCTGGATCATAACCCTTTGAAAACTTTTTCAGATGAACTAGAAGAGATCCTCTTCAGGGCTTATGAATGAGGTATCATCCCCAAACAGATCTTTGAGGGTCTCCTCGTTAAATTTCCTAGGATTCCGACAATTTATTTCATCCCCAAGATTCACAAGGACCCCTTGGACCCCCCAGGACATCCCATCGTGTCGGGCATAGGGGGGTTGTGCGAACCCATCTGCAAATTTATTGATCACTACTTAAAACCACTGGTGGAGGCACTCCCTTCCTATGCCCGAGACACAACGGACGTCCTGGCGAGGATTGATGGTATGTCCTTGGAATCTGATATGTATCTGGTCACTGCTGACATAGAATCATTATACACATGTATAGGCCATCAGGATGGCATAGACGCATGCGGATTCTTCCTCAGGAGGAGCAATTGGGATGGTTTGACATGTGACCTGATCCTTGAACTATTGGAGTATGTTTTAACGCATAACTTCTTTGTGTTCAGATATATATTCTATCTGCAACAGCGTGGCACTGCCATTGGCGCGGCCTGTGCGCCCTCTTTCGCGGGCTTCTTCCTAGGATACTGGGAGAGGGAGGTCTTTGCGGAGGAAGGTGCTCGGGCGGTAGACCATGTGCAGTGCTGGCTGCGTTATATAGACGATGTGTTCGTGGTGTGGCAGGGGTCGCGGCAGCAACTTTGTGAATTCATGGAAAGTCTTAACCATAATAGGTTTAATATCAGGCTAACATACGCTTTGAGTAAGATGGATGTGGACTTTCTGGACATTAAGATATATGTGGATTCACAGTTATTTTTACAGATATGTAAGAAAGCCCACGTCGGTAAATTCCTTATTGCATGCGCATTCCTGCCACCCACGGACCACCATCAATGCCATCCCAGTTGGCCAATTCCTGCGCGCGAGACGGGTCTGCTCGTTGGATACCAACTTCCAACGTCAAGCATGTGACCTTAGAGACAGTTTTAGAACAAGAGGCTACAGTAATCGTAGAATAAAAAAAGCTTACAATAGAGCTAAAAGGACGGACAGATCGGCCCTTCTTTATTCCACCACGAATAATAAAAGAACCTGCCAGCAAGGTGTTGTTAGGTTCATTTCTACATTTAACGGGGAGTGGAATACAATGAGGAACGTACTCAGTAGACACTGGGACATATTAAAAACAGAACCCTCTTTGACAAATTTGGTATCGGATCGTCCCCTTACGACTTATCATAGGAGCCCCAATCTTGGTGATGTGCTGGTGCACTCTCATTATGTCCCGTCTATACGAAACCCTTTTGGGTCTCGGGTCCGCCTTTGGGTTGTTACCCTTGTGGTAACTGTGTGGCCTGCAAAAATATATCACGGACAAACCAATTCTGTACAGCTGATGGCAGTAAAACCTACTTTATACGCCAACATATAACCTGTAACACTTCTCAGGTAATTTATTATGCAACCTTTGGTTGCCCCAAAATATATGTGGGCTTGACCAGCCGCCAACTGAAAATAAGAGTTAGGGAACATGTCCGCGATATATTAGCAGCCAAAACAATTACAGATGTCACCCAACTAAAGACGATACCACGACATTATAAAATGGTCCATCAATGTGACCCTAAAACCTTTATGGTGAGAGGCATCCAGCACATCACCTGTGGAATAAGAGGAGGCGATGTAAAATGCATCCTTGCCCAGAAGGAATGTAGGTGGATCACGGTCCTAGGGACCATGACACCACATGGTTTAAACGAGTCCTTGGGGTTTGCCTCATTCTTATAGGGTATAGAAATAAAAAGAATATGTTTCATATGCATTTATGTCCCTTATCACCTCCCTTGTGCATTTCTCCTTCTTTGTTCTCCTCCTCCTCTCCCTTCTTCTCCTCTTCCTTTGCTTTTTCCTATTTTCATTATTTTAATTAGTTTTTAGTATTTACTTTAACAATGTTTTTTCTTGTATCCGGATTTAGATGCCCCCTTTCTTTACTGCGTCTATACTGATTTAACATCGTGGAGTTGGCTAGTCATAGAATCAAAGAAATGTCCATAAATGAGGAGCATGAATAAAGGAAATATATTTACAGAAAAAGAAAAAAAGAAAATAAGAAGCAACAAAGCACAAAAGAAGGGAGTACAAAGAAAAAGAAATAAGGAAAGACGCCATGCTAATGGGTATTTAGTCCATCTTTCTTAGTATCCTCATATAAGGACTACCAAATTTCTGATGAAGAAAGTTTGGGCACCGCTATACTATGGATGGTATATTGTCCCTATTCATACATCTTTTTATGTTTAAATGGGAACTCCCTTCCCTCTTGATGCACGTCTATTGTAAATGTAATACTTACCCTTGTTAGATATGATATACTTTAACATGCCTATTGTCCTTATATTTATGTACTAGCCATCATTGATTCATGCGCCTGTCTGTTCTGGTACTCGAAGGTTCATTTATACATATGGGCCCAGGAATGTGCGCATTTTGCTGCATGGGAGAACGGCCGTCCCCATGTGGCATATGTACACATTTCAGGGTCCTTTTATTCCCTTTTATAGCTGCCTTGTGCACTCTTTGGCGTAATCTGTGGGGTGGCCAGGCGCCAGCTATCTCCGGTATGCGTCACAGTGCACGGGCACCTTCATCTATTACTTTCATTTTTTTTTTTTTTTTTTCCCTGTACCTTCAGTGCGCATGACAGTAAATGCTCTAAATGCGATTGGTGTATTTCCAACGTGACAACTAACACGCCTCCCATGTGATTGGTGGATTTCCACCATGTGACAATTAACACGCCTCCTATGTGATTGGTGGATCTCCACCATGTGATCGCAGTATATCGGATACAAATAGGGACTGCATATGACAATAGCCATGCCCCCCGAGGAAGCGGTGTGTTCATACCGCAAAACGTGCGTTGGGTTAGCAGAGCCTGTGTCCACTTTACTAACAA
The DNA here is from genome assembly GCA_033576555.1 of Oophaga sylvatica. Classification (NCBI taxonomy): domain Eukaryota; kingdom Metazoa; phylum Chordata; class Amphibia; order Anura; family Dendrobatidae; genus Oophaga; species Oophaga sylvatica. Next base: position 243,107,729 of record JARQOD010000002.1, on the reverse strand, counting down.
CGCCATGATGGGTATGTGTTTATGAGCAATCTTATCCAGTGTTGATATCCTGTTATTTCCCTGCTATAGGTTTTTCACATGTGGATCATTGTTATTTGCAGGATGACTAGTTAGGAAATGTTTTTACACTGTTGCACCTTATCCCAGGATATAGCATGCACAGCTGCTTTCTGAATATAATACAATTGTAATATTACATACTATTTGAATGAACGCACAGAGAAGGTCCACCATTGAGTCCTATGGGAGTACTCCTTTACTCCCTCTGTGTGATTCCTTCTATAAACTCTGATCCTATACATTACTATGGGCAACATGCAATATGTTTTTCCTTTCCCACTGGAATATTATGCCTAGCTGCACAATACCATACATAGGCAATATATATATATATATATATATATATATATATATATATATTTGGACAGTTATAGTGGTACTACTCTCTGCTTTCTTGTTGTCCCTGATTCAGTGTTTATTGTAAACCCTTGTTACATAATTAGCATATGTCCTGTTCTCACTATGTGTTCTTTTTATTAATAAAATAATTTCATATACCGTATTTTTTGGATCATAAGACGCACTTTTTTCCCAAAAAATTTTGGGGGAAAATGGTGGTGCATCTTATGGTCGCAATATACTTACAAATACCATTGGTGGCAGCGGCGGCGGTCCCGATGCAGCCTCCCTTCCCAGGCTGGTGTGGCTGTGGCGGTGTGGCGGGGCTCTGTAGTGTGGTGGTGGCGGGCTTTGTGCTCCGGGGCAGTGGCAGCGGCTCTCTGTGCTGTGTGTGGGGGCTCCGCCGGCATTTCGTCAAAGCCCGGAGGCCCCCGCTCCTCCGTTAATGCCATGCTGTGGTGGCCTCCGGGAACATGGCCGCCGGCAAGATGGCCGCAGGACCAACGCATGCTCAGATGCAAATCTCGGCAACGAGATCTCATCGCGAGATCTCGAAAACGAGATCTCGTCCCGAGATCTGAATCTGAGCATGAGTTGGCCCGGCGACCATCTTGCCGGCGGCCATGTTCCCAGAGGCCACCGCAGCATCGCATTAACGGAGGAGCGGGGGCCTCTGGGCTTTGAAGAAATGCCGGCGGAGCCCCCACACACAGCACAGAGAGCCGCTGCCACTGCCCCGGAGCACAATGCCCCAGAGCACAATGCCCCGGAGCACAATGCCCCTACCCCAGAGCACAGAGCCCCCTGCCCCAGGGGCACAAGGCCCCTCCTGCGGAGCACAGAGCCCCCTGACCCAGGGGCACAAAGCCCCTCCTGCAGAGCACAAAGCCCCTGCCCCGGAGCACAGAGCCCCCTGCCCCGGAGCACAGAGCCCCCTGCCCCGGAGCACAATGCCCCTGCCCTGGAGCACAGAGCCCCCTGCCCCAGGGGAACAAAAGCCCTCCTGCGGAGCACAAAGTCCCCTGCTGTGGAGCACAGAGCCCCTGCCGCGGAGCACCGTTCCCCTGCCGCGGAGCACAGAGCCCCTGCCACCGCACCTGCCTGGCCGACCAAATGACCCCTGTGACCAATCATCCACCTGTGCTGATCCCTTCACAGGTAAGCTGAATTCGGACTGTAAGACCGACCCCCATTGGACACTTTATTTTTTTTCCCCTATTTTCCTTCTGAAAATTTGGGGTGCGTCTTATGGTCAGGTGAGTCTTTTAGTCCGAAAAATACGGTAATAGTTAGGACTCTTTTTCTCTTGTTTATTATACCATGTCATTCAAAAGTCTGGCACAGTGCGATCTGGGAGATCAGAAGATGTGTCAAGGATAAGATAGGTTGCAGTGTGTAGCAGAGGGACTGGAGAGGTAAGCAGAGGTTGAGTAATGCAATCTATTTTTTACATATTATGTTTATTATGCTCTGGGGTGTAGAGAGACCCCAGAGTATAATGAGGCGAAAAAAATTAACAAAGAATACCTTCTTTGTTAATCGAATTTCATGAAAAACAAATGCAAATAGGACAATTCAAATTTTGCCTGATCTGCTCATCTCTAGTCTTCATACATTAGCCCTTTACACAAAACCATGACATATGCTCTGTTTAACCCCTTAGCGACATGCGCTGTACAGTACTAGTACTGCTCTTCGGGAACTGCAATTGTGCCCAGAGCAGTACTAGTATGGCGCCGCGATCACCGCGGCCTCATGGTGGGCGCCGCGGTGATCCCATGCTGGTGTCAGCAGTATGTGACAACTGACACCCCACAGCAATGCCCACGATCAGTGCTATCACTGATCATGGGCATTTAACACTCTAATGCCGCTGTCAGTAGTGACAGCGGCATAGAGAAGCATCGCGCAGGGAGCAGTCTTCCGAGTCCTGCAGGAGGTGGCTTCTCAGCGCCTGCTAAGAGTAGGACCTGAGAAGCCTCCTTCCCTGCCTGTCTGATCGCTGATCTGATACTAAAAAGTGTAAAGTGTCAGATCAGTAATCTGCTGTAAAATAGTAATGTCCCAATCTGGGACAATGTAATAAAGTTAAAAAAAAATATTATAATGTGTGAAAATATTTTTCCACAAAATCCCCAAATAAAAAAAAAAAAAAATAATATTTTTTTAATAAATACATTTATTTATATAAATAAAAAAACAAAAAAAATAAGAAAAGTACACATATTTGGAATCGCCGCATCCGTAATGACCAGCTCTATAAAATTATCCCACTAGTTAACCCCTTCAGTGAGCAACGTAAAAAAATAAATAAAAAACGAGGCAAAAAACATTGCCTTATCATCATACCACAAAACAAAAATTGCAATAAAACGCGATCAAAAAGTCAGATGTAAATAAAAATGGTACCTCTGAAAATGACATCTTGTCCCACAAAAAACAAGCCAACAAACAGCTCCATCAGTAGAAAAATAAAAAAGTTATAGCTCTCAGAATAAAGCTATGAAAAAATAATTATTTTTTCTATAAAATAGTTTTTATTGTGTAAAAAGGGGCAAAACATAAACTATATAAATGAGGTATCGCTGTAATCATACTGACCCAAAGAATAAAGCTGCCTTGCCAATTTTACCACAAAAAAAGCAATTCCTGAATTGCTGGGTTTTGTTCATTCTGTCTCCCAAAAATCGGAATAGAAAGCGATCAAAAAAGTAATGTGCCCGAAAATATTACCAATAAAAATATCAGCTCGTCCCACAAAAATCAAGCCCTCACATGACTCTGTCAGCCAAAATATGGAAAAATTATAGCTCTCAAAATATGGTGACGCAAAAACTAGTGTGTGACAGCAGCCAAACATAAAAATCCAATATAAATCTGGTATCACTGTAATCGCACCAACCCGAAGAATAATGTCACCTAATCACTTTTACCGCACGAGGAACGGCATAAAAATAAATAAAACCAATTCTTCACCTGCTGTTGATTTTTTCATTCTTCCTCCCAAAAATCGCAGTAAGGCACACATTTATCCTGCGCTCAGCTCTGAACGCTTACACTGGGGTTTCTTTGTAAATATCTGCAATACGTGATTCAGACAGAACCCCAGGCAGAAAATTCCCTATGATGAGGCAGATGGAGGCACTGTAGATGCCATAGGAACTGTGATCCGGCGGTGTCTGTCTTTTTAGGATTGCATAAAAGTGCCGTCGGCCACAGTTTTGTGTGCTTCTGAAAAGGACACCGCTGAACAGAGGACAGACGGAGACCAGAGTAAATATGAAGTCTCATTATAGTTAATGGATCCCTCGGGGGTTTCATCTGAATCATGTCTGAATCATGTCACACAGAGATTTAGATGGAAAACCCAAAGTATTTTTCGGACTATAAGACGCACCGGACCATAAGACGCACCCCAAATTTTGGGGTGAAAATAGCAGAAAAAAAGATTTTTACAATATGGGGGTCCATGTTGTGAATGAGCAGAGGCTCCCTCTGGTGGTTACAGACAGTACTGAACCTTCCAGCGAGTAATGGCAATCTGGGAACACTGACTGGACTGATATAAGGGAGGTTCCCTCCCATGATGGTCACCGGTGATCAATTGTTCTGGCCTCAATTGTGGTTCCTGGTTCATTTGGAAGTTTGCTGGTGTCTTGCCTGCGTCTGCTGCTTTCAGATAAGATATTTTCTGCTTTTCTTTTTGTGCTTGCTTTTTGAATAGTTTTCTGCACATTTGTGGAGGACAGCTGGGTCCCTGTTGTGAATGGGTTTGAGATGAGTTCTGAGCAGAGGCTCCCTCTGGTGGTTACAAGCGGTACTAGTGAGGATTGTGAGGACTGGGAATCAGGTGTTACTGATTGGTCTTATTTAAGGGAATCATTTTCCCATCAGGGTTGCCGGTGATCAATTGTTCTGGTCTGAATCCTTCTTTCCAGTTTCCCTTGTAGCCTGCTGTGTCGTGTCTGCATCTCCTGCTATCAGATAAGACAATTTCTTATTTTGTGTTTTTGCTATATTTTTGCATTTGGTCCTGCACTTCTGTGGGGGCCTTCTGGGTCCCCTCCGGGGGCTTTTGCCCTCTCAGTTTAGTTCAGCCACTGTGTTTTGTACTTTGCTTTTTCCAGTTTTTTCAGTGGCTGCTGTTTTTGTTACACCAGAGAACTAATTTAGGTGGTAGAGGTCGTGTGATCTCAGGTGATTTTGAAATTAGTTGAGTTGGTGTTTTTTCAGGGTTTTCTGAGATTGCAGTAAGTACCCTTCCTATCCTTTTCTATTTAGATAGTTTGGGCCCCAGCGTTTGCTCATACTATTTTCTTTCTGTGTCAGTATTTCCTCTTGTCTAACCGCCATTACATGTTTGGGGGCTTTCTATTGTCTTTGGGGTTCTGCTACGGGGCAGATAGTTTTCATCTTTCTATCTTTAGGTGTAGTTAGTTTCTCAGGCTGTGACGAGGCGTCTAGGATCAACGTAGGAACGCTCCACGGCTGCCTCTAGTTGCGGTGGTTAGTCAGGGTACTGCAATCTCATAGATTCCAACTGCTCTGGTGTATTTCCTTTTTTGCTGCACTCCTCAGCTACCGTAACATAACAGTATCACCGGCCATAAAAATTGTATGGTACTCACAGAAGGGAAAAAATATTTTGAAGGAAGAAAAGTTGTCAGAGATATTTTTCTGTTTGTTGCATTTTTTTTTTTTTTTTTTTTTCCCTCTGTATCTCTGGGTGCTGGGGAGGATCTTTTCTCCCAATGGAGTTTGCACAGTTGTCTGGCCGTGTGGATCAGCTTGCCACTGAGGTTCAGAGTATTGCTGCATATCTTGCTAGGTTGCCTGTTGTGGAACCTAGGATCCCCATGCCAGATTTGTTTTTAGGGGATCGAGCTAAGTTTCAGAATTTCAAAAATAATTGTAAATTGTTTCTTGCCTTAAAATCTAAGTCCTCAGGAAACGCAGCGCAGCAGGTTCAAATTATCATCTCTCTCCTGCGCGGCGATCCTCAGGATTGGGCTTTTTCCCTGATACCTGGGGATCCTGTTTTGAGTGATGTTGATGCATTTTTTCAGGCTTTGGGGTTATTGTACGATGAGCCTAATGTCACTGATCAAGCTGAAAAAGCCTTGTTGGCATTAAATCAGGGGCTTGATGACGCTGAGTTATACTGTCAGAGATTCCGTAGGTGGGCAGTCCTGACCAAATGGAATGACGACGCTTTGGCGGCCCTTTTCCGGAAGGGTCTGTCGGATAATGTAAAGGATGTTATGGTGGGATTCCCTGTCCCCTCTGGTCTCAATGATTCTATGTCATTGGCGATTCAAATTGACAGACGTTTGCGTGAGCGGAGAAGTATGCGTGGAGTGGTGTTGCCTTGTGAGCCAGCTGCTGAGCCCATGCAGTGTGATGGAGTGGTGTCTGGGGCACAGCGTCATGAGTTTCGAAAGCGCAATGGGTTATGTTTTTACTGTGGTGAGCCTCTCATGCTATTTCAGTCTGCCCTAAGCGGGGAAGACATTTTGCACGCTCAGTTGTCTTGGGTAGTGTTCAGACTAAGTTTTTATTAACTGTCACTCTGATATGCTCTCTGTCCTCATTTTCTGCTCAGGCTTTCGTTGATTCTGGAGCAGCTATTAACCTGATGGATTATGATTTTGCTAAACGTTGTGGGTTTTCCTTGATACCCCTACAGAAGTCTATTCCTTTACTGGGGATCGATTCTACCCCTTTGGCTGAGAATAAACCCCAGTTTTCTACTCAGGTGATAATGAGGGTTGAACCTGATCACCAGGAGTGCTGCAAATTTTTGGTTCTATATAATCTGCATGACATTATAGTGCTGGGTTTCCCTTGGTTACAGTCTCATAATCCTGTTTTGGATTGGAAATCTGTGTCTGTAACCAGTTGGGGCTGCCAATGTGTTAGTGCCAACACTCCTGTTTTTTCTGCCTCCCCCCAGGCTGAGGATGTTCCTGACTTTTTGTTTGATTTTTCTGATGTGTTTAGCGAAAGTAAATCTGCATCCTTTCCTCCCCATAGGAGCTATGACTGCGCTATTGAATTAGTGCCAGGTAGTAAATTCCCTAAGGGTCGCCTTTTTAACTTGTCTGTACCTGAACATGACGCTATGCGGTCTTATATCAAGGAATCATTGGAGAAGGGTCATATCAGACCATCCTCTTCACCCTTAGGTGCCGGTTTTTTCTTTGTGGCCAAAAAGGATGGTTCATTAAGGCCGTGTATTGATTATCGTCTCTTGAACAATATTACTGTGAAATATCAATACCCGTTACCCTTGATTTCTGACCTGTTTTCCAGGGTGAAAAACGCTACTTGGTTTACCAAGCTTGACCTCAGGGGGGCGTATAACCTTATTCGCATTAAGCACGGGATGTATGGAAGACGGCATTTAACACCCCTGAAGGGCATTTTGAGTACCTTGTGATGCCCTTTGGGCTCACTAATGCTCCTTCCGTCTTCCAGTCCTTCATGAATGACATTTTCAGGGATTTTGTGGACAAGTTTCTGATTGTTTATTTGGATGATATCTTGATTTTTTCTAATGACTGGGACTCTCATGTGAAACATGTTCGAACTGTATTCCAGATTTTTGAGAGAGAATGCTCTGTATGTGAAGGGATCAAAGTGTCTTTTTGGCGTACAGAGATCTCATTTCTGGGATTCATTTGTCCCCATCTGTTATTGAAATGGACCCGGTCAAGGTTCAGGCCATCTGTGATTGGGTCCCAACCTACTTCATTAAAGGCTCTTCAGAGATTTTTGGGTTTTGCCAATTTTTATCGTAAATTTTTTGGGTAATTTCTCGGTTATTGTTAAACCATTAACTGATTTGACCAAAAAGGGTTCTGATGTGGTGAATTGGCCTCCTGAGGCAGTCTCTGCGTTTCAGGAACTTAAGCAGAGATTCACTTCTGCCCTGTTCTACGGCAGCCTGATGTTTCTCTGCCATTTCAGGTGGAGGTTGATGCCTCTGAAATTGGGGCAGTGCCGTTTTGTCCCAAAAAGATCCAGAGACCTCTAAGTGTAACCCTTGTGCCTTTTTCTCTCGAAAATTTTCTCTCTACTGAACGTAATTATGACGTGGGTAATCGGGAGTTATTGGCCATGAAGTGGGCTTTTGAAGAGTGGAGACATTGGCTGGAGGGAGCCAAACATCAGGTGGTGGTCCTTACGACCATAAGAATCTGGTCTATCTGGAATCTCCCAAAGCGACTCAATCCTAGACAGGCCAGGTGGGCCTGTTTTTCACACGTTTTAATTTTGTGGTTTCCTTTCTTCCTGGCACTAAGAATGTTAAGGCGGATGCCCTCTCGAGGAGTTTCCTTGCGGACTCTCCTGAGCTATCTGATCCCTCTGTTATTTTGAAGGAGGGTGTAGTTCTTTCCGCCATCTCGCCCAATTTGAGACTTGCTCTGGAGGGGTGTCAGGAGGATAGGCCCGAGCGCTGCCCTTTTGGGAAAATTGTTTGTCCCGGACCAATGGAAAAAGAGTGTGATGTCTGAGATTCATTGTTCCGCATTGGCTGGGCATCCCGGAATTTTTGGTACCAGAGACTTGGTTAGTCGGTCCTTTGGTGGCCTACCTTGTCTCGCGATGTCAGGGAATTTGTGCAGTCCTGCGGGACTTGCTCTCGCTCCAAGCCTTGCTCTCGCTCTAGTGGTTTGTTGATGCCATGCCTGTGCCCAAGAGACCATGGACCCATATCTCTATGGATTTCATTTCCGATCTTCCTGTTTCTCAGAGAATGACCACCATCTGGGTAATTTGTGATAGGTTTTCCAAAATGATACATCTTGTGCCATTACCTAAGTTGCCTTCCTCCTCTGAATTGGTGCCGTTGTTCCTTCAGCACGTGGTTCGTTTACACGGCATTCCTGAGAACATTTGTCTGACAGAGGAGTCCAGTTTGTTTCCAGATTTTGGAGGACTTTTTGTTCTAAACTGGGTTTCAATTGTCTTTCTCCTCGGCATTTCATCCTCAGACCAATGGTCAAACTGAGAGAACAAACCAGACATTGGAGACTTATCTAAGATTCTTTGTGTCTGCTGATCAGGATGACTGGGTCTCTTTTTTGCCTTTGGCTGAGTTTGCTCTTAATAATAGGGCTAGCTCTGCACTTTGATGTCTCCGTTTTTCTGTAATTCTGGGTTTCACCCTCGATTTTCTTCAGGACAGACGGAGGCTTCTGTCTGTCCAGGTGTTGACTCTGTTGTTGAGCGTATGCAGCAGATTTGGACCAGGTAGTGGAGAGGTTGTCCCTCTCTCAGGAGAAGGCCCAGCGGTTTGCTAAACCGGCATAGGACTGATGGTCCTCGGTTTTAAAGTGGGGGACTTGGTCTGGTTGTCCTCAAAGAATATTCCTATGAGAGTAGCATCTCCTAAATTTAAGCCTAGGTTCATTGGACTTATAAGATCATGGAGATTATTAATCCTGTTTCTTTTCGTTTTGCTTCTTCCAGGGACATTTAAGATCCATAACGTGTTCCACAAGTCCTTGTTGAGAGGTTTGTTGACCAGTGGTTCCTGCTGCTGTGCCTCCTGACCCTGTTTTGGTTGAGGGCAATCTGGAGTTATGTGGTTGAGAAAATATTGATTCTCGTTTTTCTAGACGAAGACTCCAGTATTTGGTTAAAGGAAGGTTATGGTCGGAAATATTCTGGGTGTTTGCTTGGACATCCATGTAGGAACTTATCGGGCGTTCATGAACTCATCCTGACCGACCTGTTCTCAAATGAGGGTTGGGTGACCCCTCCTCAAGGGGGGGGTTTTTGTGTAATGGGTTTGAGATGGTTCTGAGCAAGGTCCTTGGTGGTTACAGCGGGTATAGTGAGGATTGTGAGACTGGGAATCAGGTGTTCGTTGGTCTTATTTAAGGGAATCATTTTCCATCAGGGTTGCCGGTGTTCATTTTTTTGGTCTGAATCCTTCTTTCCATTTCCTTGTAGCCTGCGGTGTGTCTGCATCTCCGCTATCAGATAAACAATTTTTATTTTGTTTTTTGCTATATTTTTGCATTGGTCCTCATTCTGTGGGGCCTTCTGGGCCCCTCCGGGGGCTTTTGCCCTCTCAGTTTATTCAGCACGTGTTTTTTCTTTTGCTTTTCAGTTTTTTTCAGTGGCTGCTGTTTTTGTTACAAAGAAACTAATTTAGGTGGTGAGGTCGGTGATCTCAGGTGATTTTGAAATTAGTTGGTTGGTGTTTTTTCAGGGTTTTCTAATTGCAGTAAGACCCTTCCACCTTTTCTATTTGATAGTTTGGGCCCCACGTTTTGCTCATACTATTTTCTTTCTGGTCATATTTCCTCTTGTCTAACCGCCATTACATGTTTGGGGGTTTCTATTGCTTTGGGGTTCTGCTCGGGCAGATGTTTCAATCTTTTATCTTTAGGGTGTAGTTAGTTTCTCAGGCTGTGACGAGGGTCTAGGCCAACGGAGGAACGCTCCACGGCTGCCTCTAGTTTTCGGGGTTATCAGGGGGTACTGCAATCTCATAGATTCCAACTGCTCTGGTGTATTTCCTTTTTTGCCTGCACCCTCAGCACCGTAACAAAACAGGTCCCCTCCCGGGGCCTTTGCTCCTCACAGTTTGTCTGTAGCCATTGTTGTTTTTTCATTTGCTTTTTCCTGCTTTTTCGCGGCTGTGGGTTTTTTGTTCACACTGAATTTGATTAGTGGGTGGCGAGTCGTGTGATCTCAGTATTTTTGTAATCAAATTGTTGGATTTTTGTAGGGTTTTTTGGGTTGCAAAAGTAATCTCTCCGTCTATTCCATTTAGTCGCTTGTGGCCCCAGCGTTTGCTCATTCTATTTTCGTCTGTGTCAGTGCTTTCTTCTTGTTAACCGCCATTACGTTTGG
>JARQOD010000002.1:243061066-243097360 GCA_033576555.1 Oophaga sylvatica | reverse complement strand
TTAGGTTTGGCCATTTATCGTCCCCTCCCGATGGGGTCAAAAATCTGATTCCCTATCAGTATGTTTTGGATGTGGGAGGAAAACCGGGGTCCCCCGGAGGAAACCCCGAAAAACACGGGGAGAACAAAACAAAACCCCTTGCAAATGTTGTCTAGGTGGGATTCGAACCCGGACTCCAGCGCTGCAAGGTGTAGTGCTATCCCCTGAGCCCCCGTGCCCCCCATAAAAACATTGTTTGTGCATGTTTTTTAAAAATTTAGGATTGTATTTTAAAAAAACCCTTTAGAACAAATTACTTTGCACAAGGAGCATGGTTGCTCAGTGGGTTAGCACTGCAGCCTTGCAGTTCTGTATCTTGGGTACAAATTAAAAAGGAAAAACTTCTGAAGTACAGTCATTCCCAAAAAGTTTTGAGAGACACAAATATTCATTTTTACAAAATCTAGCTTCTTTTTTCTAATGGCAATTTGTTACTCCAGAATGTTATAAGATGATCAGCTTAACAGCAATTATTGCAAAGTAAAATTTTGGCTAGAAAAATGAATTTATCCCCAAAACCCCTTTAAATCTTTGCAGCCCTGCCTTAAAAGGACCGCAAACCTCTTTTCATTGATTGCTTCATTAATACAGGTGGGGTGTTGATAAGGAATGGCGGAGATCAATCTGTCATGTTTAAAGAAAGAATGACCCCACGGGACATTTTAAATTTGGGAGGCTGGGTTGGCTCTTGTTTCTTTTTTTAACCATGGTTATCTCAAAGAAACCGGGTCATCATTGCAATCGCAAAAATGCCAACGGGGAAGATATCGAGCAGAAAATTGCCCTCAGTCCAATCTTCCCTCATAAAAAATTAAGGGGAGAGAGGTTCCATTGTTCCAATAGGCCCCCGGGGCCCCAAAAAACCACAGGCGGCCCGCTCTTAAAATTTTTTCACTGGGGATCGGGCTACCGATGAAAGGGCTTTCGGAAGGCAGAGGCAGGTGGGTGATTTCTCATGTAACGGGGCTTTTGGGAAAAGGGCCGGTTCAAGGAGGGAGCAAAAACCCACTTCTCTCCAAAAAAAATATGGGACTGATATTCTTCAAAAGGTACAGGCGGGGACTTGAGGGGGAAAAGTTTTTTTTTCTTATGAACCCCCTTTTCGATTTTTTGGGGACATCGGGAAAACCCATTGGAAAGAAAGGGTGAGCGCTACCCCAGTCTTTCTCAGCCAATTTTTGCACCTGAAGCCATTCATTGTGGGGTTGTTCTCACCAAGGGAATGGGCTCCTCACTTTTTTTGCCAAATACACACCAAATAAAAAAAGGTCCCAAAGTCCTCCAAGACAACTTCCCCCAAACCCCCCAAGAGCAGTTTGGGTCAAAAATCCCTTTTCCCACATGATGGGCCCCTTTGCCATAAAGAAAAGGGATAACAAATGGCGGGGGGGAAAACAAAAATAGAAATTTTGGGGTTCGGGGCCGGGAAACTCCCCAACTTAACCCCTTGAAAACTTGGGTCAATCATCAAAAAGGGGGTGAAAACAAAAACCAAAAATTCTGACAAAATGAAAGCATTGTTTGTGCAAAATGGATGTTCAGTCAGGTTTGGGCCAAAGTTGAGAAACCCAGGGAAAATTTGCAGGGGTCCGAAGAAAAGGGTCAACACTCAAATTTGATTGCTGCTTTAAACCATTCAATGAAATTAATTTTTTTTTCTCATTTTTGCAATTATTTTTTTTGTCTTGAAAAAACCTGTAAAACCAATAAAAACCAAGGGAGCATAGGGAAAATATTATTGTGTATTCTCAAAATTTTGGCCCGCGTTTTGAATGTTTTCCTCTGTGCAAAGGTTTTTTCCGGTCCCCAGTTTCCCCCAACTCCAAAAAATACGAAGGGAATCTGATTGTGAGCCCCAATAACAGTAATATTGTCGTAAATGCTGGGGAAATTTTTAACACAATAAAGAAAAAAATAAAAAATAAAAATGAATGTGAAAAAGGGTTTCATCCGATTTTTTAAGAGGTGTTAAAATTTTTAATAAATATAATTTTAAAAGGATGATTGGAAAAAAAAGTTTTTTCGGGGAACGATAAAGGGAGTCAATGGGGAAACCTACATTTTTTCAGCAGAACTAAAGGGAGGAACTGTTAAAAAGAATGGGGAAAATTGGATGAAAAGGGAAAATCGGGGGGGACCCTTTGGGAACACGTGACTCCCAAAAGGTGCTGAAAAAAGTGTCCACTTTTACTATTTATGGACTGACAAAAAATTAAAAAATTCCAAAAAAAAAGTTATGAAAAAAAAACAAAAATGGAAGAAGAAGGTCATTTCACTGAGAGGCATCATTCCCCCTCTTTATTTGGGACCCCAAAGTCATGAGGGAAACCCCACAAATTCAAACCTCCATCTTTATTTTTATTTGCGCGTTGACCAAAAACAGGGGTTTTAAGCTTATTCCCAATGGGCCCCTGCTTTCACAATCTGCTCGATAGTACTGAAAAACCACAGTACCAATAATTGAAGACTACAATATAGATCCCAACAAAATTTTACATCTAAAAAAAATTGGGGGAAAAGGGGGCCCAAAAAATTTGGTGGGTTCCATCGCAATTTTTGATGGCTGTTCTTCCCACCTGAGCTTAAGCTTTAAGAAATACGGGGGGGCCTTTATAGGTCCCTAAATAAAATGGGAATTTTGGGGATTAATTCCGTTTGGGAATTAGTAATGGGAGGGGGAAATTTTTTCAAGAGGGTGGTGGCCTTTTGAACACCTTTGGGGCCAACTTTATTTTTTTTTAATGGGAAGAGGTCTGTGGACATCAAAATTATTAAGGGGTTTTTCAATAAAAACAAGGTGTTTTGTTTTAACTAACTTTTTCTTCTGAGTTTTTTACATGTTTATGAACCTTATAAAATGTGTTCAAAGTGTTCCCCTTTTGTTGGATGTCAAGCAACCCCTTTTTCCCATCTTGACCCTGATGCAACACCCCCAGAAGAAATTGTCACAGGTTTTTGTGGAAAAACTCAGGGAACCCCTTTTAAGTTTCCGGGGAGTGAATGGGCATCGGGGGCGAGTTGAAGGCCCCAAGGGCTCCCCTCACCCCTTAAATTTTACTTTGGGGGCGAGAAGCAATCGCATGCTGGAAATACAGTTGAGCACTGAAAAAAGATGGGGCCTGGCAAATTCTTTGCAAATTGTTCAGGGTAAGAGGGGGAAAGGGGTTGTTTAACAACCAACACTGGGGACCTTTTTTAACCATTTTATAGGTAGAAATTGTAAAAACTCAGAAAAATAAAGTTCATCAAAAAAAGACCCATTTTTTTCTTGTGAAATTTTTTTATTAAGTTTAGTGAATGACCCCTTTTTCCCTTAAAAAAAAAAAAATTGGTAAAAAAACCGATTTAAAATGGAAAAGGGCACCCCGACAAAAAATTTTCCCCCTCCCTATATAATATCCACAGACAGGAAGTTATATCACCAACCTTTTTCCCCTTTTAATTTTAATGTATCCATATAAATGGGCCCCCCCCCTGTCGTCATTTCAGGAAGAAAGGAGCTAGGCAACTATGCAGCGTGATCACACATGAAATTTTTTCTGTTGTGCCCTTTTTTGAACCCAAAAAAGCAAAAAAAATGCAACCCCAAAAAAAAGTTAATTTTTTGTATATATTTTAGAACAATGCTTCGATATATCCAAATGCAACAGGAAATGCTGAAGGCATTCGGGATACAATAACTCCAGGAAGTAGCCAATTTTAAAATCAAAAAATTTAAAAAATTTTTAATCTTTTTTAAACCAAAAAAAAACCCCAAAAAGGGGTAGTTTTGGGAAAGGAAAAAAAAAAGGGAGGGAACGGGGGGAAAATGACGCAATACAAGGGGAAAAGGGGAAAAAAAAAAAATAAAAAATACAGCAGGAAAAAAAATTTTTTTAAATAACTAAAAATGGGGAAATATGCTGTTAACGCATAAAAAATAAAATTAAAAGTGATCCCCCATACAAAAAAATTAATGAGAAAAAAAAAGCAAACAGGGAGAATAAATAAAGGGGTTTTGTGAAAAATGCCCCCCAAAAAATAATGAGGGGGGGGGTAATCATTTTGTTAAATATTTTGATAACAATTTTCTTTTTTTTAAAACCCCCAAACCCCCCAAATTTTTCCCCAAATCAAAAAAGGGGCTAATATAGTTTTTTAGTCCCTTTAAAAAGGAGCAAAAAAAAAAAAGTGACTTTGAAAAAAAAGGGGGGAAATCCCTACAAATAATGGCGAAAAAAGACCCCAGCTGCCCCAAGGTTTGCCCACCCCCGCGCGTTTGGGGCGTCGAAAAACCCAAATCTAACAATACCCCCAAACCCCCAAATTTTACAACAATACTAACATATATAAATATAGATAATATTGCTAGTTCTGTTTTTTTTTGCAGAAAAAATAAAAAAAAAATTTTAAATTGGGGGCCCTTTAATATTTTTTTTGGGATTTTAAAAAAATTTTACATAGCAAAAAGGAGTGAAAAAAAAAAAAAATTCTAGAATTTTAAAAAAACCCAGCTTTCCGCTTTTATTTTGGTAGTTTTTTTGGATTTGTAGGAAAAAAAAAAGCTAGATGATGTTTGGGGGAGCTATGGTAAAGGATGGAAGAAATGCAGAAAAAAAATTTGAGAGGACAATGGGCTTTCCCAGTGTGGAGGTTTTAGTTAACAGGAGGAGTGGGATTTTTTTTTTTAAAATTTTCCCTTTTCTTTGTTCCCCAGATTTATGATGTTCGGAAATTTTTTTATGGTCCCCCTTTTTTTTGGCAAAACAAATAAAATACACAGGGGGTCAAAATTTAAAAAGTTTTTAAAATGTTGGGGGAAAAACCCTTGATTTTTTAAAAAAAAAAATGTCAACAATTTTTTCCTTTCACAAAAAAAAGAAAATTTTTTTCATAGGGAAAAACAAAATTTTAGGGGGTTCCCCCAAAAAAAAAGTTTTTTAAAATTTAAAAAATTTACAAAAAAAAAAATTTAAAAAATAATAAAATTTTTTTATAAAAAAAGGAAAAAAAAAAAGGGGGCCCAAAACCCAAATTTTTAAATATAAATAAAAAAGGAAAAAAAACATTAAATAATGAAAAATAAGGCAAAATAATCAAAAAAAGTTGAAAAAATTTTATTTTTTTCCCCCCAAAAGTAGTATCATTTTTTTTTAAATTTTTTTTCTGCATTCTTCAAAAATTTTAGTCATAAAAATTTTGGATGTAAAATGTTTCAGCATTGCCTAAAATCCCGTAGTTTTACGATAAAAAACCGAAGAAATGGGTTGGGCCCCGTTTTAGCTGTTTGGGCCTTTGATATTTTTTCCCGATTTTTTGCAGTGTTGTTTTAACAGCTCGCAAAGGTGTGTGTGGTGAAAGGGGACGCTGCCCGTTTGTCTGCATGCAACGCTGTCTGTAGGCTTTGCCCTGTCATCAAGACTCTTTTTTTTTTTTTTCAGTGTAATTTTGCGCTCCATGCAAAATTTAAAATATTGTGTGAGGTTCCATCCCTATCCCAAAACATTTGGGTTTCAAACATATGAAGTAGAAAAGGAGTAGCCTTTCAAGATTGTGAAAGTTGTGTTTAGGGTTTACTTTTAGTCTGTGTTTTTATTTTTTGAGGCACATACGCTCCAGTTATTGTTCAAGCATGCTGCTTGTACTCTGGAGCGTGTTCAGTGCCCCATCCTTTTCATTTTTCTCAATTGGGTTTGTCCCTTCCATTTAAAATAAAATAATCTATTGTTGCGCGCTTCCCTCGTATCCAATACATTGGTTGCAAACACTAAGAAGTAGCAAAGGAGTGCCTTTCACGTTGTGAACAGTTGTGTTTCAGTGTTCATTCAGCGTGTTTTTTATTTTTTGAGTGCAATACGCTCCTTTAAATTGTTCAACCCTGCTGCTTGTTACTCTGTGAGCGTGTTCAGTGCCTCATCCTTTTATTTTTTTTCCAATTGGTTTCCCCATTCCATTTAAAAAAAATTAATTATTAGTGTGAGCGCTTCCATTATCAAACATTGGTTGCAAACATATAGAAGTAGACAAAGGAGTAGCCTTTCACAGTTTGTGAACACTTGTTTTTCAGTGTTCACTTCATCCTTGCGAAATTTAACCACATTAGGCCTTAACTTTTCTGACTTTCTTTTTCAATTCCAAGATGAAGAAGGCGGGAGTAAGGCCGTGGGCGTGGCGTGGAGTTTCGCAGGGAGAGGAGTGGGGGTTTTGTGGTGCTGCCCCCCTCAGTGACCCGCATCCACCCGTTTTTCCCATCAGGTTCCTTTTGCGCAGTTTGGTAGGAGTCGGGTGCCCCCCCCGCTGCGGAAAAACAAAATTTAAGCTGTTGTTGGTTTTGGGGGCAGCCCAAAGCATGACTTAATTCCTTCCACCTCCTTCAGGAAACAACATGTTGGCAAACCCTCGTCTGTTTACGCCCGCAAATTGCCAGGCGTGAGAGTTCTGTCAGGAGCGCTGAGTCTCTCTTTTGTTTCAGAATCTGTTTTGGGTCGCAAACACGGGCACAGGCAGCAGCATTCTGAATTTGAAAAAAGAGGGAATATGCAGTGAGGCAACGCTGGTCTCTCTCAATTGAAGAGGCGGGTGACCCGTGCGATAGACACCCCCGGCGAACGCATCTTATGTGATGATGAGATCAGGTGCAGGTTTTGTGGAGCATGGTGCTCCCCAGACCACCCAAAACAGCAGCAGGTGTTGGAAGAGGGTAGGGAGATGATGAAGTCCGAGACCCGGCGGGGAGCAACGGAAAGGGTTTGGGGGGAGAGCTTGGGAAGAGATTGTCCCAACGGTACAAAGAGGAGGGGGGAGAGGTAGGCTGCAGATCGTTGCCTGTGCCCCCGTTTGGTCCCTGTTGGGAGCAGATCTCTTAGAAATTCAAAAATTGGCGCTCCCTGACTTGATGCGGGTCCTTTTTGACAACTTTGTGAATTTGCTATTTTAAAATGAAGCTGTGTAAGCAAAAAGTTAAAAGAGGTAAAAAATACAGAAAACCTAAATACCCAAAAATTGTGGAAAAATGTAGGCAAAGCACGTAGCTGGTTACAAAAAAACCACTGGAGATGTGGCCAACCTACAGGCCCTCATTTAGGGCGTGTTGGAAAACCCCTACCCCCAGCCCCCCAACCCGGGTTTGGCTTCCTCACAGGATCTCCCAGGAAAACCTCGGTCACTGTTGTCCATAGACAAATGTTTTCCCCCACAGCAGCAAGTTACAGTCATCGTCCCTCCCAGCCCACAAAACAGCATCGGTCCCAAGGCTGGGATAAAAGAGGCCCTACTCGGAAAAACCCACCCTGAGCACAGGCTCTGAATGGGATTCAAAATCCTGTCCCAAAAATGCTGCATTCGGTGGGGACTGACAGTTTCGGGAAAACTTTATGGTTTTGGCAGCCCCACATTAAGTCCCAAAGCCGATTTTATTTCCATAGGCAACCCGCCCCTGCTCTGAAAAAAACATGTCGGGGAAAAACATTAAACATGCGCTAAACCCCGTCAGTAGAGGGTCCAAAGACCACCGATGCGTGGCCCCAGTACCCAGGGCCCGGGGACGATACCTTTCCCTCACTGCCTTGGGTCAATGTTGTGGAGCGGGTAAAGATTTGCCAGGGGCGCTGTCGTGTTCGCCAACTCCAAGGATTGCAGGAACCCAGTCTGACACATTGATTCCCCCCCTATCGTTCTCAGAATCATCGCTGAGAGCCGCCCCCGGTACCCCTCCACATGGACCGTGAACGCTTCCCTGTTGCGACCGATATGAGCACAGCCGTGGCCAAACGTCAAAGGCCGTCCTCAATTTAATTTCCCAGGGGGAATCGAACCCAAACCCAGCGCAGGAGCTCTGGGTGCATCAAAGGAGAGGACGTGGGTTTTTGTCGCTAATCTCCAGCCAGGTTTGGTAGTGTGTGACAAGGGCCAAAAATCGGTGGCAGTCGGGGCCCTTGGAAACTCACTACATACCATTTTCGGCACTTTTGGGTCAATTTGGTCGTGCGATTTTTTTGAGGGTTTATCCCGGATTTGATGCACTGCTGCAAAAGGTCCCCCTAGAGTGGCTCACTTTGGCGTTCCAGCATGGCCGATCGCGCATTGCGCTTGCAAGTAGATTTGCCCCCTGAAAACGCATCTATGTGACGTACCCACCGGTGGATTCCAGTTACATAGTTGGAGCGGGGGGTGTGGCAGCAGCCGCAGAAGGAGTTCAGCTACAAAAAAGGGGCAATCAACTCGCAATTTGCGCCCTTAACTTCACCCCTTGGTGGGCCCCTTTTAAGGAATCGCGGGCGTTTTGGTGCGTTTGATGTCTCAACCCCGGTGGCGAGTGCAGATGATGCATAGTCAGCATGACTGTCCCCCTTTTCTGCCGTTCGAAATCCTGAAAGCACTAAAGGAAGAGGTTTTGAAAGAGGTGGAGGTGAGAAGTACAAATTTAAAAATTTCCTTCGGGACAGTAAAGCAACGTGGTTCCTACAAAAGGGGGGCAGGGTCACTTTGTGAGGAGGATGACAGGAGGGGGAGTCAATGGGGAGGAAGAAATCCCTACAGGGGAGGTCAAACGCTCTAGTCAGTTTTAGAGCGGGGGGGGGGTGAGCAGGGAGCGAGTGACGCCTTTCCGAGGACCCCTTGTTGGCCCATTTGGGGTTGCAGCACGGTTTTGATTTCATGCTTAGTGCTGGAAAGACCCCGCATCCCCACATTTCCCCGTGATTTTTGGGGTGTACACCCTCCTAGACCCTCGCTACCGGGACAACTTAAAAACCCTCATAACACCGGGGAACCCGGGCCCTTTAAAATGCAGGATCCCAAAGAAAAATGGTGCAATCCTTTATGTTGTACATTCCCCGAGAGGGGCTGCGCTGCTGCTACTGCTTTACAAAGAGTCTGTTGGTCGGGCGGTAGACACCTTACAAAAAAGAGGGGGAAGCAGCGCCTCTGCCAGGGCAAGAGCTGTTTATTACAAATGTGGCGAAGTTTTGGCAGCGCCAGCAAAAGGGTTTCAATCTGGACGGTCCGTCACAGGGAAGAAAAGTTTCCGTAAAATGGGACAGATACTTGGTTTCCCTCTAAATTACTCCCAGTGCCTCTTCCCCCTTTAAATTTTGGGCCCCTAGTTGGAACATGGCGACTTTTTTTTAGTAGCATTTGGGGGTGTGGTTGCCCTGCTGCCGTGATTATCTGGGCGTCTTTAGTGCGCAGGGGTGTAGAACAGACCGTGCAGCGCTTTCCTCAGAGATGTGCGGGTTACTTTTCTGAAAATGAACAAGGGATGGAACTCAAATGAAATTTGCCCGCCCCTTTTTAGATTAAATAACTGTTTGGCAACGTTTTTTTGTCTCCCGTTATGTTATCTTTCTCCCCCTGAACTTCTCCCGGGGGGCAACACGCATTTTTTGCTGTAAGTAATTGGCAGGGGTTGACTCCCGGCCGCCTGGTTACGAGCAGCTGTTTCCTGGCAGTTAGTGAACGTCATTATCCCCAAAAGTTGTGTTTTTCGTGTTGCATTGGGTTACCCATCTAGGTGCCCGCAGTTTAGGTGATTCTTGTGTGTGGGGGTATGTAAATAAAGGGGGTTTCCATTTTTGAAAAATAGGACAAGCACCCACTGTAGGCTGGGTTTTATTCGGTAATGCGGACGGCTTGCGTCCTGTCAATTAAATTTTTGGGTGGTTTTGCTACCCGTCCCGGGGGCCAGTACCCGTCAATGGGTTCTCCCAGTGCCTTTGGCCTGGTGCTCCTCTCCGTATCCCAGTTCCCCAAGTTGTGGTCCTTTGGTAGTGCTTTGGAGCACAGGACTCCGCTTAGTAAACCCTGTCACAGTAAAATCGCTGGTACTCGGTTGTGAATTGCCTCTTTTTTTCTGCACCCGTCCGGGGTCCAGTACCGTAATGGTTTCCCCGTGCCTTTGGCCCAGGGGCCTCCTCTCCGTTCCGGGTTCCCCCAAGTTGTTGTCCTTGGGAGTGCTTTGGGACAGGTCCCCTGTTTAACCGTGTCACAGTAACGTCAGCTGGTACTCGGTTGTGACATTGCCTTTTTCCTTCTGCACCGTCCGGGGCCAGTACCCCAACTGGTTCTCCCCAGTGCCTTTGGCCTAGGTGCCTCATCTCCGTATCCGAGTTCCCCCAAAGTCTGCTGGTCCTTGGGAGTGCTTTGGGCCAGTACCCCCTGCTTAGTAAAAACCCTGTCACAGTACGTCAGTGGTACTGGTTGTGAATTGCCCTTTTCCCTTTTGGCCCCCCGGGTTCCAGCCCCGTCAGTGGTCCTCTTTCTTTCCATTGTCTCTTGCTCCATTGATACCCGTCGGGTTCCGTAAGTCAGCTGGTTCTGGGAAATTGGCCTTAAAGACCCCCCAGAAAAAGATGAGCAAAAGGAGAGAGCATGAACCCAACCCAGCCTAAAAACACCCATCACAAAGAAAAAATAAAAATTACCAAAAGAAGATACCAACAGGACAAGAAGGTTTAAAGAAAAAACTACAAGATACGAAAAAAGGACAAAAGAACAAAAAGAGAAGACAAAAAAGCAGAAGAACAAAAATATAAGCCCAAAAGGGGAAGAAAAAAAATTTTATCTCAAAATTTCTAAGCAGAAAAAGCTAAGCGTGTATGGGGGTGAGCCGTTCCTCCCGTGGCCCCCCTGGGAAATGCCTGCTGCTGCAGGCTAAATGAACACGGACAATTACTGTTGTAATTTAAATCTTTTGTGACAGAAAGAACGGAAGGATGAACAATTTCTACTTTTAGAGATTACAATTTACGGAAATCTCTGTCACAAATAAAAAATATGTGAAGAAGATGAAGAGGAAGAAGATAAAGAATTTGAATATGAAGGGGATTAATTGTTTAAATAAAAAATATGGGAAATGTAAACAAAAACATGATAGCAAGAATTTTAAAGAAAAAGATTAAAAAGGTGAAGATGATGAATAAAATTTAGAGAAGATGATGCCGCTGAAGATTTTGAAGGAGAAAGTGTGGCACTGGCAAAATTTAAAAAAATGAGAGCATGGAAGTTGTGAAACTTTCTATTTTGCCAAAAAAGAAAAAAAGGGTTTAAAACATTGTCAATTTGTTTGTCAATCCAAACTATTAAAAAAAAAATATATTAAAGCTATTCCAATGCATTTTGGGGTTAAACATGTATGCCCTTTTTTGTCTCCCCAACTCCCCCAATACATTCTCTTTTGTCTTTGTTGTTTTTCTTCTGTCAATTAACCAACAAGGCGAATGTTTTTTTTTTAATTTCAAATTTTTGGGTTTCCCCCTTTGACTTACGGGGGACTTCCGGTATGGGAAACGGGATATCGACGATATTTAGTGTATCGGCGTCCCATTCCGATCGATATTTTAGATTGAGCAGTATGTCAACACTAATCCCGTTTTTGTTATCAGTACAGTTAGAAAATAGATATTATTGGCGTATCATTTCTGTACAGCCGTGAGTACCCCAGCATTTATACTTAAGAACAATTCTTTTTATTTATGAGGAGACGTTTAAAATTTTTTCTTGAAAATGTGCTGAAAACGGATTTTTAGTAAAAAAAATCAACTACTAGTTTTAATATTTTGAATAACAATTGTTGTGAATCCCGCATATTGATATGGTTAATCAACATTTCTTAAAATAAAAATTTTGGTTATTGATGTGACTGACCCAAAAAGGTTTTCAAGCAGCTGACAGCACTGGGAGTTAGACGGATGCATTTTCGGGCTTTAAAAAGGACCAAAATGAACAACAGCCAACAAAAAAATGGAACAGCATCCAACCAGGTGAATTTATAACAGTCTTTATCAGCCACCTAAATACGAGTTTGGCCCATTTTCAGGCCTTTTAAAGATAAAAAAACAGGAAAAATGGTGTCCTTAAATGGGTGGGGACCCAAATCACCATCCGGAACCCCCCATAATACAAATAGACTATATACAGAATATACAAAGATATCATTTAAACAGTGTCAGGCTAGAATGTGACATTAGAAAAAATCGCAGTGTTATAATTGTGCATTTAAATTGCCTAGATTATCCATAAAACAATTCACCATTTATTGCCAATCGTTTATCGTTACTGCAACTCCCATTTGGTGCTGCAACCCCCTCATGTACTCCTAGGCAGGTCCTCCTATCAATCAGTGTCAGTTTAGCAGCGCTTAGTCAGGCCTTACAAAAAGCCCAAGGATAAAAAATCGGGAGGCACACTAATCCTCCCCACTGTGGGGTAAAAAAAGGAAAATGTTCAGAAGTATCATAGAAAAGCCCAGTGGATCTGGAACCCCGCGCATAGACACCACCCCAAATGACCGCAAGCATCATCCGAGGTTATCCGATAGTCCAATAAGCTCTATTCTAAGCGAAAACACAAAAATAGCGCGCGATCACCGGCTCATCGACCCCTGAAAAAAGAACCCGCAGCAAAAAATTATCATTATTTATATACCCCAGATATGTCATAGGAAACCGCAGGTCATGCCGTAGTTTGGAAAATGTAAGCAAGAGACCGCACATGGGATTATATAGAATGGAAGAAAAACAATATAGCAGAGCCAAAAGAAATATATTAATTCACAAAATAATGATGTCATCGGGAAAACCATTAAGTCCCCTCCGATCACTCAGATAAAAATCCTCAAAAAAAACCCAAAATAAGAAAAATATATATTAAAAACAAACACAGAATATGATGAAAAAAATTACCTAGCACAAATATGAAAATTATATTCGATTTAACCCCCTTTGGTTGCAATGTTCCAAAAGGGATCCCCCGGATTTTCTTTTGTTTAGAATTAGCCTGTACCCCTCCCCTGAGGGGTGGAAACCCCGTCAATAACTCTAAATCTCAGTGACTGCAATGTCCCCCCTTCTCAAAGTGCTTAGATACCGGGGGTTCCTCATTTCGTCCTTATACTTTTGTGTTTCTTATCCTAGCCTTAACTTCATCTTGTCTGTAAATTTTTAAAATCCAACGGACACCGGCATATGTTAAAAGTAGATGTACAAGAGTACCGTTCCTGGATCCCAAAGCTTTGGACCCGTGCGTGGTGGCCAAAACTGTCCCCTTGTCATATTCCACAGCATGCACAATTAAAACATAAAAAAATTTTCCCATTTTTTGGGGGCCCCCAAATTTAAACGTTGGATTTTTTGGAGGACCCAATGTCAGATTTGCCCCAATTATCTTTAAAAATTCCCCCTCCCCTAAAGAAAGCAAGGGGTTGTGCGCAAATTTCGTATTTCCCGGAAAACTCTATGTAATTGCCCCCAATGTTATTCAAGATTCCCTTTTTTCCCACAAAAGGGGCAATAGGTGGAAAAAAAGGGATTTTTTAGGGGAAATCTTAAATAGTTTGTTTCTCAATTTTCCAATGTTGCTTCAAGGTTTTTTCTCTTAAATTTTTTTAGATTTCTCGGATACCCCTTCTGAGAACTTTCCAAAATTGATCAAGCCCCCTGTCCAATACAGTCTCGTCCTTTACTACCCTAGTCTTCAGCTCTGACCCCAGGCAGAACTCTATCATTTTTTTGGTGATTACTAAAAAAAAACCGGGAATTCCGTCTGGTCCTTTATAAACAAATCAGTGCAAAAACAACCCACTGTGTTTTTGTACACTAAAGTATCCAAAAATTAAATCTGGTCAAAGGGTGTGTCATTGTAAACTTAGCTCGGGAAATATCATTTTAAGATGACTATGGAAAAGTACAGTCTTTTCTTTCCCCCCCCAAAAACACAAAAGAAACATAAATGTAGCCCCACCAGGTCTGCAGGCGCCCAGTGGAGGGAAATTGTAAACTGCTGGTCTCGAGTACCGCCTGTAGATGTTTTATAAGGGGGCGCCAATTTGGGCCCCCTGGCGGTACCACGCAATGCAGGAAAAAACTCCCAAAAGAAAAAAAATTTTTCTTGAGGAAAAAAACTCCAACAGTGCCAGGCCCGTGTGTACCCCCTGGGGCCTGTCAAGCCCCCCAGCGCCCACCAAAGCTCCAAACCAGTTCTGTTTAATGGGGGTCAATGATAAACATCAAACGAAACGAGAATAGTACCCTCTGTGATGTCCAGCCCCTCATTCTTATCAGAAATGGTTAGTATCCCATGATATAGATTTGGAAAAAATAGCAAATGACGAAACATTTATCTAGAAAAATGGATCCCTTTACCAATAAGAGAGCCCCCCCAGACAAAATTGGGGCCCGGGGGGATCCATCAGATTTTTATGGATTTTAGGCAGGGTGACAGAATGGGTGTCATGGAAAACCCCCCCAAAAGAAATCAGAGAGTTTTTGGTCTATCAAACCTTAGATAAGCCTCATTGATCAGTATTCTCAATTCACTTTGAAAACAAGGTGTGGGTTTTGACAACTTAGCAAAACTGCCGTGCCCAACAATTGCCCCAAAACCTCAGCCAAATTTTTATGGGTATCCATCCCACCGGGCCCGCCTTTGTCGGCCCCCCTGAGGTGATAGGCTTTTTTCCCGAGAGCTATCCAACACTGTCTCTCACTGTGTGTTAAATTCCCTTTTTTGAATGGACCACCCTCAGTTTCAATCAGCCTGTCCCTTTCACAATTTGGAAATATATGATTCCCAAAATTATTTTTAAACGAAGGTTGAAAGTTACTTTTGTTTAAAGCCCAAAATCATGTAAAAGCAAAACCCTAGGGGCTCCTAATTGCAGCAATGGTGGTCTCATCTCATTGAAATATACTGCTAATTTAGCTTCTAAAAAAAGGGAAAAAGGTCACATTCAAAGTTAAAACCCAAACTGGATAAATTTGGGGGGCAAAAAGACAGTCCCTTTTGGGTAATACTTTAGTCCACATCAGTAAATGTGCAAGTGAAAAATTTTTTCCCTAAGTTCTTTTTTTCTGGTGGCTCTTTTTCCCCGTTCCGGGGTTTCTGGCAGATTTCGGGGGGTGCAGGGATTGTTGTCCACTTCTTGTGCGGTGTTTCTTCCACCCCTCCTTGGGCCCCCTTTTGCCACTTGTCCCTTTTTCCTTTCCCTTGTTTGCTGTTTCATTTTTGCGGGGTTGTGCAAAGGAAACTGGTTTCCCATGTAGTTCTGCGTGCTCCACCTGCCAAGAAAAAAAAATGTCCATCCGTAATTTTAGCATCAGAAACCCTTTAGTTTTTTTCGTTTTCTTAAAGTCCCCGAAATTTCGTGTTTTATCCAAGTGTTTCTTGAACGTGTCCCCTTCTTGTGCGTCAAAATGCATAGCAATTGTTTTCCCAAAAACATCGATTTTGTTCTTCCCCCTACCTTTCTGTGTGGAGGAAAAAATGATGTAAGAGCATTAGATCAAAAGAATACTTATTAGTGATCGATTCAAATTTTTACAAAATTGCTATTGTTTTTGCCAGTAGTGTAGGCCGCAGATGTGGCCTTAGTCCCCGAGGTATCCCTTTGAATCTGTGATATCGCAAGGTATGGCATGCAACTGGTGAGTATATTTTCTCCCCCTTTCATATTCTTATTCAACTTCTAGGGAGGTTTATTCAAAAAAGACTATCTTCGTGTTTGGCTGGTTTTTTTAGCATCTTCATCATAGGGTTTGATGGGCTATATGTGATTGCCTCGGATGATTTTTGGGGTCATTGACGGGTGTTTTGTGACCCTGGTGTTCACATGATCCATGGGCTTTTGTATGATGATTTAAAACATGTGCCTTTGTTTACCACCAGTGGGGAGTGGTTAGGTGTGCCTTTCCCCATTTGTTATCCTGTGGGCTATTGGATAAGTGCTCGATAAGGAACCTCGTGGGTAAAGGCCCCCACTGCGGCTACATATGGCAGAAATAGCAATTTTGAATAAATTTTAACGATCACTTTTAAAAAGTATTTATTTGATCTAAGTCTTGAACATCGAGTTTTCCCCACAAAAAATGGTATTGGTGAAGAAAAAAATCGATGTTTGGAGAAACAATTACTATGCTTTGACAGCAAAAGAATGGGACACTTTAAAGAAACATTTGGGATGGAAATACTAAAATTTCTTTGGTGACATTAGAAAAAAAAAAAAAACTAAAGGGTTTTCGTGAGTGAAGATTACGGCCCCTGGAATGTTTTTCTTGGCAGGGTGGAGCCGCAGAATTTATAGGAAACCGATTCCTTTGAAAAACCCCGCAGAAGAATGGGACGCAAAAAAGGGGAAAAGGGAAAAAATGGACAATGTGGAAAAAAGGGGCCCAAAGGGAGAGGGGGGAAAGAAACACCGGCGACAGAGAGTGGACAATCGTTGCCGTGCACCTCCGCATTCTGCCCATGGAACCCGGAAGATTGGAAAAAAGAGAGCCACCAAAAACAAAGAACTTAGGGGTTAAAATATTTCATCTTGCCCCTTATGATGTGGATTAATTTTTCCAAAGGACTGTCGTTTTGCCCTCCCAATTATCCAGTTTGGGTTTAACTTAATGTGCCCTTTTTTGCCTTTTTTAGAAGGCAAAGATTGCATATTTTTAAAATGAGAGTGATGAACACCCTATTGCGAAATTGTGATCCCCCTAGGGGTTTTGTTTAATATTTTGGTTTTTTAACAAAAGTAACTTTCAACCTTCTGTTAAAAATAATTTTTGTGGAATCTATACCCAATTGGTTGAAAGGGGGGACTGGTAGATTAAAACTGGGGTGAGGTCCATTAAAAGGGGGAAATTTAAAAACACACGTGAGAGACAGGTGTGGAAGGTCTCAGGTAACAAAGTATCCCATCAGGGCAGCCGACAAAGGCGGGGCCCTGGTGGTAGGTACCCCTAAATATAGGGTGAGATTTGGGTCAAATTTTTGGACACGGAGTTTTTGCTAATTGTCTAAGATCCCACCCTTGTTTTCAAAGTGAATTGAGGAAAACTGATCAATGGGATTATCTAATGGTTTGTAGCCCAAAAAATCTTGATTTTTTTTGGGGAGTTTCGTGACACCATTTGTCACCCCGCCCAAAAATCCATAAAAATCTGATGGATCCCCCTGGGCCCAAATTTTGTTGGGGGGGGGTCTTATGTGGGAAGGTTTCCATTTTTTAGATAATGTTACGTCATTTTGCTATTGGGCCAAATCTTATATCATGGATACAAACCTTTTTTGAGTAAGATGAGGGTCTGGACCCAGGGATTATTCTCGTTTGTTTGATGTTGTATCATTGTACCCTCCATTAAAACATGAACGTGGTTTGGAGGCGTTGGTGGGGCGCGGCGGGTTTGACAGGCCCCAGGTGGTACACAGTGGTCCTGGCATGTTGGGTTTGTCTCAAGAAAAATTTTTTTTTTTTTTTGGGGGGATGATTTTTTCCCGCGTTGCGTGGTTCGCCTGGGGTCCAATGGGGGCCCCCACTTTTGAAAATTACGGGGGGTATCGGGACCAATGGAAATTCCATCCAGGGCCATGTCGAGTGGGGGCGTCTTTGTGATTTTTTTTGTGTTTGGGGGGGAACATGAATGATCGGTTTTTTCCATATCTTTTTAACTGTTTTTCCCGGCAAAATTTTAAATGACACACCCTTTGCCCGATTCAATTTTTGGATATTTGGTACAACACGGGGTTTTGCATGTTTGTTTAAAAAGGACACAGACGGAATAGCCCCGGTTTTTGAAGTAACTCAAAAAAAATGTGAGTTTCCCCTTGGGTCAGAGGAGAGTACGTGGATGAAAAAGGACGAGACTGTTTGGGGCAGGGGGCTTGATAATGGTGGAAGTTCATAAAGGGGTTCCTGAGAGGTCTTAGAAAATTAAAAAAAAGCCTTAAAACAAATTGGAAATTTGAAAAAAAATTTTTAAAATTTCCCCCAAAAAGAGTCCCTTTTTTTTTACCACCCCTGTTAGTGGAAAATGGGGAAATATTTTTAAAGTTGGGGCTTTTACTAGGGTTTACCGGAATACAATTTGCGCACAACCCTTTGTTTTTTTATAGGCGAGGGTAATTTTAAGATAAGTTGGGTAAAATTGCATGGTCCCCAAAATATCCGACTTTAACTTTGGGCCTCCAAAAAAATGGAAATTTTCCATGTTTGAATTTGCTGCGTGGCAAATATAAAGGGGTGCATTTTTGGCCCTCACGCCGGGTCAAGTTTGGGAAAACCCAGGAACGGTACCTTGTCATCTGTTTTTAAATCTATTGCTGGGTTTCTGTGGACTCATGTATATGGGGAACACGAGGAATTTAAGGCTAGGATAATAAAAAAAAAAGTACTATCGGCGAAATTGGAATTTGGGGTTTTTAAAGCATTTGTAAAATGGGACATTGGGTCATCAGTGAGATTTAGGTTATTGAGGGGGTTCCCCCCTCAGGAGGGTGGTAAAGGGAAAAATTGCAAAACAGAAAGAACCCCGGTGGATCCCCTTTTGGAGCATTAAAAACCCAAAAGGGGTTGAAATCGAAAAAAATTTGCAATTTGTGTGGGTAATTTTTGTTATTTCTGTGTTTTTTTTTTGATTTTTTTATTAGTTTGTTTTTTTTGTGGTTTATTTTTGGGGGTTTGCGGAGGGTGATTAAATGGTTCCTGTGCATCATTTTTTTTTGTAGATTTTATATATTTTTTTGGCGTTGTATATTTTAAAAATTTTCCCTTTATAAAAAAGCAGGCGGTTCTTGTTAAATTTGCCAATACTGCGGTATGGACCTGAGGTTTTGAGACTTTTGGGGTGTTAAAAATGATAGGTTTTTTGGCATGGTGTTCTTTTTCAGGGTCGGATGATGCCCGGGATCGCGCGTATTTTAGTGTTTTTAGCTTGAAAAGGGCTTATGAGGGCTATCATGGTTGACCCGGATGATGTTCGTCATGTGATGGGGTTGTACGTGGTGTTCAAGCCCGGGCGTTTGCTTGTGACTTTGAATGTGCCTTTTTTTTCCCCCAAAGGGGGAGTGAGTTAGGTGGCCCCCCCCATTTGATCGGGGTATTGGATAAATGTTTGACTAAGCGCTGCTGAATCATGATTGAAGGGGCGTGTGTAGGAGTACATGTTGGTGCGCACCGGGAAAGGGAGTGTGCAGAACAAAATCATTGGCAGATAAAAGGGGGTATTTTTAATATGGAGAATTTGCTATTTTTTTGCCAATTATAACATGTTTTTTTTTCTATGATGTCACTTTCTGACTCAAATCCTTTTTAAATTGATTATGTTGTATATTTTATTTTTTTTTTTTGTTTTTTGGGGGGGTTCCCGGTGGGTTCTCCCCCACACCTTTTAAAGGGGACACCTTTTTGCCTGTTTTTGTTATTTTAAAAAAGGCCAAAAAAGGCCCCAAAACGTGTTTTTAGGGGGTAAAAAAAGATTGATTTCCCCTGGATTGGATGTTTCCCCTATTTTTTGTTAACCAAAAGGCTCTAACACATCAGTAAAAAAAGCACTGTTTCTGCAATTAATAGAGATGATTCGAAATGAACCACTGACAGTCGTTTTCATTTTGAATTTTCATGAAATTTGCAGGTCCGGTGATTCGAACTATTTGCAATTTTTTTTTGCAAGAATCTTTTACAAAAAATATATGACATTTCACACATTGCCGAAGATTGCATGTGCCAGAGATCAGGCTAACATGACTTCAGAAGCGGCCACGGATTTCCCCTTAATGCCTAGCAACTATTACATCTCATTGCCAAGAACGCCACTCAGAAGGGACTATCACAGCCAGAGTGTAGTGTACTGCTAAAGCACTGATGAAACATAAAAAATTTGAGTCGTAGGTCTCGCTCATATGAGCCTATAACTCAGATGAGTTCTATCCCATGTTTTATTGGATAACATTCGGACCAATATTATATAAGGGGCAGTCCGATCTGCATTTTTTTCCACACCCTGAACTTATGTGTGGAAAAATCATCTCACATGCAAGCCTTCAAGTCTATGGGTGTATGTCAAACATTGGACTGCACTCTGACTCAGGCAAAGAAGAAGTTGAAGAACTTAAAGGGTTTTCCCATGAACAATATTTTAATTACTAGATCTTGGAATTAAAAGAAATTTCACAGATGGATGTGTTTTAAAAAAATGTTCCTGTGCTGAGATAATCGTATAAATGTGCCCTTCTGTGTACTGTGTAATAGCCATATCTGACCATGCAAGAACATGGTCTAAGCATACCATTTTTATTTGTCAGGAAAGAAGCAAAAGAGAGATACAGATATTACAGCTGGAGAGTGCAAATGATTTTTTCTTTGAGTAAAGCAATGTTTAAAACCAGTCAGTGAAAGGTTTTACCTCCCAGAAAGAATCAGCTGTGATCCGTGCTATAATTTCTGTATATTCTCTTTTGCTTCTTCCTCTGCCCAGGAGCTGTGGTATGATCAGACCATGGTCCTGTACGGTAAGACACAGCCATTACACAGTACACAGCAGGGATAATTATAGAGATTATCTCAGCACAGGAACAGATTTTTTAAACATATCAAATTTTGAAATTTAGTTTTTATTCCAAGATCTGTTGATTAAAATTTGTCTGTGGGAAGACTCATTCAAGTTCTCCCTTTTCTCCTGACCAATGCAACAATTTTCCATGTGAGAGAATTGAATCACAGTAAGCTGACACTCTGATCAAACTTAGATAAAAGTTTGATCAGAGTTTCATTACCATAATCGAACAATTCTCTTTCATGAGAAAATCAACACCTTGTGAACCAGCCATAGTCTCAGTCCTGAATAAGATTCAAGTTATAGGGAGATCCAGTATCTGCAGAGTCTGTGACTGTGAATTGATCTTGTGATATATGGAAATACAGCACCTTAAAGAAGCACTCTCTATATGGAGAGCAGGGGAGTTAACTGCTCTCTGCTCCTGTCCAGGGCAGTGCATACAGCAATTGCATTCGCGTTTTATAGATGCAAATGCCAGTAAAACCAGGGAGGGAGCGACGGCTAAGGCAGCACAGGCATAGAGAAAGGTGAGCTGTGTCAATGACTGACATAGCTCATGTCCGTGCCTGCTCACGTGCTCAATGTTGCGGCTGCAGGAACATAGATCCTACACAAAACACGGAGTCAATGTCCAAAAAAGTTTTTGAAATAAAAATAACAAAGTTTATTACAACATGATTTACAAAAATCACAATAATCATGATCAACAGCTATGTGTATGTAAATTTAACTATTTGTTTGGCATAATTGTAAGAACATTGATGAGAACTTGATACCATGGCAGACCTCTCCGATTTTCAAAGAGTCCAAATTGTTGGTGCTGGTATGGCAGGCGCTATTTAACCGAAAGTGCCCGAATGTTGATGTAAGAGGTACTGTCCTCCAAAGTAATGACTGCGTTTGAAAGAGAAGGAAAAACGTCCGCAGCAAAGCGCAGGGCAGGCCGAAAGTCGAAGTTGACTGAGAGAGACCGTCGGACTCTAAAGCGAATTTGTGAGAGAGAATCGCAAGACCACGGCTCCGAAATCACTGCTGAGCTCAATGAACACCTACAGAACCCAGTTTCCACGAAAACTGTTCGTCCGGAGCTGAACAAATCTGGATTCCACGGAAGAGCTGCAATTCGAAAACTCTGCTCTCAATGACAAATGTTTCCAAGCGTTAGAGTGGTGAAGAAACCTCCAGAATTGTCCCTCGAGCAGTGGAAACATGTGATATTTTCAGACGAATCATCGTTTACCCTATTTCCAACTTCCGGAGCATGTACGTTGGAGACAGCCAAAGAAACATTCCATCCAGACTGCCTTCTCCCAACCGTAAAACATGGCGGAGGTTCTTTGATGATCTGGGGTGCTATTTCATGGAGTATCCGCCGGGCATGATATCTCTTCATGGAAGAATTAACAGCAGTGATTATTTAGGCGTTTTGGGTGACCAAGTGCATCCTATGGTTCAAGCACTGTTCCCGGAGGGAACGCATCTTTCAGGATGAAATGCACCAATTCATACAGCTAGAATCGTTAAAGCATGGCAAAGGAACATTTAATGAAGCTGAGCATTCATCTGGCCCCATAATCCCCAGACCTCAACATTATTGAACATTTATGGTCGATTTTAGAGATTCAAATTAGACGTCGATTTCCACCGCCATCGTCGCTCAAAGAACCTGGAGGTTGTTTTAACTGAAGAATGGGTTTAAAATTCCTTTGGAAACAATTCACACTTTGTATGAATCCATACCTCGGAGAATTGAGGCTGTAATCGCCGCAAAAGGTGACCTACACCATATTAAACTAACTTTTGTTGATGTTTCCAGGTGTTTCCATTATTTTGTCCAACCCTGTATGTCTTTTTTTGTTATTACACATAAACAGATTGTCTTCCTGATGAAGCTCATGTCTGAGCCGAAACGTTGCTTGGAAACCATTTTTCTTTTGTATAAAAATAACCTTTAAAGCAGCCGTTGTCTTCTCACCTTCTTGGAGTGTCCCGGAGTTAGATTTTTCTATATAACCAGCTGCCCTAGACCCTGTCTAGCAACTCCCTTCTTGTGGCTTTGCATGGCATGATTCCCCTGGAATAATTCTACTTCACATATTATAAGAATGCCCCTATGTGCACAATTAGCATGATTAGCAAAAGTGACGCACTATTAGAGATGATCGAACACTTGGATGTTTGGGTTCAGCAGGTTCGGCGAATAGTTAAAAATGGGTTTGGTTCGGGTACAAAACAGTACCCAAAACTTAGTCACTTGAATGGGGGTTCAGAATTTTAAAGTGTTTGCCATGCTGTTTTGTGATGACAGAGCGGAAAGGCATGCCTCTGATCAGCAGTAAATTATTACCTACGGTTAGTGAACCCCGTTCCCACAAAGTCAAATGACAACTGTGAGCCCGCAGCTGTGTCGGAGGTAAAGAGTTTACCTCTGGTCACAGACGTCAGTGATGGACTACTACCCATCACCCGTGCCTGTTACCTCTAATAACAGCGCGAGCAGGCATGGCTGATGGAAGCATTCATCACCCGGCCCTGCGCTCTAAATAATATAATATTTTTTTTTAAATGGCATGGGTTCTTGTATTTTTGATAACAGCCAGGCAAATCTGAGAAAATGCAGGCTGCAACCCTCAGCTGTCAGCGTAGAAAGGGTAGTTATCAAGAACAGAGGGGTCCCCTGCCGTTTCTTTCAATTATTTAAAAAAATAATATGAAAAAGTTGTGGGGCCCCCCTTTTTTGACAACCAGTAAAGTAAAGAAGACGCTGGAAGTTGTATTCTCAGGCTGGTACGGGGGCCCTGGATGTTTGCCCTCCCAGCCTAAACTAGCAGCCCACAGCTGCCAAAAGGGTTATCTATTAGATCTGACAATTCTGGTGCCCTTTTCCAGGCTCTTCCCACTTGCCTGTGGAGAATGCAAGTGGGGTTCATAATTGTGGGTTGATGTCACTTTTTATTGTCAGTGACTTAAGCCCACAGCTTAGTAATTGAGAGTAGTCTATAAACACCTATCCATTACTAAACTTTAGTTATATTGCAAATAAACGCACAACAGAATAAAGTCCTTTTTTCAAATTAAAAAAAACACTTTTACTCAGTAACCGGCAGTAACCTTTAAAGATGTCCCGCCCCCAGCTGTGTGCTTTTGCTTGGTGGTTGGCAAAAAATGAGGGGGAACCAACACCATTTCTAAAATTTTTTTTTTAAAAAAATTTTAAAAATGGCGTGGGGACTAGAAATGAGCGAACCTTTAAAAGTTCGATTCGGATCGATTAGCCAAACGATTAAACATTAGACGAACATATTCGAGAACAGTTCGATGAACATAAACCCAACCCCATTAAATTCATGTGAGGCCAAACCAATGTATATACAACACTTTTTAAAAGGTGACAAAAAATCTTCCTATACAGCTTTAAATTTTTGGGTTTTGACACCTGAAAACGGGGAGCAATTGCCCACAGTACAATTTTCAAATGGCACAGCAGCAGTCAGCCATGGGCCAGGCATAAGGTATCAGGGTCTGGCAGAGCATTTACAGCTTGGGAAATTTAAGTTTCAATGAGGTCCCGGTGGTTAAGGGAGTGGTGTAACCTTCTTAACTGGGCCATACCCAGAAATCTCCAAAATTTTTTTTTTTTTAGTCGACATCGAAGGCACAAAATCAGTTTTATCATACTATTTGGGAGGAAAATGTAAAAAGAAATTTTTGTAGTGAACGTCAATGGACCACGTAAAACCCTTTTTTAAAGGCACAGAACGGGCCATGGGCCTGCATGGGTTAAAATTTGGGTGAGCATTTACAGCTTGGAATTGAATTTTAAGGGCCCGGTGGTTAAAGGGGTTTGGCATTCTTAGCGGGAGCCAGCTACCTCAGCAAACCCTAATTTTTTTTTTTCCACCCCTCATGGGACAAAATAAGTTTCAAGTTTCTTTTGTGAAAAAGTAAAGGGTAGTAATGATATTGCGATTTTGTGTATACTGGCTTGGGGCAGGCTGTTTACCCCCGGTGTAAAGCTTATTTTGCCAGTGTTGTTTTAAAAGCCTGTGCAATTTTGTGTGTGTGACAGTCAGGGACGCTGCAGTTTGCTCTGCCCCACCGCTTTTTTGTAGGCATCTGCACGTGTCATGACCTTTTTTTTTTTTTTTTTTTTTTTTATTTTTTTGGAATTGGTGAGCCCATTATATTGAAAAAAAAATAAAATCTATTAGTGTGACGTGCCCCATCCGTATAAATACTTGGTTGAAAACCTATGAACTAACAAAGGAGTTTTAAAGTTTGGGAAGTTGTGTTTCAGTGTTCATTTCTTTGTGTTTTTTACTTTTTTAGTGCGATCCGTCCGTTACTGTTCAAGCACTGCTGTTTGACTCTGTGAGCTTTGTCTAGGGTCATCCTTTTTTTTATCCCCAAATTTGGTTTTTGCTACTTTCCATTTAAAATAAATCTAACTATTGACTAATAGATTAGATTTTTTTTAAAAAGGAATGTAGCAAAACCCCTTTGGAGATAATGAAAAGGATGAGCCATGGAACGCTCAGCAGGTACAAGCACGTGCTTGAACAAGTAACTGGGGGCGTGTTCATCAAAAAAGTAAAAAAACAGACTGAAATGAAAACTGAAACACAACTGTCCACAATCTGGAAAAAACTTTTCTGTACTTCTATAGTGTTTGCAACCCAAAGTATTGTATACGGATGGAGGCGTCACATAATGTTAGTGTGACGCGCTTCCCTCCCTATACAATACTTGGTTGCAAACACTATGAAGACAGAAAAGGGGCTTTTCACAGATTTTGGGGGCGTTGTGTTTCAAAATGTTTTATTCGTCTGTGTTTTTACTTTTTTGGGGCAGATCCGCTCCGTTACTGTTTAAAAACACTGTGTTGTCTTGCTGAGGTGTTCAGTGGCCATCCTTTTTTTATCTCCCAAATTTGGGTTTTGTACATTCCCTTTAAAAAAAATTAATTATTTGGTGAGCGCTTCCATCCGTTACAAAACATTTTTGCAAAAACAAGAAGTCAGAAAGGAGCTTTTTTTAGTTGTGGACAGTTGTGTTTCAGGTTCACTTCAGTCTGTGTTTTTTTCTTTTTTTAGGGGACACGCTCCGTTAATGTTCAAGCACTGCCCGCTTGTACTCTGTGAGGTTTTTCAGTGGTATCCTTTTCATTATCTCCAATTTGGGTTTTGCTACTTCCATTTTTAAAAAAAATCTAATTATTAGTGTGACGCGCTTCCATCCGTATACAATAAATTTGGTTGCAAACACTATAGAAGTACAGAAAGGAGCTTTTTCCCGATTGTGGCGTTGTGTTTTAGTTTCATTCAGTCTGTGTTTTTTTACTTTTTGAGTGCAGTCACGCTCCAGTTACAGTTCAAGCAGTGCTTTTTCTTGCTGATTTTGTTCGTGGTCATCCTTTTATTTATCCCCAATTTGGGTTCTGTACATTCCTTTTAAAAAATAAATCTAATTTTATTTTGTGACGCGCTTCCACCCGAAAACAATACTTTGGGTTTGCAAACACTATAAAAGTAAAAAAGGAGTTTTAAAAATTGTGGACAGTTGTGTTTCAGTGTTCACTTCGTCTGTTTTTTTTATTTTTTTGAGTGCAGATCACGCTAAGTTACATGTTAAAGCCTGTGCTTGTACTCTGCTGAGCGTGTCTCAGGGGGCTCATCCTTTTCATTTATCTCAATTGGTTCGCTACATTCCATTTAAAAAAAATCTAATTATTAGTGTGACGCGCCCACCCGTATACAAAAATTTGGTTTTGAAACCCTTAGAAGTACAAAAAGGGCTTTTCACAGATTGTGGACAGTTGGTTTTCGTGTTCACTTCAGTCTGTGTTTTTTACTTTTTTGAGTGCAGATCACGTCCATTTACAGTTAAGACTGGTTGACTCTGTGAGGTGTCTCAGGGGTCACCTTTTTCATTTATCTCCAAATTTGTTCTGCAAATTTCCTTTAAAAAATAAATCAAAATCTATGTGTGCGGCTTCCATCCGTATACAATAATTGGTTGCAAACATTAAAGTACAGAAAGGGCTTTTCACGATTGTGGACAGTTGTGTTTCGTGTTCCATTCAGTCTGTGTTTTTTATTTTTTTGGTGCAGATACGTACAGTTCATGTTCAGCCGTGCTTGTACCTGCTGGGTGTTCAGTGGTCATCTTTTCTTTATTCCATTGTTCTGCTCTTCCCTTTTTAAAAATAAATCTAATTATTAGTGTGAGCGCTTCCATCCGTATACAATACATTGGTTGCAAACATTATAGAAGTACAAAAACGGGCCTTTCCAGTTTGGGAACAGGGGTTTTTAATTTTAACTAAAATATGTTTTTTTTCAAATGAACAAATATAAGTAATGTTAAAGAGGATAGCCCTACACCATTGTTTCCCAAAATATTACGGTGTAATCATGCCCCTTAATCAAACAATGTATTTTATTTTTTACTTGTTGCTTTTTTAAAAGCCAAGAACCGAAGGATAACCTTCGCACGCAGTTTGTCAAAGTTCCACCCACATTATGCACTTCCAACATTGCAGCATTTGGGCTGAGTGAGTTGGTTGGTCAAAGTTATGGAGTGAGAAGGGTTTACCTCAGTACCCTATGCATAAATTGCTTTTGTGTTAGCATTTGTGTTAGACATGTGGATATCTCCATAATATGTCCCAAATTTTTTTGTTACAGATTTGTTACCAAAATAATCATTGAATGGTTTTAAATTGAGTTTCACTTTTTTACGCTTAGAAAAAAAGGGTGTAGCCTGATATCTTGGTGCACAGCCCCTTTAAAATGTCATGTTTTTTTAAAAATGTGTAGCTAGGTGAGTAATTTTTCCGGAACACAGAAGGGGAACAGCAGGCGTTATGAAAACCCCCTATTCCCATAGCTTGTGTATTGGTCTGTGGACCGCACTTCTGAGCGCAACTGGCGTGTTTTAGCCCCGGGGTATAGTGGTGGGAGAAAGATGAAATAACAGGAGACATGGAAAACGTTGTCAACCCGTTAGTTTAAACTGAAACCCCGGAGGAAAAATTTAGGCGAGATCATGCCTGTTCTTTTCAGAAAAGTAAGCCGTTGTACTTATCGTAGGTAGTCGCATAAACGGTTTTTATAACCACCTGCAGCGAAAAGAGCGCTCGATTTTACACTCCCGCAGATCAAGCCAGCACCCCCCATGCTTCGGGCAAAGTTGGCCATGTACCCAGTTAGAGAAAAAAAACTTGAAGGGGGAAGGGCCCATTGAGAGTACATGGGGGAAAGACATGTGTCTGTAAACCATCTTAGGGAAAAATGTTGCCCTGCTGACTGGAGCGTCTCGGATGGTTTGACATTGGGGGCGTGCCAAAAAACTTCGACACATTTGGAAATACTGTTTTGCCTGGGCAGAGGCGTGCTTGTGTCCCTTTGTTGCAGAGCGTCCCCATGCCTCGACGCAAAGCTGCTTTGAAATCAGTAGCAGCCAGTTCTCGGTGGAATGGAGAACTTTAGGGTTTTGACCGTGGGGTTTTGGTATTTCCGCATTTTACGCCCCCGGTTAAAGGGGTGTGATGGGGTTTTTGTAGTTGTCCCGGTGCGAGGTTCTAGGAGGGTGTCACCAATAATCAGCGTGGGTAAATGTGTTCGAGCGGGGGGGTGTTTTCACCCACTGCAGCATAAAAATAACCCATGGCTGCAGCCCCCAACGGGCCCAAAGAAACGTTGTCCCGCAAGAGGCGTCATTCCGCCTGTGTGCATACCCCCCCCTGGTCTACTACTGATAGGTTTGTCTACCCCCCTCTGGAGCGATGTCTTCCTCTCCATTGACTCCTCCTCACAAAGTCCTTAAATCTAAAAATTTAAAAATTTTTTTAAAACTAAAAATTTAAAAAAACTTTGATCTAATTTGAACATTTTTAGGAAACCAATAGCATTACAAAAGGTAGACAAAAATGTACTTATGGCTTTGTAAATAATTAAAGTTTGTAAGGGTTATAAAAAATTAGCAGCGACTCGGAGGTTAAATTGTGATACAGCGGTATTTTGAAAGTCCCCCACCCCTTTGTGGGGAAACCCATTTGCGTAACTGTCCAGAAGGTGAGGGAATTGTGATCCTCTCCTCCTCACAAAGCCCTTCAAAACATATAAATTTTAAAAAAATTTAAAAAAAAAATTTTAAAAACTTTGTATCATATTCTGAAACATCAGTTTATGGAAACACAATGCATTAAAAAGGATAGACAAAAAATGTACTTTGTGCTTTGTAAATACATTAAAATTTTGTAAGGTTAGAAAAATAGACAGCGCTTGGAGGTTCAATTGTTGATAAGCTGGTTTGAAAGTCCCCAGCCCTTTGGGGAAAACCAGTTGCGGCTGTCCAGAAGGTGATGGAATTTGTGACTCCTCATCCCCCTCACAAAGCCCTTCAAATCATATAATTTAAAAAATTTAAAAACTAAAAATTTTAAAATTTGTATAAAATTCTGAACATCAGTTTATGGAAACACAATAGCATTACAAAAGGTAGAAAAAAAATTTCATTATGTGTTTGTAAATACTTAAAAAGTTGTAATGGTTATGAAAATATAGACAGCGACCTGGGGTTTCAATTGTTGATACGATGGTATTTTAAAAGCCCTCCCCCTTTGTGGGGAAACCCGTTGCGCTGACTGTCCAGAAGGGAGGAATTGTGACTCCTATCTCCCCCTTTTCCCAAAAAACCCTCAGCCTTAGTGCTTGCAGTGTTTTTTAAAAGGGGCAGAAAAGGGGGGACGTCAGGTGACTAGTGCATCATCTGCACTCCCCATCGGTTGACTC
This sequence comes from Oophaga sylvatica, assembly GCA_033576555.1. Classification (NCBI taxonomy): domain Eukaryota; kingdom Metazoa; phylum Chordata; class Amphibia; order Anura; family Dendrobatidae; genus Oophaga; species Oophaga sylvatica. The sequence continues at coordinate 243,068,229 of JARQOD010000002.1, read as the reverse complement.
ATCAAACGCACGCAAAAGTGGCAGTATCCTTCTAGAGTTATTCGCCACTCATTACACGGCAGGGGCTGCCCATTCTTTAGGACCCAATTCAAATTTATGGTTTCACCAACTAGCTCCCCCAAAGGCGAACCCCCCTAAATTCCTCCTTATTTATTTTATGGGCCCTAACCGACTGCTGACTCTGCAAACGACCTTCGACAAACCCTCTGCACTTCCGTACCTCCCACCCCCAACTCCAAGATTTCACCCGCGCTGCCCCAACCCTTGGGAATGCTCCCCCCAAAAAATTGGGGGATATCGCAATTTGGATGGTTTCGGGCCCTCCCTCAAAACACATTTGTTCACGGGGCCCATCACTTCAAATCAAAGTCTTCTATGTGTAATTCTGTGTGTGTGCCCTTCCCTTTCTCCTGCACCCCTCACTTCCTTAAAATGGCGGACCCATTGAAAAAACACCATTGTATATAAACACCGTATTTTGTATCCCCCACATCATTGAGTTGAAAGCTTTCCCCAGCAGGGGGCTGATTTAGCTTTAATTATTGTATTTTTAAACTTTGTTATTTTTGCTCGTTTTTTGAAACTGTTAAACGTAAAGCAGCGGAATTTATGGCGCTATTAAAAAAAATAATATTATTTTTCTTATTATAGAGGCCCCACTCAGTATGGTGAAGTGTGAACGCCGCAAATTGCGAGTTGACTGCGCCTGATGCAGTGATATCCTTACTGTTTGGTCTGCTCAACAACCCCCCCCCAAATAGTAAAGGGAATTTTCCCCTGGTGGGTACGTAATTAATGCGTGTTCATGAAGGGGGAAAATTTCGTTGCAGAGCTCAATCAGCGATTGGCCTGCTGGAACTCGAAGTGGCGATCTGGCGGCCTTGTGCAGCAGTGATCAAGATCCGGGGTAGTCCCCCAAAAAACTTGACGACCAAATTGAGACTATGAAGCTGGGTTTTTTGGAGGTTGCCAAGGCCCCGAGCTGACACCCGATTTCGGCCCGTCACACATACCAAGCCTGCCTGTAGATTCTCTTCCCAAAAAAACACGTCGCTCTCTGCTTTATGCTAAGAGCTCCTCGCTGTGTGGTAAGATTCCCCATGGAAATTAAATTTTAGGATGGCCTGTTTAAAATTTGGACACGGCTGTGTATATCGGTCGCAACAGGAAAAGTTCCGGGTCCCTGTGGAGGTAGACCCTGCGGCTCTGCAGCGATGATTTGAGGAACTGGAAAGGGGGAGGAATCAAAGTGTACAGACTTTATTCCTGAAAACCTTGGAGTTGGGAAAGTACAGCGCCCCTGCAAGATCAGTACCCGGGCTGACAACATTGACCCCAAAGGGCAGTGGGGAAAGGTATTGTCCCTGGCCCGGGTGTTAGAACCCCCCCTTGGGGTTGGTTTTTTTCAGTTTTTCTGGTCACGACCTTTTTTTCCCCCTTTTGTCTGGGCCCCCCCTTCTGGCTTTTCTTGACTTCATTGTAATTATGTTAAGCTAACGGGTGCTTGGTGCCTTAATTGTGAGTTTGTTGATTTAGGGTCACAAAATTTTTTTTTTGGTTTAATTATCCATGCTACAATTTAGTTAGGGGTAAGGTGCCCCCCTTTTCTCCAGTCCCTGATTTGTAGGGTTTTCTCCCCCGCAAATAGGTCTTGTTCACACTGATGGGACTTTGGGGTTGGCGCAGGATAGGTTCCCCTTACTCGTAGGGTTCAGCTTAGTTGTATTGTAGGGGGGCAGAATTCCCTTCTTTCCTTGGTTGTGCAGATCATAACAATGGGGAGGTCCCGCTCGGTGGTAGGGGGGGGCCTTGCTATGAGGGCTTTTAGTAGGCATGTTTAATTTTTCCCCCCAAACATGCTTTTTCGCCAGGGACGGGTTGCCTGCTGAAATGAAATCGGCTGGCCATTGTATTGTGGGATTGACAATGATATTCAGTTACGGAAACTGTCTGTCTCCCCCCAGCTGTACGCATTTCAAGGGACAGGAGTTTTGCAATCCCCGCATTCAGAGCCTGTGCTCGTGCATGGTTTGCGGGAGTATGGCCGTGTTTTATCCCTTTGCCTGTGTACGCGGGTTTTTTGTGGCCTGGGAGTGTGGGGATGACGGGAACTTGCTGCGTGTGTGAATAACATTTGTCTCTGGACAACGGGGCCCGAGGTTCTTCCAGGGCGTCCTGTGGGGAAAGCATAACCCAGCTGGTGTGAGCTCGATGAAGAGGTTTAAACCCCAAACCTGAAGATGTAGGTGCTGCTGTAGGGGGCCTACATCTCCAGTGGTCTTTTAACTAACTACGTGTTTGTCCGCACTGTTTCACATATTTCTGGTTTGGGAGGTGTGACATTTTAGTTTTTTTAAATTTTTTTACACAGCTTGCATTTCCAATAGCAATATCATGTGCAAGTGTGTGAAAAAAGGACCACGCGTGCAAGCCCTGGGAGCGCCGTTTGACTTTTAAAAACACAATGCTCCGAACAGGTGCCAAATGGAGGCTACAGGGCAACCCAGTTTCAGCCCAACTCTCCCTCCTGTTTGTACCCTTGGGGCAATGTCTTCCTCTATCTTCCTTCTATCATAACCCTTTCTCTGGCCCCTCCCCGCTTTCACCAAAAATATGGTTTTTACCCCCAAAACTCTCCAAGTGCGCACCCTCCCCAATTCCTCCCCCTTTCTATCTATCCCAACCGACTGCTCGCTTGCAAAAGGGGTTTGATAAACCCCTGCACTAATAGTACCCCCACTCCCCACTCCAAGACTTCTCTGCTTACGCAAACCTCTGGAATGCTGTACCCCAAGAAATTTGGGGGCTTCACAATTTTTCATGGTTTCAGGCGCCCTCAAAAAACATTTGTTCAGAGGGCCTATCACATTCCTAATCAAAGTCATCTATGTATTCTGTGTAAGGTGTGTGTGGGCTCTGCCTTCAATCTCCATCCCTAGTCCCTTAAAAGGGCTGGAACATTTATTGTAAATGCACCTTGTATTAAAACCATACTTTGTATCTCCCCATCTTTGTAATTTTAAACTGTCAGAGCGGGCGCTTATTTAGCTTAATTTTTTGTATTGTTAACGTTGTTATTATGCTTGTGTTCTGAAAAATGCTAAACGTAAAGGCTGGGAAAATGATGGGCTATATAAAAAAAATTTATTTTTATTCCTTGAGTGCTCCCCACCTTCCTGTTCTTCATGCAGTTGGGTATTTGGGCCAAACATCCATACCTCTTCCAACACCTGTGTTGGGGGTCTGGCCCGCACCATGCTCAACGAAAATGGCACCGGGGTTCATCTCATCATCAGATGCGTTCTGCGGTGTGTCCATCGGCACTGTCTCACCGCCTCTTCAGATTCAGAGGACACAGCTGTTGCGCTCAGATCTCCTTTTTCCATTACAGAATGCTCTTGGCGGGCCCTGTTTTCAAGCCAATAGTTTGAGAAAAAGAAGCAGACACTCAGTGGCTCTGTACGAACTTCTGACTGCCTGGGCATTTTCCAGGCGGTGAAGAGACAGATGGTTGCCCAACGTGCTGTGGTCCTGAGAGGAGGTGGAAGCAATTGAAGTCGATGATTGGTGAGTCCAAAAACAAGGCTTCATTTGTTTTTCCCGCAGCAGGGGGGTTTTCCGGCTCTACAAAAGTGCGCATAAAGGAAAGCTCAGGCCGGGGAAAATGGTGGTGCTTGTCACTGGGGGCCGCAAACAGCCCCAGAATCCCCCCGTCCTCTCCCTGAAGAAAACCCCGACCAGTGCCTTACCCAGCCTTTTCATTTGGGAGTTTTAAAAAGAAAGTTGAAAAGTTATAAGGCCAAAGTGTGGTTATTCCGCAGAGACTGCGTGAACATGACCAACGTTCAGTAGGTGTGAAAGGCCCCTTTTTGGTATTCTTAGTGTTTGAAACCCAATGTTTGTATAGGGGGGGAAAGGCGTCCACTAAAGATTTTATTTTTTGTAATGGTGGAGCAGAAACAATTAGAAAAAAAATTTCAGGGTGCAGTGCAACGCTCAGAGACTAAAACAGCAGGGGTTTGAAAACTAAGGGGAGCGTGTCTGCACCCCAAAAAAGGAAACCTCAGATACAGGAACACTGCACACAATGTTCCTCCCAACGCGTCTCAGCGGGAAAGGCAGTCTGTGCGCAAAACAAAGGCGCAAGCATACATCCACTCCCCTGTTTTAAAGCTTATAAAAAAATTTGAGTGTGACGCACACTTTTTGAGGTACAGATTCATCCCCTTCCCACTGTGGCTATGCAGTCTAATCTATAAAATCTTATTATCCGTTGTAGCTTGAAGTCGACAGTCGGGCAAAAAATGCAATTTTCAATATGCACTTGCTTTTTAAAGGGTTTTTTTGTTAATAAACATGATTATGCCCCCTATTATGGTATTCATGATGGAAATTGTATAATTTTTTTAAACTGTTTAGGAATTATTCAGCAAATGTAAAATTTTAGTAAGTCAAGAAATTGTAAAGCTGTGATGTTTTGAAGTGACATTCATTGTTATACAAAAAAATGGTTTTTACATACTGTTATTTCCATCATTTAAGGATTAGATAGTCTTGTATGTTTATGTACAACCCTTATAGCAGATTCCTTAATAATTTATTTTTGGTTTGCATTGCTTTTTAACATGTTAAAGTTGTGTTTATGTTTGTAAATTTTTTATTTTTTCTAGAATTTGTTTAAATGAAATCATATCTTATGGTAGAAAGGTTATCTTTTTTTGTTTGAAGATAGACATTTAAAAATTGGGGAAGGTAACAAGGGAAATTACTTTTTTAGTATTTAAAAAATCCCCTTGACCCTGGGCTCCAACCCGCCAGTTGTTTTCGGAAGGTGTTGCCAGTAAAAAACTTCTCCCGTGTTACTGGGGTTCGTAAGTCAGTGGCCCGGTTGTGCCATTGGCTTTTTTCCCTTTGCTGCCCTGGGTTTCCCGTAGTCAGGGTTTTCCGCAGGCCTTTTGGTAGGTGCCTCCTTGGTATCCGAGTTCCGCAACGTCGTGGGTCCTTGGTAGGCTTTGGAGCAAGGTACCTCCTGCTTAGTAACCCGTGCCCAGTAACGTCAGTGGTCTCGGTTGTCCCATTGGTTTTTCCTTCTGTGCCCCCCGGGTTCAGTAACGTCAGCTGGTCCTGGGTTGGCCCATTGGTTTTTCCTTCTGCTGCCCCTCCGGGTTCAGTAACGCCCTGGGTCCTCGGTTGTCCATTGGCTTTTTTCCCTTTGCCCCCCTCCGGGTTCCAGTACCGTAGGGGTTCCCCGCATCCCTTTGGGCCCTGGGCCTCCACTTGGGTTTATCCGAGTTCAGCAAGTCTGCTGGCCCCTTGGTAGTGCTTTGGAGCACGGGTCCCTCCTGTTTAGTAACCTTTGCCCAGTAACGTCAGTGGTCCTGGGTTTTGTGAGGGGCTCTTTTCCTTCTGTGCCCCTCCGGGTTCGAACGCAGCTGGTCCTCGGTTGTGAAATTGGCTCTTTTCCTTCGCTCCCCCCTGGGTTCCCAGTACCGCCTGGTTGCCCGCGTGCCTTTGGCCCTAGGTCCCTCATCTTGGTATCCGAGTTCCCAGAAAACGTCTGCGGCCCTTTGGTAGTGCTTTGGAGACAGGTCCCCTCCTCCCTTAGAAACCCGGCCCCAGAAAGTCGCGGGTTGGGTTTTTGTCCTTTGGCTCTTTTCCTTCTGCTGCCCCTGGGGGTTAAAACGTAGTGGTCCTCGGTTGGCCATTGGCTTTTTCTTTGCTGCCCCTCGGGTTCAGTAACTCAGCTGGCCCTCGGTTGTGCCATTGGCTCTTTTCCTTGTGCCCCCCCGGGTTCAGTAACGTAGTGGCCCTGGTTGTGCCTTTTGGCTCTTTTCCTCGTCCCCCTGGGTTCCGTACCGTCGTGGTTCTCGAGTGCCTTTGGTAGGTGCCTCCATTTGGTATCCGATTTCCCGAACGTTGGGCCCTTGGTGTGCTTTGGGAAAGGGTCCCTTTTGCTTGTAACCGTGCCCAGTAACGCAGCTGGTCCTGGGTTTGTGCATTGGTTTTTTCCCTTCTGTGCCCCCCCGGGTTCAGAACGTCAGGGTCCTCGGTTGTGCCTTTGGTCTTTTCCTTCTGTGCCCCGGGTTCCAGTACCGTCGTGGTTGTCGCAGTCCCTTTTGGGCCTAGGTGCCTCCATCTTGGTACCCGGGGTTTCCGAACTTTCTGGGTCCTTGGTAGTGTTTTGGAGACAGGTATCCTGTTGAAACCTTTTGTCCCCAGAAAACATCGTGGTACAAGTTGTGCTCAAACAAGATAGGGAAAAAGGACAAAGAAAATAAGAGAAGTTAAAAGAGAAGAACATGAAGTTAAGACCAAAATAAAGAGCAAAAATTGTTTAAAATTCAAAGCAGAAGAAGACTAAGAGTGTATGGGGGTGAGTCCGCCCCTCCTCGTGGTGCCCCTGGAAAATCCCTGCTGCTGCCCCCTTAAACTGAACACGGCAAATATGTTGTAATTTAAATCTTTTGTGACAGCAAGAACGGAAGGATGAAAATTATACTTTGAAGATTACATTTTCGATTCTCTGTCACAAATAAGAAATGATGAAGAAGATGAAGCAGAATTGAATAAGAAAAATAGTTTAATAAGAGAAAATTTGGGAAGTTAAAAAAGGATGAAGAAGTTTAAGAGAAAGATAAAGAAGGTGAAGTAAGAATAATTTGAGAAAAAGATGGCGCGAAAAATATGAGGAGAAAGTGTTTGAAAAGTTAAAAAGGGGAAGATGAAGAGCATGGAAGTTGTGTAATAACATATTTGCCCAAAAAATAAAAAAGTTACATTGTCATTTTTCGTCAATCCGAACTCTTTAAAAAAAAATATTTGGCTATTCCATTTGTTGGGGTTTTAAAAATTTGCCTTAAGTCTCCTCAAAATTCCACAAAACTTCTACATTTTCTTTCTTGTTTTCTTAGTCAATTACCCAAGGGAAGAATGGGGGTTTTTTTTAAATTTTGATATTTTGTTCCCCTGATTCATGGGGCTTCCGGTTCGAATGGGTATCGCCCATATTTTGTGATACGGGATTTCCCTTCCCATTCGTACTTTGGTTTCGGGAAAGTATCGCTCAACTCTAATGTAAAAAATGTAGGTGACTGATCAATTGACTACAGTATAAAATTTTATAAAGGCATGCAGTAGTCAAAAAATAGGCCTGCTGTGGAAAC
>JARQOD010000002.1:242955332-243060966 GCA_033576555.1 Oophaga sylvatica | reverse complement strand
TTAGAATTTGGCATATATTTTGCTCTTCATTTGGGGCTTATATTTTCATTTCTTCTGCTTTTTGATCTTCTGCTTTTTGTTTTCTTTTTTCGTTCTGTACTTGTATTTTTTTAACCTTCTTTGTACTTTTGGACTTCTTCGGGGTAATCTTTATTTTTTCTTTGTGATGGTGTTCCGGGTTTGGCTTCAGCCGCTCCTTGTTGTCGCATCTTCTTCGGGGTGGTCTTTAGGTGGGCAATTTTCCGAGAACCCGACTTACTAACCCTGACGGGTATCAGAGGGAGCAAGAGACAATGGAAGTAACGAGGCCACTGACTGGCGAACCCCGGGAGGGCAGCAAAAGGGAAAAAGGGGAAAAATTCCCCAAAACCGAGTCCAGCTGACGTACTGTGACACGGTTACTAAGCGGAGGACCTGTCTAAAAGCACTACCAAGGCCACAACTTGGTGGAACTCGGATACGGAATGGGGGCCCTGGGCCAAAGGGACGGGGAAACCTTTTTTACGGTACTGGCCCCCGGGACGGGTACAAAAGGGAAAAAAGAGGCAATGTCACAACCGTACCACTAAACTTACTGTACAGGGTTAAACCCGGAGGTACCTGTGCCCAAAGCACTACCAAAGGACCAGCAGACGTTGGGGAACCAAGGGAGAGGGGGGCACCTGGGCCCAAAAGGCACGGGGAGAACCATTTGGGGTACTGGCCCCCGGACGGTACAAACGCACCCATGAAAATTAATTTGACGGGACCAAGCCGCCCCGCGTTACCGAATCACACAGTCCACAGGGGGTGCTTTCCATTTCACAAGGGAAAACACCCTTTTTTTACATACCCACACACACATAGGAATCACCTAAACTGCAGGCCCATAGAGTCGGCTAACCCGAATGCAACACACAGCACAACTTATTGGAGGAAAAGAGTTTACACTGCCGGAAACAGCGTCGGCGAAACCCCGCTGGCCAGGGGTCATACCCCCCGCCAAATTACTTACGACAACAAATGGCGGTGTTGTAGCCCAGGGATAAATTCAGGGTAAAAGATGACATAACAGGAACATGGAAAGTGTTCCAAACATTATTTAATTGAAAAACGACGGCAAATTCAGGTGAATCCTGCCTTGTTCATTTCAGAAAGTAAGCCGGTCTACCTTCTCGAGGATACCAGCGACGGTCTGTTACTACACCACCGCACACAAAGACGCGCTCAGAAAAACAACTGGCAGCAGGCCAAGCCACCCTCCAACTACGGCTAAGCTCGGCCATGATCCAACTTAGAGACCCAAAATTTTGAAAGGGGAAAAGGCATCTGGGGTACACTTAGAGGAAAGCCAATAGTCTGTCACCATCTTACGGAAACTTTCTTCCTGTGACTGACCGTTTCGGAGGTGAACCTTGCTGGCCGTCACAAAACTTTCGCCAATTTGTAACAACAGCTCTTGCCCTGTGCAAGGCCTGCTTCGCTCCCTCTTGTTGTAGAGGTGTCTACACTGCCTCGACCACAGAGCTGCTTTGTAAAGCAGTACACAGCACAGCTCTCTCCTGAATTACAACAGTAGGATTGCACCAGTGGTTTGGTACCCTGCATTTTACGGTCCCGTTCACCGGTGTGATGAGGGTTTGTAATTGTCCCGGTACGGTGTCAGGACGGTGTACACCCAATAATCTGACCCGGTAAAGAATGTGGGCGAGCGGCGGTCCTTTCTCAGGCATGAAGCATAAATAAACCATGGCGCAGACTCCCAACGGCCAACAAAGGCTGCCCGGAAGAGGCGTCCATCCTGCTCCTCTGCATCACCCCACCCTCGCCTCTAATGACGAGCGTTGGTACCTCCCTCTGTAGGGATTCTTCCTCCTCCATTGACTCCCCTCCTCCTCCTCATCCTCCCACAAAGTAGCCCGCCCGCCCTTGGGGAGGAACCACTTGCGATACTGTCCTGAAGGTAATTGAATTTGTGACTCCTCATCCCCACCTCTTCCAAAACCTCTTCCTTTAGTGCTTCAGGATTTCCTGAAGCGCAATAAGGGGGACAGTCATGCGACTAGTGCATCATCTGCACCCGCCATCCGCGTGAGACTCAAACACACGCAAAACGCGCAAGTCCTCATAGAGGCCCACCCCGTATGGTGAATGTGAACGGCGGGAAATTCGAGTTGATTGCGCCTGTTGCAGCTGATACTCCATTACTGCTGGTGCGCTCACACAACCCTCCAACAATGAAAGGAATTCCACCTGGTGGGGACGTCACAATGATCGATTTCGGAAGGCGAAATCTGACTCAAGCGCAATGCGCATCTGGCCACGGAACGTCGCAAGTGAGCGCACCTAGGCGGACCTTTGCCATGCATCAAGATCCGGATATCCCTCAAAAAACTCTGCCGACCAGTTAGCACATGTTCCAACATGGTAGGTGAGTGAGTTGCCAAGGCCCAAGGCCACCAATTTCGGCCTTGTCCAAACTCCCCAAACCTGGCGGAGAGTACTGACAAAAAACCACACCGCTCTCCTGCTTGATGGCATCCCAGAGCCCTGCTGTGTGGCTTGATTCCCCATAAATTAAATTTCAGGACGGCCTGTTACGTTTGGCCACGGCTGTCTCAATCGGTCCAACAGGTAAGCTTTTACGGGGTCCATGTGGAGTATACCGTGACGGCTCTGCAGCATGATTCTGAGGAACTGGATAGGAGGAGGAACAATGTTACAACTGGATTCCTGCAATCCTTGGATTGGCAAAACACGACAGCCCACTGGCAAATCGTACCCGGCTCCACAACATTACCCAATGGGCAGGAGGGAAAGGTATCGCCCCGGCCATGGGTAGGCCACCATCGGTGGTCGGTGGACCCTGCTACTGCGGCGTTTAGTACGCATGTTTAATTTTTCCCTCGACATGTTTTTGCAGAGCGGGACAGCTTGCCTGCTGAAATAAAAAGGCTTGGCACATTATATTGTGGATGCCAATGCCATAAAGTTCCTGAAACGTCAGTCCCCCCAGCCGAATGACGCATTTCAAGGACAGGAGTTTTTGCAATACCAGCATTCAAGCCTGTGCTCGTGGATGGTTTGCCGAGTATGGCCGTCTTTTTATCCCATCCTGTGGTACCGAGGCTGTTTTGTGGTCTGGGAGTGTGACAGACTTGAACTTTGCTGCTGTGGGTGGGGAAAAACAGTTTGTCTATGGACACAGGACCGAGGTTCTTCCATGGAGACCTTGAGGAAGCCGAACCAGGTGTGTGTAGCTGGGGTAAGGCTCCAACAGTCCTAAGATGTAGGTTGCGCTGAGGTGGCCTATATCTCCATGTGTCTTTGAACTCACTATGGCTTTGTCCGTACATGTTTTCCACATATTTTGGTATTCAGGTACGATATTTTTACCTCTTTTAACTTTTTGCTTACACAGCTTGCATTGAAATAGCAAATATCACTACAAGTCTGTCAAAAAAGGACCACGCAGTGCAAGTCATGGGAGCGCCAATTTTGACATTTCTAAAGATCTGCTCCCAACAGGTGCCAAACTGAGGCTACAGGCAAGCGAGTCTGCAGCCTACCTCCCTCCTCTTTGTACCGTGGGACAATCTCTTCCTCAACGCTCCCACCACCTTCCTGTTTTCCACGCCAGGGTGGGTCTCGGACTTCATCATCCCACTACCCTCTTCCAACACCTGTCTGTTGATGTCTGGCAGCACCATGCCCACAAAACCTGGCACCTGAGTCTCACATCATCATAAGATGCGTTCTGCGGGTGTGCTGTCCATCGGCATGGCCCCCGTCTTCAGATTGAGAGAACACAGCTTGCGCACACTGCATACTCCCTCTTTTTTCAAATTGCAGAATGCCTTCCTTGCCCGTTTTGCGAGCCAACAATTCTGAAACGAAGCAAACCAGCGGCTCCTGTACAAAACCTCTGACTGCTGGCAATTTGCAGGCGGTGAAAAGGACAGATGGTTCTAACAGTTTTGTTTCCTGAGAGAGTGGAAGGAATTGAAGTCGAGCATTGGCGGCCATCCAACCAACAACGGTTCAATTTGTTCTTCCCGCAGCAGGGGGGCAACGCCGGCTCCACCAAACGCGCATAAAGGAACCTCATGGGTAAAACGGTGGGCTGTGTCACGAGGGCGGCAGCACCACAGAATCCCCACGTCCTCTCCCTGCGAAACTCCAAGCCACGACCACGTGCCTTACTCCCCCTTCTTCATCTTGGAGATTGAAAAGAAATTCGAAAAGTTATAAGGCCAATTGGGTTTATTACCAGAGACGAAGTGAACACTGAAACACAAACTTTTCCAATCTGTGAAAGCACTCCTTTGTCTACTTCTAAGTGTTTGCAACCAAGTATTGGAACAGAGGAAGCGCGTCCACAATAGATTATATTTATTTTAAATGGAGGGCAAACCAAATGGAGAAAATAAAAGGATGAGGCACTGAACCTCTCAGCAGAGTACAAACGCGTGCTGAACAAAACTGGAGGTGAGTGCCTCAAAAAATAAAAACACAGACTGAAGTGAACACTGAACACAACTTTCACAATCGTGAAAGGCTACCCTTTGTCTCTTCTATAGTGTTTGCAACCAATGTATTGATACGGATGGAAGCGGCACCTAATAGATTTATTTTTTTTAAAAATGAAGGGGAGCAAACCAATTGGAGGAAATGAAAGGATGAGGCACGAGAAAAAACGCTCAGCAGAGTACAATCACATCTTGAACAGTAACTGGAGCGTGATTGTAATTATTATACAGTTCTTAGCTTTTTGGGGCTTGGGGGCGATAAAACACAGGAGCACAGGTTTGATATAGAAAAGTCCTTATTAATTCAACAAGTTGGCAAAATAGTCACAACAGTTTTGCAGACACAAAACAGGAGACACAGCAGGCCAGAGTAACCAAGCCAGCAATCACTCTCCAATACAGATTCAGATCTTCTTCTCTGTTACCGAAGCCATGCAAACGTGGGTCTTTCAAAGAGAGGGTTCAAGTCCCAGTGCTTCAGAGTCCTCAGTAGGAAAGCTGGGAGTACAAGGTCCAACTTTACGGAGTCAAGTCACAGTTCACTGCAGGCTAGATTCCTGAAGCATGTTTCTCAGCGTGGTGCTTAAGAACAAAGGAGAAATCAGGGTGGGAACATGCAAGCTGGAAACTCCATTTTGACTGAGGGCAAGATAGTGCACAAACAGAAATAAAATGGCTGACGAACAAACGAGTTTCAGGAATATACATAGAACCTTACATTACTCCCCCCTTAAGGAAAACCCCGATGACCTCAGACCAGGCTTGTGTGGGGACCTCTAAGAAACTGAACGGACAAGCGAGGAGCATTAACGTTATGACCGGTTCCCATGAGTTTTCCTCCCTGGGTAGCCCTCCATTTTAACATATATATGTAACTGATTTCTATACAACCTGGAATCTAAAATCCTTCCACCCACAAATTCTCCTGACCATCGACTAGCACTGGGTCAGGGCAAGGAGAGAACGTCCAGGAAACGTATTTGTCCAGCCTTTGTAGGTCATGAAAGACGGTGGATTCTCATAGTTCGGGCAGTTGAAGACGACAACAACGGCACTTATAATTTTACTGATTTATGGGTCAAATTACTTAGTCCCAACTTAGACGGGAATCCCTTACTTAAGAATTTCGGTTGACAGCCAGACCAAGTCCCTACCTTGAAAGCTGGTGCAGGTTTACGAAATTTATCTGCTGCTTTCTTGTACCTTTCTTGGCCGATTCCAATTTTCCTTTAGAAGATCCATATTCTTCTGTAAAGGACGGATTCTTTCGCCACGCTGGAAAGGCTTTTTAGGGAAATCGTGGTAGAATGTTAGAGTAACCTAGATTAAGTAAAAAGGAAGTTTAGTGGAGGACTCGAATTTTGTTAACGAGAATCGCTAATGGAAGGATCCACCCAATCATCCTTGGTCAGATAAAGCAGCGGAGATACTGCTCCGGGGTTTTTATTGGTTCGTTCGGTTGTCCTTAGTCGGGGATGAAAACGAAAAAGGTTTACTTTAATTCCAATGCTCACAAAATTTTTGCCAAAACCAGAAGGAATTGCACCCCTCATCCGAAATAACCCATCCGGTACTTCCAGAACGAAACCACTTAATCATCAAATCGAATGTCTTTTTTGGCAGGGGTAAGCCACACAAGGGATAAAATGAGCTCCCTTTTGTTAACGGTCAACCCCCTAAAGGTGTTCTTCCCCTGAGAGTTGGTAACTCCACAATGAAGTCCCATAGAAATGGATCCCCACGGGGGGACGGGGTGGGAAAGGCGTAACGACCATTGGTGAGGAGGAGGTTTTTCATCTTCCAGACCTCAAAAGAAGGACATAATTAAAACTCCCCTGCAAGTGGGCCACCAAAGAAACGAGAAAGAAATTCCTGTGTCTTTAGAACCTCTAACCCAGCTATCTTGGAACGTGAATGAGTTGCAATACTCTTAATCACTGTTTCAGAATATACAGACGTTGTCCCGAATCCACACACCTTCTTAAAGACAAGACTTACGCCCTTGGGGGTTGTGCCTAAAAGGAATCCGCATGGATGCTTCCTTATTCCTTAAATAGGTCTTGATTATGAATTACCCTAGGAATCTAGAGTCAGAAGAATAGTCTAGGAGGAGAATTGGGACGGTCTCTGCTGAGTAAATCCAAGGTGCATCGCCTTTTCCATTGCGCATCCGGTCTATAAGAGATGAAAAATTTAATTGTTTTAAGAAAAGATTCCACGACCTGGCGAGGAGTCAGGCCTTAGCCGACCTGATAAACCAAGGTTACATGGTCTGTCAGACGACATTTTGCTGTGCAGCCCCTAAAAGGTGTCTCCTTCTTTGAAGGCGGCAAATGGCCAACAACCTCTATTGCCCAATCGAGTTCCCTCAACCGAAGAAACTGCTGGGAAAAGAAGGCCAGGGAGCAAGACATTCTTCTCACCTGTTCTCTGAAGACATAGCTCCAACGCACAGTCTAAAAAGCATCCACCTTATTAAGAGGCAACTCGGGTTGGGATTACAGGATGGTGCAGGTAAATTTATCTTTTAGACGGGAAAAATGCTTCCTGGCTTGGGAGTCCAGGAAAACCTAGACTCTTTCCGGGTAAGTTGAGTGATAGGTGACACTACCTCAGAGAAATTTCTAATGAAACGTCTATAGAAGTTGGCAACCCGATGAAGCGCTGTACCTCCTTCACATTTCTAGGACTTGGCCAATCCTTGATGGCTTGGGTTTTGCTTCCATCCATACTAATTCCTTGTGTAGACAGTACATACCCCAGAAATTGAATTCGGTCCTATGGAATTCACACTTTTCAAGTTTGATGTAAAGATGATTTTGTCTTAGACGTTCCAAGACCATTTCTCACATGTCCATGATGTTCCTCTGTGGAGTTAGAAAAAATTAGAATATCATCCAAATAAATTACCACGAATGTATCTAGGAGATCCCTGAAGATGTCATTCACCAAGTGTTGGAAAGTGGCTGGGGCGGTACTCAGACCAAAAGGCATAACTAGATATTCAAAGTGTCCATAGCGTGACCTGAATGCAGTCTTCCATTCATCCCCAGGTCTAATATGGACTAAGTTATAGGCCCCACGAAGATCTAGTTTAGAAAAAATTTTGGCATGTCGCACTCTCTCCATAACTCAGGGATTAAAGGCATGGGATAACGGTTTCTAATAGTAACCTTATTGAGTTCCCTATAGTCTACGCATGGTCTCAGAGATCCATCTTTCTCTTTACAAAGAAGATGGGTGCACCTGCAGGAGATGAAGAGGGGCGTATGAAGCCCTTGGCTAGTTTTCATCTATGTAATCCTTTAAAGCTTTAGCTCGGCCCCGCCAGGGGGTAGATCTTACCAAAAAGGTATCTCTGCTCCAGGCAATAATTCAATTGGACAATCATATGGACGGTGAGGAGGAAGCTGGTCAGCGTTCTTCTTGTCACATAAATCCACATAGTCCTGGTATACAGCTGGTAGTTCAGGACTGACATGATTCCTTTAGGAACAGAGCAAGCTGAAACTTTTGGACTCATCTGTTTCTCTGGAAAGTGTAATTCCTTGGTCTCCCAGTTAATGGTAGGATTCTGAGCCTGCAGCCATGGTAGCCCTAGAATAATGGGAAAGTGGGGAGAAGAGATAAGCATAAAGGACAGTTTCTCTTGATGATCTTACCCATAAGAACCCTCAAAGGCTCTGTTTCCTGATCCACTGGTCCAGAGGTCAGCAGGGAGCCATCCACAGTTTCCATCTGTACTGGAGTAGCCTTCTTCACTGAACGTATTCCTGTTTCAGAGCAAAGGAGACATCCATAAAATTTCCACTTGCCCCTGAGTCGATCATAGCAGAGCTAGACACCCAAGCTGAGTCAACCCAGAGTTTGATGGAAAGAAAGCAATGAGAATTGTTTTTCTTACAACTCAGCTGGGACACTGCTGAGGAAACTTGAAAAATGGCAGCGTTACACAGTCAACGTCCTCAGAGGTAATGGAGTTTAAGTCCGAGAAATCAAGATCTGTTGCTGCAGATCTCTCTGGAGCCTGAGGCTCGGACCTGACAGATCCCCTCTCGCAACACTCACAATGAATGAGTGCTGCAGTAGTCTTACGAGAACGGCTGGGGCAGTTTATAATGAAGTGCCCTGACTTACCACAATAGAAACATAGATTCTCCTTAAAACGATGTTCCTTGCGTGCATCACTAACCCGTCGTTGTAAAGAGTCTACCTGCATGGGTTCAGGTTCAGGTTCCCGTGTAATCCTACTCAAAGGTTCCTTAGCTGGAGAGGGGTAGGAAAGGTTAGTACGATTGCTTTCGAACCATCTCTCTTGCCTGCGTTCAGTCAGACGAGTATCAATACGGATGCAGTAGTTAATAAAGTCACCTAACGAAGTGGGAGGGTCGGCACGAGCAAGTTCATCCTTAATCAGTGGAGATAACCCCTTTCGAAAAATAGATTTTTTGGCGGAACTGTCCCAGGTGGTATCAAGGGCCCATCTCCTGAAATCCAAGGCATATTCAGCTACCGAGTGCTTACCTTGGCGCAAAGCTAACATGGCTGCTTCAGCTGTTGCACCTCGATTGGGGTCATCAAACACCTGCCCCATGGCTGAAATAAAATCATCAAGGTGATTCAAACAATCATCCTCAGTCTCAATCAGAGGGTTTGCCCACATTAAAGCCTTGTTGGTAAGCAACATAATTATAGTAAGCACCTTAGATCGTTCAGTGGGAAATTGTGAAGCATGTGCAGAAAAAAAAAGATTGCATTGATTAATAAATCCCTGAATTTCTCACGTTCACCGCCAAAACGAAAAGGGGGCAACTTGGGAATCCCAGCACTCGGGGCTACGGCAGGAGCCTGGACTCGCCCCTCTAGAACCTCAATCCTGGCTCGCAAATCCTGGGTAGTCTGTCCAACCACTTGCAAATTGTGATTATTGAGGTCCTGTAGATTTGTAAAACGGGTCTTTATATTCTGCAAATCTGCAAGGATATTATCAGTCACTCCGCAAAGTTCCTTTATGCGGGCCTCCATTTTCCAGATCTTTTAAGACAGGATTACTGGAAGAAGAGGAGAGAAAAAAAAAACAATAGTGTTCACCTGTGGCAACACTGCAGAGAGAAAAAAAAATTAAGGGAACTGCTCACCTGGAATGGTTGTGAGAAGTCACAACCACTATCATCACAGAAAGTTTCAACCAGACATCTGATATCCAGAGTTACAGCAGACAAAAAAAGAGAAAAGAAAGGAAAAAAAAAAAACAATAGTGTTTACCTGTGGTAACACTGCAAAAAGAAAAAACTTAAGGGAATTGCTCACCTGGAATGGTTGTGAGAAGTCACAACCACTGTCATCACAGAAAGTACAACCGGACGTCTGATATCCACAGTACAGCAGACACAGCCTTCCAGACCCAGCAGACACTAACGTTTTGGCTTCAGAATCTTGTAATGTATGTAGTACAGTTCATATAGCGTCTTGTGCTTGGGTGCGATGAAAACACAGGAGTCACAGGTTTGATATAGAAAAGTCCTGTATTAATTCATACAAGTTGGCAGAAATAGTCACACAGTTTTGCAGACACAGAAACAGGAGACACAGCAGGCCAGAGTAATCCAAGCTCAGCAATCACTCTCCAATACAGATTCAGGATCTTCTTCTCTGTTACCGTAAGTCCATGCAAACGTGGGTCTTTCAAAGAGCAGGGTTCAGAGTCCACAAGTGCTTCAGAGTTCCTCAGTAGGAATAGCTGGAGTACAAGGTCCAAGGCTTACAGGAGTCAAGTCACAGGTTCACTGCAGGCTAGATTCTGAAGCACTGATTGCTCAGCTGTGGCTGCTTAAGAAGCAAAGGAGAGAATCAGGGCGGGAACATGCAAGCTGGAAACTCCATTTTGACTGAGGGCAAGATAGCTGCAGCAAGACAGAAAGTAAAATGGCTGACGAACAAACTGAGTTTCAGGAATATATACATAGAACCTTACAGTGATGTGCACTCAAAAAATAAAAAACACAGACTGAAGTGAACACTGAAACACAACTGTTCACAATCTGTGAAAGGCTACTCCTATGTCTACTTCTATAGTGTTTGCAACCAATGTATTGGATACGGATGGAAGTGCGTCACACTAATAGATTATATTTATTTTAAATGGAATGGAGCAGAACCAATTGGAGAGAAATGAAAAGGATGAGGCACTGAGACACGCTCAGCAGAGTACAAGCAGCAGTGCTTGAACAAGTAACTGGAGCGTGATGTGCACTCAAAAAATAAAAAACACAGACTGAAGTGAACACTGAAACACAACTGTTCACAATCTGTAAAAGGCTACTCCTTTGTCTACTTCTATAGTGTTTGCAACCAATGTATTGGATACGGATGGAAGCGCGTCACACTAATAGATTATATTTATTTTAAATGGAATGGAGCAGAACCAATTGGAGAGAAATGAAAAGGATGAGGCACTGAGACACGCTCAGCAGAGTACAAGCAGCAGTGCTTGAACAAGTAACTGGAGCGTGATGTGCACTCAAAAAATAAAAAACACAGACTGAAGTGAACACTGAAACACAACTGTTCACAATCTGTGAAAGGCTACTCCTTTGTCTACTTCTATAGTGTTTGCAACCAATGTATTGGATACGGATGGAAGCGCGTCACACTAATAGTTAAATTGCATGGAGCAGCAAGAATTACACTGAAGAAAAAAAAAGAGTCTGTGAGTGACACGTGCAGATGCCTACAGACAGCGTTGCATGCAGAGCAAACTGCAGCGTCACCTGCACTCACACACACCTTGCAGAGCTGTTAAAACAACACTGCAGGCAAAAGGAAGCTTTACACAGCGGTTGGTGCTAGCCTGCCTACAGCACAGTACACTAAATCGCAATCTCTAACTGTCCCTCAGAGTCAGCACAGCAGCGTTCTGTCCCTTACTGAATTCACAGCACAGTGACGGTAAAATGGCGGCGGCGCCTTTTATAGTGCATTCTGACATCATTTCAGCATCCAATCACAGCCATGCTATTAGTTAACATGACCGCAGCAGTACAGGATGTGCCCACACTTCTTAGGATTCCTCATTGGCTGACTAAAATCACATTGCCTCTCAAAGAATTATGGGAACTTCCGATTCCGGTATACGATATATGGAAAATATCGGAACAAAGTATCGAAAGGCCGATACAGCTAATATCGGCCGATACCCAATACTTGCGGTATCGTATCGCTCAACACTACTGGTGATATGAGGCAATGCTGAAACATTCACATCCAATATTTTATGACTAAAAGTATTTTGAAGAGATGCAGAAATAAAGTGAAAATAAAAGTGATACTACTATGGGGAATAAAAAGTATTTAGTCAACTTTGTTTGCATTATTATGCCTTATTATCTGCATTATTCAATGTTTTTTATCCTTTGTTATTGCATATTTAAATTAGGCTATTGGGCCATTTGCTTTTTCCTTCTCTTTCATAACATATTATATTATTTTAAATTTTTTTATTGTAAGATCTATTAATTAAATCATACTTTGTTTGTGGGGCAACCCCTATAAGTTTGTTTCCATATGAAAAAGTTCATCTTTATTTTTGATGATAAGGAAAAACTTGTAGACTTTTTTTTTATAAATATCAAGGTTAGCCCGCAACATTTTACAAACTATTTATTTAGACCCTCTGTGTATTTCAGTTTGATATGCCTAAAAAGAGGTACCATAGAAGAAATTTCCTGAACTATCATAAATCTGCGGAACAATGAGAAATGTGATAATTAAAAAAAATATCCTCACTCCTCCTGTTAGACTACAACCTCCAGCAATGAATGCTCCAGTTGTCCTCATCAATCTTTGTTTCTGCATACTTCCATCATGACCATAGCTGCCAATCATCAGTCTCAGCTGTTTTGTGCCATACAAATACCTAAAGAACTACCAGAGCATCAATGCTGGAGTGCATAGGTTTTAACATGCTAGTAACTTTTTTTTTTATTCACATCCTTTGTTGCTATGCTAATTTTTATAACTCCCAGAAAACAATATTAAAGGCACCATTAATGTTGCTTGTATTATCTACTGCAAAAAAAAACAGAACTAGAAATATTATCTATATTGATGATACTGTTAGTATTGTCTGTAAAGTTGGTCTTGGTGGTATTGTTAGTATAGTTGGTTTTGTGACGCCGAAACGCGCGTCGGGGTGGACGCATCCTTGGGACAGCTCGTGGGTCTTCATCGCCATCTCATTTGTAGGTATTCACCTCTTTATCTGCACAAGTCACTTTATATTTATTGCTCATTGATACTGCACTAAACACTATAGTTAGCATTGATTTGCATTGGAACTTTGGCTATGTGACATTAATACACAGATAAATTGATTATCACACTATTGTTAGACAATAGTGATTACCACCCACTCATTATTTTCAGGGATTCCTTTTTGCACAAACACTTTATTTGTTCTCCCTGTTTGCTATTTTTGTCTCATTAATTATTTTGTATGAGGACTCACTTATTAATTGATTTTTTATGTACGTTATACAGCATATTACCTCATTTGTAGTTATTTATTAATATGTTTTCCTGCTGTATGTTGATTTTATTTTTACTCCTCTGTTCCCATTGTATTGCGTCCGTTTCCCGTTCCCTGAGCATTTTGTTTCCTCCAAAGCTAGCCATTTCTTGGATTTTTTTGGTTAATAAAGATTAATATACATTTTGTAATTTTGAGTTGTAAATTCGGCTACGTTCTCTGTGAGTTATTGATACTGCCGATATGCTCTTCAGCATTTCCATGTTGCACTTTGGATAGTATCGATAGCATTGTTCTATAATATATACAAAAAATATATACTCTTTTTATAGTATGCATTTTTCTTGCTTATATGGTTCAAATAAGGGCACAGACAGACAAATAACTCATGTGATGATCACGCTGCATAGACTTGCCTAGCTCCTCTTCTTACCTGAGAATGACAGCATCATGTAGAGGGTAGGCCATTTATATGGATACACTTAAATAAAATGGGAATGGTTGGTGATATCAACTTCCTGTCTGTGGCATATTAGTATATGGGAGGGGGAAAACTTTTCAAGATCGGTGGTGACCATGTTGGCCATTTTGAAGTCGGCCATTTTGGATCCAACTTTATTTTTTTCAATGGGAAGAGGGTCATGTGACACATCAAACTTAATGAAAATTTCACAAGAAAAACAATGGTGTGCTTGGTTTTGATGTAACTTTATTCTTTCATGAGTTATTTACAAGTTTACTACCACTTATAAAATGTGTTCAAAGTGCTGCCCATTGTGTTGGATTGTTAACACAACCCTCTTCTCCCACTCTTGACACACTGATTGCAACACTGCAGAAGAAATTGTAGCACAGGCTCCAGTATCTGTTTCAGATGCTGCACATCTCGTATCTTCTCAGCATAGACGATTGACTTCAGTCGACCCCAAAGATAAAAGTCTAATGGGGTCAGATCGGGAGTCCTTGGTGGCCATTCAACTCGCCCACGATGACCAATTCACTCTCCAGGAAACTTAAGATGGCACGTTCCCTGAGTTTTTCCAGCAAGAACCTGTGCTACAATTTCTTCTGTGGTGTTGCTATCAGTGTGTCAAGAGTGGGAGAAGAGGGTTGCATTGACAATCCAACACAATGGACAGCACTTTGAACACATTTTATAAGTGGTCATAAACATGTAAATAACTCATGAAAGAATAAAGTTATGTTAAAACCAAGCACACCATTGTTTTACTTGCGAAATTCTTAATAAGTTTGATGTGCCACATGACCTCTTCCCATTGAAAAAAATAAAGTTGGATCCAAAATGGCTGACTTCAAAATGGCCACCACCCATCTTGAAAAATTTTCCCCTCCCATATACTAATGTGCCACAAACAGGAAGTTGATATCACCAACCATTCCCATTTTATTTAGGTGTATCCATATAAATGGCCCACCCTGTATTTCTATACAGCTGTCAAGCTCAGGTCAGGAGAGCAGACAGCCAGTACAAGAATTGCGATGTGATCCTCACACGAATTATATGGCGTCTCTTTGCACCCTAATTGGTTTTGTTAGCACTGTCAATATTGTTGGGATCAGTAGTATTGTCAGTACTCTCACTATTATTGGTACCAGTGGTATTATCAGTACTATCGAGCAGATTGTGAACAGCAGAGGCCAGTTGTGGAATACGAGCTATAACACACCCGTCTGTATTCTGGTCAACCTTCGCACATAACAACTGAAGAGTGGTCATGGATGTCTGACATTTGTGCGGTTCCTCATGACTTTGAGAAGTCCACTAAGATGAAGAGTGGCAATGATGCCATGCTCAGTGCAATGATCTCTTCTTCTGTGCCTACTTAATGTTAATGTTTCATAACATTTTTTTTGGCAATTTTGAATGTTTTATAGTCAGTCCATAAAGTGCAGTAAAAGTGTGACACTATTGTTCTCAGCAGCTATCTGGGAGTCAGCGATGCTTCCAAGGGTCTTCTCCATGATGTTGTCCTTTCATCCCACACTTTTTCCATTCTTTTTAACATGTTCACTGCCCTCTGTAGTGTCTGCTGAAAAAATGCTAGGATTTCCCATTGACTCCCATTGTACTCGTTCTTCGAAACAAGCATTTTAGTGCCAACTCATCCTTAAAATATATATATATATATATATATATATATATATTTATACACACACATCTTAAAAGATCAGTGACTGTAAACCATCTTTTCACATTCATATTTTATTTATTTATTTTATTCTCTTATTTAGTAGCTATAATTCCACAGCACTTTACAGACATAATCATTACTGTCTCTATTGGGGCTCACAATCTAGATTCCCTATCAGTATGTTTTTGGAGTGTGGGAGGAAACTGGAGTACCCAGGAGAAACCTATGCACACATGAGGAGAACATTCAAACTACTTGCAGATGTTTTCCTTGGTGGAATTTGTACCCAAGATACTAGAACTGCAAGGCTGCAGTGCTAACCACTGAGCAACCATGCTCACTTGTGCAAATGTAATTTGTTCTAAATGGTTTTGTTAAGATATACAATCTATAGACTTTTAAAGAACATTGCACAATCATCATGTTTTTACAATCTCCCATTTACACTCATATTAGTAGAGTTGACCTAGTTACCTACAATGTAGTGCATTAACCTTTCGCTAAGTAGAATAAATTTTCAATCATCCACGTCAACTAATTTTTAAACCATACCGACATTACATTTTACCTTTTTGTACATCCCTTCTAAGGATCTGAACCTTTAAACATCATTAGACATGGCATAATAGAGAACTGCCAAGGGCTTCTCTACAGACAAGACAAGAAACCAGACTGATAACAAGTCTGTGGTTAACCTCATGAGTACTGAAGAACTTTGTTCAAAGAAGTATGAAGTCTTAACACTCTTCAGATCAGAACCCTGTAATTTGCTGTCAGGAAGACATCTAATGTACACAGTATTAACACTCAAAAAGTGTCAGCTAAGAAGATTGTTTGACAAGTTGCATCACTCTGATAGCTATATAGTTTTCATCTTCTTGACATATGATGCTTCAATCCTCTAGGTGAGAATAACTCCTAGTCAAACTAAAACTTGATTGATGTTGTTGCACTTAACTAATGATTCACTGCAATGTTTCAAAAAAAATATTTTACAGTTAAAGTACATATCTTGATCTCTGAATAGATGACACAACATCCATGGGGGTGAAAGTAATTTTCAAGAGCTACCACAGTGTTCTGCTCTTTCTGTTTGGACCAAATATTTTGAAATATTCCTTGTTAAACAACAACACTTGTCTGGGGTTTTGCGTTTTGCCAGTACTGAAGCTGAACTCTATTGAAGTGAATATGGCCAAATTGAAAATAAATGAAAATCTAAGGACTGATGTTGAACTTTTTTTAACCCCTTAAATTATGGTTGATTTTTTATGCTTTTGTTTTTTTTCTCCCCTTCTTTTTTTTCTCTTTCTACATAGACATATGTGGAGTGTCTTACTGAGATGGCAAAGGGCCCCCAGTAACATTGACTTTGGGGATTGACTGCAAACATTACAATACCCTAATTCAAAAGTTGACTTGTCTTTTTGCATGGTGAACTGACAGTTTTATTGATACCAATTTGGAGTAGATAAAACTTTTTGATTTTTTTATTGCATTTTTAAAGAGATGTGGTGAGTCACTCACTGGTGACTGGAAACCGCAATTCTGCCATTTTAATGAAGATGATTCATGACATATACAGTACAGACCAAAAGTTTGGACACACCTTCTCATTCAAAGATTTTTCTATATTTTTATGACTATGAAAATTGTAGAATCACACTGAAGGCATCAAAACTATGAATTAACACATGTGGAATTTTACATTACACTTTACAAAAAGTGTGAAACAACTGAAAATATGTCTTATATTCTAGGTTCTTCAAAGTAGCCACCTTTTGCTTTGATTACTGCTTTGCATGCAGAAAAGTTGAACGGCTGGACTCTACATGCCTGGTTCCCACCGTGAAGCATGGAGGAGGTGGTGTGATGGTGTGGGGGTGCTTTGCTGGTGACACTGTTGGGGATTTATTCAAAATTGAAGCGGTGAGCAGTCCAGCTCACCCCAAACCATCTCGATTGGGTTCAGGTCTGGTGACTGTGGAGGCCAGGTCATCTGGCGTAGCACCCCAACACTCTCCTTCTTGGTCAAATAGCCCTTACACAGCTGGAGGTGTGTTTGGGGTCATTGTCCTGTTGAAAAATAAATGATAGTCCAACTAAACGCAAACCGTATGGAATAGCATGCTGCTGCAAGATGCTGTAGTAGCCAGTCTGGTTCACTATGCCTTCAATTTTTAATAAATCCCCAACAGTGTCACAAGCAAAGCACCCCTACACCATCACACCACCTCCTCCATGCTTCACAGTGGGAACCAGGCATGTAGAATCCATCCGTTCACCTTTTCTGCATGCAAAGCAGTAATCAAAGCAAAAGGTGGCTACTTTGAAGAACCTAGAATATAAGACATATTTTCAGTTGTTTCACACTTTTTTGTAAAGTGTAATGTATGATTCCACATGTGTTAATTCATAGTTTTGATGCCTTCAGTGTGATTCTACAATTTTCATAGTCATGAAAATACAGAAAAATCTTTGAATGAGAAGGTGTGTCCAAACTTTTGGTCTGTACTGTATGTGCACAGCGAGAGAAATAAGTATTGAACAGAGTTGAGCGAAACAGGTCGGTCAGATTTATAAGTTGCCGACTTTCGCTAAAGTCGAGTTTCGCTGAGCGAAACCCGACCACAGCGTGAAGTCGGCCATGCGGTCGTCGACCCGAGCGCCCAAGTTGGTTTTCCCATAATGCTTGCAGGCGCCTTCTTTCAGCCAATGAGCAAGGACGTACACTGTGGGCAACGAGATGACATGGGCAGCGTCCACCACCATCTTAGAGAAGGGCGTTGCAGTGATTGGCTTGCTTTGGGGGCATCATAGTGGCTATAAAAGCCCTGAACGCCGACCGCCATTTTACTTCTGCCGATCTTAACAGTAGGGAGAGGTTGCTGATGCTGTTTATCAGTAGGGAGAGAGTTAGGGCAGGAAAGAGAAGTTCTTCTGTGCTTGTGCTGATAGCAATTGTGATGTACAGTTAGTGTGCAGTGACAGGGGAGGATCTTCTTGTGTGCAGCAGCACTGGTTATTAGGCTGCCTGTCAGTGACGGGAGGATTTTCTTGTGCGCAGCAGCGCTGGTTAATAGGCTGCCTGCTAGCTGTATTGCTGTGTGTACACTGCTGTGCAGACTGCTTTTTACACAGCACTTACTCTATGTAATGCTGTTGTTACGCTGCTGTGATACCATAATTTCCCTCGGGATCAATAAAGTGTATCGTATCATATCGTAATACTTTTATTTTTTTCTGCACAGTTACCGAGCGTTCATTTTTTCCCACACTGTATAGAGCTGTATGCTCCTCACACACTAGCGTGAAACGTCTGGTATCACAGGCAAATACATGCTGACTATCTGTGTGTGACTCCGGAAATAGATCCGGAGATTTCAGTTTTCCCCTACACTCTATAATAACAATAATAATCTTTATTTTTTATATAGCGCTAACATATTCCGCAGCGCTTTACAGTTTGCACACATTATCATCGCTGTCTCCGATGGGGCTCACAAACTAGATTCCCTATCAGTATGTTTTTTGGAGTGTGGGAGGAAACCGGAGTACCCGGAGGAAACCCACGCAAACACGGGGAGAACGTACAAACTCCTTGCAGATGTTGTCCTTGGTGGGATTCGAACCCAGGACTCCAGCACTGCAAGGCTGCAGTGGTATCCACTGAGCCACCGTGCTGTCATATACACCTGGTATCTTCTGATACAGTACCTTTTTTATGCCTTTTGTATTACGGTCAAATCCATACTGAGAGAGTGTCTGTCTGTGACTCCGGAAATATATACGGAGATTTACAATTTTCCCCTTTACTATATACACCTGGTTTCTTCAGATACAGTACCCTTTTTCTGCTTTTTATATTCTGGTCTAATCCATACTGAGCCTGAGAGTGTCTGTGTGTGACTCCGCAAATATATACGGAGATTTACAATTTTCCCCTATACTATATACACCTGGTATCTTGTGATACAGTACCCTTTTTCTGCTTTTTATATTCTGGTCTAATATCTACTGAGACTGAGAGCGTCTGTCTGTGACTCCGAAAATATATACGGAGAATGAAATTTTCCCCTATACTATATACTCCTGGTATCTTATGATACAGTACCCTTTTTCTGCATTTTAAATTCTGGTCTAATCCATACAGAGCCTGAGAGCGTCTGTGTGACTCCGCAAATATATACAGAGATTTACAATTTTCCCCTATACTATATACACCTGGTGTCTTGTGATACAGTACCCTTTTTCTACCTTTTATATTCTGATCTAATTCATACTGAGACTGACAGCGTTTGTGTGTGACTCCGCAAATATATACGGAGATTAACAATTTTCCCCTATACTATATACACCTGGTATCTTGTTATACAGTACCCTTTTTCTGCTTTTTATATTCTGGTCTAATCCATACTGAGCCTGAGAGCATCTGTCTGTGATTCCGGAAATATATACAGAGATTTTCAATTTTCCCCTATACTATATACACCTGGTATCTTTTGATACAGCAACCTTTTTCTGCTTTTTATATTCTGGTTTGATCCATACTGAGAATGAGAGCGTCTGTGACTCTGGAAATAAATACGGAGATTTAAATTTTCCCCTATACTATGTACACCTGTTATCTTGCGATACAGTACCCTTTTTCTACTTTTTATATTCTGGTCTAATCCATACTGAGCCTGAGAGCGTCTGTCTGTGACTCCGGAAATATACGTATATGGAGATTAAAATTTTCCCCTATACTATGTACACCTGTTATCTTGCGATACAGTACCCTTTTTCTGCTTTTATATTCTGGTCTAATCCATACTGAGCCTGAGAATGTCTGTCTGTGACTCTGGAAATATATACAGAGATTAAAATTTTCCCCTATACTATATATACCTGGTAACTTGTGATAAAGTACCCTTTTTCTGCTTTTTATATTCTGGTCTAATCCATACAGAGCCTGAGAGCATCTGTGTGACTCCGCTAATATATACGGAGATTTTCAATTTTCCCCTATACTGTATACACCTGGTATCTTGTGATAAAGTACACTTTTTCTGCCTTTTATTTTCTGGTCTAATCCATACTGAGACTGAGAGCGTCTGTCTGTGACTCCGAAAATATATACCGAGATTGGAATTTTCCCCTATGCTATATACACTTGGTATCTTGTGATACAGTACCCTTTTTCTGCTTTTTACATTCTGGTCTAATCCACACTGAGCCTGAGAGCGTCTGTCTGTGACTCCGGAAATATATACGGAGATTTACAATTTTCCCCTATACTATTTACAGCTGATATGTTCAAATACAGTACCCTTTTTCTGCTTTTTATATTCTGGTCTAATCCTTACTGAGCCTGAGAACGTCTGTCTGTGACTGCGAGAAATCTACTTAGAATTACAATTTTCCCCTATACTCTATACACCTGGTATCTTGTGACACAGTACCCTTTTACTTGTTTATATATTCTGGTCTAATCCACACTGAGAATGAGAGAGTCTGTCTGTGACTCCGGAAATATCTACGGAGATTTACAATTTTCCCCTATACTCTATACACCTGTTATCTTCAGATACAGTACCCTTTTTCTGCTTTTTATATTCTGGTCTAATCCATACTGAGACTGAGAGCGTCTGTCAGTGACTGTGCAAATATATACGGAGATTTACAATTATCCCCTATACTATATACATATACTATATATGGAGATTTACAATTATCCCCTATACTATATACACCTGGTATCTTCAGATACAGTACCCTTTATCTGCTTTTATATTCTGGTCTAATCCATACTGAGACTGAGAGCGTCTGTCTGTGACTCTGGAAAGATATACGGAGATTGAAATTTCCCCCTATACTATATTCACCTGTTATCTTGTGATACAGTACCCCTTTTCTGCTTTTTATATTCTGGTCTAATCCATACTGAGCCTGAGAGCGTCCGTCTGTGACTCCGGAAATATATACGGAGATTGTAATTTTCCCCTATAATATATACACCTGGTATTTGTGATACAGTACCCTTTTTCTGCTTTTTTTTTATTCTGGTCTAATCCATACTGAGCCTGAGAGTATCTGTGTGTGACTCTGCAAATATATACGGAGATTAACAATTTTCCCCTCTACTATATACACCTGGTATCTTGTGATACAGTACCCTTTTTCTGCTTTTTATATTCTGGTCTAATCCATACTGAGACTGAAAGCGTCTGTCTGTGACTCCGGAAATATATACGGAGATTGCAATTTTCCCCTATACTATATACACCTGGTATCTTGTGATACAGTACCCTTTTTCTGCTTTTTATATTCTGGTCTAATACATACTGAGCCTGAGAGCGTATGTGTGACTCCGCAAATATATACGGAGATTTACAATTTTCCCATATACTATATACACCTGGTATCTTGTGATACAGTACCCTTTTTCTACTTTCTATATACTGGTCTAATCCATACTGAGAATGAGAGCATCTGTCTGTGGCTCCGTAAATATATACGGAGATTTAAATTTTACCCCTCACCGTATAAAGTACCATATAACTGCTGGTATTATTGGTACATTTTCCCAAACATGAGGAAGTATGGTGGAAGAGGCCGCATACGTGGGCAGGGGGGGCCAGCTGGTACTGATGGTGGTGGTGGTGCATCTGCTGATAGTGCCAAAAGCACAATAGCACCTAAGTCAGGAGATGTTGAGCCTGCATCATCATCTGGCTCCAGAAGGCCAGGAAGGCTCCCTTTTCTGGGAGTAGGTAAATCCCTTTTAAAGCCGGAGCATCAGGAACAGGTTTTGGCTTACATTGCCGAAACAGCCTCCAGCTCGATCAACTCCTCTTCTGAAGTTTCAAAAAATGCAAGCACTGAGTCGTCAGTGCAGCCTCCTGGTCTGGAACAGCACCTTTCCTTGTGTCCTTCACCCCCTACCAAAAGTGAAGGATGCGGCAGGCCACACTTCAGATTACTCCATGGAGCTCTTTTCACATACCATGCCTGGGTTATCAAGTCAAATCCTGAATTCCCCAGTCCAAGATGAATCTGACATGGAGTGCACTGATGCACAGCCACTGCTATATGATTCTGCTGGTACATTCACCCAGAGCACTACATTGCCCTCGCAGTCTACTGAGCTAGAATCTGACCCTGATGAAACTCAGGTGCCCCTTCCCGCATACTATACCACCTTACACGGTGACACAGAAGAAGGTGCAGATGAAATTGAAGAGGAGGTGATGGATGACCCAGTCGTTGACCCAGATTGGCATCCAGTGGTGGAAGAGTGTGCCACTGGCAATAGTTCAGAAGAGGAGGAGAATCCGCAGCAGGCATCGACATTGCTGCTGGGGTTATCTGGCAGACCCGTAGAACTCCAAAAAAGTGTTAAAAAAACAAAAAGAGTTTCAGGACAGCTTATCTAGACGGTCAAATTAGCACTGCGTGCAAGCCCTTAATTTTTATCCCATAGTAGGAAGAGTGCAGTGTGGCACTTTTTTGACCAAAATCCTAAAGGCAAAGGTTATCTGTAAGAATTGCGGAAGGACCTTTAGCTGAGGGAAAGATCTCCGAAATTTGAATACCAGTTGCATGCTTAGACATTTAAACATCATGCACTTTCAAGCGTGGACGGACTACAAAACCTCAGGTAGCACATGTGCAACCGCTCCAACTGAAGGTAGCCAGCAACGCTACATCGTTTCCCCCACTGTAAGCCCACCGGTTAGCACACCACAAGCAAGAAATGTTGAGGTGTCGTCGCAAGGCCAAAGCAGTGAGGGAATCACAATGTTTTTGCAATGAAAGACTGAATCTAGGCCATCACCACCACCACCACCACCATCACCATCACCAACCCCCTCTCAGTCCGCCATGTCCACTGCTAGTTCCCCCATATGCAGCTCTCAAGTCCAGCTCACCCTAGCAGACACTCTGAGTAGGACAAAAAAGTACTCATCCTCTCATCCGCGTACACTGGCTTTGAACACCTACATTGCCAAACTGATCTCATTAGAGATGATGTCCTTCCGTTTGGTTGAAAGCGCAGCATTCCGAGAGCTCATGGCCTATGCTGTCCCACGCTATGACCTACAAAGTCGGCACTTCTTTTCTAGAAAAGCCATCTCTGCACTCCACTTGCATGTGAAAGACCGCATTGTCCATGCACTCAAACAATCAGTGAGTGGAAAGTTGCACCTCACAACAGATGCATGGGCCAGTAGGCATGGCCAGGGCCGTTACGTGTCCATCACTGCGCACTGGGCTAATGTGGTAGATGCAGGGTCCACAGGAAACAGCGGCGGTGGGACAGTGCTGCCTAGCTCACGGTACAGGCAACAGATGGCTGTAGGCATTCGAGCCTCCTCCTCCTCCAAAAGCAAAAGCTCGTTGACAGAGCGCAGTCGCACGAGCACTCCATCCGCAGCTGCCAGTTTTGCACACAAGGTGTCCCACTATCGAACAGCTAGTGGTAAGCGTCAGCAGGCTGTTTTAAAAATGATGTCTTTGGGCGACAACAGACACACCGCGGAGGTACTGGCCGACTACTTGCAGCAAGAAACTGAGTCATG
This sequence comes from Oophaga sylvatica, assembly GCA_033576555.1. NCBI lineage: Eukaryota > Metazoa > Chordata > Amphibia > Anura > Dendrobatidae > Oophaga > Oophaga sylvatica. The sequence continues at coordinate 243,037,214 of JARQOD010000002.1, read as the reverse complement.
GCTGGGCAGTCTACATCTTGAGCCAGGCAAGGTAGTCATTGATAACGGCCGTAATTTTGTGGCGGCCATAGCCCTGGCAAAACTCAGACACATACCTTGCCTGGATCACACCTTGAACCTGGTGGTGCAGTGCTTCTTAAATAATTATCCGGAGTAAACAGCCCTGCTCCATAAGGTGCGAAGACTGTGCTCGCTCATCCGTCGTTCGCCCGCAGACTCCAGTCGTATGCAGAGGCTGCAGCGATCGCTCCTTCTCCCCAAGCACCGCCTAATCATAGACGTTGCAATAAGGTGGAACTCCACCATGCACATGGTTTAGAAGCTGTGCGACCAGAGGCAGGCAGTAATGCATTTGTGGGAGGATACATGGGCAGGCAGTTTGAGGGCAAACATGGAGCTGTCGGGGGTGCAGTGGTCAAAGCTGAAAGACCTCTGTAAAGTCCTTCAGTGTTTTGAGGAATGCACACGGCTGGTAAGCGCAGATGACGCCATCATAAGCATGAGCATCCCACTTGTAAACTTTGACGCATATTAAGGATCAGGCATCTGCAGTGGAGGAAGAAGAGGAGGAGGGCGAAGGAAGCCTTGACAGTCAGCCATTGTCTGCTCAGGGAACTGTCCTGGGCGAGGTGGAGGAAGAAGAGGAAGAGGAGGAGGATGAGGGGGATGATTATTTTGGGAAGGAGGAGGCTTCTCAGGGGGCAAGAGAAAATGTTGGCTTGCCAAGGTCAGGTACAGGGTTTGTGCGTTACGGGAGGATGTGGATTTGGCAGAAAGTGCTCCTCCACCCACCACTGGCAGTGCTTCATTGACACCTGAAACATTGGCCCACATGTATGATTATGTCTTGAGGATCCTAAAAAGGGACCCCCGCATTACCAAAATTATGAAGGATGACGACTACTGGTTGGCCAGCATCCTCGATCCACGCTATAAAGGCAAATTACAGAACAACATGCCACAGGAGAACCTAGAGCTAATATTGGGACCAAACAAGCAACTCTGGTAAACCGTTTGTTAGAGGCATTCCCAGCACACAGCAGTGGTGCAGGTTCTACCACGAGCTGTACTGGGCCAAATGGAAGAGGTGTTCGTGGTGCACACAGCCAAAGTGGCATTGGAGACAGGTATTTCATGACCATGTTGTGGACTGATTTATCGAGTACCGCTCACATGACTGGTAACACTGAATCGATTGCAACAGACAGGAGACAGTAGTTGTCAACTATGGTTCAAAATTACCACTCCTCCCCTATCGATGTAAATTTGACACCTGGCCTGAATTGGCACAATATGCCTTACAGGAGTTTCGCTTGCCCTTCTGGTAGTGTGCTATCAGAAAGAGTCTTCAGTGCTGCTGGATCAATCTTGACAGATAGAAGTACCCAGCTGTCGACCCAAAATGTTGGTGATCTCACTTTCATTAAAATTAACCATGCCTTGGTTTCAAAGGATTTTTTACCACCTTCCCTTGATGACACATAGGTTGCAGCAAAATGGCTCGCTTTGTCCTCCTCTTCCTCCGACTTCTCCAATTCCTCCATTTGCAGCTGCTGAACTTCCAGCCAACACCTCAACATATGCCAGTTTTTCCACCTCCCTAACTGGGCTGTACCCCCCCCAGGGCCGGCTTCAGCACCTGGCGCACCCGGGCAAGTGCCGGTTCCCTGAGCAGGTGGGGGGGCCCAATCGTGGGTGACGGCACTGGCACAGGGCCCCTCATAGTACGCCAGTGTATCTGACGGTGGGGGGCCCACTCGCCGTCAGACACACCGGCGTACTATGAGGGGCCCTGTGCCAGAGCTGTCGCCCACGAGTGGGCCCCCCTGCTTGCTCAGGGCCCAGCACTTGCAATACTTACCTCTCCCTGCTCCACCGCTGTGACTTCTTCTGCGTTTCCTAAGGGCTCTTTCACACATCCGGTTTTTTGTATCAGGCATGATCCGTCGAACACCTGAAGGGACGGATCCGGCGCTGAAATAAAAAACTGATGCAACGGATCCGTTTTTTTGCTGGATCCGACCTGAACTTTTGAACCCAGAAAAAGAGGGTTTCGGAAGCCCTGAGACACTGGAAAATGTAGTAGTAGTAGTAGTAGTAGTAGACCTTGGTTTCCAGAATCTGGATCAGACTTTTGACGGATTGCACAAAAATCTGATTCGGTTCCATTGACTTCTATTGTTTCTGGCCGCCTGATGCGCCGCTTCAGGCACATCAGGCGGCTCCGGCAAACAAAAAAAACGTTACATGCTCCGTTTTGTCCGGCCGCCGGAATGTACATTTCCACCGGATCCGGACAAAAATGGATACAACGCAATGACATCAGGCACGATCCGGCGCTAATGAAAGTCAATGGTAAAAAAACGCATCCGGCACCGGATCCGTTTTTTTAGCAACACGCCGGATCATGCCTGATACAAAAAAACGGATGTGTGAAAGAGGCCTAACAGTGACATTCAGGTCAGAGAGAGCGATTACGTCACATCTGTACGCCCTCTGCCTGAACAGTCCAAGTGCAGAGAGCTTGAAGATGGCGACGCTGAGGAGTCCAGAGTAGAGCAGTGCCCAGCGAGGAGAGGTATTTCATTTTTTTAAATGTTTGGAGCAATATATGGGGAGAATTATATACTGGAGAATTATAAATGGTGCGCATCATACACTTGAGCATCATAGATAGGGCCCATTATACACTGGAGCATTATAAATGGGGCCCATTATATATGGAGCATTATATAGGCTCATCATACACTGGAGCATCATCCATGGGGCCCACCATACACTGGAGCATTATAAATGGGGCCCATTATATATGGAGCATTATATAGGCCCATCATACACTGGAGCATCATCCATGGGGCCCACCATACACTGGAGCATTATGAATGGGGCCCATCATACACTGGAGCATCATCCATGGGGCCCATCATATACTGGAGCAACATATGGGGCCCATTATATATGGAGCATTATATAGGCCCATCATACACTGGAGACTCATCCATGGGGCCCACCATACACTGGAGCATTATGAATGGGGCCCATCATACACTGGAGCATCATCCATGGGGCCCATCATATACTGGAGCAACATATGGGGCCCATTATATATGGAGCATTATATAGGCCCATCATACACTGGAGACTCATCCATGGGGCCCATCATAAACTGGAGCATTATAAATGGGGCCCATTATACCTGTAGACTGTGAGCCCTCGCGGGCAGGGTCCTCTCTCCTTCTGTACTTGTGTGTCCCCTGTCTAGCACATGTTTATTGTATCTGTCTATATTTTTCCCTTTTCATATGTAAAGCGCCATGGAATAAATGGCGCTATATAAATGTATAATAATAATAATAATAATAATTATACACTGGAGCATTATAAATGGGGCTCATTATATATGGAGCATTATATAGGCCCATCATACATTGGAGCATCATCCATGGGGCCCATCATACACTGGAGCATTATAAATGGGGCCCATCATACACTGGAGCATTATAAATGGGGCCCATCATACATTGGAGCATCATATACGGGGCCCATTATACACTGGAGCATTATAAATGGGGCCCATTATATATGGAGCATTATATAGGCCCATCATACATTGGAGCATCATCCATGGGGCCCATCATATACTGGAGCATCATATGGGACCCATTATATATGGAGCATTATATAGGCCCATCATATACTGGAGCATCTTACATGGGGCCCATCATACACTGGAGCATTATAAATGTGGCCCATCATACACTGGAGCATCATCCATGGGCCCATCATATACTGTAGCATTATAAATGGGGCCCATCATACACTGGAGCATTATAAATGGGGTCCATCATACACTGGAGCATCACCCATGGGGCCCATTATATACTGGAGCATTATAAATGGGGCCCATCATACACTGGAGCATTATAGATGGGGCCCATCATACACTGGAGCATCACCCATGGGGCCCATTATATACTGGAGCATCATATGTGGCCCACGATATATGGAGCATTATATAGGCCCATCATACACTGGAGCATCATCCATGGGGCCCATCATACAGTGGAGCATTATAAATGTGGCCCATCATACACTGGAGCATCATCCATGGGGCCCATCATATACTGGAGCATTATAAATGGGGCCCATCATACACTGGAGCATTATAAATGGGGCCCATCATACACTGGAGCATCACCCATGGGGCCCATTATATACTGGAGCATCATATGGGGCTCACTATATATGGAGCATTATATAGACCCGTCATACACTGGAGCATCATCCATGGGGCCCATCTTACACTGGAGCATCATATACGGGGCCCATTATACCTTGGAGCATTATAAATGGGGCCCATTATATATGGAGCATTATAAATGTGGCCCATCATACACTGGAGCATCATCCATGGGGCCCATCATGTACTGGAGCATCATATGGTTCCCATTATATATGGAGCATTATATAGGCCCATCATAAACTGGAGACTCATCCATGGGGCCCATCATACACTGGAGCATTATAAATGGGGCCCATCATACACTGGAGCATCATATACGGGGCCCATTATACACTGGAGCATTATAAATGGGGCCCATTATATATGGAGCATTATAAATGGGACCCATCATACATGGAGCATCATCCATGGGGCCCATCATATACTGGAGCATCATATAGGGCCCATTATATATGGAGCATTATATAGGCCCATCATACACTGGAGCATCATCCATGGGGCCCACCATACACTGGAGCATTATAAATGTGGCCTATCATACTGGAGCATCATCCATGGGGCCCATCATATACTGGAGCATTATATAGGCCCATCATACACCGGAGACTCATCCATGGGGCCCATCTTACACTGGAGCATTATAAATGGGGCCCATCATACACTGAAGCATTATAAATGGGGCCCATCATACACTGGAGCATCATATTCGGGGCCCATTATACACTGGAGCATTATAAATGGGGCCCATTATACATGGAGCATTATATAGGCCCATCATACACTGGAGCATCATCCATGGGGCCCATCATATACTAGAGCATCATATGGGGCCCATTATATATGGAGCGCTATATAGACCCATCATACACTGGAGCATCATCCATGGTGCCCATCATACACTGGAGCATTATAAATGTGGCCCATCATACACTAGAGCATCATCCATGGGGCACATCATACACTGGAGCATTATAAATGGGGCCCATCAAACACTGGAGCATTATAAATGGGGCCCATCATACACTGGAGCATCATCCATGGGCCCATCATATACTGGAGCATCATATGGGGCCCATTATATATGGAGCATTATATAGGCCTATTATACACTGGAGCATCGTCCATGGGGCCCATCATACACTGGAGCATTATAAATGGGGCCCATCATACACTGGAGCATCATCCATGGGGCCCATCATATACTGGAGCATCATATGGGGCCCATTATATATGGAGCATTATATATGCCCATCATACACTGGAGCATCATCCATGGGGCCCATCATACACTGGAGCATTATAAATGGAGCCCATCATACACTGGAGCATCATCCATGGGGCCCATCATATTACTGGAGCATCATATGGGGCCCATTATATATGGAGCATTATATAGGCCCATCATACACTGGAGCATCATCCATGGGGCCCATCATACACTGGAGCATTATCCATGGGGCCCTTCAAACACTGGAGCATCATCCATGGGGCCCAACATACACTGGAGCATCATATATGGGGCCCATTATACACTGGAGCATTATAAATGGGGCCCATTATATATGGAGCATTATAAATGGGGCCCATCATACACTGGAGCATCATCCATGGGGCCCATCATATACTGGAGCATCATATGGGGCCCATTATATATGGAGCATTATATATGCCCATCATACACTGGAGCATCATCCATGGGGCCCATCATACACTGGAGCATTATAAATGGGGCCCATCATACACTGGAGCATCATCCATGGGGCCCATCATATACTGGAGCATCATATGGGGCCCATTATATATGGAGCATTATATAAGGCCCATCATACACTGGAGCATTATAAATGGGGCCTATTGTACACTGGAGCATCATATTAGGGGCCAATTATACCCTGGTGCATCATATGGGGCCCATTATATATGGAGCATTATATAGGCCCATCATACACTGGAGCATCATCCATGGGGCCCATCATACACTGGAGCATCATATGGGGTTCATTATTTATGGGGCATCATATAGGGTATGGAGCATTATATGGAGCACATTCTTTGTGGAGCAATATATGGGGCCCATCATAGACTGTATGGAGCTTTATATGTGACTCATTATACTGTATGGAGCAATATGTGGGGCTCATTATACTCTATGGGGACTGTCCTATACTGTATGGCACATTATATGGGGACCATCATATACTGTAGCATTATGTGGAGCTCATCATATACTGTATGGAACATTATATGGGACTAGAGTTGAGTGAAACAAGTCGGTCAGATTCAAAAGTCGCCAACTTTCGCCATAGTCGGGTTTCGTTGGCCGAAACCCGACCATAGCATGAGGTCGGCCATGCGGTCGCCGACCCCAGCGCCCAAGTCGGTTTTCCCATAATGCTTGCAGGCGCCTTTTTTCAGCCAATGAGCAAGGACGTATACTGTGGGCAACGAGATGACATGAGCAGCGTCCACCACCATCTTAGAGAAGGGCATTGCAGTGATTGGCTTGCTTTGAGGGGGCGTAATAGTGTCTATAAAAGCCCTGAGCGCCGACCTCCATTTTACTTCTGCCGATATTAACAGTAGAGAGAGGTTGCTGACGCTGTTTATCAGTAGGGAGAGAGTTAGGGTTGGAAAGGGAAGTTCTGTGCTTGTGCTGATAGCAATTGTGCTGTACAGTTAGTGTGCAGTGACAGGGGAAGATTTTCTTGTCTGCAGCAGTGCTGGTTATTAGGCTGCCTGCTAGCTGTATTGCTGTGTGTACACTGCTGTGCAGACTGCTTTTTACACAGCACTAATACTTTTATTCTTTTTTTCTGCACACTTGCCGACTGTTCATTTTTTCCCACACCGTATAGAGCTGTACGCTCCTCGCACACTACCGTGTACCGGCTGGTATCACGGACAAATACATGCTGACTATCTGTGTGTGATTCAGGAAATATATACGGAGATTGCAATTTTCCCCTACACCGTATACAGCTGTACGCTTCTGAGACAGTACAATATATCTGCTCTTTGTATTACAGTCAAATCCATACTGAGTGAGCATCTCCGGAAATGTATACGGAGATTACAATTTCCTCCCTACACCGTATACAGCTGTACGCTTCTAAGACAGTACCGTATATCTGCTCTTTGTATTACGGTCAAATCCATACTGAGTGATCATCTGTGTGTGACTCCGGAAATAAATACGGAGATTGCAATTTTCCCCAACACCGTATACAGCTGTAAGCTTCTGATACAGTACCATTTTTCTGCCTTTTGTATTATGGTCAAATCGATACTGAGAGAGCGTCTGTGTGTGACTCGGGAAATATATACGGAGATTTAAATTTTCCCTAAAACCATATACAGCTGTCCGCTTCTCATACAGTACCGTATATCTGCTCTTTGTATTACGGTCAAATCCATACTGAGTGAACGTGTGTGTGACTCCGGAAATAAATACGGAGATTGCAATTTTCCCCTACACCATATACATCTGTCCGCTTCTGATACAGTACCGTATATCTGCTCTTTGTATTACGGGCAAATCCATACTGAGTGAGCGTCTGTGTGTGACTTCGGAAATATATACGGAGATTGCAATTTTCCCCTACACCGTATACAGCTGTCCGCTTCTGATACAGTACTGTATATCTGCTCTTTGTATTCTGGTCAAATCCATACTGAGTGAGCGTCTGTGTGTGACTCCGGAAATATATACGGAGATTTAAATTTTCCCCTACGCCGTATACAGCTTTACACTTCTGATACAGTACAGTTTTTCTGCTTTTTGTATTACGGTCCAATCCATACTGAGTGACCGTCTGTGTGTGACTCCGGAAATATATACGGAGATTTAAATTTTCCCCTACACCGTATACAGCTTTACACTTCTGATACAGTACAGTTTTTCTGCTTTTTGTATTACTGTCAAATCTATACTGAGTGGGCGTCTATACGCTCCTCATACAGTACCATTTATCTGCTGTTACAAAACCCTAAAACAAAACTCTAAAACACTATTGCAGAATTGCAGGGTTTTTTTTTTTTCCATTTTTACAATTTCACTGCATTTGGATTTTTTTCCTGTTTTCCAGTACATCAAATGGTAAAATGAATTATGTATTTCAAAAGTGCAACTCATACTGTAAAAATGAAGAACAGCTAAAATAGCTAATTTAACAAAATAATAAAAAAGTTATGCGTCGTAGAAGAAAGGAAGGGAAAACACTAAAGTGCAAAAACAAAAAATCACTTGGTAGGAAGGGGGTTAATATTGATTTGTCAAAAAATTATTAATTGTGATGATCATGACTTTTATGCACAGAAATGAAAGAAATAGATCTTGGCCAAAGATTTGTCTCTAATTTCTAAAGTTCTATCTCCTAATGGTTCTCAGCATAGCCCTTGCTACAGTATAAGTTGTAATAGGCAGATTTTTTTTAAATGGAAATGGTTTACAAGCACCAATACCCTCCTCTCTATATTTTATAAAATCTGCAATTTGAAAAAAAAGCTGTAAGAGATATGCAATTATTCTACAGTTACAGTAGCAATTGTGGATGTACCAGCACCCAATTACTCACTCTGAAAACCAGCAGTTACCAGCTACAGAAATAACTGTAGGTATTTGCTACATGACTTCACGAAAAGAACATTTAAATGTATGGGAGGTGCAAGTGCGTTATTCCCTAAGCACATTTATATGAATAGCTAAACAAGTTGAAAAGGATGTGTAGTGCTATAGTTTGTAAATCTATAGTTATGACATACGTGTAAGCATGTTGTAAAGAATCCAACGATACCTTAATTCTTAGTACACATATCTTAAAAACAAGAGTTACCAGTGATAATTAAACTTTTATGCTATATTTTTCCATTTTATTTCCTCTAAGTATACATGATAATCAAACTTAAGAGAGGCTGTCCCATATAAACAATCACCATATATTAAAATTAATCATGTGTTTCATTAAGGAATTACAAGTGTTGACCTCATACCTGCTACTGTGTTGCTGAACAAATCCATTTTCAACACAACCCAAAAAAGATATGATTGATCATCATAAATTAATATCTCAATCCAATGTTTTAAGTTTAAAATGTCAGAATAACAGTCACTAATTTGCTCACGTGGTTTCAGTTTGACATAACACAGTAGAGTCAGAGACTGGATGAGTTAGAAAAGCGTATTAAGTCACTTGAAGACAGTGCAAATAAAACACTGGCAACCCTCTACACCATATTACAGGGGAATAGTGTTGAGCGATACGATACCGCAAGTATCGGGTATCGGCCGATATTAGCTGTTTCGGCCTTTCGATACTTAGTTCCGATATTTTCCATATATCGTATACCGGAATCGGAAGTTCCCATAATTCTTTGAGAGGCAATGTGATTTTAGTCAGCCAATGAGGAATCCTAAGAAGTGTGGGCACATCCTGTACTGCTGCGGTCATGTTAACTAATGGCATGGCTGTGATTGGATGCTGAAATGATGTCAGAATGCACTATAAAAGGCGCCGCCGCCATTTTAGCGTCACTGTGCTGTGAATTCAGTAAGGGACAGAACGCTGCTGTGCTGACTCTGAGGGACAGTTAGAGATTGCGATTTAGTGTACTGTGCTGTAGGCAGGCTAGCACCAACCGCTGTGTAAAGCTTCCTTTTGCCTGCAGTGTTGTTTTAACAGCTCTGCAAGGTGTGTGTGTGAGTGTAAGTGACGCTGCAGTTTGCTCTGCATGCAACGCTGTCTGTAGGCATCTGCACGTGTCACTCACAGACTCTTTTTTTTTTCTTCAGTGTAATTCTTGCAGCTTCATGCAATTTAACTATTAGTGTGACGCGCTTCCATCCGTATCCAATACATTGGTTGCAAACACTATAGAAGTAGACAAAGGAGTAGCCTTTCACAGATTGTGAACAGTTGTGTTTCAGTGTTCACTTCAGTCTGTGTTTTTTATTTTTTGAGTGCACATCACGCTCCAGTTACTTGTTCAAGCACTGCTGCTTGTACTCTGCTGAGCGTGTCTCAGTGCCTCATCCTTTTCATTTATCTCCAATTGGTTCTGCTCCATTCCATTTAAAATATAATCTATTAGTGTGTCGCGCTTCCATCAGTATCCAATACATTGGTTGCAAACACTATAGAAGTAGACAAAGGAGTAGCCTTTCACAGATTGTGAACAGTTGTGTTTCAGTGTTCACTTCAGTCTCTGCGTAATAACCACACTTAGGCCTTATAACTTTTCTGACTTTCTTTATCAATCTACCAAGATGAAGAAGGCAGTGAGTAAGGCACGTGGTTGTGGCCGTGGAGTTTCAGCAGGGAGAGGACGTGGTGATTCTGTGGCTGCTGCCACCCTCAGTGACACAGCATCCACCAGTTTTACCCATGAGCGTTCCTTTATGCGCAGTTTGGTAGGAGCTCGGCGTGCCCCCCTGCTGCGGGAAGAACAAATTGAAGCCGTTGTTGGTTGGATGGCAGCCAATGCATCGACTTCAATTCCTTCCACCTCCTCTCAGGAACACAACACTGTTGAGCAACCATCTGTCTGTTCACCGCCTGTCAAATTGCCCAGGCAGTCAGAGAGTTCTGTACAGGAGCCAGCTGAGTCTCTGCTTCTGTTCTCAGAATCTGTTGGCTCGCAAACACGGGCACAGGCAAGCAGCATTCTGCAATTTGAAGAAGAGGGAGTATGCAGTGATGCGCAACAGCTGTGTCTCTCTCAATCTGAAGAGGCGGGTGAGCCAGTGCCGATGGACAGCACACCGCAGAACGCATCTTATGATGATGATGAGACTCAGGTGCCAGGTTTTGTGGAGCATGGTGCTGCCCAGACCATCCAACAGCAGCAGGTGTTGGAAGAGGGTAGTGGAGATGATGAAGTCCGAGACCCAACATGGCGTGAGCAACAGGAAGGTGGTGAGAGCAGCTCTGAGGAAGAGATTGTCCCAACGGTACAAAGAGGAGGGAGAGGTAGGCTGCAGACTCGCTTGCCTGTAGCCTCCAGTTTGGCACCTGTTGGGAGCAGTTCTCTTAGAAATGTCAAAATTGGCGCTCCCATGACTTGCACTGCGTGGTCCTTTTTTGACAGACTTGTAGATGATATTTGCTATGTTCAATGCAAGCTGTGTAAGCAAAAAGTTAAAAGAGGTAAAAATATCAGTAACCTGAATACCATAAATATGTGGAAACATGTACGGACAAAGCACGTAGCTGAGTTACAAAGACACACTGGAGATGTAGGCCAACCTACAGCAGCACCTACATCTTCAGGTCGTGTTGGAGCCTCTACCTCCAGCTCACACACACCTGGTTCGGCTTCCTCACAGGGTCTCCATGGAAGAACCTCGGTCACTGTTGTCCATAGACAAACTGTTATTCCACCCACAGCAGCAAGTTCACAGTCATCGTCACACTCCCAGACCACAAAACAGCCATCGGTACCACAGGCATGGGATAAAAGACGGCCATACTCGGCAAACCATCCACGAGCACAGGCTCTGAATGCTGGCATTGCAAAACTCCTGTCCCTTGAAATGCTGTCATTCAGGCTGGTGGAGACTGACAGTTTCAGGAACTTTATGGCATTGGCAGTCCCACAATATAATGTGCCAAGCCGATTTTATTTCAGCAGGCAAGCTGTCCCTGCTCTGCAAAAACATGTCGAGGGAAACATTAAACATGCGCTACTAAACGCCGTCAGTAGCAGGGTCCACCTGACCACCGATGTGTGGACCAGTACCCATGGCCAGGGACGATACCTTTCCCTCACTGCCCATTGGGTCAATGTTGTGGAGCCGGGTACAGATCTTGCCAGTGGCGCTGTACGTGTTCTGCCAACTCCAAGGATTGCAGGAATCCAGTCTGTACACATTGATTCCTCCTCCTACTCCAGTTCCTCAGAATCATCGCTGCACGAGCCGTCACGGTATACCTCCACATGGACCCGTGAACGCTTACCTGTTGCGACCGATATGAGCACAGCCGTGGCCAAACGTCAACAGGCCGTCCTGAAATTAATTTCCATGGGGAATCGAAGCCACACAGCGCAGGAGCTCTGGGATGCCATCAAGCAGGAGAGCGACGTGTGGTTTTTGTCAGCTAATCTCCAGCCAGGCTTGGTAGTGTGTGACAATGGCCGAAATCTGGTGGCAGCTCTGGGCCTTGGCAACCTCACTCACATACCATGTCTGGCACATGTGCTCAACTTGGTCGTGCAGAGTTTTTTGAGGGACTATCCGGATCTTAATGCACTGCTGCACAAGGTCCGCCTAGAGTGCGCTCACTTGCGACGTTCCAGCATGGCCAGATCGCGCATTGCAGCTCTGCAAGTCAGATTTCACCTTCCTGAACATCGCATCATATGTGACGTACCCACCAGGTGGAATTCCACGTTACATATGTTGGAGCGGTTGTGTGAGCAGCAGCCAGCAGTAATGGAGTATCAGCTGCAACAGGCGCAATCAACTCTCAATTTGCGCCGTTCACACTTCACCACTACTGAGTGGGCCTCTACGAAGGACATCTGCGACGTTTTGAGCGCGTTTGATGTCTCAACGCGGATGGCGAGTGCAGATGATGCACTAGTCAGCATGACTGTCCCCCTTATCTGCCTGCTTCAGAAATCACTGAAAGCACTAAAGGAAGAGGTTTTGGAAGAGGTGGAGGATGAGGAGTCACAAATTCAATTACCTTCAGGACAGTCATCGCAACGTGGTTCCTCACAAAGGGCTGGGCAGGGCTCACTTTGTGAGGAGGATGAGGAGGAGGAGGAGTCAATGGAGGAGGAAGAAATCCCTACAGAGGGAGGTACACAACGCTCTAGTCAGTATGTAGAGCGAGGGTGGGGTGATGCAGAGGAGGCAGAGATGACGCCTCTTCCAGAGGACAGCCTTTGTTGGCCAGTTGGGAGTCTGCAGCACATGGTTGATTTCATGCTTCAGTGCCTGAGAAACGACCGCCGCATCGCCCACATTCTCACCACGTCAGATTATTGGGTGTACACCCTCCTAGACCCTCGCTACGGGACAAATTACAAACCCTCATCACACCGGTGAACCGGGACCGTAAAATGCAGGAGTACCAAGACACACTGGTGCAATCCATACTGTTGTACATTCCAGCCGAGAGAGCTGCTGCTGCTGCTACTGCTTTACAAAGCAGCTCTGTGCGTCGAGGCAGTGTAGACACCTCTACAACAAGAGGGAGCAGAAGCAGCGCCTCTGCACAGGGCAAGAGCTGTATGTTACAAATGTGGCAAAGTTTTGTGACAGCGCCAGCAAGGTCTACACCATCCGAGACGGCTCCAGTCACCAGGAAGAAACGTTTCCGTAAGATGGTGACAGACTACTTGGCTTTCCCTCTAAGTGTACTCCCAGATGCCTCTTCCCCTTTCAAATTTTGGGTCTCTAAGTTGGATACATGGCCAGAGCTTAGCCAGTATGCATTGGAGGTGCTGGCTTGCCCTGCTGCCAGTGTATTATCTGAGCGTGTCTTTAGTGCTGCAGGTGGTGTAGAACAGACCGTCGCATGCGACTATCCTCAGAGAATGTAGACCGGCTTACTTTTCTGAAAATGAACAAGGCATGGATCTCACCTGAATTTGCCTGTCCGTTTTCAGATTAAATAACTGTTTGGCAACGTTTTCCATGTCTCCTGTTATGTTCATCTTTCTACCACCTGAACTCTACTCCCTGGGCTACAACACCGCCATTTGTTGCTCGCAAGTAATTGGCAGGGGTACTGACTCCTGGCCAGCCTGGTTACAGCACGACAGCTGTTTCCTGGCAGTGTGAACGTCAATTATCCTCCAATAAGTTGTGCTGTCGTGTTGCATTCGGGTTAGCCGACTCTATGGTGCCTGCAGTTTAGGTGATTCCTATGTGTGCTGTGGGATATGTAAATAAAGGCGGTTTCCATTGTGACAATAGGACAAGCACCCACTGTAGGACTGTGTGATTCGGTAACTGCGGACGGCTTGCGTCCTGTCAACTTACATTTTCATGGGTGCGTTCTTCTACCCGTCCGGGGTCCAGTACCATCAACTGGTTCTCCCCAGTGCCTTTGGCCTAGGTGCCTCCATCTCCGTATCCGAGTTCCACCAACGTCTGCTGGTCCTTGGTAGTGCTTTGGAGCACAGGTACCTCCTGCTTAGTAACCGTGTCACAGTAACGTCAGCTGGTACTCGGTTGTGACATTGCCTCTTTTCCTTCTACCCGTCCGGGGTCCAGTACCGTCAACTGGTTCTCCCCAGTGCCTTTGGCCTAGGTGCCTCCATCTCCGTATCCGAGTTCCACCAACGTCTGCTGGTCCTTGGTAGTGCTTTGGAGCACAGGTACCTCCTGCTTAGTAACCGTGTCACAGTAACGTCAGCTGGTACTCGGTTGTGACATTGCCTCTTTTCCTTCTGCTACCCGTCCGGGGTCCAGTACGTCAACTGGTTCTCCCCAGTGCCTTTGGCCTAGGTGCCTCCATCTCTGTATCCGAGTTCCACCAACGTCTGCTGGTCCTTGGTAGTGCTTTGGAGCACAGGTACCTCCTGCTTAGTAACCGTGTCACAGTAACGTCAGCTGGTACTCGGTTGTGACATTGCCTCTTTTCCTTCTACCCGTCCGGGGTCCAGTACCGTCAACTGGTTCTCCCCAGTGCCTTTGGCCTAGGTGCCTCCATCTCCGTATCCGAGTTCCACCAATGTCTGCTGGTCCTTGGTAGTGCTTTGGAGCACAGGTACCTCCTGCTTAGTAACCGTGTCACAGTAACGTCAGCTGGTACTCGGTTGTGACATTGCCTCTTTTCCTTCTGCTACCCGTCCGGGGTCCAGTACGTCAACTGGTTCTCCCCAGTGCCTTTGGCCTAGGTGCCTCCATCTCCGTATCCGAGTTCCACCAACGTCTGCTGGTCCTTGGTAGTGCTTTGGAGCACAGGTACCTCCTGCTTAGTAACCGTGTCACAGTAACGTCAGCTGGTACTCGGTTGTGACATTGCCTCTTTTCCTTCTGCTGCCCCTTCGGGTTCCAGCACAGTCAGCTGGTCCTCGTTACTTCCATTGTCTCTTGCTCCATCTGATACCCGTCAGGGTTCCAGTAACATCAGCTGGTTCTCGGAAATTAGACGACCTTAAAGACCACCCAGAAGAAGATGACGACAACAAGGACGACGAGCATGAAGCCAACCAGCCTGAACACCATCACAAAGAAAAAATAAAAGATTACCCAGAAGAAGATCACCAACAGGACAAAGAACGTTAAGACAAACTACAAGATACAGAACAAGAGACAGAAGAACAATAAGCAGAAGATCAAAAAGCAGAAGAACATGAAGTATAAGACCAAAATGAAGAGCAAAATATATGCTCTAAATTCTAAGCAGAAGAAGACTAAGCAGTGTATGGGGGTGAGTCCGTTCCTCCTCGTGGTGCCCCTGGAAAATGCCTGCTGCTGCAGGCTAAACTGAACATGGACAAATACTGTTGTAATTTAAATCTTTTGTGACAGCAAGAACGGAAGGATGAACAATTCATACTTTTACAGATTACAAGTACAGGAATCTCTGTCACAAATAAGAATATGATGAAGAAGATGAAGAGGAAAAAGATGAAGAATTTGAATATGAAGAAGATTAATTAGTTTAATAATAACAATATGAGTAATGTAAACAAAAACATGAATAGCAAGAAGTTTAAGAAGAAGATTAAGAAGGTGAAGATGAAGAATAATTTGATGAGAAAGATGATGCTGCTGAAGATTATGAAGGAGAAAGTGTGGCACTGGCAAAAGTTAAAAAGGTGAAGAGCATGGAAGTTGTGAAACATACATATTTGCCAAAATAGAAAAAAGGTTAACAACATTGTCAATTTGTTAGTCAATCCAAACGTATTTCCAAAAAAATATATATTAATGCTATTCCAATGCATTGGGTTAAACATGTATGCCTTTATTGTCTCCTCAACCTCCCCAATACATTCTACATTAGTCTTTGTTGTTTTCCTTCATGTACAATTAACCAACAAGGCAAGAATGGTTTTTTTTAATGTCGATATTTGGTTCCCATAGACTTACATTGGACTTCCGGTATCGGAATCGGATATCGACGATATTTAGTGATATCGGCGATACCATTCCGATCCGATATTTTTAGATATCGAGCAGTATCGCTCAACACTACAGGGGAATAATCATGTGAAAGAGAACTGTTGAAGAATATATCAGGGCTTTGTAAGCAATATCTACCTAAAGCATTGAACCTTTCCATAATTTGAAAAGTTGAGTGAGCACACCATGTAGACCTGAATCTTCAAACTCGTGATGAGGATTGAGTGCTTCAAGACCAAAATCAAAACCTTGTCAAGTAATAGTTTGTTACTTCTTGTAGGTGTTACTAAAATTCCTGTCTTCTTAATCGATGAAAAGACTTCTTGTAGATGTTACTAAAGTTCCTGTCCTCTTACTCCAGAAAATACTATTTGCATATTTAAATTAATGAAAGCATTACATGACCTATAGGTTTTCCTAGCCCAACTTGGTGCTCTACACAAGCTGAAACTTGAACCCATCGAACCCTTGTTAGAGGGCTCTCAATCAGCCAAACAAGTTATACTGCTGTGCACAAATGGGAAGCAAATAACTGGTTTGACTTCCTCCTAACTCATGTTACAAAGCCTTTTAAAAAGGTGATACTTTTTGAATTTCTTTTTGAACTGAAATATCACATGGTCATAAGTATTCAGACCCTTTGCTCAGTACTGAGTAGAAGCACCCTTTTGAGTTAGTACAGCCATGAGTTTTTTTGAGAATGATGCAACAAGTTTTTCACATCTGGATTTAGGATCCTTTGCCATTCTTCCTTGCAGATCCTCTCGAGTTCCGTCAAGTTGGATGGTGAACGTTGGTGAACAGCCATTTTCAGGTCTCTCCAGATATGATCAATTATATTTAGGCCAGGGCTTTTGCTGGGCCAGTCAAGAATGGTCACAGAGTTGTTCTGAAGCCACTCCTTTGTTATTTTAGCTGTGTGCTTGGGGTCATTGTCTTGTTGGAAGGTGAACTTTCGGCCAAGTCTGAGGTCCAGAGCACTCTGGAAGAGTTTTTCATCCAAGATATCTCTGTGCTTGGCCGCACTCATGTTTACTGCAATTGCAACTAGTCATCCTGTCCCGCAGCTGAAAAACACCCCATAGCATGATGCTGCCACCACCATGTTTCACTGTTGAGATTGTATTGGGTAGGTGATGAGCAGTGCCTGGTTTTCTCCACACATACCGCTTAGAATTATCACCAAAAAGTTCTATCTTCGTCTCATCAGACCAGAGAATCTTATTTCTCTGAGAGTCTGAGAGTCCTTCATATGTTTTTTAGCAAACTCTATGTTGGCTTTCATATGTCTTGTTCTGAGAAGAGGCTTCTGTCAGGCCACTCTGCCATAAAGGCCCAATTAGTGGGGGGCTGCAGTGATAGTTGACTTTGTGGAACTTTCTCCCATCTCCCTACTGCATCTGTGGAGCTCAGCCACAGTGATCTTGGGGTTCTTCTTTACCTCTCTCACCAAGGCTCTTCTCCCAAACTTCTTCCATTTAAGGATTATGGAGGCCACTGTGCTCTTAGGAACTTTGAGAACTGCAGAAATTCTTTTGTAATCTTGGCCTTTGACCTCATGATTCTCATTTGGTCTAACATGCAATGTGAACTGTGAGGTCTTATGTAGACAAGTGTGTGCTTTTACAAATCAATTCCTATCAGTTTAATTAAACACAGCTGGACTCCAATGAAGTAGAACTATCTCTAGGAGGACCACAAGGAAATGGACAGCATATGAGTGTCCGAACAAAGGGTCTGAATACATTACTTATAACCATGTGATATTTCAGCTTTTCTTTTTTAATACATTTGCAAAAATGTC
This sequence comes from Oophaga sylvatica, assembly GCA_033576555.1. Lineage (NCBI taxonomy): Eukaryota > Metazoa > Chordata > Amphibia > Anura > Dendrobatidae > Oophaga > Oophaga sylvatica. The sequence goes on along the minus strand of JARQOD010000002.1, from coordinate 243,019,085 downwards.
TACATTTCAGGTTTTTATTAGTCAAGATGGGGTGCAAATTGTACATTAATGAGAAAAAAATGAACTTTTTTGCATTTACCAAATGGCTGCAATGAAGCAAAGAGTGAAAATTTAAAGGGGTCTGAATACTTTCTGAACCCACTGTAGTGGTTGAGTCACACACAACTTCTCAAGGTGTGAATATCACCCCTATCTTTCTATCACTCATAATTGGGTAAGACCCTAGTGCGCTTTGCATAATTTTTTCAATCACATGATATGGCACAGCCAGCCAGGAGGGACTATCATATTCTGTTTGAATGTCGATCGAGGCAGATACCTTGAGTTTTTATATTTTTCATGTCTTTTCAGAGCCATTGGAGGCTTCATATTACTTGTGATTCACATTGAATCAATTTGCTGAAAATCAGATTTGTTTGAATACGGTAATTCAGCAAGGCTGGCAAATTTAAATTTCTTTAGCTTTGATCATCTCTAGATTGATGGAGTAATACATATTTCTATGCAATTTACTGGTTTGTGTATTATATAAATTGTGATTAGTGTAATTATTTTTGCTTTAGTTCATTTTAGTAATATTAAGGAAAAGATTGTTATCTTTTATTTTTCAGCGATTTGTATAAATGTGCTAGCATTAGTGTTGAGCAATACGATAATGCAAATATCGGCTATCGGCCGATATTAGCTCTATCGGCCTTTCGATAATTCGTTTCGATATTTTCGTCATATCGAATACCGGAATCGGATTTGTCACTGTCACTGTCTGTGTCCGTCGGTCGGGTCTGTCACTGTCAGTGTCCGTCGGTCGGGTCTGTCAGGAGTCAGCGGTACTTACCTGGCAGAAGATCTCCGGCGGTCACGTCCTGGACTGCTTCATGGCCGCCATCCTCTTCTCCCCGGCGGTCACATGCAGTTTCTCGCGATAACTGCAGTGACTGCTGGGTAATCCCGGCCGTAAAGCAGTCAGTCCGATGACGTCACCGCCGGGGAAGCAGGTAATCAGCTGTGCTGCGTTGCGATGACAGGCTCTGCCTGTCATTGCGATGTAGCAGAGCTGGATCGTCGTGGGACTGTCGTTACTATGGACTGCGTCGGACAGGTGGTATACTGTTGGTTTGTTTTTTTTTTTTTTTTACAGGAGATCGATGGCGTCGCAGGAATGAGAGTGCAATAAAAGAAATGAAAACTGTGTTGTCTCTTTTATTTCATTAAAAGACTTTTTTCTTGCTTTGTCTTTTTTTTATGCATTTAAAAACTTTGGGATTAATAATGGATCGGTGTCTTATTGACACCTCTCCATTATTAACCGGGCTTATTGTCACCGTGCAATCAACGGTGACATTAACCCCTTATTACCCCGCTTGCCACCGCTACAGGGCAAGTGGGAAGAGCCGGGTAAAGTGCCACAATTTGCACATCTTTTGATGCGCCAAATGTGGGGCTGCTGTAGCCTGGTATTATCAGGCTGTTGAGGGCCAAAATCCATGGGCCTTGACAGTCTTTTAATACCAGGCCGCAGCAGTCTGCATTTTACTTGGCTGGTTAACAAAAATAGGGGGACCCCTACGCCGTTTTTTTTTCGAGGGGATCCCCTATTTTTGTTAACCAGCCAAGCTAAGCAGACTGCTGTGGCCTGGTATTATCAGGCTTGCAAGGTCCATGGATATTGGATCCTTACCAGCCTGAAAAACCAGGCCTCAGCGGTCTGCTTCATCTGGCTGGTTAACAAAAATAGGGGGGACCCCACGCCAATTTTTTTCGAGGGGATCCCCTATTTTTGTTAATCAGCCAAGATATGCAGACTGCTGTGGCCTGGTTTTATCAGGCTGGCAAGGTCCATGGATCTTGGCTCCTTAACAGCCTGAAAATCCAGGCCTCAGCGGTCTGCTTCATCTGGCTGGTTAACAAAAATAGGGGGGACCCCACGCCAATTTTTTTCGAGGGGATCCCCTATTTTTGTTAACCAGTTCCCTCTGACGTCACTGATTGTGTCCCTGGCTGACCTGAAGTGAAAGTGGAAAGCAATCAATTAAGCTTTCCACTTCCTCTCCTGTCAGCCAGGAGAGGAACTCATTCATTTGGGGGTTTACTGTGAGGCTGCAGCATTAGCTGCGGTCCCTGCAGTAAACATTAACCCTTTCTGAAGGATTACACCGTGGGACCTGACTGTACATCGGAATGGTAAGAATAATTTTGCTTTATTATTTTATTTTTATTACAGGAAATGGTTTTAGCAGGAAAATAAAATATGGTCAAAAACTGTGTGATTATTTCATTAAACTTCTTTTTTATTAAAGTGTGTGTGTTTGATTTTTCTTTCATACAATAGGATTAATAATTGATAGTTGTCTAATTGACAGCTCTCAATTATTAACCTGGCTAAAAGTGACCTTTCAATTGCAAGGTCATTTTAACCCCTTATTAACCCATTCGCCACCGCTACAGGGCAATGGGAATAGACGGGCAAAGTGCCAGAAAGGGCAAATCTAATTAGAGATTTGCCCTTTCTGGGGTGTCTGGGGGCAGATGTTAGTAGCCGGGGGGGGCCAAAAATAATGGTCCCTCTCTGGGCTATTATTATCTGCCCCCACTCACTGGCTTTGTCTGTCTGGTTGCGAAAATAGGGCGGGAGCCCACGCATTTTTTTTCAGCAATTTTACACCTCATATATATATATCATGTCATTAAATTTGTGACACATATATATATATTTATATTTATAGTTCATACACTTCTACATAGTATAATAGCCGCTAATTCAATTGCCGGCTTTTGTGAAAATGCAGAACCCGACATGAAATGACACTTGGTGTACATAGGGTTAACCATGTCCTTTGCTATCTGATTTGCACAAACAATTAAATCAGTCTATGTGTGCAAAATTTCACACCTGTAGGGGTTAATTAAAGGTGTAAATTCGTAGCAAAAAAGTCCGTTTTTTTACAACGAATTTACACCTTTAATTAACCCTACAGGTGTGAAATTTTGCAAACATAGACTGATTTAATTGTTTGTGCAAATCAGATAGCAAACAACATGAAAAGACATGGTTAACCCTATGTACACCAAGTGTCATTTCATGTCGGGTGCTTCTGTCTTTTCACTGAAGCCGGCTTTACCCGGCAATTGAATCAGAGGATATTTTACTATGTAGAAGTGTATAAACTATACATATATGTATATATATATGTCACAATGACATGTTATATATATATATATATATATATATGTATTCTATGTGTGTATATTTAGTGTTTACAAGGAAATAAAGGTTTTTTTTAATTTCGATATTTTGTTCCCATAGACTAACATGGGACTTCCGCTATCGAAATCGGATATCGACGATATTTAGTGCTATCGGCGATACAATTTCGATACGATATTTTTAGATATCGAGCAATATCGCTCAACACTAGCTAGCATCTAATCTGTGTTTGCATATGCCAACACAATTTGCCTAAAAAAATGAAACATTAATGTTCTAAAGTCTCTGTTTGAATACCAATAGTGACTAGCTATAAGAAGATGATATTTAGTTTAAAATATGAAGGCAGTCAGAAGTTTGGGTGGGAAGGGAAACAGAATATCATCCAATCTAAAAATTCAGATCAGTATTTTATCTAGTTCCCTGTGTGTCAGTATGTGGTAAACCAGTGTGCGTCAATGATTCTAAGCTTGTATCAGCTACTGAAATCAAAGCACCCCAAAATTATGATATTACTTTAAAGAGAATATGTCACAAGATCAAAGATCAAAAATGGGCTGCTCATACCCTTTTTTTATTTTCACTGCTGCTCTGAATAACCAAGTTTTTGTTTTTCTTAAATCCGCCAGACAGTTTCAAGATATAAGCGTTGCTATTTAGTTTTGATTTTTCTGCTTTTGACAATGAGGTGTGGCTTACAGGACTCTCTGGGGGCGTGACTGAATGATGACCCTGTGAGGCATGTCTTCTTTGTAAAGACCATAAAAATTAGCATTAATAAAAAAGCCCATATCTTTGGAACCGGACTGCGAATTTAAAAAGGAAAATGCATTATACTCTGGAACTCTCTACCCCAACACATCAGACTCGCGCCTACCATGGAAACCTTCAAAAAGAACCTGAAGACCCACTTCTTCCGACAAGTCTACAACCTGCAGTGATCCTCAGTCTACTGAACCACCGCACGACCAGCTCTACCCTCTCTTAGTGTATCCTCACACGTCCCTGTAGACTGTGAGCCCTCGCGGGCAGGGTCCTCTTTCCTTCTGTACTTGTGTGTGCCTTGTATTGCTCATATTTATTGTACTTGTCTATATTTGCCCCATTCACATGTAAAGCGCCATGGAATAAATGGCGCTATAAAAATGTATAATAATAATAATACTCAGAGGAAAATGGGACTAAAATAACAGCAATAATGGGCTACATCAGACTTGGTGACTGGTTCTTTTCAGGTTGCACAAATGCAAATAAAGAAATGTACCACCATGGTAAAATTCTTTGAATTAGTGCAATCCATTTTATTCATTCAAAAAATTGATTTGTTTCTCAAAATCAGATGTGGTTTAGGTTCTTAACATCTTCAAACACGTCAAATGTAAATTTTAAAATAATTTCACAGCAAGTAATAATGCTAGAATCAAACACACAGTCGGTATTGATATTTTTTTGCAAAATATAGGATTACATTCAACAGAGCAATGTAAAGCTTTATATGCGACAAGGCTCTAGAGCTGCAAGAAACACTGCACGTGTTTTCAGTAGATAACACAGTATTAAGGTATTTGTTACTTCTGGCTACAGGAAGAGCAGAAAAAAATTCCCACTCATTACCATGCCAATTATGCCAGAGTCTTGTACCTAGGCTGCCTGGATGTTTGTTTAATCCCTTTACCCTCAAGGGTGTTTTGCACGTTAACGACCAGGTAAATTTTTACAATTCAGACCACTGTCCCTTTATGATGTAATAACTCTGGAACCATGGATCCTGGTGATTCTGACAATGTTTTCTCATGACATATTGTTCTTCATGACAGTGGTAAAATTTCTTTGATATGACTTGCATTTATTTGTGAAAAAAACAGAAATTTGGCAAAAATTTTGAAAATTTTGCAATTTTCCAACTTTGAATATTCTTGCCCTTAAATCGCAGAGATATGTCACACAAAATACTTAATAAGTAACATTTCCCACATGTCTCCTTTACATCAGCACAATTTTGGAACCAAAATTTTTCTTGTTAGGAAGTTATAAGGGTTAAAATTTGACCAGTGATTTCTCATTTTTACAACACTACATAATTTTTAGGGACCACATCACATTTGAAATCCCTTTGAGGTGTCTATATGATGGAAAATACCCAAAAGTGACACCATTCTAAAAACTGCACCCCTCAAGGTACTTGAAACCACATTCAAGAAGTTTATTAACCCTTCAGGTGCTTCACAATAATTTTTGGAATGACGTTTTTATTGGTACCATTTTCGAGCACATGACATTTTTTGTTGCTTTTTATTATGATTTTTGTAAGGCAGAATGAACAAAAACCAGCAATTCATGAATTTCCTTTGGGTGGGGCGTTCATACCATTCGATATGTGGTAAACTTAATAAAGCAGTTTTATTCTTCGTGTTAGTACGATTACAGAAATACCTCATTTATATCTTTTTTTATGTTTTGGCGCTTCTATACAATAAAAACTATTTTATATAAAAAATATGTATTTTTGCATCTCTTTATTCTGAGAGCTATAACTTTTTTATTTTTCCGGTGATGGAGCTGTATGGCGGTTCCTTTTTTTTGGGACAAGATGATGTTTTCCATAAATCCCATGCCCACTGAGCTTCTATTTGTGTATACTCACCCTCAGCACGTGTTTACAATCCGCAGCATGTCAATTATTTGCAGCAGAGACTCTAGTCTCCACTGCGTAGTTTCCACCACAGCCATTTATTACATGTGGTAAATCTGCATGGTTCACTGAACACATGCAGATTTACCTGCGTGATTAGAACGCAGCATTTTGGATGCAGCGAAAATACTCTGTGTCCAAATTGCTGCTACATCCTGATCATGGGCATATTGTTTAAAGAGTGAAAGAACTCTTGGATTCAAGTGTATTTCTTTTCTGTTCACCCAGTTTCAATAGCTGCTGCTTGTAGTGTGAGATTTCATCAACAGCATGGAGGAGGGGCATTGAGGAGCTGAGCAGACTATGGGTATGGGGACCCATTGAGTTTAAACTTTCCCAAAGTATTATACATCCATTTGGACATGGATAGTCAAAGTAAGTACACAAACTTCTCCATTCCTAGTAGATGTTTTTAATAATGTATGCATTGTGAAATTTGATCACAGAATCGCTTTAAAGGGAACATGTCAATTGATTCATGGTGCCCAAACAATTGACAGCATTAATCAGCGTTTGATTGTGCTATTGCAACTGTGTATGGTTTACTTTAAAGCACTGCAGTGAAATGTCAGAAAAAAGCATAATATAAAAAAAACAGCTGGGGACCATGCATCCCTGATGGCTAGTTCGAGACCCGTCCCCCACAGCTTTCCATGCCTTGCTCCCTATGACTGACAGATCTCTCCCTACGTAAAGGGAGAGACCTGTCATCCAAAATGTTAAGTAAGTTTTCTCTGCAACAACAGAGTAAAACATACACAGCATTCAGAACGCAGCCAAATTCTGACTTATTTTGGCACGTGCAATCAGAGGGCAGGTTCCCTTTAAGTGAAAGACATTGACATAACAGGTTATATTTCCTGTACTGTTGTCTACTGTGCTATTTGTTACATAGCAGTAAGGATAGATACATCTTTCACTCCAGGACAGCGGGAACAAGTATATCAAGATTTTCCTGGCAAATTGTTGAAGCACATATTTTTTATGATGGTGGTCTAGTTTTCCAAACAGTATATGGAGGTGCTCACATAGTTTTTGCTAACTCCATCATGAGGTTATAAACTGACAAAAAGAAGCATATTTTTCTTCACGTTCACTATTGCATCTTTCCGGAAAAGTAGGCTAGCTGTATGCTTTTTGGCATGGCCTAGGGCATGACAGCTGGCATGGACCATAGCTTGCTTGCCAATCCCCTTAGGCTCTTACAAATCACTTGAAAAAGCATTGATGAAAACCTTATTCAGCTTCCAAAAATGTAAAGAAAGGAAGAAAAAAAAATCCCATCTCATAAACCTTTGCCAAACAACACAGAAAACAATCGCTCTGATGCTGTGTTGCACTTTGATAATGGATTAACATTGTGGGCCAGTAACAAGTATAAATGGCGCTTGCAGTTATTTGCAAACAGTTTAACTTTACAATAAAACAATAATGTCCATTTTCGTGAAGCATGAGTTCTCTGTGGTGATATTGCATGCAAAACAAAACTTGCAGAAAAACAGTTCTTATATTTGCATCTGCACAATAAAATTGGGTAAAACATGTAATAATGCAAATCATCATTTTCTTAAATAGACTTCTTCTAAACAGCTTCATGGAAAAGAGAGCAACTGATCCTGGAAAAACATCAAAATTCAAAGCAATGGACATCACACTACCAAGGTCTTTTTAGTTTCTCAAGGGATGAAGAACTTGTTGATCAGAACTATCTTAGAGGTTTTTTTTTACTCTTTTCCCTAAATTCTCGGCCAACTGTAAAAGTAACAATACTCTATCACCTTGCTTCCAAGTTTAAAGTGGTAGCCAATAGAGATGCACCCTTCTCTTCTTATAATTTATTTTAATTTTGAAATTCTAGTGTGATGCAAAAATACAAAGGGGCACAGTTAGAACATCAGTTACTAAACAGCTTCATCTACATATGATTTATTCACTGTAATCACTAGTCTACATGTGGCTTCACCAAAAATGTTTAACAAGGTTAATTGTATTAATCAATGATTCTAACGCTCATGACTAGAGATGAGCGGACCTGCGGAAGTTCTCGACCTGAACTTTAGCCCAAATTCAGTTCGCATTCCAAAACGTTACTCAGACTTGAGCCAAAGCCCGAATCCCATTGAAAACAATGGAGACCCAAACTTTGGATCTGGGATAAAAAATCTTTCTCTCTCTCCTCCGGGACTTCCTTTAGAACTTTGAACATTGCAATGAACTTCCGTGAAAGTCCGTGTTCTGCGTTTAGCACTGGACACTGACTGTCCAATACGAATGCTGAACTTTTAAGTTTGGGTTCACTCATCTCTACTCATCACACTCAAGTCAGAAATGAAGGTGATTAAAATAATTTCCTTTTAAATGGCAACACAAATCACAGAAATATGTAACTACATATTGAAAACATCTTTACAAGGAGAATTATTCACATTAACAAAATACAAGTTCTATTATTGCATGTGATAAAAATATCTTAGATGGCCAAAAAAATTGAAGGAGGTATGTACCTGGTGACCAATTTTATGATAGTTGACCTTTGTGCACATTGTTATGAGGGTCTGTACATTTGGGGTCTGGGTAAGTTAGTCTGTAACTTTTAGGCTTGTCGTAGGGTTTTCTATACTGTATCTGCAGTAATTATACTTTGCAAAGCCACTAGATTGTATTATAGTACAATATAGGAATAGGCGTTACATCTTCTACTCAAATGTTCCATTTAAATTTTTACATCATTTTGCTCATGCGAAAGTACAACGAGCCAAATTAAGAATTGTCAAGATAATAAAGTCTCAATCCTGTTATAATATCCTCAGTCTGTAATAATGTTGCTAAATCTGTATAATGTCCACTTCCTTGTCCATCTTATAGAAATGTCCTTGTTCCCTCCTTGTAACAATGCTCTTTACATACATAAAAGAAAATTCTTGTCACCTGACTTCGCTCACTCGGCGAACAGCGTCCTCTTCCTCCTCCACAACCAGAGCGCTTTGCAATGACGTCATGTGGGGCCCCTTCGGGACGCTGACATCAGCTGCTAGCCTCTGATTTGCCAGTGGATGGTATTGGTATTGCGGTGCAGTGAGCTAGTTTCTGCATCACAATATATTTCAATTGAATGTGTGTCCTATAATTTAGTTATAAAGAAATGCTGACATTGGCAGCCCCGGCTCACTGGACATGACTGTCTCAGAAGCCTGAGGACTGCACAACGGAGAAATGTGTTTGAGACCCCTGTTCTATAGTATATAGAGATAACTACCAAGTAAGATTTTTTACTCAGTTATTGGAACCTGTAATCAACTCACAGAACTGAATACTTTTACATTGCATATGTTTGAAACATTTTTTGGAAGTTTAGGTTGAGAAAAGCTTCTAAAGTGTACTTTTGATATAATCTGCAAATGCAGTGTGAATTGCACTTTAAAAACCTATCTTAATAAATTCCCCTCTTGGAGTTCATAATCATTAAATATATCACCTAACAAGTGTCTTTTAATTGGGCTCTATTGGTTTATCATTATAAAAGGTTAGCTTTACTGCATCACAAATATTTTCAGTGATAAAGCTTGGTTTATAAGACATTGAATCTAAATAAAGATCAAACAATGTTCTAACAAAAATAAAAAATGCCGAATCAAGCACAACATAGGAAAAAGCTACACAATAATACCTGAAAGTTTTATTTTCATAGTAAAGCTGTATTGTCCAAGTGTATGAAATAAGAATCTGAATCAAAACCACCCACGAATAGCCTTGATAAGTCCATCCTTCAAAATTTAGCATAAAGAGAAAAACTATGATTGGAAAATTACCAACCAAAAACAGCCTCTTCTGGACATATGCAGTGGAGAAAATAAGTATTTGATTCACTCCCGATTTTGCAAGTTTTCCCACCTACAAAGAATGGAGAGGTATGTAATTTTTATCGTAGGTACACTTCAAACTGTGAGAGACAGAATCTAAAAATAAAAGCAGAAAATCACATTGTATGATTTTTAAATAATTTAATTGCATTTTATTGCATCAAATAGGTATTTGATCACCTTCTAAACAGTAGAAAATTTGGTTCTCACAGACCTGATAGTTTTCTTTAAGAAGACCTCCTACTCTGCATTCATTACCTGTATTATTTGCACCTGTTTGAACTTGCTACCTGTATAAAAGAAACCTGTCCAGACACTCAAGCAATCACACTCCAACTTCTCTACCATGGGCAAGACCAAAAGACAAAGGGACAAAATTGTAGACCAGCACAATGCTGGGTGAGCTGCAGAACAATAGGCAAGCAACTTTTTAGAAAGCAACAACTGTTCGCACAATTATTAGAAAATAGAAAAAACGCAAGATGACTGGCAATCATTCTCAGTCTGGTACTGCATGCAAGATCTCACCTCGCGGGGTGAGAATCATACTGATAAAGGCAGGGAATCAACCCATAACTACATGGGAGGACCTTTCAATGACCTGAAGAGAGCTGGGACCGAAGTCTCAAACATTACCACTACTAACACAATACGCTGTCCTTACCGCGTCATTACCTCATCGACTACGGTCGCTACTTCCAGCACGCTGTCTCCCGCAAGTCCTTCCCATTGGCATCCAGGCCACCTGTTTTTCTCCCTGAATTTCTTGTGGTGTACAGGATATCCAAGAGAGAGAATAAAATACCATTACTCATCAGTTCTGATGAAGGTCTGGATTAGGACCGAAAACGCTTAACATTAACTCTGGATGCAATAAAAGGAAACTTTTACTTCATCATATTTCTCTTTGAGTGCCAAGTTTTTTCTATAATAAATAATTACATGGGAGGACCTGTCAATGACCTGAAGAGAGCTGGGATCGAAGTCTCAAACATTACCATTACTAACACAATACGCCGTCTTGGATTAAAATTTTGCAGGGCATGCAAAGTCCCTCTTCTCATGCCAGCACATGTCCAGGCCCATTTGAAGTTCATCAGTGACCATTTGAATGATCCAGAGGAGGTATGGGCGAAGGTCATGTTGTCAAATGAGACCAAATAGACCTTTTTTGGTATCAACTCCACTTGTTGTGCTTGTAGGAAGAAGGATGAATACAACCGCAAGAACACCGTCACAACCGTGAAACATTGTGGGTTGAAACCTCATAGTTTGAGGGTGCTTTTCTGCAAAGGGGAAAGGACGACTGCACTCTGTTGAAGGGAGAATAAATGGGGTCATGTATTGCAAGATTCTGGCCAACACCCTCCTTCACTCAGTAAGAGCATTGAAGATGGTTCATGGCTGGATCTTCCAGGATGAAAATTACTGGAAATACGCAGCCAGAAAAGTAAAGGAGTGGCTCTGTAAGAATCATTTCAAGGTCTTGGAGTGGCCTAGCCAGTATCCAGACCTGAACCCAATAGAAAATCTTTGGAGGTAGCTGAAACTCAATGTTGCACAGCGACAGCCCCGAAACCTGAAAGATCTAGAAAAGATTTGTATGGAGGAGTGGGCATAAATCCCTGCTGCAGTGTACACAAACTGAATCAAGAACTACAGGAAATGTCTGACCTCTTTAGTTGCAAATAAAGGCTTTTGTACCAAATATTAAATTCTGTTTTTCTATTGTATCAAATGCTTATTTCATGAAAAAAATGCAAATGAATTAACCCCTTTACCACAGAAGGTGTTTTGCACGTTAATGACCGGGCCAAATTTTACAATTCTGACCACTGTCAAATTATGAAGTAATAACTCTGAAACGCTTCAACGGATCCCAGTATTATGAGATGGTTTTTTTTGTGACATAAAATTTCTTTGGTATGACTTGCGTTTATTTGTGAAAAATGGAAATTTGGCAAAAATCTGGAAAATGTTGCAATTTTCCAACTTTGAATTTTCATGCCCTTAAATCACAGGGATATGTCACACAAAATAGTTAATAAATTACATTTCTCACATGTCTACTTTACATCAGCATAATTTTGGAAACAATTTTTTTTTTGTTTGGAAGTTATAAGGGTTAAAAGTTGACCAGCGATCTTTTATTTTTCCAGCAAATTTTACAAAACCATTTTTTTCAGGGACCACATCACCTTTGAAATCACTTTGAGGGGTCTATATGATATAAGATACCCAAAAGTGACACCATTCTAAAAACTTCACCCTCAAGGTGCTTCAAACCACATTCAACAACAGCAAAAAAAATAAATTAACATTTAACTTTTTTATTTTGACAAGGGTAAAAGGACCCCAAAATTTGTTGTGTAATTTCTCCTGAGTATGTTGAAACTCCATAAGAGGGAGAAAACCACTGTTTGAGTTCACAGCAGAGCTCGGAAGGGAAGGAGCATTATTTCACTTTTTGAATGCAAAATTTGCTGGAACAGTTGGCGGATGCCATGTCGCGTTTGGAGAGCTACTGATTTGCCTAAACAATGAAAATGCCACACAAGCGACACCATATTGGAAACTAGACCCATCAGGGAACTAGATCTAGATGTTTGGTGAGCACTTTGGACCCTCAGGTGCTTCACAGAAGTTTATAATGTAGAGCCGTAAAAATAAAAAAAAATAGATTTTCCCCACAAATATTGTTTTTGCACAAAATATTGCATTTTCATAAGGGTAACAGGAGAAATTGCACAATACAATTTGTTGTGCAATTTCTCCTGAGTATGCCAATATGAGGGAGGAAACTACTGTTTGGGTGCACGGCAGAGCTCATAAGGGAAGGAGCATCATTTGACTTTTTAAATGTAAAATTTCCTTGTCTCATTAGTGGACGTCATGTCCTGTTTGGAGAGCCCTTGATGTGCCTAAACAGTAGAACCCCCCACAAGTTACCCCATTTTGGAAACTAGACCCCTTATGGAATGTATTTTGATGTGTGGTGATTCACAGAAGTTTATAGCATTGAGCTGTGAAAATAATAAAATCACATTTTCCTCACAAAAATTATATTTTAGCCTCAAATTTAGCATTTTCATAAGGGTAACAAGAAAAATTGCATCATACAATTTGTAGTGCAATTTCTCCTGAGTACATCGATACCCCATATGAGGGAGAAAACTACTGTTTGGGTGCCTGGCAGGGCTCAGAAGGGAAGGAGCGTTATTTGACTTTTTGAATGTCAAATTTTCTGGACTCAATAGTAGACATCATGTCCCATTTGGAGAGCCCCTGATGTGCTTAAACAGTGGAAACCCCATAAGTGACCCTATTTTGGAAACTAGACCCCTCAAGGAATGTACTTATGTCGCAATTCATTTTTGAATTTGTGGCAGCTCTGGTTCCCCTCTGTTTTAAAAGTACCTTTTTTCCTTTCACAATCATCGTGGGTTAATGTCAGTTTTTCCGCCCGCTGGCAATCTGGTGTAACTGCAGTGTTGCTGGGTCAGCTGATGTGAGTGGTGACCACTCCCACCATCATTTAAAAGGTGACCTGATGCATCAGCTGACTGTTGGTGATAGAGCTTCTCTGGAGACCAGCCTTTGCAGGAGCAGCTCTCTGTTGTCAGCCATGTTTGGTGCTATCTGAGGTGTGGAGTTTAGCAGCGGTGTCTGGAAGCTAAGTGCTGTGTTTTATCCTTGTCCCTTTTGCATTTGTCACTTTCCATGTGGTATTATCTGCAGTGGTGAGGCTAGCGCCCCTTGCTGGCCAGTGCAGTAGCCAAGGCAGTAATAGGTGACAACGATGGATGAGGTTTCCCGACGGTGGTGGGGGGAAGGACCCACTTAGGGCGTTAGGTGAGTGCAGGAACAGGCTCAGGTTTAAGCTCAGGTGGTGACCACCCTACCATTTCCCTATAAGTAGCGCCTTCCTCCCCAATACCATCCCGTTGTGTGTTGAGCCGTCAGCTGACCGACTATCTGTTGGGTCGAGTCACATCGTGACATTATCATCAACCTATGATTTTGTCCGGTGAACCCATGGCTCAAATCCAGGCCTTTGCTCAACTGATCCAGACCCTCACTGATGAGGTTAAGAGAATTTGTCGGGGTTCTGAGTCTCGGCTAAGGCGCAGGCTCAATCGGAACCCAAAATATCTCTCCCTAGGTATCTGTTATAGGAAAGATGTGTATCTTCGTACCGTGTTAGCCAGTAGATAGAAAAATATTTAGACTTGAGAGTCCTCAGTGGTGATACCTTTTAATGGCTAACTGAAAAGATGGTAACAAATTGCAAGCTTTCGAGACTACTCCGGTCTCTTCATCAGGCAAAGACTAAAACAAAAACTGAAGAATCACATATATATATATATACACAAGAGGACACAGGAATAGTGCAATAGGTAAGTCAAGTGACGTGAAGCCGAACTGTCATTATGGCAGAGGAATGAACATAAATATTGGAACAGATCATAGATAAGGAGAGTTTTATTACCCTCTGATTGGGGTCTGGTGTTGTGTTTGATGCCCCTAGAAGGTCAGAGACCCAGACCCAATCAGAGGGTAATAAAACTCTCTCCTTATCTATGATCTGTTCCAATATTTATGTTCTTCCTCTGCCATAATGACAGTTCTGCTTCACGTCACTTGTCTTACCTATTGCACTATTCCTGTGTCCTCTTGTGTATATATATATATATATTATATATGTGATTCTTCAGTTTTTGTTTTAGTCTTTGCCTGATGAAGAGACCGGAGTAGTCTCGAAAGCTTGCAATTTGTTACCATCTTTTCAGTTAGCCATTAAAAGGTATCAACCACTGAGGACTCTCAAGTCTAATATTTTTCTAGGTACTCTGTAGGAGAAATAAGTTTATGGTGTTTAAAGAAGCCTGTAAGCTATATTTCAGGCTTTGCCCTCGTTTTCAGAGAGTGAGGAACAGCGTTTGGGGATTATAGTCCCTCTTCTCAAGGGTGATACCCAATCCTGGGCCTTCTCCCTGCCGACTGATTCACCATTGGTGGATGAGTTTTTCACGGCATTGGCGCTGGTGTATGGGTATCCTGATGGCGTCTCCCTGGTGAGTCTCGACTCTGTAAAATCAAGCAGGGGGGCTGGCCGGCAGAGGAGTACTACTCAGAGTTTAGGAGGTGGGTGTCATGATCCATTTTTGGATTTGTGACAGCTCTGGTTCCACTCTGTTTAAATGTTGCTTTTTTCATTTCAGGCCATCAGGGGTTAATGTCAGTTAATGTCAGTTTTTCACCGCTGGCAATCTGGTGTAACTGCAGTGCTGTTGGGTCAGCTGATGGGTCAGTTCCATAAAGAATTCACCATCTTGTGGCAAACGCATGCATGGAAATAAATGTTCAGGTTCGGACCTGTGCGTGAATGAATACGTGTGGGTGTTCCTCGAAAACATCAGGTGGAAGTATGCTAGTGGGACACTGGAGTTCTAGGGTGATCGGGTCATATCAGGTGTTGGTCATTCTCAGCCTGGGGACTTTCCAGCTGGAGTTACCCCCAGTAATGCATGTACATAACTAGTGTTGAACTTTCCGATACCGCAAATATCGGGTATCAGCCGATATTCGCTGTATCGAAATTCCGATTCTGAGTTCCAATATTTTTTGCATATCGGATACCGGAATCGGAATTTTCCTGTAAAGTATATGGGGAGTTCCTGTGTCACAGAAGGAAGTACGTGACACAGGAACTTCCCGAAAGTGTCACTGTCAGTGTCGGTCGGGTCTATCAGGAGTCAGGACTCAGCACTTACCTGGCAGAAGATCCCCGGTGGTCACATCATGGATGGCCGCCATTACCCTCTCCCTGGGGGTCACGTGCAGCTTCTCGCGATAACTGCACGTGACTGCTGGGTACTGGGTTATCTCGGCCAGCTGTACTCTCGCGACAGTGGCCGTAAAGCAGTCTGGATGACGTCACCACTGGGAATCTCCACCGGTAAGCAGCTCTGCTGTGTCTGGATGTCAGGCTGAGCCTGGCATCCAGATGTAGCAGAGCTGGACTCGTCATGGGACACTCGTTATCTTGGACTATGTCGGACAGTGAGTATTTGTGTTGGTTTGTTATTTTTGTTTTTTTACAGATCGATGGCGTCGCAGGATGAGAGTACAATAAAAAATAATGAAAACTGTGTTATGCATTATTTCATTAAAAGACTTTAATCTGGCTGTGTATTGTTTTTTAAATTTAAAAATTTATGATTAATAGTGGGTCGGTGTCTTATTATCTCCATTATTAACCGGGCTTATTGTCACAGTTCAATCAAAGGTGACATTAACCCCTTATTACCCCACTTGCCACCGCTACAGGGCAAGTGGGAAGAGCTGAGTAAAGTACCACAATTGGCGCATCTTTGGATGTGCCAATTGTGGGGCTGCTGCAGCCTGGTATTTTTAGGCTGTTGAGGGCCAAAATCCATGGGCCTTGACAGTCTTTTAATACCAGGCCGCAGCAGTCTGCTTTTTACTTGGCTGGTTAACAAAAATAGGGGGACCCCACGCCATTTTTTTTTTGAGGGGATCCCCTATTTTTGTTAACCAGCCAAGCTAAGCAGACTGCTGTAGCCTGGTTTTATCAGGCTTGCAAGGTTCATGGATCTTGGATCCTTAACAGCCTTAAATACCAGGCCTCAGTAGTCTGCTTCATCTGGCTGGTTAACAAAAGTAGAGGGACCCCATGCCATTTTTTTTTCGAGGGGATCCCCTATTTTTGTTAATCAGTTCACATCAGGTCAGTCGGGATTCCCTCTGATGTCACTGATGCTGTGCGGTGTCCCCGGCTGACTTGAAGTGAAAGTGGGAAGCAATCAATTAAGCTTCCCACACTAATCACTTCCTCTCCTGTCAGCCGGGAGAGGAGCTCATTCATTTGGGGGTTTACTGCGAGGATGGCAGCATTACTTGCGGTCCCTGCAGTAAACATTAACCCTTTCAGAAGGATTACATCGGGGGACCTGACTGAACACCGGATAGGTAAGAATATTATTATTAACCTGGCTTAAAGTCACCTTTCAATAATTATTTTTGGCCCCCCCTGAATACTAACATCTGCCCCCAGACACCCCAGAAAAGGCAAATCTATAATTAGATTCGCCCTTTCTGGCACTTAGCCCGTCTATTCCCATTGCCCTGTAGGGGTGGCGAATGGGTTAATAATGGGTTAAAGCCACCTAGCTATTGAAAGGTGACTTTAAGCCAGGTTAATAATTGAGAGCTGTCAATTAGACAACTATCAATTATTAATCCTATTGTATGAAATAAAAATAAAACACACACACTTTAATTAAAAATCATTTTAATGAAATAATGAAACAGTATTTGACCATATTTTATTTTCCAGGTAAATCCATTCGAAGCCCTTGTTCACCTGTAATAAAAATAAAATAATAAAGCAACATTATTCTTACCTATTCAGTGTTCATTCAGGTTCCCCGATGTAATCCTTCTGAAAGGGTTAATGTTTACTGCAGGGACCTAATTCTGCCAGCCTTGCAGTAAACCCCCGAATGAATGATTTCCTCTCCCAGCTGACAGGAGAGGAAGTGATTAGTGTGGAAAGCTTAATTGATTGCTTCACACTTTCACTTCAGGTCAGCCGGGATTCCCTTTGACTTCACTGATGCTGTGCAGTGTCCCTGGCTGACCTGAAGTGAAAGTGGGAAGCAATCAATTAAGCTTTCCACACTAATCACTTCCTCTCCTGTCAGCTGGGAGAGGAAATCATTCATTCGGGGGTTTACAGCTGAGCAGGCAGCATTATCTGCACTGCTTGGCTGTAAGGCAGTTAACCCTTTGTGAAGGATTACAGCGTGGGACCTGACAGAGCGGCGGATAGGTAAGAATAATGTTGTTTTATTATTTTTTCTTTATTACAGGAGACCAAGGGCTTCGCAAGGATTACCAGTTAAATAAACGATGGTCAAAAAAATGTGTGCTTATTTCATTAAAATTATTTACTCTTCATGTGTGTGTTTTTTTTATTTCCTTCAATAGGATTAATAATTGAGAGTTGTCAAATTGACAACTCTCAATTATTAACCTGGCTTAAAGTCACCTTTCAATAGCAAGGTGGCTTTAACCCATTATTAACCCATTCGCCACCGCTAAAGGGCAATGGGAATAGACCGGCAAAGTACCAGAAAGGGCGAATCTAATTATAGATTTGCCTTTTCTGGGGTGGCTGGGGGCAGATGTTAGTAGCCAGGGGGCACAAAATAAATGCACCCTCCCTCGGCTATTATTATCTGCCCCCACTCGCTGCCTTTGTCTGTCTGGTGGAGAAAATAGCACGGAGCCCACGCATTTTTTTTCAACGAATTTACACCTTTAATTAACCCCTACATGTATGAAATTTTGCACACATACACTCATGTAATTGTTAGTGAAAACCATATATCAAACTACATGAAATGACATGGTTAACTGTATGTAAACCATGTGTCATTTCATGTCGGGTGGTTCTGTAATTTCACAAAATCAGCGGCTATTTTACTATGTAGAAGTGTATGAACTATAAATATATGTATATATCTATGTCTCAATGACATGTATATATATATATATGTATTCTATGTGTGTATATCTAGTGTTTACAAGGAAAGAAAGGGTTTATTTTAATTATGATATTTCTGTCCCATTGACTTGTATTGGTTTCCGGTATCGGAATCGGCGATACCCGATACTTTTTGGGTATCGGTCCGATCCAATCCGATCTGATACTTCTTGATATCGGTAAGTATCGCTCAACACTATACACAACTCATTCCACAGGCGCTCTGGAGATTTGTGGTGCCCCGGAGCCTACGTTATTGACATCTCCATCGGGCTGCGTTCGCCGTAAACCTGAGGATCAGGTGACTGCAGAGGTGAACTCTGGTGGATCAAGGCATCCTCACCATATGTCATTTTCTGCTGAGGTCCAGTGTTGAGGGTCCAGAGGTACTGTCGCAATCCATTTTTGGATTGTGGCAGCTCTGGTTCCCCTCTGTTTAAATGTTGCTTTTTTCCTTTTGTGCCATCAGGGGTTAATGTCAGTGAACACTGGCAAGTCATGCTGTACACCCCTGTTTAAATGTTGCTTGTTTTCCTTTTGAGACATGAGCGTGGTTGAAATGTCAGTGAACACTGCAGACAACTGTTCATAGCTGTGAAAGGCCCTTTCTGTACTTCTATAGTGTTTGCAACCAATGTATTGTATACGGATGGAAGCGCGTCACACTAATAGATTAGATTTTTTTCAAATATAATGGAGCAGCACCAATTGAGAAAAATGTGAAGGATGAGGCAGTGACACACGCTCAGCAGACTACAACCAGCAGTGGTTGAAGAACTAACTGAAGCGTGATCTGCACTCAAAAATGAAAACCTCACAGACTACAGTGAACACTGCACACAACTGTTCACTAGCTGTGAAAGGCTCCTTTCTGTACTTCTATAGTGTTTGCAACCAATGTATTGTATACGGATGGAAGCGCGTCACACTAATAGATCACTGTTAATTTCAATTGAATGGAGCTGCACCAATTCCACAAAATAAAATAAAAAAAAAGTCACGAGTGACACGTGCAGATGCCTACAAACAGCGTTGGATGCAGAGCAAACTGCAGCGTCACCTGCACTCACACACACACACCTTGCACAGAGCTGTTAAAACAACACTGCAAGGCAAAAGGAAGCTTTACACAGCGGTTGGTAAACTAGCCTGCCTAAAGCACAGTACACAAAATCGCAATCTCTAACTGTCCCTCAGAGTCAGCAGAGCAGCGTTCTGTCCCTAACTGAGTTCACAGCACAGTGACGCTAAAATGGCGGCGGCGCCTTTTATAGTGCATTCTGACATCATTTCAGCAGCCAATCACAGCCATGCCATTAGTTAAGATGACCGCAGCAGTACAGGATGTGCCCACACTTCGTAGGATTACTCATTGGCTGACTAAAATCACAGTGCCTCTCAAAGAATTATGGGAACTTCCGATTCCGGTATACGATATAGGAAAAATATCGGAACTAAGTATCGGAATTCCGATACAGCGAATATCGGCCGATACCCGATACTTGCGGTATCGGAATGCTCAACACTAACTGTGACAGTATAGGTGCCAGTAGAGCCTTCCTCTCCCCAATACCATCCCGTTGAGTGTGTGTTGCGCCATCCGCTGACCAACCACCAGTTTGGTTGAGTCACATCCTGACATTTTAGCTGCGTGGTGTGCACCTTGAACTCCCAGGTGCTTCACAGAAGTTTATAACATTGAGCCATGAAAATTAAAAAAAATAAAATTTTCACCACAAAAATGTTATTTTGGCCCCAAATTTTGCATTTTCATAAGGAGAAATAGGAGTAATAGGAGAAATTGCACCATTCAGTTTGTTGTGCAATTTCAACTGAGAATGCTGATACCCCATATGTGGGGGGAATACTACTTTTGAGACACAGTGCAAAGCTCAGAAAGGAAGAGGAGCCATATTGGTGTTCAGATTTTGCAGGAATGGTTTGAGGGTGCCATTGGCAGGAGCTCATCTAGAGGTGCCAGAACAACAGAAACCCCCTATATGTGAACTCATTTTACAAACTACGCTCCGCAATGAATTCATCTAGTGGTGCAGTGATCATATTGACACCACATGTGCCTCACAGAATTTTTATACCACTGAGCGGTGAAGAAAGAGTGAAGTAAATTTTTACCACTAAAATGTTGTTTTAGCCCCAACTTTTGAATTTTTCTAAGGGATAATAGGAATTTGTTTTACAACAAACTGAGGTCCATTTATTCCTGAGTGCGCCAATACCACACATGTATACGGGAAATATTTTTAAAGGCACAATGCAAAGCTCAGAAAGCAAGGAGCCCCAGATTTAACTTGTTATGGTTTGCAGGTGCCATGACCCACTTGGAGAGCCCAAGAAGTGACAGAACAGCAGATATCCCATTAGTGACCCTATTTTACAAACTACACCTCTCATTGAATTCATCTAGAGGTGCAGTGGTCATATTAACACCACGGGTGTTAGGGGTCGAGTTCCCGCTTCTGCACAAGGGAAATCTCGAACCATTCTGGCTGCGGTCTCCCATTCGTCTCGGCCACAGTGGACTCTGCTCAGCTTAGACGTCAGTCCCAGCATCTCGCCCAGTCTGGCAGTGTGCAGAGGATTACTGCTGCTCCTCCAGACTCTGCTATTGTGGCCAGTACTGGTTAGCGGCGAGCAGACGTCTTTAGGACAAAGTCCTTGTTTTTCCCTTCTGAGCATGCCCAGGGTGAGATCTCTCATTGGAGATCAGGGGTCACATGCTCAGGTACTTCAGCAGCTCCTATTGGTCTGCCAGGAAGGTCCTGTGACTACTGGTGTTCTGGAGCAAGTTTCATTGGTCCTTGTTTCTGGCAGGTCCTGTACCTGTTATTATAAAAGGGTGGCAATGCTGAGCCGCCATGCGCTAGTATCAACCATTATATGCTTTGCGCCAGTGTGGTCATGCATGTGTGTGGTTAGGGCCCGGCTGAAATAAGCCCCTAGAATACCGACTTAATTGGTGAGGAGTTTGGTATGCTAGCTGGTCAGGGTCGGTGTCCTAGATGCCCTAGATTACCGGTATAACTGGTGAGGAGTTTGATTGCGTATTCAGGGCCTGGCGTTCAGACGCCATAGATTGCGGGTGACTCCCGCGAGGACATTAGCGCATGATCACGTTCTATGTTCGCTTAGCACTTAACTGTGTACCTGGGTGCCTGACAGGACACAGAACTTTTTCTCAGCGGCTCTGTGACGTAACAGGGTTCGCTTTCAACGCTAGACAGCGCCCTAGCGTGTTTATTTTGCGACTCAGTTGTGTTCAGTGAGTTCGCACACATCGCCATATTGCGCTGCGGCACTCCTTATAGCGGCTCTGTGAAATAACAGAGTTCGCACATATTGCCACAGCGCATTGCGGTGTTTATTTTGGCGACTCTGCGGGATAACAGAGTTCGTGTCTTGCGCCATTTTACTAGCAGCAGGTTCCGCCTGCACAGTGGACCCCGGGCTGCGAACGCATCTCTCTACCTCATATATTTGGTTTGTTCCGCAGACCCTAACAACGGGTGTGTCACAGAATTTTATACCATTAGGCAATGAAGAAAACATAACTACATTTTTACCACCCAAATTTTGTTTTAGCCCCAGATTTTACATTTTCACACAAGAACAAGCTGCAGCTTACACATGCAGCTCACATGCTCAATTTTCCTAGGTGACCCCTGCAGTCTCCATTCAGAGAAAGACTCTGGCATGTCTCTCTCAGCTATAGCTCACATTTTGGCTGGTCACTCACCAGTAGCACATTTTACTCTGCTCAACATCCAGCTCAATTACATACCTAGTGACTATAGGCCCTGGTACTTAGTTAAAGCTAGCCAGGTGCATCTAATTAAGACTAGCAGTGCTAGGTCTTAACTTCCTACCTGGCTTTGCTACAATGGTTTTTGTGTTAAATGCATTTTTTGAAAAACATTTTTGCAATCTTTTTCATCAAAATTTTGAAATTTTTAAATTGGCCACTAGAGCTTCTTCAAGCTTTATCTTTCTGTTGTTTTAGGAAACACTACATGTACATAATTACAATGAACAGAATCCAACCCTATATTTTGTAATGAAGCATCTCATGAGCTTGGGCAATGGTCACTATAAAGAGAGGGGTAGCAAGAACAGCTTTGATATTACCTGTTGTGAATAATAGATCTTGTGTTATCAGTTGTGTATTGAGTTGTTACCTGACTGTAACACTGCTTCTGATAATAAAGAGCCCACAGTAAAGTCTCCCTTACAGTTCAGGAACCATGAGTTTAAAAGAGCCCTAATGGTTAGTTAATAAAATATAAAATTAATATTATTTTAGATAAAGATTGTTATGAACAAAAATACAACATTGTGAAAATGTATATATAAAAAAATACATGCAAAGCAAAAATCTAATAATAACAATAGGTTATTATCTGATTATAGCTTCTCTTAAATGTCAGAAGAATTTTTATGAATGCCAAAAAGACTAAGAAACTACAGAGCTACATAAGTCCATAATGACAGCATAATGAAAAAGGTGGCTGGAAAAAAGCTGTTACAAAATACACAAATTATGATGTGATGATGACATGAGACAAAAATAGGGCTTTGAACATAATAAACAGTGATGAAGTGCACAGTAAATCCTGTTTAATATAAAAGAATAGTATACATTTATATAGCACAATAAAATCTGCCCACTCCTATAATAATGCCATTATTTTTTACATGACTTTTTTTTAGAAAGTCAGGTCTAATAATTAAAATAGTTGATGCTCAAACATTTCTGGGTTTGAATACTTGAAAATTTAACTGTCAAAAGATGCTCCAAAGCCAATTTTGGAAGTCTGTGTGCTTGAAAAAAGATATTAATGCAATCTGTTATCTAAGGTCCTCTGTAAAAATAAATGCTATGATTCATATTATGCTACATTGAACAATATTTGGTCATAATGATTAAGCTTGAAAGCATGTTTAGTTTCGGGGCAGTCTAACCCCTTAACGTCCATTGACGTGCACAGTCCATCATGGCAGGATGTCAGTTCCCGCACCAGGACGGACTGTGCACGTCATGCATTAGAACTGTCACTGCGTGTAAACACGCAGTGACAGTTCAGTGCCGACAGCTGTCTATGACAGCTCACAGGCACTGCAAGAGGTGCGGGGACCCTTGCAGTCGGTCCCCACACCCAGAACGCTGTGATTGGTCAGTCAATCTGACTGACCAAACACAGCAGCGTTCGGGCAGGAGATGCTGAAATTTCAGCATCTTCTGCCGATAAGTGCAGGAGCTCAGCGTTTCAGTGGCCGAGCTTTGTGCACTGACAACCAGGAGTGGCGTCCGCGCCGCCCCTGGCTGTTAACCCCTGACTGCTGCAAATCGAGTGCGATCGCAGCATTCAGGGGGGAGGCAGAGGGTCAGGGGCTCCCTCTGCTTCAGATTGAGTCCCCATGATATAATCGCGGGGCTCAATGTCAGCCACGATGACCCGGGGTTGTCATTACAACCCCCGGGTCATCCAGCTATGGAAAGCTATGGAGACTCTGGTCTCAGAAGCTTTCTGCATAGGCATAATACATTGCAATGCTGGAGCATTGCAATGTATTATACCTGTAAATCAAACTAGGTAAAAAAAACATTTTTAAAAAATATGTAAAAAAAATAAGAAAAATAAGAAAAGAAAATTCCCCTAATAAATACACATTTTTATGTAAATAAAAATAAAATAAACAAAAAATACACGTTTGGTATCGCCGCGTCCATAAAAATCCCATCTATAAAAGTGTCACCCTAGCTAACCGCTTCACTGAGTGCCGCAAAAAAACACAAAAAAGTAGCAAGTTATACTTTTTCCAAGCGGTATCATCATACCGCTTGGAAAAAGTGCAATAACACTCGATAAAAATACGGATATAAGAAAACATGGTACCGCTGAAAACGTCATCTTGTCCCACAAAAAACAAGCCGCCATAAAGCATCATCAGCGAAAAAAAAAGTTATAACTTGCAGAATAAACTGATGCAAAAATAATTATTTTTCCTATAAAAGTATTTTTTTATTGTGTAAAAATGGCAAAACATGAAAAAAAAAAAAATGAGGTATCGTTGTAATCATACTGACCAAGATAAGTGCTTACCAATTACACATGTGGAATGGAGGGGGAAAAAAAAACAATTCCTGAATTGCTGTTTGTTTGTTCATTCTGCTTCCACAAAAATCGGAATAGAAAGCGATAAAAAACATTATGTGCCCGAAAATGGTACCAATAAAAACGTCAGCTCGTCATGCAAAAAACAAGACTGCACATGACTCTGTCGGTTGAAATATGCAAAAATTGTAGCTCTCAAAATACAGCGATGCAAAAATTTTCTTGCAAAAAACTCTAACAATAAAAACGTCTTTTAGTATGTGACAGAAGCTAAACATGAAAAAAGAGTATAAATCTGGTATCGCTGTAATCGCACCGACCCGAAGAATAAAGTCGCCTAATCACTAATACCGCACGAGGAACGGCATAAAAAATAAAACCAATTCTTCACCTTTTGTGGATTTGTTCATTCTGCCTCCCAAAGATCGCAGTAAGGCGATCACAGTGGTTTACCCCCACATATAGGGTATCGACGTACTCAGGACAAATTGCACAACAATTTTGGGGTCTAATTTCTTCTGTCACGAAAAAACATTCTCAGAATCAGCAGGACCATTGAAGCGTTCCAGAGTTATAACTTCATAAAGTGACAGTGGTCCGATTTCAAAATTAAGACCTGGTCATTAACCTACAAAATGGCTTGGTCCTTAAGGAGCTAAATCCAAATCTTGAAAAAATGAGTACAATTTCTCAAAATACCTAATAGATCTTGAACTGGATTTGCGCTTACTGTCACTGAGTCCTTTCCAACAAATAGCTGGATTAACTCCACTGTAACCATAGCATTAACCATCTAAGGCTAACGAGTTTTCTCATGTTACTAAATCAGTTTAGTTACCGTAGTTAATTAAGAAGACACTAGTGACTTAAGGAGTATGTGCAGTAGTTACTTTCCAGGCTGTGGTGTTAAATTCTAATATCCCACTTACTTCTCTCCAGCTCATTGATTCATAGAAAGCAGTTAGATGCCCATCTCCCTCACCCTCTCAATCAGCTCCTGACTAGCTGCTGTTATAAATCTTGAAAACCTACTGAACTTGGCAGAAGCCACTCAGCCAAGGATAAATCAAGTATACTGGTTGTAGTCAAATAAACAATTTTTAAACCAATATAAAATAATCTTAAGACCGTCTCCACATACATGTTTTAAATGCTTTTATATGTTAATAAAAAAGCTATATCTTAATAATAAGTGATGTATTTGAATTATTTATGGTACTGTATGTGTTGTCTTTCTTTACAGGTTTAATAGCTGTTATAAATCTTGCAAGTTTGCCAGCCTTCATCATTGGCTAATTCCAGAGCAGGTCTGCTAATATCGTCTCTCACTTTCCTAAGCCATGTGCTTATTCAAATTCCCTGTTTTCATTATATGTAAAATATTTATAACAATGTAGACTTCAAAGCAAACCACTGATAGCTGAATATCTTGTAGAGTATGTTCTGAGCTTTAAAATTCTAATCATACTACAGTATTGTTATTGTTTACAATATCCTGCTTACATATTCTGGATTATATTATGCTATTTCATTATTTTCACTGTTTATGTTGTGCAGCACATTTTAATGTGTTTTATTTTCACTTCTCCCCAGCGACTTTTTGAAAAAGCGCCAGGGTAGGTTGAAATGCCACATTGCCAGTCGCATATGTCCTTATACCTAGCACTATGCTATGGTTTTGCACAAATAAAACTTCAACATTATATAAATATAATATAATATTTGAGTATGGTTGATTCTCTTATGATTGTTATTTAGGTCAGCACCTCCTTACTACACATAGTGTGCAACAAAACTCTCTTTCCACTCATCAGAACTTTCACTCAAGGAGGAATGTCCATCCTGCCAGAGACCAGGAAATGAGGAGTCTGCAGAATTATGAATTGTTCCACAAGCAACATGAGAATTACTATTTTAGATCTTGTAATGAGCTCACCATGTAAGGTGGATTCTCTCAGCCATAACTCAGGGTGTGCAACACAGACCAGACCAAAGGATTAGGGTTGCAGGGGGGCACTTGGAACAGCAAGGGCCAGTAGAATTGCATATGCAGGATGGCCGGAGGATAGGTGGGGCTGGAAACACAAGATGCACAAAGGCAGTTGTGCAGACAGAAGAGAATCAACAAGGATGTGTATGAAATCTTGAACCATGCTGCAGTTTTGTAGAAGAAGACAGCACCAGTAATTCCGTGAGGAGTTGATTATCAAGTAACTTGGCAAAGCAGAGTTGAAGGTATGATCAGCAACAGAATTTGCAGAGATGAGTTCATTATCATATATCTTAATTTAGCAGAGTTGAAGTTGTAAACAGGACCAGGAATAGCAGAGATGAGTTTGCTGTCAAATACTTTAATTCAGCAGACATGAAGGCATAAACAACACCAGGATTAGCAGAACTGAGCTTAGCAAAGTAGCTAGTTGCAGGATTGCAGTATGAAGCAGCTGAACAGATGCTCAAACACCTGGCTTGAACAGAACCAAGTTGGAAGTATGGCAAAACTCCTTATACACATGTATTGTATTAGCAGAGTGTAATAATACCTTAATACTCAGGCCAGGAGCAGCCACCTGAGCAGTCCTTGGATGATGACATTAGAGTTGTTAATTGGATCACCATGGTTACCATGTGCAGATTAGCACAGAGAGAGAGAGACAACAATAGGGGAAGGAATGAAAGCCCAACGTTGGAGACAGAACAGGTGACTAACAGATTTGCATTGTCAATTTCTCTGTTCTGCTCTGCAATAGTAGCTGACAGACTAAGCAGTGCTGAATGCTGCAATATTCTTTCCTCTACATGTTTCTAAATCTGCTATGAACGCTGGCTTCACACAGATATGAATAGAGTCATCATCACTAAAAAATGTTTGCATACATGGTACATTTTAACTTAGAAGACATTACTATTCCATGAATAATTGGCAGAAAAGCTTGAAAATTCTTAGATATGATGACTTGAGAGTCCTCAGTGGTTGATACCTTTTAATGGCTAACTGAAAAGATGGTAACAAATTGCAAGCTTTCGAGACTACTCAGGTCTCTTCATCAATATTTGTCTATCTACTGGCTAACACGGTACGAAGATACACATCTTTCCTATATAGATATGATGATGCAGTTTCTCAAACATTTATGTCCTATAAACTGTCATTTCATGGTTGAAAACTGTACCTGCTCACAACTTGACATTAATATTGTTCAACTTTGCCAAGGCTTGAAAGGTATCCTTCACAACCCCATTTACAAATCAATACAGGGAAGGGTTGAGGTCCAGTTTTAAATATTAGAAGTACATCTAACCTTACAGGCTTCTAATGTAACAAACTTTTAAATTTTTATGCTTGTTTAATTGCTTATTGGCTTTTACCAGGTAAGGTAAAACTAAACAAAGATGGTTTTCCAGTTATATAGGGTTTCATTATTAGGTAAATATCACAGAATTGTTTAAATAGAATTAATACAACTGTTCTCTATATGGATGTGATATAGATGGTGCCACACTTTTGAAGTCAGAGTAAAGAGCTGCTGTAAACTTCCACTTTTGGGATTTTTGTGAAAATATATACAATGTTGTGTCTGCCATAAAAACAAGTCCTTTATTTATGGTAAAAACGAGCATGTTTACTTAATAAAAATGCTAACAAATACACATTGTTTTACATATATTCATTTTTTACTATTCTTACTAACCTACACATTTAAACCCACAAAACTTAAAATCAATATATTTTTAATGGATTTCCATTGTGTCCAAAAATTATACATTTATCACATATAAGCAACAATATTTCAAATCTAAACAGAGTGTATAGGCGTAGAAATAAATGAAAACCTAAACAACTTCTTATTGTCATTTCACTGCTGCTTTTAACTTTCACTGTAGCTAAATTAATGAGACCCCCTTCATACCACATTTAATGGTTGTAAAGGTTTGGCAGACTTCAAAAAATAATGGTAACCACAGTCATCTTTAAAAAATACAGTTTGAAACTGAATTATTCATGAAATATCAATTAAAAATGAGCAACCTGCAGAGGTAGGACAAAGCATCAAGAAAAGGCAATAGAATTGAAAACTTGATAAGTCAAAGGAGGCCTTTTAAAGATCTTTCACCTCTTTGGTGCAATGTACTACATTAGTGACTACTTTATAAAAAAAAGTTTTGGTCTGAGTAGGTCTTTTCTGAAATATGTTATTTATAGCAATTAAAGAACAATATTTTCTGGAAATACAAAGCCACTGCACTTGACAAGCTTTCCGAACATCCCTGATTATGTCTACATCACCTTTATATGTCAACTTTAACCCCTTAACTCTCAAGGGTGGTTTGCACGTTAATGACCGGGCCAATTTTTACAATTCTGACCACTGTCTCTTTATGAGGTTATAACTCTGGAACGCTTCAACGGATCTTCGCGATTTTGAGAATGTTTGCTTGTGACATATTGTACTTCACGTTAGTGGTAAAATTTTTCTATGTAACTTGCGTTTATTTTTGAAAAAAAACGAAATATGGCGAATATTTTGAAAATTTAGCAATTTTCAAACTTTGAATTTTTATTCCCTTAAAACAGAGAAATATGTCACAGAAACTAATTAATAAATAACATTTCCCACATGTCTACTTTACATCAGCACAATTTTGGAAACAAAATTTCTATTTGTTAGGAAGTTATAAGGGTTAAAAGTTGACCAGCGAGTTCTCATTTTTACAACATTTGAAGTCACTTTGAGGGATCTATATGGTAGAAAATGCCCAAAAGTGACACCCTTCTAAAAACTGCACCCCTCAAGGTACTCAAAACCACAATCAAGAAGTTTATTAACCCTTCAGGTGCTTCACAGGAGCTGAAGCAACGTGGAAGGAAAAAATGAACATTTTACTTTTTGGTCACAGAAATGATCTATTACAAACATTTTTTTTATTCTCACAAGGGAAAAAGGAGAAAATGGACCGATAAAGTTGTTGTGCAATTTCTCCTGAGTACGCCAATACCCCATATGTGAGGGAAAACCACTGTTTGGGCGAACAGCAGGGCTTGGATTGGAAGGAGCGCCGTTTGACTTTTCCAAACCAAAATTGGCTGGAATTGAGATTGGACGCCATGTTGCGTTTGGAGATTCCCTGAAGTGCCTAAACAGTGGAAACCCCCCACATGTGACACCATTTTGGAAACTAGACCCCTAAGGATCTTATCTAGATGTGTGGTGAGCACTTTGAACCCCCAAGTGCTTCACCCAAGTTTATAATGTAGAGCCGTGAAGAAAAAAAATCATATTTTTTTCCACAAGCATGATGCTTTAGTCCCCAGTTTTTATTTTCCCAAGGGTAAGAGGAGAAATTGGACCACAAAAGTTGTTCAACTTGTCCGGAGTACTCTGATACCACATATGTGGGGGAACCACTGTTTGGGTGCACAGCAGGGCTCGAATTGGAAGGAGCGCCGTTTGACTATTCCAAACCAAAATTGGCTGGAATGAGAACGGACGCCATGTCGCATTTGGAGTGCCCCTGATGTGCCTAAACAGTGGAAACCCCCCACATGTGACACCATTTTGGAAACTAGACCCCCTAAGGAACTTATCCAGATGTGTGGTGAGCACTTTGAACCCCCAAGTGCTTCACGCAAGTTTATAATGTAGAGCTGTGAAGAAAAAATCATATTTTTTCCACAAGCATGATGTTTTAGTCCCCAATTTTTTATTTTCCCATCGGTAAGAGGAGAAATTGGACCACAAAAGTTGTTGTCCAACTTGTCCTGAGTACGCTGATACTCCATATGTGGGGGGAACCACTGTTTGGGTGCACGGCAGGACTCGAAATGGAAGGAGCGCCAATTGACTTTTCCAAACCGAAATTGGATGGAATTGAGAACGGTCGCCATGTCGCATTTGGAGAGCCCCTGATGTGCCCAAACAGTGGAAACCCCCCACCTGTGACCCATTTTGGAAACTAGACCGCCTAAGGAACTTATCTAGATGAATGTGGAGCACTTTGAACCTCCAAGTGCTTCACGCAAGTTTATAATGTAGAGCCTTGAAGAAAAAAATCATATTTTTTCCACAAGCATGATGTTTTAGTCCCCAATTTTTTATTTTCCCAAGGGTAAGAGGAGAAATTGGACCACAAAAGTTGTTGTCCAACTTGTCCTGAGTACGCTGATACCCCATATGTGGGGGAACCACTGGTTGGGCGCACGGTAGGGCTCGAAAGGGAAAGAGCGCCGTTTGACTATTCCAAACCAAAATTGGCTGGAATTGAGAACGGACACCATGTCGCATTTGGAGTGCCCCTGATGTGCCTAAACCGTGGAAACCCCCCACATGTGACACCATTTTGGAAACTAGACCCCCTTAGGAACTTATCCAGATGTGTGGTGAGCACTTTGAACCCCCAAGTGCTTCACGCAAGTTTATAATGTAGAGCTGTGAAGAAAAAAATCATATTTTTTCCACAAGCATGATGTTTTAGTCCCCAATTTTTTATTTTCCCATGGGTAAGAGGAGAAATTGGACCACAAAAGTTGTTGTCCAACTTGTCTTGAGTACTCTGATACTCCATATGTGGGGGGAACCACTGTTTGGGCGCACGGTGGGGCTCGGAAGGGAAGCAGTGACGTTTTGGAATGCAGACTTTGATGGAATGGTCTGTGGGAGTCATGTTCCGTTAGCAGAGCTCCTGATGTGCCTAAACAGTGGAAACCCCCCACATATGACCCCATTTTGGAAACTAGACCCCCTAAGGAACTTATCTAGGTGTGTGGTGAGCACTTTGAACCCCCAAGTGTTTCACTAAAGTTTATAATGCCCTGGCGTGAAAAAAAAAATATTTTTTTTTTCCACAAAAGTGATTTTTAGTCCCCAATTTTTTATTTTCCCAAGCGTAACAGGAGAAATTGGACCCCAAGATTGTTGTCCAATTTGTCCTGAGTACGCTGATACCCCATATGTTGGGGGGAACCACTGTTTGGGCGCACGGCAGGGCTCAGAAGGGAAGCAGTGACGTTTTGGAATGCAGACTTTGATGGAATGGTCTGCGGGCGTCATGTTCCGTTAGCAGAGACCCTCATGTGCTTAAACAGTGTAAATCCCCCACAAGTGACCCCATTTTGTAAACTAGACCACCTAAGGAACTTTATCTAGGTGTGTGGTGAGAACTTTGAACTCCCAAGTGTTTCACTAAAGTTTATAATGCCCAGGTGTGAAAATAAAAAATCCTACTTTTATCCTCACAAAAATGATGTTTTAGTCCCCAATTTTTTATTTTCCCAAGGGTAAGAGGAGAAATTAGACACCAAAAGTTGTTGTCCAATTTTTCCTGTGTGCACTGGTACCCCATATGTGGGAAAAACAGTTTGGGCACAATTCGGGGCTCAGAAGGGAAGTCGTGAAGTTTTGGAATGCAGACTTTGATGGAATGGTCTGCGGGCATCATGTTCAGTTTGCAGAGCCCCTGATGTGCCTAAACAGTAAAAAAAAACATAAGTAACATAATTTTGGAAAGTAGACTCCCAAGGAACTTTTCTAAATGTGCCCCCTTTCTGGAACTAATATTTCCTGTAAAGTAAATTAGTAGTGCATGGAGGTGTGGTACAATTTGAAACAATCCTTCATACACTGGCCAGGTTTTTCGGGGCAGGTGTCGCATTGGTAAGTAGTGTCCTTGCGTAGTCCCCTTTTGTAACATACTCGGCACCTTTTTTGCGGCTTACCTATTTTTCCAGTTGGCGGGACCACCCCCAGGAAATGCTGACCTGGTATGATACGAGCACCTTCAGTTCTGGAAGTACTGGGGCCCGCTCCTTTCTGAGCGCCAAACATCAGGGCCTTAACCACTACCTCCTAAACTGAAGGTATGACGTATAGCTGTTGCATGCACATCGTGACAGCAGGAAAGCGTTGAGCATTGCCATTTGGACGATGTGCACGGACAGCTTTTTGTACCACACCTTGGCCTTTCTCAAAGCACTGTACGGTTGGAGGAGTTGATTGGAGAGATCAACACCCTCCATGTATTTGTTGTACCCCAGTACACAGTTCGGTTTGCAGACCTGTGTAGAGGTACCCCGCACAGTGCTGAGGGCGCTACCATCACCATGTATGGTGGTCAAGA
This sequence comes from Oophaga sylvatica, assembly GCA_033576555.1. Lineage (NCBI taxonomy): Eukaryota > Metazoa > Chordata > Amphibia > Anura > Dendrobatidae > Oophaga > Oophaga sylvatica. The sequence continues at coordinate 242,986,510 of JARQOD010000002.1, read as the reverse complement.
GAAGGATATCCCTCTTGTCCTTGTACTTGACCACCAACAGGTGGTCGCTACATTGGGCTCTGCTCTCACCCTTTTTGAGCATCTGCCCAAGTAGCGTCTTCGGGAGGCCTCTCTGATTTTTGCGGACAGTACCGCAGGTTGCGGTACCTCGCGCAGAGAGGGATTTGTAGAGTGGGACGCTGGAATAAAAGTTATTGGTGTAAAGGTGATAACCTTTGTCCAGCAGTGAGTGCACTAAATCCCACACAATTTTCCCACTTACTCCCAGGATGGGGGGACACTCAGGGGGTTCAATCCTGGTGTCCTTTCCTTCGTAAACACTAAAGCTGTGGGTGTACCCTGAGGTACTCTCACACAGCTTATAGAGTTTGATTCCGTCATTTGCCCTCTTGCTGGGCAGGTACTGGCGGAATCGGAGTCTTCCCTTAAAATGAACCAAGGTCTCATCCACGCAGATGTCCCTTTGGGGCACGTACAATTCAGCAAACTTTTTGCTGAAGTGTTCGATGTCTGGCCGAACTTTGAACAGACGGTCAAAGTTGGGGTCATCTTGTGGGGGACAATGTGCATTATCATTATAATGCAGGAATTTGTGGATGGCCTCAAAACGCGTCCGGGCCATGACCATTCGGAACAGTGGAGTGTTGTATAAAATATCAACACTCCAATATTGCCGAAGTTCTGGCTTCTTCAGGATCCCCATATGGAGGACCAGGCCCCAAAACTGCATCATTTCAACTGCGTCTACAGGAGACCGGTTGGAAAATGATAGAGGTAAATATTGGCACAGTTCAAAGAGAGGTGCACCAGTAAGTTCCCAAGCAGTATCATGTATGTCAAAAACTGGGCACACTCGTAATCGTGTAATGATAGCAAATTTAATACGTACATCTGATCACTAGTAACAAACGTTTCGGTCACTATCGACCTTCATCAGTGTACTAAAAAATAATAATACGTGATTCAAATGTTTGTTTACAATATTGAAGTGGGATATAAACACAAAATATATACATATGCGAAATATGTAGCAAAGGTCATAATGAATCGTAGTATATCTCAAAAGAGCCTATCCAATATCAGGATTATCAAAGTACTTAGGATAATAGAATCCTGGATAATATAGGTAAATAGATGGACAGACATACCTAGTGGCAGAGTATACCCGGTGCAATGTTTTTTTTCGGAAATTATAATCTGTAAAACTGATTAATATAATACAGTTGTGATAACATAAGTCATTTGCTACTGATAATTTTCAAGAGAATATGGATAATAACATACCAGTTAAAATCAGAAAACGCTGTAGGTGACTATAATGGAAAATAGGATTATAGTAAGTGGCTGTGAAGCAATGCCCATAGTAATGGTAACAAGTGAAAAAATAGGTACACATACCGCTCAGAATAAGCTCTCTTAATATGTTGTAAGAGGCTGTTTGCTGTGGAGAATATATTCATATATGCCCATAAGATGTGGAGCCAAAAACTATGGATGATATATAGTGATATCACTGATAAAGCACTTACCCAGTACCGACTATGATATGTGAGGGGTCACAGTGACGCGGTATCCACCGCTTGTCTCGTGGTGGCAGGAAGTGGTAACTGGCCAGATTATATAGAAGTTGCGGTCTGTGATACACGCAGTGCGTCAAACCGGAAGTGCCCATACAGGAAGTGATGTCAGCGCTGCTTAGTAAAATGTAGAGGCAGCGTTCTGCGTTCCACAGGGACCGCTTGCGTTCCAGCTAGAGAGCGCATGTCAGAGAGTTCGCAAAGGAGGAGGTGCACAGTGAGAGAAAGTGATCATCCAAGATAAATATATTAGTAGCGATTCTGTAAGAGAAAACATAAGAATCAGTGGGCGGTATTATTAAAAATCAATAGGCATTCCTGACATTCATATGCAGTATAAATATGATAATCAGAGTAATTTAGAGAAAGGAAAGAAGGTCATAATCCTTATTTAACCCTTTGGGATACAGGGTGTCTAATTCATGAATCCAATACGCTTCCCTCCGTTTAAGCTGAGTTATGCGGTCTCCCCCCGTCTTGATTGTGGTATATGTTCTAATACTTGAAAACGTAGTTGTGCTATATTGTGGCCTTTTCCAATAAAGTGTTGTGGGAGAGGTAATAACATTTCCTTGCATCTGATAGTGGATTTATGTTTAGATATCCTATTTTTAACACTTTGTGTGGTTTCGCCTATATAGAGAAGGCCACAGGGGCACTTAATCAGATATACCACATTGTAATACTATTGTAGGAACTCGAGGATTCTGATAGCGTGGGGCAATGAACAATCAGAGACGGGTTTCTTTGAATGCAAATAATGTATTTGTGAAACAGCAAAACACCCAAAAACAATATTCAAACAACCCGTAGTGACATGCAATGAGTCCATATATATATACACAAGTCCAGTTATATGAATCCGGATATATAAGTCTTTGAACCTCTATAGCGAGGGTAGTAAAGTTCTTACGACGGAGTCCTCACACAAATGTGACCACAAGGTAAGTCTGATGCACAGATAACGTGGCTGGATTTACACACTGCTGGTGTGTGAAGAGTCAGATCCAGGTATGAAGAAAACACAGGGAGGTCCAGGAACAAGTTAATCTCAGTTGTGGCTTAATTCAGTGAAGTCCAACAACAAGTTCATATGTCAGTAAGGTTCCAGTAACAGTTCCAACAGCTCTCACCAGAGGTAATGCACAAAGGGTTAAACAGCAACAGTTCAGAAACACAGTTCTTATCAGATGGAGTGAACCAAGGGTTAAATTCCCAAGTCAACAGTTTAGTGATAACACAGTACTTTGTGCAACTTACATATGCAGAGAATGTCCAGAGCCATGGGTAGAAACTGCTGTGGCTGAGAAACACCTGAAGATAAGGCTATGCACTTTCCTGGTAAATACACAAAAGATCTGTGAGGAACAAAGCAGCTGGGTTGCAGGGAAACGGAAGCAGAATATTCCAGCAGTGAAACCAACACCTGAGCCAGGCTTTAAACAAACGAACAGGAAGTAGGGCACACAAAACAGCAAACTCCATTTTAACAAAGGGCAAAATCATTGACAAAGTTACCTAGAAAACCCGGAATACTGACATTACTCCCCCCTAAAGACGGCCTCCGGACGGTCCTGGACCAGGCCTGTCCGGGTATCTCCGATGAAACTGAGCAATCTTCAGAGGCGCATTGATGTTACTTACTGGTTCCCAAGAATCATTTTCAGGAGAGTAACCTTGCCATCTAACTAGATACTGAAGCCGGTTTCTATGAAGTCTCGAATTAACAATATCCTGTACCACGAATTGTTCTTCGCCATCAACCAACACTGGTGGAGGGGGAGGTACGATACGTCCCTGAAACGTGTTAGGAGAGACTGGTTTTAATAAGGAAACATGAAATACTGGGTGTACCTTTAAAGTCCGTGGTAGCTTCAACCGACAGGCAACAGAGCTCACAATCCCAGTGATCTTGAATGGACCGATGAATTTCTGTCCCAGTTTCTGCGAAGGAACACCCAATTTTAGATTCTTGGTGGACAACCAAACTGAGTCTCCTACCTTATACATAGGTGCTGGTTTCCGGAATCTATCGGCCGACTTCTTGTAACGCTCCTGTGCTGTGGTCAGGGAGTCCTTCAAAACTTCAAGATTACGTTGCAACGCCGTCACTCTGTCTTCAACCGCTGGTACCGAAATCGTAACCGGAGACCTAGGCAAAATACTTGGATAATAACCCAGGTTGGCAAAAAAAGGCGTTACCTTCGTGGAACTGCTTTGGGAGTTGTTGTACGAAAATTCCGCTAGAGGAAGTAGCTTCAGCCAATCGTCCTGCAAATGACTGACGTAACAGCGTAGATATTGCTCCAAGGTTTGATTTGTCCGTTCGGTCTGCCCGTTGGTCTGAGGATGGTATGCAGAAGACAAGCAAACATTAATGTGGAGCGCAGAACAAAATCCTTTCCAAAATCTAGAGGTAAATTGTATTCCCCGGTCAGAAATGATGTCATCTGGTACCCCATGCAGCCGGAAAATGTTCTGGATAACTAGATCTACTGTCTCTGTAGCTGAGGGAAGACCAGCACACGGAATGAAATGAGCAGCTTTCGTTAAACGATCTACTACCACCAAAATAGTATTTTTACCACCAGAGGTGGGTAACTCCACAATAAAGTCCATCGAAATAGACCCCCAAGGGCGAGACGGTACAGGTAGCGGTTTAAGAAGACCAGTAGGTGAAACGCGAGGAACCTTGTACCGGGCACAAACTTCACAAGAGCGGACATAGTCATTCACATCCTTCAAGCAGGTAGGCCACCAAAAAAAACGAGTTAACAATTCCTGCATCTTCTGTACCCCCCTATGACCAGCCAATTTAGAGTCGTGGACCAATTTGAGAACTCGAAGTCTTACAGCCTCTGGGACATAAATACATCGATCTCTAAGCCACACACCATTCCGAAGGACAAGATTCACATTGTCAGGTGGAGCTGCAAGAAATACGTCACCGTCATAGGCCAGCTTGATCTCCTGCCACAAGTCCCGGTTCCGGAGCACTCCAACGAAATTGGCCTCCGACAAGATGGTCTTCGACGGGGTCCCAGGCACGGAATCCACGGTATGGATTCGGGATAATGCGTCAGCTTTCCCATTACGTGAACCTGGGCGGTACGAAATAATAAAATTAAACTGGTTCAAGAACAAACTCCACCTAGCTTGTCGAGGAGAAAGACACCTGGCAGACTTAAGGAATTCCAAATTGCGATGATCCGTGAGTACTACTACCTGCTGAGTTGCCCCCTGCAAATGGTGTCTCCATTCCTTAAAGGCAGAAATAATTGCCAAAAGTTCCTTATCTGCCACATCATAGTTAAGTTCTGCAGAAGATAACCTACGAGAGAAGAAGGCACACGGGTGCAGCAAACCTTTGTCTCCGGTACGTTGTGAGAGGATAGCTCCCAATGCACAGTCAGACGCGTCCACCTCCACGATAAAAGGCTGTGCAGGATCCGGATGCATCAATATTGGAGCCGTGGTAAAACAACCCTTCAGGCGATCAAAGGCTTCCTGAGCTTGCGAAGACCATTCAAACTTCTTCCCCTTCTTGGTGAGGAGAGTGATGGGACGGACAATTTCTGAAAAATTTCGGATAAACCGTCTATAAAAGTTAGCAAAGCCAATGAATCGTTGTACCTCCTTAATGTTTCCTGGTACCGGCCAGTCCAAGATTGCCTGGATCTTGCTGGACTCCATATTCAATCCCTGAGGCGAGATAACATAGCCTAAAAATTGAATTTCAGAACAATGGAACTCACACTTTTCGAGTTTGATGTACAAATGATTATCTCTCAAACGTCTAAGTACGGTCTTGACAAGTTCCTGATGTTCCTGTAAGGAGTCAGAAAAGATTAAGATGTCATCAAGGTAAATTACCACATATTGGTCCAATAAATCCCTGAAAATGTCGTTGGCTAAATGTTGAAAAGCAGCAGGAGCGTTACAGAGTCCGAATGGCATCACCAAATATTCAAAATGTCCATACCGGCATCTAAAAGCTGTCTTCCATTCGTCTCCGGGCCGTATACGGAGTAAATTATATGCCCCACGAAGATCTAATTTGGTAAATACTTTGGCCTGGCGAACTCTTTCCAACAATTCTGGAATTAGGGGCAACGGGTACCTGTTACGAATGGTTACCTTATTTAACTCCCGGTAGTCAATGCAGGGTCTTAGAGTACCATCCTTCTTCTTTACAAAGAATATTGGAGCTCCCGCTGGTGAAGAAGATGGTCGGATAAACCCCTTGGCTAAATTCTCATCTATATACTCTCGTAAAGATTTTAATTCCGGAGCCGCCAACGGGTAAACATGGCCGAAAGGAATCGCTGCTCCAGGAAGCAATTCTATGGGGCAGTCATACGATCTATGTGGGGGAAGTTGATCTGCCTTCCTTTTATCACAAATGTCTGAGAATTCCTGATATATCAGAGGGAGAGTAGGTACCTGTATCACCTCTTCCAAGTTCTGGGTAACTGGAGCCGCTACAGTTGGACTGATGGTAGAACTGCACTTCGGGAGAAAGGTTATCTCCTTGGTTTCCCAATTGATGATTGGATTTTGTGACCGTAACCAGGGAATTCCTAAAATTACAGGAAAATGAGGAGAAGATATTAACATGAATGAAAGTGTTTCTTGATGGTCTGGTTCCATCTTACACTCCAGAGGCACTGTCTCCCGATCTACTGGTCCAGAAACTAATGGGGAACCATCCACCGTTTCCATAGTGATTGGTGAAGCTCTTAGTTGTGTCTTTATACCATGTTCCTTTGCAAAAGAAGAATCCATGAAATTCCCCCCTGCTCCAGAGTCTATCATGGCAGAACTTGATATCCACTGTTCCTCCCACTGAATCTGTATAGGAAGAGAACAATGTGAATATTTCTCCCCTTGATCTTTAGGGGAAGTCGGCATCAGTATTGGGGGAAAAACCGCATCTAGATGTAGACTGGTTTCCGAAACTTCAGACTCAGCGTCTGTGTTATCATAATCCCCTACTACCGCCAACACCTTGTTTGGTCGCCTAGGACATTTAGGACAATTGATGAGGAAATGGTCCGATTGACCACAATAGAAACATAAGCGCTCACGGAGACGGTGTTCGCGGCGTTCATTATTCTCACGTCTCTGCAGTGAGTCCACCTGCATAGGCACCTCCTCAGCCTCTCGCGGGTTTTTGCCTGTGGTTTCCCTGGACGGAAGAGAGTAATTAGTAATGCGATTTACAGCGGCCCATTTTTCTTGTCTGCGTTCAGTTAAACGGATATCAATACGTACACAGTGCTGTATAAACAATTCAAACTCCTGTGGAGACTCTGAACGAGCTAGCTCATCCTTGATTGCATTTGACAAACCTTTTCTAAAGATTGGTAATAAAGCATTGTTTTCCCACTGGGTGTCCACCACTAACCTTTTAAATTCAGTAACATATTCTATGACTGACCGTTTCCCCTGGCGTAAGGAAAGCAAGGCAGATTCAGCGGTAGCACGGCGGTTGGGATCGTCGAACATTTGCGCCATGGCTGCCAGAAAATTGTCCAAATTATTTAGACGGGTATCATGACTTTCAACCATAGGATTTGCCCAAGCCAGTGCACGTGATGTCAAAACATAATAATACATAGAACCTTAGATCTATCAGACCGGTAGTAGGAGGCATGTACATCAAAAAATAATATACATTGATTAACAAACCCACGGAATTGACTTCGGTCACCATTAAAACGGAATGGAGGCAATTTGGGCATACTGGTGGATGAGGTAGGCTCAGTAGGTAAGGCCTCCAGGACTCCTAACCTAGAACGTAGATCTTGGAGAGCCTGACCAAACCCCTGTGCATTGTGGTTAACCCGAGACTCCAAGTCTCTAATCTGATTGAGTGCAGCCGCCACCTCCTGCTGCAAGGAGTTAACTATGGTGAACAATTTGTCTGCCCGTGTCTCCGTCATTGCCCCAGCAGAATCCTCTTTTTTAGGCTGGAATATCCTGTAATACTATTGTAGGAACTCGAGGATTCTGATAGCGTGGGGCAATGAACAATCAGAGACGGGTTTCTTTGAATGCAAATAATGTATTTGTGAAACAGCAAAACACCCAAAAACAATATTCAAACAACCCGTAGTGACATGCAATGAGTCCATATATATATACACAAGTCCAGTTATATGAATCCGGATATATAAGTCTTTGAACCTCTATAGCGAGGGTAGTAAAGTTCTTACGACGGAGTCCTCACACAAATGTGACCACAAGGTAAGTCTGATGCACAGATAACGTGGCTGGATTTACACACTGCTGGTGTGTGAAGAGTCAGATCCAGGTATGAAGAAAACACAGGGAGGTCCAGGAACAAGTTAATCTCAGTTGTGGCTTAATTCAGTGAAGTCCAACAACAAGTTCATATGTCAGTAAGGTTCCAGTAACAGTTCCAACAGCTCTAACCAGAGGTAATGCACAAAGGGTTAAACAGCAACAGTTCAGAAACACAGTTCTTATCAGATGGAGTGAACCAAGGGTTAAATTCCCAAGTCAACAGTTTAGTGATAACACAGTACTTTGTGCAACTTACATATGCAGAGAATGTCCAGAGCCATGGGTAGAAACTGCTGTGGCTGAGAAACACCTGAAGATAAGGCTATGCACTTTCCTGGTAAATACACAAAAGATCTGTGAGGAACAAAGCAGCTGGGTTGCAGGGAAACGGAAGCAGAATATTCCAGCAGTGAAACCAACACCTGAGCCAGGCTTTAAACAAACGAACAGGAAGTAGGGCACACAAAACAGCAAACTCCATTTTAACAAAGGGCAAAATCATTGACAAAGTTACCTAGAAAACCCGGAATACTGACACACATAGTTTGTGTTGCATGTGAAGTACTCGTTAATGGTGTATTTTTTCCCAGTTTGAGGGTGATATACAGTGTTGCCCTTGAGAACATTATTGCATTGGTGGCATGAAAGACACGGGAATGTGCCAGTCTTAGGATTTTGCAGAAATCTCTGAGTACTGGTAGGTTTATTTGGGCCGATGTCTGCCCTAACTAGACAGTCTCGTAGGTTACGAGGTCGTCTAAAACACAGCATGAATGGTTGTCTGAAAGCCTCCACTTCGGGGTGGGCGGATTGCAGAATATGCCAATGTCGTCGTATGGCTGAGTGAATTTTGTACGCTTCAGGATGGTAGTCACGTACAAATGGTATTCTTGTCCCATTGTCTTGTCGTTGATTTCTATTGGGGGGTTGAATCCTGACTGTGTGGGGTGGATACCCTCTGTCTAGGAATTTTGTCTGCATTTCTTTGATCCTAGTTTGTTGTATAGTTGGGTCAGATACAATGCGTGTAACCCTCTGGATCTGGGATTGTGGAATGGACCACTTCATTTTAGACGGGTGGAAGCTAGAGAAATGAAGGAGGCTATTTCTGTCGGTAATTTTGGAAAAAATATCAGTAGTGAGGTTACCTTGTGGGTCTTTAACCACTAGGGTGTCAAGAAAGCTAATTTGTTTGGTGTCATGAGTCATCGTGAAGTCTAGGCCCGGCCAAGATGTTCTAAGGAAATTAAAGAAGGTATTTAAGGTATTAAGGTCACCCCTCCACACACAAAAGATATCATCTATGTATCTTTTCCAGACCAGAACGTGGTACTGGAAAAGTTGATGCTGGTAGATTAATGTTTCTTCGTAATGTGCCATATAAGCATTAGCGTACGGGGGCGCGACGTTACTACCCATCGCAGTGCCTTTTGTCTGCAAATAGAAGGAGTCTTCAAAGAGAAAAAAGTTTTCAGTTAGTACTATGGATAGTAGTTCACTACATAGGTCAATTTGGTCCGGATGCATGCCTGATTGAGTAAGAAGGCGTCGTGTAGAGGCTATGCCTTCCATGTGGGGAATTGACGTATATAAGTCTTTTACGTCGAATGAGACCAAAATGGCATCTGATGGAATAGGGGTGACAGCCTGTATGGTGTTAAGAAAGGATCCGGTATCTAACAAAAAGGAAGGAATCTTCTTAATCAGAGGGGTCATGATTTTTTCCAAATATATTGAAAGTGGGGACAAAACAGACTCTGTAGAAGCAACTATGGGGCGTCCCGGTGGATTATTAAGGTCTTTATGTATTTTAGGAAGAGTATAAAAGACCGGTGTGATGGGGTGTTTCTTGGTCAAAAATGCGCTCGTCTTACTATCAATAATGCCTAAATTATAGTATTCGTCAAGAATATTGCGGATTCTTGATTGGATATGATAAGTGGGATTGCCGATAGTTTAGTATAAGTGGTGGTGTCATTCAACTGTCGTTGAATTTCTGCAACATAAGTTGTTTTGTCCATAACCACAATTGCTCCACCCTTGTCGGCTGGTTTAAAAACAATATCCTTATTGTTTTGTAGTGTAGTTAAGGCCTGTCTGTCAAGGGGGGAACAATTAGATGGAAAATGTATGTCACCATGGTTCGTGTCTCAACGTAACTTCTGGAAAGAGGTATTAATGAATTGTATAAAAGTCTCAAGTGCATGTGAACCCATAGGTGGTCGATAGGTACTTTTGGACCGTAATTGAAGACTCTCTAATGTTAGGCAATTAGGTGGGGTTACACTAGGTACAGGTATGTTGGCTGGATTGGAAAAATGTAATTTTAAACGTAATAATCTGTAGAATCTTTGTAGATCCATGTCCAATTTAAAGGTATTGTTCCTGTAACTCGGACAAAAGGACAAGCCACGTTGGAGTAATCTGTGTTCTGCTATACCCAATGACTTAGATGAAATATTAATCACCAATGACTTGTTACCTGTGACCGTGTCACTCGGGTTAAGTCCATGGTCCTTTGGCTGTCGTTTCCCCCTCCTGGGCCTCTTCTTCTTTGGGATCGTCGCTGGCGGCCTAAAAAACGATCTTGGTAGGTAGATCTTTCGGGCCTCTCCAAGTCCGAGCCGGATGTTGACACATCTGGGGAGGAACGATAATTCATTCTGGTCGAGTATTGTCTTGAGGAGGGTCTGTCGCGCCATTTGTACACTCTATCCTGTTCGTAATCTTCCTGGTCCCGCTGGAATTTAGACCTTTTGCGTTGTTCAATGTCGCGGCGGTGTTGTAAGATGTTGTTCTCTATCTTAGATTTCAGAGTATTAAATTCTTCAACAGGAGTTGTCGCAGTCAACTGGTCTTCTATATTCTTTATTCTTGCTTCACATTATAGAATTTCCTTATGTAGATGCTCCAACGTTAGAACCATAAGATCAAAGGAACATTTGTTAAGGATATGTTTGAATTTAGAACAGAATTCAGGTGAATCAGCAAAAAGTGTGGGGCGGAGTGATACCCTCAAACCTCGTGGTATTCTCTGTGCTTTCAGGTATTCAGATAGAGTGGCCCCGTGGAGTTCCAAATTGGTATGGTGTCTAAGTTCCCGCTCCCAGTCTCGACCCCTGGTTTCGCTCAGGGGTGTTTTCAGGAAATCACTAGGTACTTTAGATAAGGCTATGAAACTGGAAGCCTCTTCAGAATTATATGAGAAAGTCAGTGAGGACATGACCAAAATCAGGAGAACGTGCTCAATATAAGGGATAACTAATAGAGGTAAATATTGGCACAGTTCAAAGAGAGGTGCACCAGTAGGTTCCCAAGCCGTATCATGTATGTCAAAAACTGGGCACACTCGTAATCGTGTAATGATAGCAAATTTAATACGTACATCTGATCACTAGTAACAAACGTTTCGGTCACTATCGACCTTCATCAGTGTACTAAAAAATAATAATACGTGATTCAAATGTTTGTTTACAATATTGAAGTGGGATATAAACACAAAATATATACATATGCGAAATATATAGCAAAGGTCATAATGAATCGTAGTATATCTCAAAAGAGCCTATCCAATATCAGGATTATCAAAGTACTTAGGATAATAGAATCCTGGATAATATAGGTAAATAGATGGACAGACATACCTAGTGGCAGAGTATACCCGGTGCAATGGTTTTTTTCGGAAATTATAATCTGTAAAACTGATTAATATATATTAATCATATATATATATATTAATCAGTTTTACAGATTATGTTATTATCCATATTCTCTTGAAAATTATCAGTAGCAAATGACTTATGTTATCACAACTGTATTATATTAATCAGTTTTACAGATTATAATTTCCGAAAAAAAACATTGCACCGGGTATACTCTGCCACCCACTAGGTATGTCTGTTATTGGATAGGCTCTTTTGAGATATACTACGATTCATTATGACCTTTGCTATATATTTCGCATATGTATATATTTTGTGTTTATATCCCACTTCAATATTGTAAACAAACAAACATTTGAATCACGTATTATTATTTTTTAGTACACTGATGAAGGTCGATAGTGACCGAAACGTTTGTTACTAGTGATCAGATGTACGTATTAAATTTGCTATCATTACACGATTACGAGTGTGCCCAGTTTTTGACATACACGGTTGGAAAATGATCACACAGGGTTTTGCGCCAAAAATTGCCGAGCATACAAATTAGTTTGCTCCACCATGAGGTTAATAAAATCCTCAGAGAAAAAGACTTTGAAAAAGTCTATTTCTCTGAGGCCCATGGTGTTAAACTTGATTCCTGATTCTGCCACAAAATCAGGAATCAGAGGCTCGTAATTTTCGGGGGGCGAGGTCCATACGGGGTCCAAAGAGGGGTACGCTGGTTCATTTTCAGGGGTGGGCGCTGCCTTATCTTCTGTCCTGGGGCATCTGCGTGGCGGTTCCGCAGGACCTGAGGAGGAAGATGAGGAGGAAGAAGAAGAAGAAGAGGATGAAGAATCTGAAAAGTAAAGAAATGTGGGATCCTCTCCCTCGCTATCAGTGTCGTAGGCAAGGAAAGCGTATGCCTCCTCCACTGAATAGCGCTGTTGGGATGAACGTGACATTTTTTTTTGTGAATGTGGTGCTTTGTGTGAACTTTATTTATAACTATGTGTGTGTGTGGGGGGATAGTGGTTGGTGCAAACTATTTGGAAAGGAAAAAGCTAAAAGAAAAGAAAACGAATAGGGAAAAAAATGCCTGTGAAAAAAAGTCTAAACTAGCAGGCACGAGCTCTGATAAGTGACCGGTGGCATGTATCAAGGTTCCGTGGCTGCTGGATGTGCGCACGGGAGTGGTGGAAAGGGGGGTGAAAAAAAAAACGGCAGGCATGAGCTCTGATAAGTGACCGGTGTCACTTATCAAAGTTCCGCGGCTGCTGGATGTGCGCACAGAGGGGAATGCAAAAGAAAAGTGTGCACGAGTGAACTGCGTCACCATTCAACGCTCGGTGGCTGCTAAATGTGCACAGAGGCGGCACAAAGGGGGGGTAAAAAGAGGGGGAAAGGTAGGGGGAGATTGAAATGGGGGGGTTGGGGTGCATCGGGCAGGGATTGGGGCTCAAAAACTTACGTTTGTAGTCTCTTCTTTCTTCTCTCTTCTTTCTTCTCTCTTCAGCAGGAGTTGTGGCGTCACAGGCTACTGTGGCACCACAAGGCCCAGCACAGGAGGAGATCTGGCGTATGAACGCTCTCCAGGAATCCTCAGCAAGTGTGAGGATCCCTTGAGTGCGGTCACACAGGTCAGTGAAAGTTTGCAGACAGGTCATAGAGCTGTCACATCGCTGCTGTGACCTGTCATTGGTGGGATCAATGATCACATCAATCCCACCAATCAGAGGAGACCCTTGTTATGCTGGTTGCTAGGCACCGGCCTAGTAATTGGAGCTCTTCACTCTGATTACTAGGCAGGTCACCGGCAGGTCAACAAGCAGGGCACAGAGCGGTCACACCACGGCTGTGCCCTGTGATTGGGGCGATCGACGATGACATCAATCGCGCCAATCAGCAGCTGCAGGCCCTGTCCTAGACTCCGGCCTAGGATTGGTGCTATTACTGCATCGATCCAGGCAGGTACTGGCAGGGCACAGCGCGGATATACCGCGGCTGTGCCCTGCGATTGGCGCGATCAATGTGATCATCGATCGCGCCAATCCAGGGGGGGTCTGGATGTTCCTAGGCCCAGGCCTAGGATCAAGTACATTGGTATTCGATCTAGCCTGGGATCTCACTGTTTCAGCCAATCTGATTGGCTGAAACAGTGAGAAAGGCTGCGATTAGCTGTTCAGAATTGAACAGCCAATCACAGCCATCGGGAGCCGGGTGGGAGGAGCCAGGCCCTGGAATGCCGACACCATCTTCCTCCAGGTAAGATGGCGTCAGAATTTTAATGCGATCACTGCGACTTCAAGTCGCGATGTTGCATTAAAGGGCTCGACGTATTATCCCGTCCCTGGTAATGCGGGCCCAGGTAACATGGATGGGATAGTACGTCGGATGGCAGAAAGGGGTTAAAGGAAGACTTATCAAAACATTTCAAAGAAATTTTTGATACAAGCATATCAGATTTTTGTCTAAAATTTTGATTGGTATTTTATTTTATAAGCCCAATCTGATTACCTGCCAAGGGCAACTGCCCCCCAAAATTTTTGCAGTCGTTTTCATAAATCTTTTTTTTTTCATTTGGATATGATGAATTAAGATCATAGTGTAAGAGCACATTTCAATAAGTATTCAGAGCCCCTACAGCACTAAGGAAATAAAGCATTACATATTGTAAATTTAACCCATTGCAGCGAATTCTTATTTTTCGTGGTTCAGTTTATGACAACTTATATAATTTTTTGTTATCTAAGTGGTGAAGAAAAATTCAAGGGTGTTCGCTGGACCCTTTCTGATTCTCAGAGCAAAGCTCTACATCCATTTCAGGCAGTCACATGGACAATGAATGGGGAGAAAGTCATGCCTTCACACTTTCCCTGCATTCAAAATAGGTCTAAAAAGTGTCTCTCAGAATTTCAAAGACCTGTTCTTGAGATCACTAGTAGGGATGAGCGATATTGCCCGAAATCGTATCGGAATTCCGATTTCCGATTTTGGAAAAATATCGGATATCGGAATTTCCGATTTCCAAAATCAATGCAAGTCAATGGGAGAAAAAAATAGGTATTACAAAATGACCACTACAGCGCTATATTTATGGATAAAATGGAGGGGAAACACCTCAGGATAATGGGGAAGTAGTTTGCAGAGGCAGAAGAGTAATAAAATCGCTAGAAAAATGCACAGAGCGAAAACTGTAGCAGGAAAACAGGTCGCCATCTTCTTAACAGCGGTGTTTTTCCTTTGGGTTAGGATTAGTTGGGGTAGGGTTAGGGTTTATGGTTAGTAGGGTAAGGGTTAGGGTTAGAGCGAGCGTTGTCGAAACACGGTTTGGAGCAGGAGGTACCCGTGCCCTTGGGCACTCCCGAGAACCAGCTGGTGATGCTGGAACTCGGTTTACCCTTTGGGGGAGGCACCTGTGTCCGCACTTCACTGCCACGAAGCAGCCGGCGTGGCTGGATCCCGCCTCTTGTGCTTCTGCCTATAGGTGTTTGGCATCTGTCATCCTGTTTTTCCACTTTGGTCTAACGAGGTACAGCTGGCGGTACTGTTGCCCAGAAACACAGCATGCTGTGAAAGTGGCAGTCACGGAAATGGGCACTAGCTGGCGGTACTAGAGCCCAGAAACACGGCATGCTGTGAAAGTGGCAGTCACAGAAATGGGCACTAGCTGGCGGTACTAGAGCCAATGGAAAACAGTATGAGGTGAAAGAGTCAGTCACAGAACCAGGTGCTACCAAGTAGAGGCCAGAGCACGGGCATAACAGATTACACTGTGTGCAACACAGGCACATGACAGAGCATGCATACTGCTACCAACCATGCATGTAACCTGTGTACTGTGGCCCAGGGCAGCAAAAGTCACCAGAAATCCAGGCCTGGTTCATTTTTAGGAATGTAAGCCGGTCCACATTTGCAGCGGATAGTCTGGTATGTTGGTCTGTTAGTACATTGCCAGCTGCACTAAAGACATGTTCAGAAATCACACTGGCACCAGGACAAGCCAGGACCTCCAAGGCATACTGGCTAAGCTCGGGCCATGTATCCAACTTGGAGACCCAAAACTTGAAGGGGCAGATTCATCTTGAAGCCCACTGACAGGGGTGAAGAGGTGTTGTGCCACCATGTCACGGTAACGTTGCCTCCTAGTGCGTTGCACTGTCTGTGCTGATGGTGCCCAAACTGTTTGCGGGTTCAGAAACCATTGGAACAGGTTGGGTATACTGAACCTGTCAGTAGCAGATGTACTGCTTCTGCTACCGGCTTCTGAACGGATTCCGCTGGGCCCAGGACGCACTGAGGTGCCTGCTAGTGCATGCGCATCACTGCTATGCGGTGGAAAAGAGTACATGAGTGAATTAACCAGTGCTTCTTGGTACTCCTGCATTTTACGCGCCCGGTTTAACGGTGTAATTAGGCTTTCAAGGCTGTCCCGGTAACGTGGATCTAAGAGGGTGGCCACCCAGTAGTCATTTGTGTGGAGAATACGAGCCACGCGTGGGTCTTTTCTCAGACACTGCAGCATGAAGTCACTCATGTGCTGAAGGCTGCCAACTGGCCATGCATCGCTGTCACCAGCTGTTGGAATGTGCTCTGGCTGATCTGCATCACCCCATCCACGCTCTATCTGATGACTACTAGTAGAGCGCTGTGTACTTTCCTCATCTAGCCATCCTCATAGTCCTCCTCATCCTCCTCGCTTGCTGTGTCCTGCCTGGACCTTTGTGAGGCACCCACAGAGCTTTGTACAAACTGGGCCGATGAAGATTGCCTGGTTGGTGCAAGTGTCTCATCATACTCCTCCTCCTCCTGAGAAACCTCATCCCTTAGTCCTTTAAGTGATGATTCTATAAGGTATATAAGGGGAATAGTCAGGCTGAGTAGGGCAGCATCCGCGCTCACCATCAGAGTGGAGTCCTCGAAGCACTTCAAAATGGTGTATATGTCCTTCATGATTGCCTACTCTGTGGTTGTAAAGTGGGAGGGCTGAGATATGTGTTGCCTACTTTGCGCCTGCTGCAGCTGCAACTCCATAATTGCAGGTTGATGCTCACACAACCTCCGCAGCATATGCAAAGTCGAATTCCACCTGGTGGGGAGGTCAACAATTATGCAGTGCTCGAGCAGGCCCAATCTGCGCTGCATGGCTGAAAGGCGCGATGCAGCCATGCTAGAACGCCACAAATAAGAGCACTCGTATCTGACTTTGTGCAGCAGCTCCTCAAGGTCAGGATAGTTCCTAAGGAAACTCTGCACCACCAAGTTTAGGACATGGGCATGGCATGGAATGTGAGTCAGACCACCTAGGCCCAGAGCCGCGACCAGGTTTCGGCCGTTGTCACACACCACCATACCTGGCTGGAGGTTGAGCGGCGCAGGACACTTCTCGCTCTGCTCCTTGAGCGTGTTCCACAGCTCAGTTGCGGTGTGGCTAAGATTACCCAGATAAACCAATTTCAACACGGCCTGTTGATGTTTGACCGATGCATTGCTGAAATTGATTGTTGTGGTACGTCTGGGTGCAGGCGAGTCTGACGAGTAGTATGAGGAGGAGTCAATTTGTACGGAGGAGAGGCCTGCAATCCGTGGAGTTGGCAGGACCCGCGCACTTGCACTGTCTACAGTCATGGCCAAAAGTTTTGAGAATGACACAAATATTATATTTTCACATGATCTGCTGCCCTCTGGTTTTTATGTGTGTTTGACAGATGTTTTTATCACAGACAGAAATATAATTGCAAACATATGAGTAACAAAAGCTTATATTGACAGTTAGAATGAGTTAATGCAGCAAGTCAATATTTGCATTGTTGACCCTTCTTCTTCAGGACCTCTGCAATTCTCCCTGGCATGCTCTCAATCAACTTCTGGACCAAATCCTGACTGATAGCAGTCCATTCTTGCACAATCAATGCTTTCATTTAGTCAGAATTTTTAGGTTTTTGTTTGTCCACCCGTCTCTTGATGATTGACCACAAGTTCTCAATGGGATTAAGATCTGGGGAGTTTCCAGGCCATTGACCCAAAATATCTATGTTTTGTTCCCTGAGCCATTTAGTTATCAACTTTGCTTTATGGCAAGGTGCTCCATCATGCTGGAAAAGGCATTGTTGATCGCCAAACTGCTCTTGGAGGGTTGGGAGAAGTTGCTCTTGGAGGACATTCTGGTACCAATCTTTATTCATGGCTGTGTTTTAGGCAAGACTGTGAGAGAGCCGATTCCCTTGGCTGAGAAGCAACCCCACACATGAATGGTTTCAGGATGCTTAACAGTTGGCATGAGACAAGACTGGTGGTAGCGCTCACCTTGTCTTCTCCGAATGAGGCGTTTTCCTGATGTCCCAAACAATCGAAAAGGCGATTCATCAGAGAAAATAACTTTACCCCAGTCCTCAGCAGTCCACTGCCTGTACCTTTTGCAGAATATCAGTCTGTCCATGATGTTTTTTCTGGAGAGAAGTGGCTTCTTTGCTGCCCTCCTTGAGACCAGGCCTTGCTCCAAAAGTCTCCGCCTCACAGTGCGTGCAGATGCACTCACACCTGCCTGCTGCCATTCCTGAGCAAGCTCTGCACTGCTGGTAGCCTAATCCCGCAGCTGAAACACTTTTAAGAGATGGTCCTGGCGCTTGCTGGTCTTTCTTGGGCGCCCTGGAGCCTTTTTGGCAACAATGGAACCTCTCTCCTTGAAGTTGTTGATGATGCGATAGATTGTTGACTGAGGTGAAATCTTTCTAGCTGCAATACTCTTCCCTGTTAGGCCATTTTTGTGCATTGCAATGATGACTGTACGTGTTTCTTTAGAGATAACCATGGTTAACAGAAGAGAAACAATGATGCCAAGCACCAGCCTCCTTTTAAAGTGTCCAGTGGTGTCATTCTTACTTAATCATGACAGATTGATCTCCAGCCATGTGCTCATCAACACCCACACCTGTGTTAATGGAGCAATCACTGAAAAGAGGTTAGCTGGTCCTTTTAAGGTAGGGCTGCAATGATGTTGAAATGTGTTTTGGGGGATAAAGTTCATTTTCTAGCCAAATATTGACTTTGCAAGTAATTGCTGTTAAGCTGATCACTCTTTATAACATTCAGGAGTATATGCAAATTGCCATTAGAAAAAGTGAAGCAGTAGACTTTGTAAAAATTAATATTTGTGTCATTCTCAAAACTTTTGTCCATGACTGTACTTTAGTTCCAGGCTCAACTACATTTACCCAATGGGCTGTGATGGAAATGTAGCATCCCTGGCCATGCAGACTGGTCCACGTGTCGGTGGTCAGGTGGACCTTGCTGCTAACTGCATTTTGTAGCGCATGCTTAATTTTATGCTCCACATGCTGTTGCAGGGCGGGGACGGCTTGCCTGCTGAAGTAGAAGCGGCTGGGAACGCTGTATTGTGGGATTGCAAACCCCAACATATCAATAAAGGCTGGCTTGCTCACCAGCCAGAATGGTAGCATTTCCACTGCAAGCAGTTTGGCAATGCGAGCATTCATGCCCTGTGCTCGTGGGTGGTTTGCCGAGTACGGGCGCCTTTTCTCCCACACCTGTGTGACAGATGGCGGCACACTGGATTGGGAGTGTGAGGATGCCAGCGATTGGGATGCTGATGCTGACGAAGTACAGACAGTGTGCCGCCATACAACACTGCCTGCAGATGCACCCTGGCATTCTGGCGAGGAAGCGGGAGCAGATGTTTGCGAGCTAGAGGAAGAGGTTGCTGAAGAGATGGAAGGTGGGGACCAGCTGCAGGTGGCGAATCATCTTGGGTGTGATGCTGCCACTCCACAGGGTGCCTCTTCCTGACATGCATCAACATATTGGTGGTGTTAAGGTTGCTGACGTTCTTCCCTCTCCGCACAGTTTGTCAACAAAGCTTGCATCTGACTACTGTAACGTCATCTGCAATTTGGTCGAAAAAGGCCCATGCACCACAACTCTTGGGCGCACCCTTTGTGCTCTTTAAAAGAGCACTGCTCCTAACGGGTGCTGAAGTTGAGGGAGCAGACAACAAATTTTTTCCTCTTCCTCTCCCACGTGGATGGCCACGCTGCGCCACACCTGCAAGCTCTTCCTCTGAGCTATCCCTACTTGCTTGCTGCCCCTCAGCATGCCATGATGGGTCAAGGACCTCGTCATCCAATACACTTTCATCAGCAGAAACTGGCAGCTGAGTTTCATCATCATCTGCTGACTGGAGTCTGGTCACTGTGGGCACTGGCCCACCCTCCACTTCTTCCTCAGACGCACACTTCTTCAGCTGCAGGAATGCTGTCTGGCTGGCGCACAGATTCCAAGCCAACAGATTCTGAGAAGAGGATTAAGGTTGGCTCCTGGCCTTCTGAATGTCTGGGCAATTTAGTGGGCGATGAAGAAGCAGATGGGTGCTGCTCTTCAGTAGCCTGACCTGATGTGGTGGAGAGGTCCTGGGAGGATGCTGCGCTCATTGAGGTGGATGCCTCAGCTGCCATCCAACCAACAACGGTTTCCACTTGCTCCTATGGCCCTGTGCTCCTAACAAGCTGCGCATAAATGACTGCTGCCGGGTGAAAGTAGGTGCTGAGTGACTTGGGCCTGCTGCTTGCACTGGATGTGCACCATGTCTAGCTGTTGATGCACTTCTTCCGCGGCCGCCACGGGATGTCCCTTACTCCCTGCTTTCATCTCTATTGATGGATTCAGAAAGGCAATTTCACTATTGGATTCGAGATCTCTCCCTATCTCTAACAGCAACCTATCCCTATCTGCTTTCACAGTAGAGTGAGGCTAAAATGGCAGGCGCAGCCTTTTATACTGCCTGATCACACCATCCAGCCAGCCAATCGCAGCGCAGCCCCTAGCTAGCAAGTTTGGACGCCTCCTACCAAGCTTAGGGGAGTTACACAATGTTGTCAGCAATTCTTCAGCTCCTGATTGGCTCCACGGAGCGCTCAGAGACTGAAGGATTATGGGATTTCCGATGTGAAAAAATGTCAGAATCAGAAATCGGAATTCCGATATAGCAAATATCGGGCCGATTTCCGATATTGCAATATTGGAAAGCTCCCTATCAGAGAGTTATTCCATATACTTTGGAAGGGTAACTTTTTGTTTTTTGGGTGGAATAATCGTTTAAGTAAAAATATAAAATAGAGTTTTATAATCATCCATTCAATGTAATTTGTGACTCCTTAGTGGTTATACTATAAGATAATATGTTTATATGATCCTACTCAGTCTCAGAGGCCTCATACTCACTGGTGCCGATAACGGATGAAAATCAGACGATAAAAAAATCGGATGCAAATCTGACCAATGTTAGTCAATGGTGAGTTCTCATTAGCGATTTTTTTCTCATCAGATTTGGTGTGAGAAAAAAATCGCAGCTTGCTGCGATTTGATGCGATTTCGGGATGAAAATCGCCAATGCAATTCAATGGGTGCGATTAAAAAACGAACAGCACTCGCACCATGCACGTGCTGTCCGATTTATATGCACCAGTCTCCCGGCTACTGTAAAATCACACTGACAGCTCACAAAACAGTAGATACATACACATAGAATACATATATATATATATATATATATACATGTCATTGTAACACATACATATATATATATATTTGTAGTTCTTACACTTCTACATACTGTAATAGCTGCTAATTCAATTGCCGGCTTTTGTGAAATCACAGAAGCCGACATGAAATGATACATTGTTTCCACACAGTTAACCATGTCATTTCCTGTATTTTGATATATGGTTTGAACTTACAATTACATGAGTGTATTTGTACAAAATTTCAGACATGTAGGGGTTAATTAAAGGTGTAAATTCGTTGAAAAAAAATGCGTGGGCTCCCGCTGTATTTTCTCCACCAGACAGACAAAGCAAGCGAGTGGGGCAGATAATAATAGCCTAGGGAGGGTACATTTTTTTTGTGCCCCCCCTGGCTACTAACATCTGCCCCCAGACACCCCAGAAAGGGCAAATCTATAATTAGATTCGCCCTTTCTGGCACTTTGCCCGTCTATTCCCATTGCCCTGTAGCGGTGGCGAATGGGTTAATAAGGCGTTAATGTCACCTTAGTATTGAAAGGTGACCTTAAGGCAGGTTAATAATTAAGAGGTAATAATTAGCGGCTATTACAGTATGTAGAAGTCTAGGAACTATGAATATATGTATATATATATGTCACAATTACATATGTATATATATATATATATATATATATATATGTGTATTCTATGTGTGTATATGTATTGTTTCTATTCTTTATTAAAGCTGTCAGTGTGATTTTACAGTAATGCCAGGGATGAATTAGCGGCTATTATACTATGTAGAAGTGTATGACCTATATATATATTATATATATATTAGATGTATATATATATATATATATATATATATATATATTATATATATAATTATTTGCTTTTTGTGAAAATTTTTTTGTTACAATGTGATTTTTACATGACTTTTTACATAGAGATAACTGCTCTATGTAAAACTTCATGTTAAAATCGCATTGCATACAGATGGAAAACTGATGGAAAACTGACAGAAAACGCATGGTGCGATTTAAAATCGCATCAAAATCGCATGCCTTTTTACAACAAATGTACCGTTTTTTTCCTGCAGAAAATGGACCGATTTTTTTCCAGCCAGTGAGTATGAGGCCTAAATCATATATACACACACTATCTTCTTAAAATATTGGAAATTTACGTGTTTCTTTATTTTTTTATTCAGGTCTTTGCAATGCACTCCTAAATTTCATCAACATCAGCTCTAAAATTATGGCTCTTGAAAGTAAAATGTTGGATTCAGCATTTTTATTTTCAACTTTAATAGCTCTCACATTTTATTTCCATGATATGTGTTTTATTTTCTAGAATGCTACCATGTTGATTGCCCATGTCATGATTTTGTTTAAGTAAAAATAAATCAACTAACCAAGTAAAAATAAGAAAGCAACCAGAAATGTTGGGTAAGGTTCTAAAGAAAAATATTTAGACTTGAGAGTCCTCAGTGGTTGATACCTTTTAATGGCTAACTGAAAAGATGGTAACAAATTGCAAGCTTTCGAGACTACTCAGGTCTCTTCATCAGGCATTGACTAATACAAAATCTGAAGAATCACATATTTATATACACAACAGGACACAGGAATAATGCAATCAGTTAGCCATTAAAAGGTATCAACCACTGAGGACTCTCAAGTCTAAATATTTTTCTATCTACTGGCTAACATGGTACGAAGATACACATCTTTCCTATAGGGTAAGGTTCTAGAGACTGACAAAAGGACAATTCAGCCGTCCGCTTGTAATATTAGTGTGACTTGTATCTCTAATTTGCCAATTTAAACAGGTGTGGTAAAACAGACCTGCTCAGTTGATTGTCTCAATTTACTGTGATAATTTATTTACAATTTTTGTGTTAACACACATGAATTCCCCCTTGACTAAAAAGAACCATGTTAAAACTAATGCAAGGACGAAAGGAAAACCAACTGAAAATGCTGCAAGGGACTACTGCATAGTTTTGTGGTAAACTATTGCCAAACTGTAATATCAGAATAGGTATGCAAAAAGTAAATTGTGTATAAATGTTTAATATGTTTTCCCCACAATTTTTTTGGGGGGAAGGGTAGATATTTTTAATTTTAAATTCTCCCCTCTTAATAAAAATTCCATCACCTAAAAACTAGGTTGCTATGCAGGTAGTTGCAAGTAAAGTAATTTGCGACATTGTATTGCCTACATATGTTAAATCTGACAAGTAAAACAAATTCAAATCCTTAATCTTTTATTTTTCATATTTATATTTCAACTACTGCACCTTACAATAATAAGGCAACATTATATTTAGCTACAGAATCTTCATGGTTTTTGCTCTGCATGCCACTATTTTTTTATTTAAATTAAAACAACTGAAATGCAATTGAAGTGTAGATTTCTTAGATTTTACGTTTAATTAAAGGGGTTTACAAAAATTTCCTGTAAAACATCTAGGAATTGCAACCATTTTTCTACAAAACCTCCTTATCTCTGGGGCTCAAAAGTAAATGGACAAATTAACTTTAGCATAAATAAAAAGTTAATTTTTAATACTTTGTAGATAATCAGACTTTTTCTGCAGATGACTTCAGTTGTTGCTTGTGTGTGGGTCTTTCTGCCTTATGTGTTGTCTTAAGCATGTGAAATGCATGCTCAATGGTATTAAGATCTATTGATTCACTCAGCCATTGCAGAATATTCCACATCTTTGCCTTAAAAATTCCTGGGTTGATTTTACAGTATTTTTTTGGGTCATTGTCCATCTGTCCCTTGAAGCGCCATTCAATTAACCTAGCTCCAATTTGGTTGAATCTGAGCAGAAAAGAAATCATCTGGCTGCTTCTACAGTATTTTCATTCACATCATCAATAAACACTAATGACTCAGTCCCATTGGAAGCCATGCATGCCAATGCCATCATACTGCATCCACCATTTTTTTAAAATAATGTGGTATGCTTTGGATCATGAGCCATTCCATGCCTTCTCCATACTTTCTTATTCCCATCATTCTGGTACAGGTTAATTTTATTTTCATCTGTCCAAAGAATGCTTTTGCAGAACTTCATTAGATGTTTTTTTTGGCAAGGTCTAATCTGGCCTTCCTATTTTCAAGACTGAAAAATGGTTGCGCCTTGTGGTGAACCCTCTGTATTTACTCTCATGAAGTCTTTCTTTTGTGGTAGAGTTAGATTCTGAGCTATCTACTTAGATTCTGAACTACTCACTTCCTGGAGAGTGTTCTTCACTGGAGTGGATGTTGTGAATGGTTTATCTTTACCACTGTTGTCTTCAGTAGATTTCCAGGCCTTTTTGAATTCTGAAGGTCACCAGAGCACTCTTTTTTTCTGCAGAATGTACCAAACTGTTGATTTGACCATTCCTAATATTTCTGCTATCGCTCTGATCGATTTAATCCTTTTTTCAGCCTAATGATGGTCTGTTTTATTCCCATTGAGAGCTCATTTGACAGAATGTTGTGAGTTCACAGCAACAGCCTTCAAATGCAAATGCCACAACTGGAATCAGCTCCAGACCTTTTTCCTGCTTAATCAATGATTGATTAACTAGGAAAAAGCCTATTCATCCTATTAAAGTACTTTGCAAAGTAGATACAAGTAGGCTCATGACTGAAATTGAAAATGCTGCAACAGCATGCATTATGGTCAAGAGATGTATGCTTGATAAAGTGGACAATTAAAAGAGATATTCTATAGTCTGGATAAGTCTAATATTGAACATTTATAATAACTAAGTACGCAAAACATTTTTTTACAACCATGCACAGTTTCTGAGGTAGACAGTTGTGTTTAAACTTCTGAATTGTGGAGATTTTCTTTAGGATGAATAAAATTGACTTGTCTGTTTTACTATGTAGGAAGCATACTTTTTGTGACTAAAAAACCTTGATTTCATGATTATTTTTAGCAGCAAAAATACTATCAAGGGGATTTATACGGTCTTTCTTGTTTTCAATGAGTGAAGAACAGTGATGGGCGAACCCGAACAGTAAAGTTCAGGTCTGTCACGAACACTTAGTGTTCGGGCACAGACCTCGAGCAATAACTTCTCCAGGAAGTCCGTGATCCTGTTCGGGTTCAACACACCAAACATTGGGTGTTTCCCATGCTGTCATCTTCTTGACAGCACGAGAAACAGCGGCAGCTCTGATCAGCAGTAAGATAATTACCGCTGGTCAGAGAGCTGCGGTTCCCACGCTGAAATAGTGCCAGGCATGTTTTTTGTCCCATCCTCAAGAAATTGAATAACAGAATGTTTAAAATTGTGACGGCCTATATATTAAGCTACATTCAACTCTAGCTTGATCCTTCATGGATTGATAATCTCATCTCTTGAGCCAAAATGTTTTACCCAAATATTATAGAATATATTATTACTTAAAGGGATTGTCCATTCCAAATTGATAAGTGTGTAGTCACTCTGTGAAGTGGGTATTCAGTGGGTATGGCTGAATAGAGGACGTAGCCTCTCTCCATATAAGCATATGGAAGCGAGGCAGTGCACACTGGCTGGGAGTATGTATAACTCATACATACATATATATAGGTAGAAAAAAGTAGTGGCCCTCACCGGTCCTTTAAAATCCAATGTCTTTATTCAGAAAAACATGTTTAAAACTGGCTGCAGAGAGAGAAGGAGCACATGTGCGGGATGATGACCGCTTCACGCTTTCTTGTGCTTCTACTGGTCATGGACCAGTTCAGGACAATTCCAATTGTGCAAGTTCTCCCACTTAAAAAGATGAGGGAGGCCTGTAATTGACATCATAGGTAGACCACAACTATGAGAGTCAAAATGAGAAAACAAACCCAGAAAATCACCTTGTCTGATTTGGCAAGATTTATTTTGCAAACTATGGTGGAAAATAAGTATTTGGTCACCTAAAATCATGCAAGATTTCTGGCTCTCACAGACCTGTACCTTCTTCTTTAAGAGGCTCCTCTGTCCTCCACTCATTACCTGTAGTAATGGCACCTGTTTGAACTTGTTATCAGTATAAAAGACACCTGTCCACAACCTCAAATAGTCACACTACAAACTCCACTATGGTGAAGACCAAAAAACTTTCGAAAGACACCATAAACAAAATTGTAGCCCTGCATTAGGCTGGGGAGACTGAATCTGCAATAGGCAAGCAGCTTGGTGTGATGAAATCAACTGTGGGAGCAATAATAAAAAAAATGGAAGACATACAGAACCACTGATAATCTCCCTCGATCTGGGGCTCCACGCAAGATCTCACCCCATGGGGTCAAAATGATCACAAGAACGGTGAGTAAAAATCCCAGAACCACATGCGGCGATCTAGTGAATTACCTGCATAGAGCAGGGATCACTGTAACAAAGGCTACCATCAGTAACACACTATGCTGCCAGGGGCTCAGATCCTGCAGTGCCAGATGTGTCCCCCTGCTTAAGCCAGTACATGTCCGGGCCCATCTGAAGTTTGCTAGGGAGCATTTGGATTATCCAGAAGAGTATTGGGGGAATATCATATGGTCTGATGAAACCAAAGTAGACATGTTTGGTAGAAACAAAACTCGTCATGTTTGGAGGAGACAGAATGCTGAGTTGCATCCAAAGAACACCATACCTACTGTGAAGCATGGGGGGTGGCAACATCATGCTTTAGGACTGTTTCTCTGCAAAGGGACCAGGACAGCTGATCTCTGTACATGAAAGAATGAATTGAGCCATGTATCGTGAGATTTTGAGTGCAAACCTCTGTAACAACCCTGCTGGCATCACTGCATGGCCTCCCATCTCCCGCACACCAACATATTCACTGCTCCAGGTCTTGCTGTGATTTCTGTCTGCTGCTAGCTCCATGGTCTGTGCTTCTTGTCTCCTTTCTGCTATCTGCTCTGTCCATGTTTCCTGGCTGTGTGCATAGGGGGGCAGCGCCAGAATTCTCTGGTTCTTATGGAGTCAGGGTGCACCTGTCTAATTTGTCCCTAACCAATTACCAAGAGCCCTCTAGTATTTAGGGCTGCTCCACCCTGTAGATCTTGCCTGTGCAATGTGTTAACTCAATTAGTGTCTAGCTACTGAGCTGCCAGGTCTTGCTCTGTGTTCCTCCGTCTAGGACGCTTCACTCCTAGCTTTGCCTTGTACCTGTCTGTCCGCCCTCCAGGAGGCAGAATATCCTGGTCCCTGTGTCTTTATCCCTGTACCTTGTCTAGTGTCATTACCTTGTCTGAACTCTGTCCTACCTCTGTCTCTTAGTCTCCTTGTCTGTGGTTTCCTTCCCTGCTGTGTCTTGACTTGTGTTCTCTCAGAATCACTTTCTGCTTCTGGTCCGCACTCCTGCGGTTCTGCTCCGTTCCACTCTGCCTTGCTCCTGCCGCTGCAGTAATCTCTTGCTGCAGCTTCTCTCTGCATATCTACAGTTCCGCTCTGCTTCACTCCTGCAGCTGCAGAACCTCTTGCTGCAGCTTCTCTCTGCATATCTTGAGGTTCCGCTCTGCTTCACTCCTGCAGCTGCAGAACCTCTAGCTGCAGCCTCTCTCCGCATATCTTGTGGTTCCACTCTGCTTCACTCCTGCAGCTGCAGAACCTCTTGCTGCTCTACAGCCCTTCTCCGCAGCCTTGCGGTTTTCCTCCTGTGTGAGCAGGTCTCTACCTTTTCCTCCATACACCATTCCATCCAGTCAGTATCAGTACCTGCATTTAGCTATGTGAACAGGTATCTGTTCCTCCATACACTACTCCTTCCAGTCAGTTTCAGTATCTGCATTTGATGTGTGAACAGGTCTCTTCCTGTTTCTCCATACACCATTCCATCCAGTCAGTATCAGTACCTGCACTTGCTGTATGAACAGGATCCTACCCCGTGTCTCAGCCATGTCTGCCAGTCCTGTGTCCCAGCCGTGCCTGCCTACCCTGTGACTCAGCAGTGCCTACCTACCCTGTGTCTCAGCCGTGCCTGCCAGCCCTGTGTCTCAGCCATGCCTGCCAGCCCTGTGTCTAAGCTGTGCCTACCTGTGTCTCAGCCGTTCCACCGTCTCCCCAAGTGGGATCAGCAGCCACAGCCAGACACCACCCTGGAGTGGCACTTGGCAGCTGCCTGCCGCACAAGCCTGACCTCACCATCAGAGGCTCCAGTAAAAATCAAGGCAGCTGTCTTAGTCACGCCCCTTCCAGGGTAGTCTCGTTTGTGGCACAGTGGGGCCACAACCCCCTAGCTCACGCCCACCAGTCAGGGCGTGAGTGTGACAACCTCCTTTCATCAGCAAGAGCACTGGATATGAAACGTGGATGGGTCTTTCAGTATGATAGTGATCCCAAGCACACCGCCAGGGCAACGAAGGAGTGGCTTCGTAAGAAAGATATGAAGGTCCTGAAGTGGCCTAGCCAGTCTCCAGATCTCAACCCCATAGAAAACCTTTGGAGGGATTTGAAAGTCCGTGTTGCCCAGCGACAGGCCAAAAACATCACTGCTTTAGAGGAGAAATGCATGGAAGAGTAGGCCAACATACCACCAACAGTGTATGCCAACCTTGTGGATACTTACAGAAAGAGTTTGACCTCTGTCATTGCCAACAAAGGATATATAACAAAATATTGAGATGAACTTTTGTTAATGACCAAATACTTACTTTCCACCATAATTTGCAAAATAAATCTTGCCAAATAAGACAAGGTGATTTTCTGGATTTGTTTTCTCATTTTGACTCTCAAAGTTGTGGTCTATCTATGATGTCAATTACAGGCCTCTCTCATCTTTTTAAGTGGGAGAACTTGCACAATTGGTGGCTGACTAAATACTTTTTTCCCGCTGTACATGCATGTCCTCTGGTTCAGGGTCAGAAACTGGTGAATTGATAAGTCTGCAGTCACACAAAGTGACTGCAGACTTATTGATTTGGACTAGCAACCCTTTGAGGTGCAGTCAAGAAAAATAATTATTCTGAGTGCATAATCTGAGATGGCTATGTCCTCATAGAGCTTTCCTATTTGTCATCTTGGAATCCATTTGTCAGGTACCCTCCCATCAGAAGAAGTATCAAGCATTTTAGAATAATTTTCCAAAGCTGTGTGATATTGAGTTGCCCGCCAGGGCCGTGGGGTACTCGGCACCGAGCCCGTTCACTTCTATGGGGGATGTCACGGCGACACAGCTCGGTCCGTGGCCCTGGGCGCTCACTGAAAAGGGAAATATTTACAGGGGATTAAAGTGTTTGTAGGATATTCGTGACGCCACCTGTGGTACCTGGTCAGGGTGACCAGCGCTGCTATGCAGATCCACTGAAGGGTTGGTGTTGGCAGCAAGGTGTTAAGCCTTCCACAGGCAAGGCTGGGGTCCTTTAAGGTGAACGGGGTGTAGGGGTGCAGGATGGAGGAGAGGAGTTCAGCAGCAGGAGTAATAAGGTAGACACACACAAAAGTCTCTTTCTGTACCTTTACTGATGGAATGGCAGGCACGTCCCGGGGTGCTGGCAGGGTGAAGGATGCACGTCCAGTTCTTCCCACTGAGTAGGTGTAGGGCCTCCTTACTCCTATAATGTGAGTCTCTGACCTGTATGAAACGAGGCCTAACTCTGTCTTCAACTCTACAAGCCCGGCTGACTTTGTGGTAGGGCCTTCTCTTGGATAGAACAGTGTCTCTAATGGTTGCGCTGACCAGACTCCTGTCTTGCTGACCCCGGTGGGCCCCTGCGACTTGTAGTCCCGCAGGGTCTCCGGTATCTCCTACTAGTCGTGTAGATTCTAGCAAGCTCGGACCCGGTGTCCGGTTATTCAGAGTAGAGGTAAGCTATCAATGCTATTTCAACCTCTGGCACTCTCTTCTTATCTTCCACTCGCCTTTCGTCCTACTCGACCCTCACATAAGCACACTCTGGCTGTAGGTTGCTGCTTCCTCTCTTTCTTCACCGCTCTCAAAGCGTCGGCACGCTTGCTCACTGAACTGAACTCAGTTGACTCAGTTCTGACTAGGCTGAAGTGACTATCTTTCCACTTGTACTAGCCTCCACAAGTTGAACTAAGCTTAGAGCTGCAGATTTCAGGTTCTTTCAACAACTGCTGTTCTCTCTCTCTCTCTCTTCCAAGCTCTACCTGGAACGGCTATCAGTCTTCTCCGTCTGTCCTGCACCTGGCTTTGCAGACTAACTGATCTGTGCTCGCTCCTAGAGCTAACTCTCTACTTGCTTCTCTCCAAGAGAACTAACAACTCTTCTCACGTTCTCCCTCACCTCACAACTAACTAACTACTCTCAGTGTCTTCACCATCCTTATATACTCTGAAAAGGCTCCCTCTGGTGGCTCTAGGGATTGGTGAAGATGTGTGTATGCATATTGGGTCCTCTAGTGGTCATTACCTTCAGTGCATCCCTCTGGGAAATGAGATTCCAAGCGCAGTTGGGCTCTACATCATGAGCTCGGTTGCAACAACTTTAATATATAATGGATTGCAACCGAACCCAGGGTCCGCGATGCAGTTTGTCACTGCTGCCGAACACCCTTTGGGTAACAGGGTAACAACTGACAACTAAATGATTAAATTAGATCTCGCCTGTGTTACTTCACTCTAGGGGAGATTTAGAATTGGCACTATCTTCGTTAACGTCACGGGAGATGTGCTATCGACTGGCGTAGATGTAGCCCTGTTAATGGCACAGAAGCCATTTGCCAGATATTAGGTTTGCACTGTGCTGCAAGCTGGTATAGATGTAGCCCTGTTGACTGCACAGAAGCTACGTGTCAGCCGCTAGGAAGTGCGTGTGACTAGCGCCAGGCGTACGTGCTACCAGCCGGCGTGAGACCGGACTGAGCAACTCTCTGTTCAGCTTGGCAGGCGATGCTCAGATTACGGGCCCCGCAGTCTGCTCAGGGTGTATAGCTACCCTATATTCGTAGCAAGACTGCGTCACATTGGCTACCTGCCTGGCATAAGCTAAACCTGCCTGAAGGACTTGTGCTAATTAGCCGAGTAGACTCTGGCATCGGCAGGTCCCAGAGAGCAAAGCTAGAGAGCATGTGGAGCCCAGATTCTGGTATGTCCACACATGAGCACTGCCTATTTTAGTATGATCTGACAGCGTCGCTGACAGACAAGCTATTTAAGGGCTAAGCTCCGCCCCCAGC